>CAXIPT010000002.1:5333005-5403096 GCA_964030475.1 Tethya wilhelma | reverse complement strand
GTGTGTACGTGTGTGTGTGTGTGTGTGTGTGAAGTACCTATCAGTGATTCTACAGGAGAGAACTTTGATACTCCATGGATGTTCAGCGTAGCGTACGAAATGGAAATGCTGACACAAACAAATCCACCAAAATCAACTTCCACTCTATTAGAGCTCTGGAGAAATTAAGAATTAGAATGTGAGAGTGTAAGAAGGCAGAAAGCAGACTTCACTAAATAGCAAACAAGAATTGCATTCATAAAATTTTTCAACAAACCAAAGCTCTGTAGATAGTCCTGTTTTCTCCATCTTTGGCTAGTCTCAAAACATATGCACTGTCAGCAAATTTAGGCCATTCAATCACGTAGAGGGTTTTCCCCCTATTAATGACAGGAGGGGAGGTGGGGTCAGTGGGTGGAGCTAAATATCAGTGACAAGAAAGAAAACGTCATAATTTATTAGTGAACATGTAGGTACGGGTAATCAGGAATGCAGGAATGAAGTATGTACCTGTATCATCGCTAGAATCTGATGATCCATTTTGCCGAACATAAGCATCATAGATCTTACACCCATCAACACAAGAACTACTAACCTGGTTAGAAAAAAAATCGACACGCATTACATTAATGAATAGTTAATTTCCAGAGGTAGTGAAACTGGTGCAATAGAATTGAGTTTTGTTATTGTCACAAAACCAAATAAAGACAATTCTAATTGCTACTAACTACTAATAATTTCACCTGACGATCCAAGCATCCATCCCTGCACTCTTCAACAGTGAGATTAGGGAGCTCAAACTGTTTCTGACAACTTTGTACACACAAGGTAACCTGAAAATAATCCAGTGCAATAAAACATATTTATAGAAGCAATTGTTACTATATTTAGAGGCTCCTAAATAACTATAATTAAAGATGACATGTTTTTATTATACCTCATTTTCATCTTCAGTGATGGCACTACTGTTCATCGTCAGCTAAAATTTGTAGCAAAAAAAAACAAAAAAAACAACAACAAACAAAAGACAATTACAATCAACAGCAATAAATGTGACCAAAAACTACCATTGTAATATTTGTACAGGAATACTAGTAGCCTGACCAACGTAAAAATATTAAAAATTTATTGAAACAGAAAACAGAAGCTAGCATATAGAGAAGGAGAAGTTCATTTATTCTAGTTTCAGCTAGCTACAGGTCATCTAGTTCCCCTTTCACTGCTATGTAGTTACATGACTTTGTCCTGCCATGGAGCTGAGTAGACTCATTCATGGACACACACACATAATGTCGTGCAAACAGAGGAAAAAGCTAGACAGCACTTGGATTTGTCACCATGACAACCAAATACCATTCTCAATCTTCAAAGTCAAAGCACACATGTCAAAGTTCAATCCATCATTCACCACACATAATACCTAGGCTACAGAGATAGCTATGTGCAAAACATCAAATCAAAGTTTAAGTCCACCAATATTTTGGTCACCATATACGGATGCACTATGCACACATGCATGTGGTCAAAGTTTTTGACCGTCAATATTTCCAGGTATATTCCACATTGCTATACCCTCAATAGAAACCATATACTGCTAGCCACATATATTTGCAAGATGGTCACCGTCCCAGAGAAAACATTGTACTGTGACATTCATCGACAGTTCGTGGCTATCTATATGAGACTGATTGAAGCTATTAAACTGACCATGCACGGGTTCCACTTGCATCTCAATAATTCTCTATGCCCAGCTGCTATAGCTATCAGTATATTTTTACAGCAGCTCTGTCTTAAACAATAATTATAGTCCAAACAATGCAAATTATGCACATAAAGTCAATTATATAGGATCACAAATTTAATAGGGATTGAATTGCACAGCTGCTCACTGCAGAATGGTCTCTGAACAATGACCCAATTATTGTCCAACTTTGTATACTGAGATTTAGAAACAAATCTTGTAGCGATAGCCATTAAATGACTAGATCTTAGAGTACTAATTGTATTCACCTCCATTCTACAGCCAATGGCACATTGTCCTCTCACCACTTCACCTTCTAAAGAGGCTGTGACAGCGCCGAGTGCAGCTGGCCACCTTGAGGTTGGCGGCTGAACTAGACAGCTAGCATCACACTCGCCGGCCGCTCCAGGGCTAGGGAGGGCTTCACTGCTCTGAGCAGTTACAGTAGACACAAGGAACACAAAGAGAAATGCATGTGTCTTCATATCTTGACTCTGGTGCACAGATCTGACTCAACTGCAAATTTAATTTTAAGTGTACAAGCACATGATATGACATTTGACCACAGAGCACTGACGTCATGCATGCGTGCACCGCGTACGTACACATATCCGACAACTTACATAAGAGCAGTTGTTTCAGAGGAAGTTTTACCATGCATTTAATTGCTAATCATGCAAGGCTACGTAACAGAATATAGTGTTCGGCATAAGCATCAGTTTGGAGTGTGCATGCATGCATGATCAAACAGTAGTTTACTGAATTTTTGCAAATTTATTTTTAAGAACACTATATTACATTAGCAACGAAAGAATGAAATTGCACTGCATGGCATGGACACTGTTAAAAAACCAAACAAAACACATAACAATAATCATTATCTTTTATGAGTGATTGATCATACTATAGCTTTATAAAAATTAAAAAATATAAAAATACCTTATCATGACTCAACAGTTAAATCTTTAAAAAGTCAAATATAATTCCATAATGTATTCATTGTCCACATTTCCAGAGCTCACAAAGTTCTTCTGCGTCCATTACAGTTCAAGATGATCATAATCAGGTATTAGCTCATCAAAAGCACCACTACGCGACACCAAAGAGGCAGCCGCTCCATTTTCCTCCATACCTACAACCACCTCGCCATTTTGATCTTCTTCAGCTTTATCGTTCGCTGACGAGACATCGCTTTCACTTTCTCTAGCAGTGACTGCATTTTTCACGCCAAAACCAAACCTCTCCTTCTTGTGAGGCGTCAAAACGTAACGATTTCCAACGGATCGGGAATAGTCGGATTTCTCGCTCTCTGTTCCAACGTGCTGCTCACTAAACCCACTCTCCCCAGTGAAATTGACACTAGAGCCAACCTCAGCGAGCGGCATCGAGGCAGGCAACCTTGTTGCAGCATTCCACGACCCTCTTTGCTGTCCGAGAGACGACTGCGTTGGATCGGTGACTAAGAGTTGTCCGTGTGGAGTAGAACCGAGGTTGTCTCCACTCTCTGTGTTGGTAGAAAGAAGGTGGTCGTATCCGAGTGGCACTTCAAGGTCGGCATCGCTGAATTGAATGTACTGACGGCTTTCTAGAAGCATGTCGCTGAGAGTCGACTTGAGTTGGGGGAAGGCTTGCCTGTCAGTGGGATTCTCAGCCCAGCAGGTCACCATGATTTGATAGCTATAGAGAAAGGATTTTTGTTTCAAAATGTGTACATGAGTTTAAACAGTCCTAGTCCACACTAGGACTTTATTCATTAGCATTACGTAGCTTCAGGACTACAAGACTTAATGTGTGTTATGTGACTGCATGTTTTCAGTGCTAACATTTCATCAGAGCAGTTGTTTGGTTGTTCCAGGCGATGGCCTGCCTTGAGGAAGTCCAGGAGATCTTCATTGTTAATGTGAGGATAGGGAAACCCCCCTGCAGACATGTAGCGTGTGTGTGTGTGTGTGTGTGTGTGTGTATTGCTTGATCACTTTTATTGAGAGCATTCACTTGGAAAATTTTAAATTCTTCTTCAGAACACCATTACATAATTGCCCATGGTCTAATTATACTAGTACACATCTAGAGTTAGGCTCTCCCACAGTAATAAAGTGACTAACAGCCCATGGTCTAGTTATACCAGTATAGTGCCCATATGGTGACATACATATACTGATATATTGCCCGTGGTACACACCTAGACTTGCTATCTCCCACAGTGTCACTCCGTAGGACCAAACATCACTGGCTGAAGTAAACTCCCTCTCTCTTATCGACTCGACAGCCATCCACCTCATCGGCAGTCTCCCCTGTCCCGTCTTGACGTAGATCGGATCCTCCGCATCGACGAGTCGCGACAATCCAAAGTCAGAAATCTTGAGCGTCTTGTTCTCGCTGACAAGAACGTTCCTACAGGCGAGATCGCGATGAATGATGTCCAGACTGGCAAGATATTGCTATGAGTAGGGAGAATAAGCATGCATAAGATACGTAAACTTGAAAGAAATGGACCAAAGCATTGGTTCATCCTAGCCAAATTATTCCCAGGCTCTTTCCTTCTCTCTTTGCCCTTTATTTTTGGAAGAAAATGTTTGTGAAGAAGGAGCCTGGGAATGAGGCTATGCTTCCAGGTAAATTTGAAATGAACCATCAACATTGGTCAACTCCATCAAGAAGGAAATAGCTAAACCAACCCTGCATGTAAGGTATACCGATAAGGATCGCAGCGAGACAGTGAGTCTCAGGAGAGACATCAGCAACGAGACCAGAAGTCTCACATGAATGCAGAAAAATTTAATTAAAAGTGCACAATTATTGTGAAAAGGCCAAGCCTGTTCGAACTACTCTGAATGGAGCAATCCTACGTATCACGTACTACAAAAGTGCTTACATATAAGTGTAGAAGAATTAAACTAAAAGTGTGCAATTATTGTAAAAAGTTAAGTTAAGCCTGTCCACCCTCATCTGCGATGCATCTGTGAAGAAGGTACTGACCATTCCTGCTGCGATCTGGTAAGCAAACGAGAGCAGGTCCACCTCTTCCACATCTCCAAGGTTGGCATAGGGACTGTCGCTAGGAGGTGTGACACTGGTGAACAAGGTCGGACTGGGTACAGAGGTCAGAGATGAGATTTGAGACGCTGGAAATGAAGACACTTGTCCATCACTGCCAAGCTGTTGAGAATCCTGAGGTAGACATTGAAAATAATCTCAGTTAATGATAGATGGTATTACAAAAGTAATAGATGTCTTTAAAATGCATGCAATTACACGAGTATCACCCATAAGGTTGCTTATACTGGTATACTGACCCATGCCACAACCTACAGGGTATCCTGAGTCAGCAGATTTGTAAGTGCTGGTCATTTCGTAACTTGTGATGTTTGTTATCTTCAGTTTTTTTTTTATCTAATTATAAAAAACAAAAAAAAATATCGAAATTAGTAAAAAAATTGCAAAAATGGGAAAATGAGTGTCTGCCCCTATCGTACCAGCTTCCTAATTGCATGAAGGTATTCAATCAGCGATCCGTGCACCAGGAACTCTGTGATGAGACAAAGAGGCTCCTGAGTGGTGACACAACCAACAAGAGCCAGAACGTGAGGATTGTTGCCACTGGCGATCTTCTTCATCAGCTCAATCTCGTGGAGAAAGTCGGTCTTTTCAGAGTTGCTTGCTAATGCTAAGGTGTGGCGTGTACATGTCAAATTTTGAAAAGTAATTGAACGGTTCAGATAATACAAAGTGTAAGAGATAGTAAAGCAAATGCAAATCATGCTCCATGGAAAATATTTTTGATATCTAGCTGGAATTTGAACCCATATCTTTTGAATTCTAGTCAAATGCTCTTATTGCATGCTGAGCTACTAGAACTCACTGACATTGGAGCAGAGATCATACATATAGCCTCGTGCCCAGGCTAACTCCTCCTTTGCAAACATTTCCTTCAAGAATTTTCGTGAGGAAAAAGCCTGGGAATGTACAAACATTTTTGCACATTTGCATGTACATACGTTTTAGCAACTTTATTGCCACATTTCGAGAAAAATCCGTCTTCATTGTGACGCAGCCTGGTAGGGGACCCTTCACGGTGCCCCTGTGGACCATGCCAAAGCACCCCTCTCCAATCTCCTCCTCCAGGATGATGTGATCGCTGGGGATCTCCCAGCCGTCTTCCATTGGTCTGCTGTTTGTCGGATTGGTCACAGTTAGTGGGATGAACTTCTCTGTGGCTACTTGAGTGCCGTTGTTCAGCCATATTTGTCTCTTTGTGTGTGTGTGTGTGTGTGTGTGTGTGGGCAAGCAATATAGGTAGTTTATAATGGGTTTTAAAGTTTTGAATAATTTGGGAAAAAAGCTCTCTCATTTGTGATATCTCAGCTAGAGGCACATAATTTTATATGTCACAGATCTTGAGCCTTTATACATAGATATACCTATGCATGTATACAGCACAGTATTAAAAGCGGGCAATATTTAGAGTATAACATCATCTCACGTACTTCTAGAGATTTTTTTGCTTGTCTTCTCCTCTGCCAGAAGATATACACGCACGCAACAAACCAGACAATGAGAAGAAGAGCCACCGGCCCGCCCCCGCCTGCACCAATGATCCCATAGGCGTACGAAGGCAGTCCATCGTCACTAGCTGCAGCCACCATTGTGCCTTCGAGGGTACAGTTAGCGGTAACGGAGCTGTTCCGTGGGACAGGAAGGGGGTCACTCCACTCGCTGTTGAGGTCAAACTGGTTCAAAGTTTGAACCTGAAAATGAAACAAAGGTGCGTATCAGTAGCAGAAAAAAACATTAGACCTTCACTACAAAATTTCCAATGGACTTTGACTTGTAACTATAGGAATAGATGCACAGTCGTTGCCAGGCTTAGAGCAAAATTATTGCATGCAGCTTAGAGATGGAGGAATGGCGAAAAAGGCACAATGAAAAGTAAAATATTTTTGTGACTACAATGTGAGCTGTTTTCTCACCTGTACAAATACACAGAGGACGTCCGAATCAATTTGTTTCAGTAGACTGTCCGCTACGTTCACAGCACTGTTGGTATCCTACATACATACACACACACACACACACACACACAAAAAAAAACCCAAATAAAATGGTATACTTACAAGTGCTACAAAGGTTCACAAGAAAACTCTATACTAGAGATTCCAAAAAGAAATTGGCAGCAAAGACAGAATGAAAAGTTTATCATAGCACAAAATTTTTCCACAAAACTTTCACGATTGGTGCCTTACAAAGCCACACTCATTCTCCACCCACCCACCCACTACTACCTACCTCAATAGTAGTTGAAAAGACCACAAACTCTTGCATCTCAGCCGTCTCATTCACGACAGGTACAGTGGTCACACGGACGTTTGATTTCACGACGCGACCAAACGTAGACGAGGGTTGGTTCCACATCATCGTCATGGTGATATTGCCCTCAGTGATGAGAGCATCTACAGCCAGGGTGTCCCGGTCCACAGAGAGAGGAGGGGTGGGAGTGATGTCAATGAGACAGTCCTGTTGGACGAGGTTGTTGCGGTACCAGAACTCGGGCTTGCGATGGGGAGAGATCTGAAATAGAGTAAGGTAAACTAGCATTATAATTATAAAGATATATTATAATAATTATTATTAGACACCATTCGATAGCCTTGATAACAGCCCCTCTCTCGTTTTTAAGCACAGCATTTTGAGTGGGAGAGCCTGGGAACGAGGCTATAGAAAATTGGTCTTTCACTACAAACTATAAATCTCAGGGACTAGGTATGAACTTAAACTCACATGCACAGTGACACTGAGTCATATCTCAAGTACACTCTCAAACTCACCCGGATCAGGTACAGGTTAGGGTCGAACTTGGGCGACAGTTTCTGCGCCACAAACAACCCAGAGGCGTCCTGATTCAGTGCAATCCCCGTCAATATCGTCTCCCTGTCCTCATTGGTCAGTGTCGCCTCCCGGAGTCCTGGATCATCCAATCTAAGGGTAAGAATCAACCTGCCCCTGAGCAAATTGCCATCCGCCGCTCTTGTGAATTCCTCAACAGAAACGATCCAGAAGTTGAGACTTTCGAGGATGGTGTTAGGTTCCTCCCCCATCGGGTCAACGGTCCAGCGAGCAAGGGCCGTGATGTTCCCTGTGGTGGCGTTGACCTCTCGGGTGCAGTGGAGGTCAAAGGTGGGAGTGGGTGTGGTCACTGTACGAAATTACATCACCCAATGACTTCAACACTAGTTTTGATACCAAACTCAAAATGGTACAAGTTTGTTTCAAATACCAACTACAGTAGAACCTCCAATAGTGGACCCTCCGAGATAGGGACACTGTATTATAAACGTGTCCTTTATTCAGAGGTTTCACTGTATATCCACTTACATACACTATCAATTTATCTACCTATCTACAGTACTATGGCCATGTAAATCATACAGGCTCACCCCACGCAGGAGAGGCTTGTTTTTGGAGAGTTTTAATCTTTACATGTACCTACCTCTAACTCGACCAAAGTTTAAAATTCTCCGTGACGTTCCGGGACTATCAGGATCAAGTGTCGGATGAGACTGAATCTAGATAAATGGAGAAACAAGATTAATTTATCACCAATGGATCATTCATTGTTCCCATAGAGATCTATGTCGTTGGAAAAAAATCTTGAGATCTATATAGCTCGGATTCAAACTATAGGTCTTTTGGATTCTAGTTGAATGCTCTTATCACTGAGCTACTAGAACTCATACACATTGGAGCAGAGAATAGCAGTATTTACCACTACTAGATGTCCATTTTCTTATAGTTACCAACTTCCTCTAGCTAGTCATTCCTTACATAGACGATGTAAGTACAAGGAGTGAATACATCTGCACCAAAAGTCGGCGAGTCACTAGAATCATTGGCTGTCACTAGATAGCTGGTAGCTTCCTAAAGGATAAGATAAAAAAAAAATAATAATAAAAAAACTGAAATCCACACATTATGTAAACAATGAAAATATTAATTGTTGAAACTAGCTTCATACTCAGGCTCTCCTGCTTGACTTTATGCTAAGAATAAAGACAGTGTAACCTCAATCCCAGGTCCCTCCTCTTAGCCTTTTTTTGCACAAAAAAACTGGATATAAAGCTAAAGAAAGTGAAAGGACAAAGGGGGGATCCAGAGCCTGGATACGAGGCTATAATTAAAACCATTTTCTGTTACTTACTCTGTCAACTGTGATGATCTTGTCTGGTCCACAAGCCATCTTGTTGGGGTTAATATTTTTCAGCGTTAGTTTGTAATGAGAGAGAAACTCAAAACCTGTACCCGTAATAAAAGCATGGAGAAAAGTCAATCCTACTACTAAAAGACAGCAAAATACCACACAAAGAAAGCAAAAGTAAAAAATGCAAGTTTTTGTTGAAAGCAGAATAACAGTTACTACACACACACATACAAACAAAACACTAGCGCACAAAAGAAAAGAGAGTAAAAAAATTTGTTGAAAGAGATTAAAAGTAGTTAATTACACACACACACAAACACACACACAGATACAAACAAACAAACAAACAAACAAACAAACAGCCGCTTTTCTTTCAACATACCATTAGGTCTCTCCCAAGAGATGTTGACCTTTGCCCTCATTGCACCTCTGAGATCTTCTCGAAAGTCTTCGGCAACAAACGGAAAAGAAATACTCGAACTGTTAGGCTGACCTGGCAGAATGGCTTCTATAGCAACACACACACATACATTTACAAAAAGCTTAAAGTCGCACGATTTGCAAAATCAGAACGGCAAGTACATGAATGGAAACTATTCTAAAAGCACATAATACTTTTGCACTAAGGTTAATTGTCATATATCCAGGGTCTAGCCTAGAGCTCGTTCCCAGGCTCTTCCTTAGCAAATTTTTCCTTTGAAAGTATTCACGAAGGTGAAGCCTGGGAACCAGGCTACCTAAGGTCCACACGAATGGACCTACTAAATATTAGTAACTTATAAATAATTATGCACATAATTTTCCATTTAAGATTAGTATATTGAGTGTCTCTCTCATTAACAAAAATACATACAAATTCCAACAGCTTTCATTTTATTACACTGTGTACCAATTACACATAACTATGCCAGCCATTTGACTCAACAATGCTTTGTTAAAGGATACAGTACAATTTTCAAATTGTAGGTAAGTGAATTGTTATGTTAGTTTTCAGCTAAGTATGTGTGTGAGGGGATATAGCTCCAAACAAGCAATAGCCACCTTAATTTCATCTTTGGTTGCTTACCTCCTTGTACGCATATCTCAAAGGGGGGTGAGTACGTTAGTGATGTAATTGGTCCATTTGTGTTGATGGCAGCAAAGGAGATGTTGACAGTTTTACAAGAGAAGAAACTCAGGTCGAGTGCATCAGAGAGACTGGGCTGTTGTGTGTGTGAGGGTGAGTGTGGTGAAGATGTGAAAGGGATTTGTAATAATTGCATGGCCGGTCGAATATTTTGCCTAATCAGCAAGTATCACACACACACACACACACACACACAACGTAACATAACATCTGAATGGAAACTAAGAAAGACAAACATCCTTCATGCCACTGACCAGACTTGAACTCCCAACCCTGGAGTTATGAGCCAAAGATCCTAACCACTCAGCCACAGTGGCACACATACACAACTCAGACTACTATGCTCTAACCTGTGAGTAGTATCCCACTCCATTGCTGCCCTGCACTCTAAACACAAACGATGTTATGCTGGTGTTGTTCCTTTCAGTTTCAGGAACCTCGTACGAGACATCAAATACACCAGCTTCTTGTCGGCTAATTAACTCAGGAGCTCTAACTGGCCGAGATGCAAAGTCTGAAGCAAAAAGTATGTTTCGAGAGAGAGAGAGAGAGAGAGAGAGAGAGAGAGAGAGAGAGAGTAAAACAATACATACCATGCTACTACAGTCATAATTATAGTCGAGATATACCTGTATTGGCAGTACTGAGTGTTAGTACACAGCCTCGTTTACAATCTGGTTTTCTCTGATATAAAAAAGTAGATAAATAGCAAAACAAATGAAGCACTCAGTTTTATTAGCAAACATATCAAGGCACATGTACAGTGGCAAATTATCACAGAGAATTTAAAGTAACAATGATATGTACACTTACACACAAAGTAGAGCACTCTCCAATGGTGGTAGCACCATTCATCAGGCACTCATCAAACTACAAAAGTAAAACAGCCAGCTAGTGTCAGCGAAAGTTTTCATAAAAGATAAGAAGATACACTTACACAAGCATCGCGGCACGGATTGGGTCCAAGACTTGAATTTTTTGCCTTGGTAACACACCCTCTAGTACAATCCAATACCTACAGATATCAAAACAGAAATATCTGTATATGATATGAACTGGTATAATAATAGCATGTGCTAATGTAGACAATTGTAGTGTATATACATGTATGCAAGCATACCAGAGAAAGATTTGAACAAGAGTTATTGAGTGAAGATAAAGACACATGTGGCCATACTGTTGAACCACCACTTGGTTGTATCTGCAAAGAGAAGCAAATGTGTCAGATTAGGAGCTTAAAAAAAACAACAAAAGACATTATGTAGACAAATAAATATCACTTGGCGGATGTTTTGCAATTCTGTGGGTGAGGTAACAACAAAATATGTCTGATTATGAGCTTTAAAAACCAACAAAAGACTGTATGTAGAGAGATAAACATTCAGGCATCACTTGAAGCTATAGTTGGTGGATGTTTTGCAATTCTGTGGATGAGGCCACAACAAAATTTGTTTGTCACAGTGAGATATCATCCTGATGATGTATAGGTGTAGGTGGCTGAGTGTTGCGTGTGTTGACCACAAGTTATATCATTTCAAACCATACAACCTACAAACTAACCTCAACACCTTGCAATAACAACAACACACATATACACCAACGCCTCTGATACAATGGCACAATAACCACAATGCAAATGCTTCTCACAATATCGCAGTGATTCTGCACACATTACAAACAAACAATCAGTCATACACAGTCATACACTGTCACATTAGCTTGGAGGAACTAAAGCATCTTTAAGGCCTAATGGATCTCTTGCCCAAGACCCACCCAAGAAGTGTAGTCTAGCTTTGAAGCCACAGCAGTAGGAAGCTTAATGGACATCTGTGCAAATATGCATGCAGTGATGCAAGCATACTTGTGGGGTGTATGTTGGTACAACACTCAGGGAGAAGGTGAGGTGAACAGAGTATCGTCATCATGGGGGCATGCCACATGCTTCTGCAGCAGCACCATAAACAGTGCATGTGTGAAAATCCAAAAGGTTTTATCGTTACAAACAATCCCAAACCTAAAGGAACTCTCCCATGCAATGCCTGCTGAAAGGCACTGAGTGTCTATATTAGCAAATAATTGGCAAAAGACTGAGCAATTCAGGTGCAAGCAATGTTGCACAATTGAATTAGCCTGGTAAACCAGGCCCTCCCAGCTATGCTTAGTGCTTATTGCCAGGCCCTCCCAGCTATGCTTAGCACTTATAAGTGATAAGCATAGAAGTGCTAAGCATATAGAGAGGGCCTGATTTATGAGGCTACAATTGACTATGCATGCATACAAACACACAGTGTAGACAATGTCATCATTGCTATGGTACCTACACTGATCAAACATCCTCAGCATGCTGTCAATCACTGACAGATGTAGACATAGAGGCTGAGCAAGCGATTTAGGCAGTGCATGACTATAGCATCAAAGTAGCAGCAAATTGTCACACAACTCCTTTCTGTTCATCAGAAAAACAAAATCTACTCCTGAGACGTGACCACAAGGATAAAGCAATTGTCATATTATTATACAAAGGTTGAAGCATGACATTGTAATGTTTCGTAGAAGGTGCAATGTTGAATCGATTTCAAGGTGCTAAGACTCTTGTTTTAAAACATTATCACAGCAGAAGCACATGCTACCAACTGTTCATCATTTGGGTAAAGAATCAAACTGCCAAGATTTAACGTTCAGTGGTAACATGGTGATGCAATTACGAGTTGGTAGACATAGGTGTTTATATTGGAGGATTTTAACCGAAGACAAAATATACTTTGTGAACTAATGCAGTAATGGACGCCACCAGATGGTAATATTGCCAGTATATCCAAGGACTGCACGAGAGCAAGTCCCTTTTGCTTGAGACAGCACTGCACATGCATCAATACAATACAATACTTATAGGAATGCCAATAATACTTATTGTTGTATAATGACTATCAGTATGCATTAGCACAGTGAAACAAAATGGTGGACTCAGTGATTCACTGACTTTAGTGCATGAAGAAAGCTTATGGGTGCTGAATTCATTTTGTTGGAAACCCAGCATAAATTCATAACCTTTATACCAAACCTTCAGCTTTAACAACATCTCACAAAATTAACTATAGCTTGTTCAGACATTTATACATAGTAGCTACACCTATACTTGTTCACTTACGCCAATATCTTCAATACAAGCTGCATAGCACCGTGACCTTATAATGGCGTCATCTTCGGCTTGCTCTGGCCTGGCTGTTGGGTCAGCTGGGGAAGAGAGACATCTTTCAAGAAGACACAAGTCTGTGTTCGAGTTACCGCCATTCTGAGCCAAAGTATGTGCCACATGAAGGGAAAAAATGACCAGCACTCGCAAGAGTGTACGCTTCATAATCTAGTCTGATTGACTCTGTGGTTTGTTCTTACTGCGGGCAAGTTTTTACTGGCACACCACCACTGTTTCCATAGTGAGTAGACACCTGCGAGAAAGTTTCTGGCTTCATGCATGCAGTGGTAAAATTTGAGCTCCATGGGAGGCATGACGTCATGCCATTTCGCTTCGGAGCTCCACCTATTTATTGTTTGAACGCCCACGCACCAAATTGCTTCAGCTTTGTTTGCCGCGCTTTCTCTCTTTGCCTTCTTTGGTCCTTCGCCATTCGTCCAAGCACTGTTAGCAAAATAGGAAAGATCAAGAGTCTGGACTACAGAACAGGTTGAACAACAGTTTACCAGATGCTCTATTCCAGAAGACAAATTATTCAAGCAGGAACACATGCAAACTGAGCTGGGACATTCTGGGACTTCTGCAATTATGGAAGGTAGGTCTTATTTTATTTAATGTGTAATAGTGTAGACTGCTTCAAAATTTCCTGAGGGAGCAGTCTATTCCTCGAGCAGCAAGGTCTAGGAAGATGCTGAACTAAACGATTTTTGCTAGAATTATCAATGGTATGGGTCGTCACTTGTAAATACTAGAAAATTGATTAACTAATGTCATACACGGAACAGGAGTTCTAAACACTTGATAGGAACAGCAAATAACAGTTACTGAGATTGGTGTGATATATATATAAGCCAAACTTAAATGTGTACAATAATAGCAAAGGGAGAAAGAAAAAGATGTATTTTGGATTGGAGTTCATTTGGAGAGAAAACAGAATCTGATGAATGGCATGATTCATGAAAATCCTTGGTTATGAGTATGCATTATATGATACCAATATGATACAATGAGTGTATATATAAAATCACAGATAGCAGTATGATATCAAGTCATAGCTGATACATTTCTATAACAAATGACGGCCACAAGACACAAACAAAAAATTCTCTTTAACAACACAAAAATAGACATAATACACGGAAGAAAAGTACTCTTGTTTTAGCAACAAACTCTTGCATAGAATGTTAAGTGTAAATGTGTGCATTATAGCAGATTGATGTGCGTCAAATAATGCCTTATACTCCATCATACTGACTCAACACCACCTCCGGCGGCACAAGCTTCAACCACAGTCATTTCAATCTGCTCTAACTCAAAATCGAGTCCCGACCGAGTGCGACTCCGGCGATCCCTAGCTGCCATCACAGCTGCGTTATGAGCTGCAGCCGATCTCGGTGAGCGCCGCTTGACTGCCGAGTGTTTGGACGTGGGAGTATCCACGTACGGATTGGCAGCGTGATGTTGCTGCTTGTTTTGCTGTTGGGTTGGAGATTGTTGCTGCGACTGAGTCTGTTGTGGTGGCGAGGAAGATTCTTCATGTACTGGCGTGACGGTCACGATTGTCACTGCTGGTTCAATCGGCGATAAGCAGTCGTATCCGCTTGCAGTAGCACCGTTGGACATGATGGAAGAGTGTGGCACGTTGTTTAGAGTGATGGATGAGTTGTATGGTGAAAAATCAGTGGTGGTCGTGTCGCTAAGTTGCACGGTGCTGCTGTCTTCCGAGTGAGAGTCGCGTTGGCTGTGGTGTTGCATTTGGTAGTAGTCTTTGTGTGAGTTGAGTGTGTCGAATTGGATGTAGGGGTTGTTTTTCGCGAGCATGGCGTCAAATTGCGATCGAAGCTCGGAAAATGTAGGTCTGTTTTGTGGATTATCGTCCCAGCATTCTTGCATTGTCTTGTAACTGTTTTAAGTGTGTGTGTGTGTTGTGCAAATAAGTTTAAAATAAGACATTTATATAGATATGTACATTATGGAGGTATTGTATGATACATCTCCCCTCCTGTGTGTGTGTGTGTGTGTGTGTGTGCGCTGTATCTTACATTTCGGCGGAGCAGTTTTCAGGACACTCCAATCGACCTCCTTTCCTGATGAAGTCCAGCAGGTCAGTGTTGCTGATCATGGGGTAGGGAAAGCCACCTGTAGTAAAGAGAAAAAGAAATAATATTATAATCCAATCCACGCTTTTTCGTCAAAATCGAAACAATACTAATCACAGTGTATGGCATAATATCTTATTCCAGGTGCTTTTAGTTGCTTTTTTTTCTAAAACAGCAACATGTAGTAGGTCAAAAAAGCAGAGATTTGTGCAATTTTATGGTATAATAATAATAAAAACAGTTTTTATTATAACAATATTCTAGTAACTTAATCCAAACTATAAAACTTGGAATTCAAACTATAAAACTTGGAATTCAAATTATAAAACTTGGAATTCATGCTATAAAACTTGGAATTCAAACTGTAAAACTTGGAATTCAAATTGTAAAACTTGAATTCAATTTAACGCTCACCTAGTGTTGCAATCTCCCATAGAGTCACCCCGTAAGACCACACATCAGAAGCTGTCGTAAACTCGCGGTTCACAATCGACTCGATTGCCATCCACTTCCAAGGGAGGCGACCCCTACTCGTCTTCACGTAGATGTCGTCACTACTGACAATGCGTGACATGCCAAAATCAGAAATCTTGAGGTTCTTGCCTTCTCCAACCAAGATGTTCCGACAGGCCAAGTCACGATGGACGATGTTAAGACTGGATAGATAGTCCTGTATGTTAACACATTGGCCATTAAAAGTAGAGCACATCATTGAGAATATCATAGCGGGGAAATTTTACTTCTTATTCACATGCAGTTTTTTTTTGTTTTTTTTCAATATGGATCGAGTTTGAGTTGGTTATTTCACCATTTGATCAACCATACCTATGCATACCATTCCCGATCACACAAACAAACATACACTAACATAATTATAAAAATTACGTACCATTCCCGATGCAATCTGGTAAGCAAATGAAATAAGGTTCACTGGTTCCACCTCTCCTAGCTCAGCGTACTGTGACCCCGGCACTGGAATGACCGCTTCACTCCTCTTCTCGCCAACACCGTGATCGAGTGTCGTAATTTCTGCTTTGTCAGCGGTATTCGGATCGGACGAGCCCGTTGCTGTGGTAGCAGAGGCAGCTTCGACATGTTGTACAATCTGTGGTTCGAGGTAGGGTTGGGGTTCAGTGACTCCTGCCATTTTGGCCAGCCTCCTGTTTCTGTTCTTGATGGTGATCTGAGAGGAAAGAAAGAGAGAAATGGATTCATTTGACTTCTTAAACTCGACATCTAGCCAATGGTTATTTTGTTTGCTTGTTTATTTGTTTATTGTTTTTGCTTTGTTTGTTAGATAGTTTATTAGCTTATTTATGTGGGTTAACTTGATATATACATTCAACCGGTCCATGAGCTAGATCGTAATACATTGCTAATAATAATCATGACATTGTAGAGTCTCATGCTATAAAGCAATATCAACTAAAGCCTTTCAATTTTGGTCAAGAACCACCATCAACAAACTTATCGGCAATTTCAGCTCCCTCTGTACCTACCATCTTTCTGATGGACTCCAGGTAAGACAAAAGATCACCATGTTTTACGAATTCCGTGATGAGGCAGAGAGGTTCCTGAATGGTGACACAGCCGACGAATGTGATGACATGAGGGTTGTTGCCTTTTGCTATCTTCTTCATCATGTCGATCTCTTTGAGAAAGTCAGTTCGCTCACTTCCGGTAGCACTCGCTGTGTGTTTGTGTGTGTGTGTGTGTGTGTGTGTGTGTGTGTGTGTGTGTGTGTGTGTGTGTGTGTATTGAGAGTGAATTCCTAACATAAAATGTGCAAATGTTTTTGACGACCCATTGCAAAATGGACCATTAAAAAAAATTCAAACTTTTTCAAGGCAGAAATTTCCCAATCTTTTATCAATGATACCGTACAGTATTCTTTCTCCCATAATAATTTGTCACAGCTAGTGCATTTTAGAAACGTACAGCTAATTTCAGTGATCTGAATATCAAGGTTCATTAGCATACAAAGGGATCCATTCAATGCACACATACTACAGATGCATGACAAGGTATAGACCTTTGTACTTATTCATAATAGCCAACAGCTATGTGCGCATGAATGGCTACTCCATTAGCAAAACTAGTCAGATGTCCGAGTTTGAACTTATTCCCTTGTGTGTACGTCTCCTTCAGCTAGTCTCGTTGCTAGACTCTCCCACTAATTATATGCAAGATGAATGGAGAAAAATATCCTGTTTTTGTGTTGTGTGTGCCTTGCACACCATTAGTACTGTGAGCAAACCAAAGTATCAGATTTATATTGTGTTTTTGTTCTGTCAATGAGTGAAGGGATGGTCACAAAATTAGTTCTGATCCTTAATTCAGGCAAAACATAATATAAACACTATTGATTATAAAACTCTTGGGTAGATCTAAAGTCAAGGCATAATAGACTATGTTTGCATGCTGATATTATACTCATAACTAAAACACAAGGTTTCAAAACTATTAAACATGATTGATTTATTCTAGACTTACATTTGAGCAGTTTCAGCATGCATTAATATTGATGCACATGTGTCTATGGATAGCAATGTATACTGCTATTCTCTGCTCCAATGCTTGTGAGCTCTAGCAGCTCAGTGGTAAGAGCATTCAACCGGAGTTCAAAAGACCTGGGTTTGAATCCCAGCTAGATCTCAAGATTTTTTTCCAATGACTTTTCATGTATGTAAGCACGATCGATTTACTTGAGTTGGTCAGTTCTAGACTAACTTACATTTGAGCAACTTTATTGCGGCATTGATGTACATAGTGCTCTTCATTGCCGGCAGATTCGGAATCGGTCCAATGACTCTCCCCTTGTGGACCTCTCCGAAACATCCCTCGCTGAACTTCTTCTCCATTATGACTTTATTAACAGGGATCTCCCACTCGTCAGTGTTGGGACCGGACATGGTCAGACTGAGAGGTACACGATATCCGAGGCTGTTCCTGCGCTGCATGGTACCTGTACCACTGTACATCGGGTTGTTGGCCTGCCATATGTAGTAGAGAAAGGGTGAAAATTATTTATGCAGTAGTATGTACAAGGATCAGAAAGAGTTAAAATTTAATTGGGTTGCATTGAATGATGCCTCTGAAAACCTCTCAAATCAGATGAAAAAGCTATTACTAAGTCTTGGTAATAATATATTTTACTCCATGATCCTATATAAGCAATAACATCCCAAAGAGATGTTTCAATCCCTAGCTCAAGTTGAAGAGGTTTCTCTGATCATTCTTAGCATGCACCAAAAGTGCCATTACTTAACATGGAACTTACGTCGAACACTTGTTGCATCTGTTTTCTCATCCTGTGTCTCTTGCAAAGTATAACGGAAATCAGGAAGATGAGGATTATCAAGACAATGACGCACACACCCACACCAATGCCCACCCTGGCATACAGAGGCAGTCCCGACCGGCCTTGGTCGAGCTCTGAGGGAATTGAAACAACAGCAACCAAATGAAATTTGAAACGAAAGAACTAAGATTAGTACTTGTGTATACTTATGATAATTATCGTAGTTTGAGATATTTTCGCGTTGAAAATATTCCGTACATTAAAATTTCGCATGTTTAATTTTCGTACATGCGTAGCGCCCGCANGTCACACACACACACACACACACACACATACTGTAGCTTCTGTGAAGAAAGAAGAGCCTTCAGAAGCTGAGCTGAAGGAGGAGACTGACTTTAGCAAGGCCATGAGGGCCTTGAAGAGTGAACCAAAGAAACCATCAGCCAGCAAGAAGAAGAGAAAAGTGGATGCAATGGTGCGTAACCAAGACAATCTAATGTCAGATTGATATAATTATTGTATCGATTCAGTATTAATATTATAAATTGTGCATTAAAAATCTACATGTACAAGTAGATCATTTTACAAGCTATAAATTTCAGTGTTCTCTAAAAACTAATATGTGCAGTAAAATAATGTAAAATGCATGCATGTTACATAATTATGCATGCATGTACCATGTTACATGCACATGCATGTACCATGGCATGATGCTTGTCTCTCCAAGTGCAGGTACCAGGTGGTCCAAGCTACAGTGTTCTGGATGACTGGGATTGTATGCTCAACCAAACCAACATAGGCCAGAACAACAACAAGTATTACGTCATCCAGTTGTTGACTCGGGCTTCAAGGTAAAAACTATTAGTTCATCTTTCTTCAATATAGTTAATAATTTTAGTAAATTGAGATTTGAAGTTCCACGTATCTCAAATGATATTTGCAGATTTTAATTTCCAGAAATAGACATATACACAAAGTGTATTGCAATAGCCTACATGTACTTAAAAAACATTTTGTGTAAATTATAATTATATTGACTTTTAAAATTTGGAAATAGTGAGCAATGAATATTGACTTGAAAGTTGAAAATAATTTGCTGAGCATTTATTAGAACTATACCTGTGCATAGAGACATAGTGCTGAATCTTGGACAAATACTTTATCACCATCTATGACAGCGGAGTTGCTTTTCTGTGTGTGTGTGTGTGTGTGTGTGTGTGTGTGTGTGTGTGTGTGTTTGTGTGTTGAGTGTACAACACAATTTAGTGGTACACCTATAACTTCATTGAATGGCAAAAAGATGTGTAACCTATATGTCTCATAATAGGCACAGAACAATATCTCTACAAGTCATAGAACAAAAGTGCATCAAAAAACTTGTACAATTCAATTTAATCCATACCACAGCACAGGACAGTACGATAATCGAATTATCCATCTAAATTTACCATTCCACCCAGAAGACTTAAACTATAGGATACTCACATCAATAACAAATATAGTGATAATAATAACTACCATATAATATATAGCGGGAAACTTTCGTGGTGTCAAATGTCTATAATAATAATAGTCAAACATTTTTGCATTTTAACTTTCGCGGAATAGCTGTGTGAGCCCGTACGTATATTATATGTTAGGGAGAATTTTGCAGATAAAAACTTTACGGATGAATCGTGATCCGCGAAAACAGTAAAAGTTAAACCCCACGAAACTTTCGCAGATAAAAACTTTCACAGATGGATTGTGATTTGCGAAAACTGCAAAAGCTAACCCCCGCGAAACTTTCCCGCTATACGGTATTTTATCCCTTCCAATAAATATATATTATTACATGACTGGGAGGGCAATATGGCTAAATATTGGTTCGAGACTGGAGTATTGGTCCCGACCGAAGGGAGAGCCAATGCAAAAGTCAAGAACCAATATTTTAGCCATATTGCCCGACCAAAGGAATGTAATAATGGATTTATTATATACTTATCAACAAGGGCATGCATCTTTGCTAACTAGCTATATGTTGTGACTACAGTACAGTTAGCCACGGAAAAAATGAGCTTGAAGCAGGCCTGCGGGAGTATTGGCCATAGCAAGAGCACAAAAATTATAGCTTTCTCCTGGTTTCAGGCACTATCAAGAAGCTTCAATGCTTTCGACGAGTTCGACTCCCGTCTGTCTGCAGCAATGGACAGTGATTTGTTTACCGGATGTAGCATGGGTGGGGTTTTGCTGTTCGTTTAGTAGCCGACTCGCTCGTACTGAAGGCTTTCTCTGTGTCAACGAACTAGCTTGACTAGCGTAGCTTTTACCTCTCCAAGCATTTACAAAAAAACTGGCAGTGGTTTCTATGCAGCCTTCTTTTATACCGTGGCAACGATTATCTGTGATTGGTTAAAATTCGCGCGTAAAATTGATTTTTGTGCAGCGTGATTGGCTGAGCATAGCGTGAACAAATTTCTGCAAGCGGGCAATAACAGCAGGGCAATACGGGAAGTTATTGCCCGCTACCTCTGTACTTAACTTAGTATAGTAACTATATAAGTATATAATAATTATGATTATCGCTTCAAAGAAATGTAATGTATAGCCCCAGTCAGACCCTGTGTAAAACAGCAAGTGAAGGCTCTATACATGCAATTCCTCTAATAATAATTAACATGCGTTCAAACAGAATATGAACACTTGGAGGTGCTATAGTGTGGTAATAGTATATAAGGTTTGTGGTTGTTACTTACAGCAGCGAATTCAATGATGCTTGAACTCGTCACCTCTTCACCTGCTCTGCTAGGCACATGAAGGACTCTAACTTTATAGTCTGTCACTCTACCGTAAGTGGCTTGAGGAGCTTCCCACGAGAGGTTTAAATACAACAGGTTGTCTTGTAGTTCAAACTCATTGACGATGATGGACGCACTGTCAACAACTTCGGGCGGTCTTGGTTCCGGTGTAATTAAACATTCTTCAGGATCAGGCACTTCTCGACCCGATTTGCCCGTCGGAGCAACCTAAACATACACACACACACACACACACACAGTCACGTTCATCAATTTGTATACAAGATCAAGAACTAAAAAATATCAAGGAGAAAATTATACGCATAACTTACGCGGATTTTAATCTTGGCAGTCTCGGATGTTTCAGGTTCTATTTCTCCAGCATGGTAGTTGTATCGTCCATCCTGAAGAGTGTTTAAGTATAATTATCAATGAATTCAGTGACAAATGCACACACACACACACACACACACACACACACCTCGGAATCTGACTCATTAACGGTTCCTGATGCATATTCCTTCCTTAAGACTGGAATGTGATCTTCCTTGTTAACAATATCCACCAAAGTAACTCGAAGATCAAATTTTTCAACAATCGAAACGGATTCTATGATTCCTGATTCTGTCAACAACTCCCATTGAGCATGTGCCGTGATTTTTCCAGTCGTATTGTCAATGGATTTTGAGCAATTTAATTCAAGAAATGTCAAACCACCTATATTATGTTTTGTGTTTTCATGTGATGACAAAGCTCTATAAGCTCATGAAGTAAGTTAGTAAAATTAATGTTGTATACCTGCTTGGGGTGTAAGGTCAATGACTCCATATGCTGAATAGTCTGAGGGTCTGGTAGGAAAAACTTGAAGCTAAAAATAGAACAAACAATAAGTTAGGAAATGCTTGAAGCTATAAATAGATTGATCAAACAACAGGTTATAATGCATAATTATAAATTATGCCATTGATAATACCCTGAGAGCTTTTCACTCAACTATTCTCCCCCCAAATTAAGTTAGTATTAACTAACACACAAACNTCCTCTAATAATATTATTAACATACGTTCTAACAAAATGAACACTCGGACGTATATAACAAGGCTAGGATCTTATGGTTGCCTACTTACAGCAGTATATTCAACGATGATGCTTGAACTTGCCACCTCTTCACCTGCTCTGCTAGGCACATGAAGGACTCTCAATTTGTAGTTTGTTACTCTCCCGTAAGTAGCTTGAGGAGCTTCCCATGAGGCATTTAAATACAACAGGTTGTCTTCAGTTAGTTCAAACTCATTGACGATGATAGATGCACTGTCAACAACTTCCGACGGTATCGGTTCAGGTCGAAAGAAACATTCTTCAAGATCAGGCACTTCTCGTCCCAATTTCCCCGTTGGAGTAACCTAAATACACACACACACACAGAGTCACATGATCAAGAACTGCATGGAAAACCGAGGAAAAAATTATTATTATGTGTGTCATGATAACTTACGCGGATTCTAATCTGGACTGTATCGGACGTTTCAGGTTCTATTTTTGCAATACTGTAGCTGTATCGTCCATCCTGAAGAGTGTTTTAGTAAATTTCGAATAACCTTTATGAATAAGTGACACACACACACACACACACACACACACAGTGACACACACACACACACACCCACAAACACACATTCATACCTCGGAATCAGATGCATTAACTGTGTTTACTCCATAGTCCTTCCTCAAAACAGGAATATGACCAGGTTTGATGATAATGTCCACCAGACTAACTTGAAGATGAAAGTTTTTAATGATCAAACTGGATTCTAAAATGATTCCTGATTCTCTTTTCAACTCCCATTGGGCATGTGCTGTGATTTGTCCAGTTATATTGTCGACAGTTTGCGAGCAGTTTAACTCAATAAACAAACCATCTATGTTTGTATTTAAATTGTGTGAATACTGATGACAAAAGCTCTATATACTCATGAAGTAAGTTATTAAAGTGCATGCAGTATACCTGCTTGGTGTGAAAGGTCAATGACTCCATATGCTGGATAGTCTGAGGGTCTGGTAGGAAAAACTTGAAGCTAAAAATAGAACAAACAATAGGTTAGGAAATGCTTGAAGCTATAAATAGATCAAACAAACAACAGTTAGAATCCATAAATTATGCCATTTGATAACACCCTGGGAGCTCTTCACTAGTATTCTACCCCCAAATTAAGTTAGTATTAACTAAAACACAAACGAGAGAGAGAGAGAAAGAGTTTGGTGCTAAACAGAGCTCTCTCTCTCTCTACTAGTTAATATTCATGTGGAGTAAGCTTATCTCGACAGAAATTAATCATCAGTTTCAACCCAACGCGACAGCTATACTTACAGTGTATTGGTATATGCAGTCAATTTTTGGAAGTCTTTCAGTGGATCGAGAGGAGACGCTAAAGAGATGGGCATGTTTGGGTATCATATTGAACATTTCCTCGTCCATATCTGTGCGGCCACAGTCAGTGCCTTGGGAGAAGATGTGCAACGTGTAGTGGGTGATTAGTTCGTAATTACAGGGAGGTTCCCACGTGATGTTCACTGTTGCGTGACCATCATATCCACTTCTAGTGTCTTCACTCCAAGCGATCTGCAGACTCTCGTTCCTAACTTGGTCTGGATAGGGAAAATCTGTGGCAAATGGAAATAAAAAATTTTAATAGTTAACAGTTTTAGTGTATAGGTTCATCCGTGCAGGGTTTACTCTGACACAATATATGTAACAACAGTTTATTTATTTGAATCTAACGATGCACACTGAACCGGCCATTGATTGTCGAAGGCTCTTTTCTTCTCATGGAGTGAATGATTTTGCTCCTGTGCTATACTAACTTGTAGAGCTATAATTATACCAAGCAATGCACTCATTTCCAGGCTCCCTGTCTACCTTGCACGTAGCCTTATTCCCAGGCTCCCCCTTTCCTTACGTGTAAGGTAGGCAGGGAGCCTGGGAAAGAGGCTACTGATAGTGGCTTGGTTTTGTAATGGGAGTAAACCTAATGCATGGTAGCTATTAAGCTACAGTCAAAGTTCAATAGCCATGCAGACTTTGTGTGTGCAATTCCTTGTGAAAGGAGTTAGGTCATAGTAGAACAAGTTTGAAGGGTTGGCGTACGTGCAGGAATTCGAACAATAAAGCAGGAAAGATCAGGCTGAGATTTTACATCTGTGGCAGCTATTCAAAGGGAGGAAATAGCATTACAGTTATGAGACAGCCTGAGAGTCCAGACAGCGATCTAGCAAACCAGGATCCACTGGAGACATGCTATTATACAAAACTATAGCTGATGATGGAAAGACACAATTATACCTTTGTTGTATGACACACCAGTCATGTGTCTTAAGCATTTGTCTGAGGTGCACAGGCTGTTTATGTATGTATGTATGTTGTTGTCTAGGTTACTGAGTCGAAAGTAAAGACACAATTTACTCTAACACCAGCGATTTTAAACGAAATGTAATGACTTTGGGTTTTTTTTACACTAGCTGCATACCATAATGTAATAGTGGTTATAATTATTGTGTCTTTAGTCTAGCTTACACACCTCCTGAGACAGTTAATAACTCAGTGGGTGGTGAGAAGACGGCTTCTCCTTGGTAGTTTACAGCGCTGTAAGAGACACTTGCATTCTTGCACGAAAAGAAGCTCAAATCTAACGATTGGCCACTTAGACTTGCCTGTGAGTATGTGAATGGACACACATGATATAATATCAGTATATTTAACATTGCTTAGTCTTAAATAATTTTGTGGTAACCTCAAATCGAAAAATAATAAACGATGGCAAAATTGCCAGAATTACAGTAGACGGGTATATATACTATCAATTCAACACACCTTGAAGTAGTATCCAGTCACATTGGTGCCCAGTTCCTCAACTTTGTAGAGAAATGCAGTCAAATTTGTCGAGGGGACTGCAGAGCTGGGTTCACGCTCTTCACTAATGTTGTACACGCCTGGTCTCCATCGGGAAGGCTCTCTGAAGATGGCAGGTTGGAAGAGGTTAGGTTGCTCACTGAGAGGTGTGAGAGCAGGAGCTGGGGAATTGGAAGCCGAGGGTGAGGAGATCTTGTTGTACAAGTTACAACCCGCCTTACAGTCTGGCTTTAGCTGCACAATAAAGCATATGTAGGAAGAGAACGATTATCTCTAAACTGTGCTTTAACTTATAAACGGTGAATGCTCTGGTGAATATAATCTCATGCCCACTATAAAGTCTCACTTTTGCGACATAATGAAGCAGATCTAAAAAAGAATAATCTTACAGTCTTACAATCTTACAGTATAGCACAAAAATTTGGCAGATTGGCGGTTTTGGTAAGGACTGCCAATATTAAATCCGCCAAACCGTCATTTTTGCGCATGCACATACGGAATACATGCACTGCTGCTCCGCCAATCATGACAATCCGCCAAATTTTATTCCCGCCAATATTTTGTGCTATACAGTATCTAACTGTAAACTTCTGGACGTTCTAGTCATTGTATAATCTTACTCACAAAACATAAGTATACAATTATCATACTATTCTCACAATTTTGTACTTACACAGTTAATGACACAGCGTGAGCCATTATAGCGTGAATTGGGAATAGACCGACACTCGTCAACCTGAAATGAGGGAGTAAATATAAACAAGCTCCTTAGTTAATTAATAATCGGACTATCTATATACATGCAATGTTAGTAAGTTTAAAGGTCAAATTACTCAATGCACAGGCATCATGCAGGCTATAGGTGTATCAAATCAAATATTGAAAAGGCTGGGAAAAAGGCAAGCTTTGATCTATGTATAAACTGTAATCCATTGCACACACATATACACAACCATCTCAAATTCCTCCAGCCAGATACACCCTGTTACACACACTACCTATTTTCAAAGACCTAAAAGCTGCATCCACATCTATTATATCTCAATTGCATTACAATCTTCATGTGGGGTTTAAAGTCTTCTATGTGCCACGTCTCATTCTTTGTTTACTACTCAAGCCTACCCATCTTCAGACTAAACATTTGCTGAATTCAACTACTTGATGCAATTTGCTTTGGAGGCTTGTGGTTATGCAATGGCTAGTATGGATGCTGGTTGTCTATGCAATCCTTAAACTTACACAGGTATCTCTGCATGTGTTTGCTCCAAGGGATGGATCTTTTGCACGAATGAAGCATCCTCTTCTGCACTCCATTATCTATCACATACGTATTGTTTGCATTAGTGTAGGTATGGTATAATGTTGATATTGCATGTTGAATTAATGCTGTTTGTATCAATGTGATTATAGATTGAATGAATCAGTTACCTCTTGAAATTTGAAACAATTCAATTCGATTATTGAAAGTGAAAGAGATGGCCAAGTGGGATTTCGTTGCCGTGCCTGTATTACACACAAAAACAAAAACAAAACAATAAGATCTGTTTACCTACTAGACTTGAAAAACAAAGACAAGAAAACAAAAAACAACATTCTTCAGACAACCACAAAGCACTCTATCTCCATGGCAATACAGACCCCAGATCCAACAATCATTTGTTTCTCAACTAGCCACAAAATCCTGCAAGTTTTCTCAGAGACATGCAAACATGCTCGCCTCAAACCACTATCACACAAAGAATGAATGAGTGTGGTCTCCAGGTGTCTTGCATGAGGTCTGACTGTCAACTCAACCCTATCATTGATGCAATGGGAACATCATGCACACACATGTGCTCAAGGGAAGGGAGGATCCGCTTCAACCCACCACTCCTTGTTTTTCAAGAGAGTCTCCTTTAGAAACTAAATACATTGCACACCAATGACTGTGTCCATGTGTTGGTGGATTTGACAAACCACGGCTGTATAGCTATATGTGTGTTGTACAGGAAATGTGGTCGAGGTCTGCCTACCTGAAGCATGTTCATTATGGTCAATGTTTTGGGGAAAGTATTTCACAAGTCTTGAGTTGGTGGGCGTTCAACAATTGTATAAAGTATGTATAGAGGTGCAATGTGATGTGATTACGAAGGCGTGTGAAGTCAAAACAAAACGGACATTACTGTCTGTCTACATGCAATTGCAGCAACTCGTGGTGTATAGTTTGTTTTCCTTTTGCATTTTGTTTTATAAATAAAAATACAGCTGCTATACCTGTTAGTATACAATAAGCAGGCTTTCTTTTTCTATATACAGTTTTTGGGACTATACAGTAGAATACGTGAATTGAGTTATAAGCAGGCTCTTTCATTTTATATAGGCCTATAGCTGCCAAATCAAGTTAAACTTTAATTACAGTCTTTAGTCCTTTCTCCACAGAGACAAAATAATCTCAGAGTCACAAAGAAGCAAACAAAAGGCTGTACACAATCAGATCTTAACTTAGTCTATACTGTTACTTTCACCACAGCTAAGAAGTGTATGTGTGTGTGTGTGTGTGTGAGTCAAGGTTTAAGTTTGCAGACAGGCTGTCTCATAATGGTTGAAAATATAGTCCTTTCCCTTTGTAAGGTCATTATACCAGTTGCTTAGCAACCAATTTAAGTGCCCAAGTGCATCTTCTTAGAGTAACCACATGTCTTCACACTGCCCACTCGTTTTATGGATCCCTTTGATTGCTGAATGGGGTGGTGAGGAGATAATACAGTTGTTGGCTGCTTCTATCTTGGTGATGTTTTAAGTCACACGCTATAGTTCTCAATAGAATCAGCTAACTAGCTAACTAGCTAGCTATCACGCATGCATGCATGAAAGTTTTGTTGGAAAAAATCTTTGAGATCTAGCCGGGATTTGAACCCAAGTCTTCCGAATTTCAGTTAATGCTCTTACTACTGAGCTACTGGAACTCACTGGCATTCGAGAATAGAATAGCTGCTAGTAATTATTTACAGACTCGACTACTCAACTCTCAAACCATGCATAGGATTATAGCTAAGTATATGATTTGATCATAGTCACATCGAATACTATTATGACAAAAGATTTTCATCTTTTTGTTGTTGTTTGTTTATTTTGAGATTTGTTTTTCTGTGTGAGTTCTATCTTGCATGTATATCATGTGCATGGATGAATATATTCATGTTCTTGTGGCTGTGGCATGTAGCTGAAGCCATCCATTATTGAGTAGTACTAGGAGGCACAAGAGTGTTTACTGAAAGATGTTTCTAAGAATAGCTATTTGCCAATCATGCATGAGCAAGTTATACTGTTTGCTACATTAGCATAAAGGAAAATATTATGCATATAATGGTCACACAGCAATATACTTCATGGCTCAGCCAATATATAGGTATAGAGTTTAACTCAAGCCTAGCTGCCAAATATTTGAATCTCAGTAAGATTTTTGACTGAAAATAACTACTACTAACCTTTAACTAAGCTAGCTATGACATAGGAACTGAAAAATTTGCACTTGTATGCTCTCCGGTCAGCACGCTTCACTCATCAAATACAACTTACATAACTATTCTTCCACTTGAAGAACAATATATGGCTTTGTTGTTGGAAACTGTGCACATGGTCAACTTTAGGATCATATACACAGGCTCCCCCACATTGCCACACTTTAGTGACACTAAAATTGCTTTTGTTTTAGCACAAAGAGAGATCCCTGGGAATGCGGTTTTGTTGTCCTGCATGTTGTTTACTTGCAAGGAGAGACACGGAAACCTCCAAAGTGGGAAGCTAGGTGGACAGGCATACCACGCTCTGATCATGAGA
Organism: Tethya wilhelma; assembly: GCA_964030475.1. NCBI lineage: Eukaryota > Metazoa > Porifera > Demospongiae > Tethyida > Tethyidae > Tethya > Tethya wilhelma. The sequence continues at coordinate 5,373,959 of CAXIPT010000002.1, read as the reverse complement.
TGTTTGTAAATTTGTTTCTCTCATATCTTTGCTTGCGCTTCATATCCTGCATGGTTCAATACATGTCTTTGTCTGGAATACGATATGTGACCATCTGTCGAGCAAGTTCACTAAGAAAGCTATTGACTAGCTCTAGCTATCTGTTAAACGCTCTCACTATGTTTATGTGGTGTATGTAGTTGGAGCAAAGCCAGCATTGCTGACACAGATGACTGTATTATTGTGTGAGCTCATGTATTATGTGGGACAGTGACTGAATCATAACATTGTAAAGATACATCTAATGGACACTGTTACAATTTTTGAGTTCTCTAATTCAACGTCACGAGAATACAAAGAAAAAATGTAATACAATGTTTACACACTGTGTGCAAGGTAATGGTCATTGTATGGTAAGCTACAAATAGGCGCATAATGCATGAATACATAGATCAAAGAATCTTCGTGAACTTCTGGTAATTTTAATGGATCGGAAGTTGAGTTTATACACTGAGTTTTTAACTTGCAAATGGAGCACTCTACTTTAATGTATTTGAACCTGTTAGCTACACTTATTTTCAAACTCTGTCTTGTCGTGCATTAGAGACATCAATTGTACAACCACTTTCAAATAAAAGGAGCCTTTTGATTTTAAGTGCTCATTCAATTTAAACTTTTGAAAAGAATTTCAATGTGGGGGGAAAAATCAGTCCTGCAAATGCATCTAATTCATGCTACATACAGTCCTTGTATGCATGGTACTAGCCCCGTTCTCATGCAAGCTTACTAGCTCCTCTTACCTACATTATTCAAAGGTCTACCTTGATAACCTTGTTGCCAGGCTCTCTCTGCTCTGTATATTTTTGTCCATGTGAGAGAACAGTCTTGCTTGCTTGCATGCATGCATGGGGCAGTCCAGTTGTGTACATCTGGTTGCTATGTAGTGCCATAGCAGAAGGCTATGTTTAAACCACAAAAGACCTTTATCAATCTAAAATGCTTAACACTTGTGTCAACAGTGCGCTCTAATGGTAAGGTGTTGATGGTTTAAACGGTGAGACTGGACAGCCACATGTGTGTGCTGCAGGGAGTGACCAGATGAACCACTGTGATTTTATCAAGTACTTGAAGTAAGTGTTTGTATAAATTGTGACGAGGCTGTGTCACCAATGGAGCGTGTGAAGTGCTGGACAAAACAAACAAACAAACATCTTGGAAAAGCAATATAAACACAAACTAATATAATCAGCTAGACTTAGAGTAGACTATAGCCTAAAGTGGCAGTAATTGGTATTTATCAATGATACAGCTATAGCATCATCGTGAAGACACTAAGGTGAAACAAAAGAAAAATTTTGATATGTCTTTGTTGTTACTAGAGCTTCAACGATGAAGGAAGATTGAAATTGAAAATGATATCCTATTCCTACGCCCGCAGACTCTTCAAGATAAAGAGAATGAAACGAACAAACTGGTGGGTGTGTATATATCTCACCAAACTGACTCATTTTGAAAACCCAATATGTTGTTGGTAAAATTCCCTTAGGCTAGTGAGCTATTTCTATTTGCATTCTTGTGTATACTGTTCATCAGTTCATCAAATGAATGCCTATATGCATGCCAGTGGTTATTGAGTGCCTATACATTAGTGAAAAATTCAAACTATACAAAGATGTACATAGCTGGCGTATTTTCTCTAATAACTTAATTTTTATTAATGAATCCGCAGCTCAATTTTTTCAAGTATATGTTTAGGTACGTTTGTGTCCAATGCACCAGATGGGACGCTGCACCACCCTATATGTTATGGCCAGCTGTTGAACATGATCGTGTAGAGTCAATGAGTTTTTCAATGTGTATAATGCAATCAAACGAACAAAAAAAACAAGAAACCAACTCCTCTCGATCCCGCAGTTGACTTAAAACTGCATGAAGGCAAACTATATGGTTGATAGCCTAGTTGGTGCTTCACCAGTTAGTGATAAACTCAAAAGATAGTTGATCATACGGAGAATTAAACTGGTATAAGAATGGAAAATCATGTGTTTCTGTGTGTGCATTATAATATCATTATCAGTACATTCACCGACAATGTTTAGTGGTTATGTTCATAGTATAAATTATGACCATAATATTATCCAACCACTGTGCATGTGCATGTTGCGATTTTGCTGCGAAATGAGTCCATAAAGGTGACGTAGAGACGGTCTGATTGCTAAGCCATATATGTGCTCAGCAGTCTCCAGTCCTGTATTTTTGATGCCCTCCCTATACAATTAAGTACTGGAATTTTATCTACCAAGTGTGGTGTGCTTCGGTGGAGAAAGGGTTCATGGTAAGGCTTCGGTGTCTGCAACCAAAGGAAAGAGCTCTCTTTAATGAAATTAGCAAATGGGCCTCGTGGAAGATTGGTCACTGATAAGCAGGAAGATATACATTGAGCTGTTGAGTGTAATTGTATTCAATTTCACACGACAGTCAGAGACAAAGAATGTGCATGGTGTATTTAGTTTCGGATGATAACAACACAATAACACGATTTTAAGATGGCCTCATCTTTTGATGTCTGGAATACCAGGAACAGCTTATATTGCTAGCTTGATCACATGATTCATACTCATAAAGTTAGTATAATATAAAGTAATTATTATCAATAAATAATGTTGCAGTTAAAGGGTACGTGGGTAATTCCAATTTACAGACAAATCGAGCTACATGACCCGGATGGTTCAAATGCTAACTTCAAAGAGTCATTTCTAAGCAGCCTTTGGAATACTATAATGCACACACATGCACACACACACACACACACACACACACACATACACACACACAAACATGTAAACTTATACTTCAGTGGCCAATATAATTTTTGAAGTCAAGAATTATAAATAGTGTATATATAATTTGTCGAGCTAGCGTATATAATGCACATTATGATCCTGGACACGAACATACACGTGAACACCATAGCAATTATACTTGTACTGCCAGCCGACAAATGTGTACGTAAAGGATAATGTGACGCATGTATGTACCTGTGCATCCCGAACAGCTCTAGTACATGGTTCATCTTTGCCAAGGGACGTATGCAGCACTATAATAATCCATTATTATAGTCCAATAAGCTTTTGCGCAGAGTTAATGGTGACATGAAAGCATTCTGAAGTGCCTGGATCATGCACAGTAGAGCTATGAGTAGAAGGAAATGCTATCATGAATTACTAGTTCCACTCAAGTGATTCATACGTGAGCATGCATGCATCTGAATATTATTATTATTTAAATATTTATTAATGAACTTTATTTTAACTTATTTTTTTATGAACCTTCTGTAACCTAAAATTCGGAAAGCTCCTCTATGTATCTATATGGTGCGTCGTCCCAAATGACAGTCCCGATTAAACCACAATCAAGACTTTGTAAAAAAATACACTATCAAACCCAGCTTTACATCAAGCATAAAAAATAATTGATTCACATGTAGTTGGAGCAACTGAATTGCCAGTGTTGCATTGCATGCAGGCCAAATTACCTCAGGATTTTGGGACGGATTCAAACCATGCATGACCATTGTATAGCAAGGTAAGTTAGGAAACCTTATAGCATAATTATGTACAGTGAGCTTAACATTCAGGTTTAGAGTTNATACTTCAGTGGCCAATATAATTTTTGAAGTCAAGAATTATAAATAGTGTATATATAATTTGTCGAGCTAGCGTATATAATGCACATTATGATCCTGGACACGAACATACACGTGAACACCATAGCAATTATACTTGTACTGCCAGCCGACAAATGTGTACGTAAAGGATAATGTGACGCATGTATGTACCTGTGCATCCCGAACAGCTCTAGTACATGGTTCATCTTTGCCAAGGGACGTATGCAGCACTATAATAATCCATTATTATAGTCCAATAAGCTTTTGCGCAGAGTTAATGGTGACATGAAAGCATTCTGAAGTGCCTGGATCATGCACAGTAGAGCTATGAGTAGAAGGAAATGCTATCATGAATTACTAGTTCCACTCAAGTGATTCATACGTGAGCATGCATGCATCTGAATATTATTATTATTTAAATATTTATTAATGAACTTTATTTTAACTTATTTTTTTATGAACCTTCTGTAACCTAAAATTCGGAAAGCTCCTCTATGTATCTATATGGTGCGTCGTCCCAAATGACAGTCCCGATTAAACCACAATCAAGACTTTGTAAAAAAATACACTATCAAACCCAGCTTTACATCAAGCATAAAAAATAATTGATTCACATGTAGTTGGAGCAACTGAATTGCCAGTGTTGCATTGCATGCAGGCCAAATTACCTCAGGATTTTGGGACGGATTCAAACCATGCATGACCATTGTATAGCAAGGTAAGTTAGGAAACCTTATAGCATAATTATGTACAGTGAGCTTAACATTCAGGTTTAGAGTTCACGAGTTTGACTGAGTGGGCAATGCAAGTTACAATTTCAAATGTACAAGTTGAGTCATGCTGTACCTTAAGTTCTCAGTTTAATTTGCTTACCATTTCAATATCCTCAGAAAATGCAATCTGCACGAGAGAGAGAGAGAGAGAGAGAGAGAGAGAGAGAGAGAGAGAGAGAGAGAGAGAGAGAGATGTAATATCAAAGGCTTCTTCATAAATTAGAATTCATTGGAGTTAGTTTACATTGTGCACCCATGCATGACTGTTGCTATACTTAGAACAACCATAGAACAGCGTGACTGATTGCACAAATTAACTTTTACCTCTTCGACACAGGCAACGTGGCATCGAGCGAACATCACGGCTTCACGTTCACTCGAGAAGGTTGGCTCCATTGTGGGGTTTCCTCGAATACAACTCTCGACTTGAGTACATGTTGCCTGACTCTGTGCCGCCGCAAGGTCAACAAACAGAAGAAGAAACAGTCCGAGGCCTCTTGCGATCATCAGGTATCGGTGCATCTCACCCGCCACGACCAAATTGTGTAAACAACACTGTGCTTTGAGTAAACACAAATATTATCTCAATTGAACTGACTCAACGTAAGTTAGTCAAAATCTGAGAGCACTGGGGTCTAATAAGATGCAGCGGGATTCTACCTATTTCAAATTTCAGCGCTTGAGATCGGAAGTCATGGCCACGTGCGCGCATAATCGACCGGAAGCGTACGCGAGATCACGTTTGCGTGCAAGTCAGCCCCACCCTGTTGGGTAGTTTTATGCTGTTAGCACATTTCGCCAAACTCAAAACATTACGTACGCAAGGAAGTTTATACTAGGTGTATACATTTGAAGAAATTTACTCCGCTTCAAACAATCAGCGTCAACAACAAAGATGGTTTCCTCCGCGACTGTGCTTGTCATACTCTGTTTCAGTATTCATACCGTGACTATCACAAGAACAGCTGCAAAGCCTCAAGACAGTGAAGCTACAGATGATACAGAAGCAACTTCTTCTCTGAGATTTGCCTGTAGTCAACAATGCCAGAAGAAAGTGAGTCATTAAGCACTTTGCATGTAATTATGTGACTGGCCCATCTTTCTCATGATAGCGTGTCGTACTTGACATGTAGGCGATATGAAATGCCTTCGAGAGCCACCAGGTCTCCCATATTGCATGCATGTACAAGACAGACACTGAGTAGTTTGTAGCTAAATTGAACTCAACTATTAACAGTATGTATGTAATACACTTAATTTTTATTGGATAATGCTAATTGTAATTACAGTCCATCCAATGAAAATTGAACGTGGGTATATAAATTCCATATGGTACAATGGTCAAAGGTTTGACTATAATATAATAGTATGGTGCAATTGGCATGTGTGTGTGTGTGCCTCACAAAAATTGAGCATATGGCTACAAAGGATGTATGCCAATTCACCTTTTGCTTTGAACACTCATCAAAATACCAACTCTCAACCACTTGTCTATAATAAGTTTGTTCTGTGGTCTAACAACAGTATGTGTTTCCCACTACCTCCTGTCTTGCTTGCAATTGGTTCCCTGAACTCTGTGACATCAGGGTACAGTTCAAAACACCAAAGATTTCCTCTGTCAAGACAAGACAACTGGCCACAATGATCTGAACCTGCTGATAACAGTTCAATTATGTCATTAACTTCTGTAGAGGTTTATGTTTGTTGGTTTGGTGGTTGATACCCAAGAATTCATCGACCAGTGTGGGCTGATACATTATTGGATGCCTGGATGTTTTATTGTCCTATACTAGTTGGTGTGTGTATCATATTATGCCTTGTTCAATAGGGATATATTGCTCTAGCAAATTTCACTGTTTTTGCTCATCTGTAGGTGCTTTTTGATGTGAATTGCGACAATGGGGAAATGTCGGTTACAAGCTTTGAGCAAGGAGTTGGAGAATTGATCAACAAATTGCAAGAAAAGTGAGTTCATGCTTTTTTTCAATTGAGTATTTGCTTCGTATAATAACTGCACTATTAGCAATGATTTAACTGTTTACCGACTGAAATATCTAGCTATAGTTCAACTTTAAGCATGTCTTGGGCTGTATGTCATCCATCAGATCTGCTTTGAGACAAATACAAATCTTACAATGTCATGTCGGTGATAATGCTTTAGTCACATAGAGTTTGACGTCTACATAAGCGACTAATATAGGATATTACATTCAATGCCTGTGTTCTGTAGAGCCTATATGCTGTCATACAAACGTGCGTATTGCTTAAAGACATACAAATATTCGATAAAGGAATGCCGAAGGTATGCATGCATGTGCCCTCAAAGCGATCAGAATGGCATTTTTGTTTTGTGACTCCTCAATATGTATGTCCTTAAGTTGATGATTTGAGGGGCACACACACTTTCCGGGGAAACACTTATCATGGTACGTGGAATCCATCCAGCTTTGTTTACATTTCAGTAAATGTGTTGTGTGTGAGCCGGATCAAGCCACTTGAGTGGGTATGTCGAGGCACATGTGTGTGTGCGTGTGTGATACTCCTGTGTACCTGTAGTTTCACATGTGAGATAGATGTGGGTGTGGAAAACGATCATTAAGTGTCCCTCTTTGATGGTCCTACTCTTACTCAGGATCACAAAGCTCGGAGATCTCTTTGATAACTCATCGAGCGAGGGAAGTGGATCCTCGAGAACCGCTGATGTCATATCTTCCATCGAGAATCAGGTCATTTCGCTGGAAGAGAAAGTCGATCAGCTTATTGAGAATCTCGGAGCCGGAAAAGAGAGTAATTGATCCCATGAAATCATGCACACGATCACATTTTAAAACTTATACTTCAACGTACGCTTAATATTGTTATTTTTTTCTCATATTGATCAATCTCAACACTTGTATTAATTGATAATCATTTGTATGTTTTTATGTGTGCCTGCTTAATTCTTGATGTACAATTTGTCATGTGCATCGTGTTTCTGATACAAGTTACATTACGCAACATAATGTGTCAGAACAAAGCAATTGTTGTATGTGTTCATTAGCCACAAGTCACCTTCTCTCTCTCTCTCTCTCTCTCTCTCTCTCTCTCTCTCTCTCTCTCTCTCTCTCTCTCTCTCTCTCTCTTTCTCTTTCTCTCTCCCTCTCTCATTGATACAAAAATTCTTTTAAAAAATGGCTTAAAATTTGATCTATAATGACCAGTCACTTGCACCAATGTAATAATTATTAAATTTTTGTACAAAAATAATATTGTACATCTCATGTAAATTGTTTAAGTTAATATGTTTATCGCCTAGCAACCTTTATTCACTCACACAATCGTATATAATTTTATAAAGAAACTTAATGTCTTCTGTGCTAATCATTATCACTTCCTATTATTGATTTTTGAAGACCATGTGTTCTCTATTAATTGGAGTTACATGCATTTGACCATGCATATTGATGATGATGATTCTGTATAATTATCACAACTGTACTCTCTTTATATTTTTAAGTTTAACTATTTCACGCTGTGCACTTAGGCACTTACATACACCATACCATAGACCACCCACCATAGGGGAACAATTACACCATTCCTCAGAGTCCCAGACTGTTAGCGTTCAAAAAATTCTCTCAAGCATTCCCACACAAGCAAAGCTAAGAAACGTTAACGTATATACAATATGTTTAGTAAAAATGACTTTCATGGCACTTAGTAGTTAGTACGTAATGGTTTAGTTGTGTTCTCTTGGCGCCAGTGTTCACGTTGCCCGATTTTTCTTTGGCGATCTTAAAAAAAACCTCCCTGTGTTTTCTTTCTCTCTCTGAAACTTTTTTCACGAACAAACACACTAAGCACACACTCACACACATAGCCAGGTTCTTAGTGTAAGGTCAAAGAAAAGAGCTTGGGTATGAGGCTACACACACACACACGCAAATACATGCGTATAGTGTTATTATTTGTCAAATGCAGTCTTAGTCTCAGTTGTATGTAGCTGTATGTGTATAATATGTTCCTCTTAAGTTTAATATAGTCTAGAACCTATTTGTTAAAAGGGTGTTGTCTAAGATGTGACCCAAATAATATGTTTGTGGTTGTTTTTCTTTTCTTCTTATTTTCCTTTTTTTTTTTTTTCTTTTTTTGTTTTTGTAGTCTTCACAATCTTCTAGGCTATAGCGATAAATGTTAGAAACGTTCCACTAGCACCACAAGCAAGTATGTAGCATGCAACATGCAAGTAAACATGTGTGTGCCATGGAATGTTCGTGCATTTACATAGCACTGGTTTTAATGGCAATGTGCTTGTGTTGTGGAAAGAAGACCATGCAATTAATCGAGGTTTAAAAGGTTTTGAAATAAGAATACAGACTGTTAGAATATCCACCCTCAAACACCCACCAGCAATCACAGTGACTCTCAGTATATCCTTGCATGCAGTGAAATTCCACACATAAATGCGTACGCCTACACACACACACACACACACACACACACGCACACACACACACACACACACACACACACAGAGTCTGCCATATATATTATACCTACACCAATACTTGTAGTCACTCAGTCTATAGTCACTCAACTACAACAGGAATTTGATATCCTAGTCACGAACTCATACCTGAAGCTATTAGTACTCTAAACCTACGTATAACTTACATAGAAAATTAAACCTGTTCCTTTTTCATCGAAAATGTGAATCTAATTTGTTCAACTTGTTCTTACTAAGTCTATATATATGGCCGTATAGTGATTGAGTGTTTTTGTCATGTGAATTTGAACCTCGCTAGACTTAAGGATAATTATTGTGATGGCCAGGCCAGTGAAGTGGTCCTGACTGAATTTGCTGATGGCTAGCCATGCTGCATTGCCAATTCATGTGATTTGAACAATAAATAATCTCATACAGTAGACAAAAGCAAGAGGATGAGAAATCGTCGATTACAGAGACAGACAAAAGACACACTCACAAACAACTACAATACATGTGCACATCCATCCATACGTATAACAAATTGAATAAGTCTTGGACTTTTAACGTGCTGTATACATCTTCCTTTATTTAATTCCTCCAGACCAGGTCTGTAGACATAATCATTCTACATTTTGATTGGATATTCTTGTACCACACTCGGACAACCCACAACTTTCTTTCCTTTCATCTTTTGACCTCAACTGTTTACGCTGGTTCCCACTCAGACTAGCGAATTTGTATCACTGACCAAAAAATTCCATCATAACGACCAAATTAACTTGTAACGATCGCAATCGTAAATATGTTTATCAGTAACATGTGCTTCAATAAAGTTTAAACAATGTTTCTCTTCCCAGATGTATGAATTCACTTCGCCACTGTTTTGATATAGGTCATGTTTGCATGCTTACCGACCACACTTCATTCATATACAGATCCCACAGGCATGTGGTGATTGTTTAAAGAATGTCTCTTGACATGCATGCATAATTATGTCTATGGCTGACTCAGAGTTACAAACTTTTAGCTATAATTATATAGCTGAAAATGCAATGTTATATTATTATTATTGGAGAAGGTTCATCTGCACATAATACAGATCAATAGAGCGTTATGCAAGTCATAACTGCATGGGTCTTATGCTTGTTAATAACTATTGTCACTTCAAATCAGCATGCTTGTGTTTTCATTTGGTTTACCAGAGAATCCTTATAAGAACAGGAAGGGGTTTGGCATATTACCAATCTGGTCCCACATTTTTACCTGTAGCAATGATCATACTGTAACAGTAAAAACCAATGGTTCATAATACTTACTACTAGTTCAGTGTTTGAAATAGTTCTATAGAAGCTCTGTATATGTACTGTCTGGTGCCTGCATGAGAAAGATGTCAAGGAGGTCCACATTTTTAACACTTTGTAGTCTCTTTTTGCAAGTGTACAAGATAACCACTTTTACTGGAGTTTGGGCAGCTGCTGAAGACTGTATAGCTCCAGTGCCACAGCCTGTATTTCACCATGGATATGAAGACTTGACAGCTGCAATGAACAGTATACAGTGTGAATTGGGATGCATAAAAGAGGTTAGTTGCTTGCATGCAAGTTGAATGAAACCTTATCTCTCAGTAGTGGTTGAAACCGAATGCAACCAGCCGTGCAAAAGTGAAGCGTTGATCACTAGCTAGCTTGTAAGCCTTCATTAATATGCATGAGCAGTATATGCGCGCATATCATGTCAGCTATAGAAGCTATGTGGCGTTTGAGATTGTGAATCATGAATAATCTTGTCTATTATGTTTTCTCTCTCTCTCTTTCTCTCATGCACACTCCTCACTCTGTGGTTGCTACTTTACAAAACATTTCCTATTGCCAAAGAATGGAGTTTCACTAACGGTAAGTGGTCCCAGTCTGTGTTACTATAGCAATGACTGTAACCTCTAATTGCACCTATGTACCATATGGATAAAGTTTTTGTAACTGAAGTATAGTTGCATAACGTGGCTCACAGCATTGGAATTCTTAAGTGAGCCGTATACTTCCGAATCATGCTATATTCAGTATTCAAGATCATGGCAATAGTATTCATGGCATGCGTGCATGTATGTGCATACAGCAGCTAGATGTCTTAATTTGTATATGCTCCCATGAAACCTAATAGAGCTGAAAACCTTCCATCAGACTATGCATGTCTCCACTTTTGTACATACTAGCCCAATTTGTCCTATGACTTAAATGATGGTTAAATTGTTCACCTATATCCATAATTATTATTATCCTTAACATGGCCGAAACTGTATACCACACACCAAATTGAGTTTGGTTTACAATTCGATTGCCATAAATCAATGGATGATATTAATTTGGACATGCATGCAACATGACTGTCATGAATTCTATTGTCAGTACGTACATAACTTGTAGGACTTACTAAACATGGCCACTTAATCCATAACTGAATCGAAAACTCACTGTAACTCTAACCAGTCTTAACTTTCAGTGACAATGATACAATTACACACTTGAGAGCCAGTCGTCTAACCGTGAAAAATAAATAAAAGTCACCAAGGGTGCATCTAAGCTGAAAGTTTAAACTCAACCATTTCTATAGAGACAGTAATTCGAATAGGACCCTCCCCCTTGACTGTTATTCATCGTGCTAATTGCTCAAGCCCCCATTCTAGCGGTTTCATATTTCACGAGATCATTCAAACTATGTAGATTTAATGGTCTAAGCATGCAAGCCTTTGGGTCATGCCTCGTGGCATTTCCTCTGCCAAACAAAACAGTTCTGAGCCAAAACTCAAGCCACATAATCAACAGAGATTGGCTTTGACATTGTTTATTTTTCGTTCTCGTAGGCGGTGCATGCATGGCATTAATAGTAGAAATTGACCTTTATTGTGTACATTGGTTCATTGTGTAGCTATTCATTGCAGCTCTGAAAAAATTAATGTACCATGCACTTTTTGCCATACTAGCTATTTATACAACATACGTCTTAGCTATTAATTTTATAGGATATGTTATACCACCAGCATGCATGTAGGCTAGGCATATACTATTCCTTGCTATTGTTCCTTCACAAGCAAGGGAAGTGTATATGAATCCATTTTACACGAAACTAACAATTTTCCAGCATCTTTCGGCCTCTGAGTTCATTAACATACAACATCATTGTTTGACTTACCAGCATAGCAATGTTTTCTCAGTAGTTTGGCATCCCATTTGATAGGTAGTCATGGGGAATTCTGTGAGATTTTTGTCAAACAGCAAGTTAGATACCACCATCAGTGTCTGTCACAATGTTTCTGTTGAATATAGCCTGAACAATGGATAAACAAAAATGTACAATTCACATGGCTGTGTAGTAAAGATATTGAATTCAAAACAGCTAATGTGATATGTGTACCTTGTACCATGATTTCTGCCCTACACAAGTCAGTACATTGAACAGCATGTACATCCTTAGCTCCGAATGGGTCTAAAACTATGGGAAAACATTTGTATAATCAACAGTGTTACAAGCACTCTATGCATAAAAGAATTAGTGTGTGCCTTGCTCGTGCAATAGCTGGCTCTGAGTTCCAAATTCAATTTGATCTTGCACAAAGCATGCCTGTACTTAATGTAGACATATACAAGTATGACTGTGTACTTACACATAACTGTCCTACAGTATGGGGTACGTATAGGCAAAGTAAACGACAATATTAAGGAACGGTTGCCATAGTGTTTCTATTCAAATAATATATGTGGGCAGAATGAACTTGAGTGTAGTTGTCACGTACTTTGCTAACAAAGCAACTACACTTCCTATCTTGGTGAATGAATGCTCTTTTGTGTTGAGTACACACAAGTAGCTAGTATTTGTAGTTGCTATAGCACTGTATAGCAATTTTGTGGAATAACTTGCGTGGTTCAAAAACTTTGCTGTATATGAGAAAATAGTCAAGATGCTTCTATAATGGATAACCCATGCTAAAAATTGTTCTATTACTCTCAGCAACACAGTTATGTGTAGACGGTGTGTATTGGAACTTTTGTAGACAATACTGGGTATTATTTTAAGTCCTGAATGGAATTTAACCTTTGAAAGAGGCTCTGCTGTATATACAAAATAAGCAACCAATACATTATGGCTCATCAATTAGACTACATACAGTATTGGGAAATGCAATAATATGCTTATATTATACTGTATATGTGATTTTCATACACGAATAGTGCTTTATGCCATATTTATGTGTGTACTTTTTTGGTGGAAGATTGGTGTCTCGCCATCCACATACGTAATTACATAGCATGCATACTGTTGCACACCTGTTTTATAAATATTGATCTTTCTTATCTCTCTCTCTCTCTCTCTCTCTCTCTCAACACACACACACACTCACACAGCAATTGGACAGCCAAACTGGGTGGCCTTCATTAGTGTTTGATTCACTACAACAAAACTGTGCACTTTATCAAAAGGTATTTCAACACTAACAAAGAAAACTGAATGCAGTGTTAAGTAGCAAATCTCATGAGCTCAGACACATGCATACTGTAGAATAATTATTCTATATGTCAAAAGCATCAATGAAAATGTTATTTCATCGTCTATTGTCGTATGATGGTTATCTCAGGTACATGAGTGCAAAGCAGGGTGTCTTAGACACTACTCGGAGCCAACGTTACCGATAAACAGATGTAGAGACGCCTGTGTAAGTACATTAATAGTCTTCATTCTCTGTGACACGCCAGAACATGATTCCTACAGCGAGTTTACGTTTTATTTTTCACCCCTCCTGTTTTGGTTTTTCTAATAGTATGCACAATGTACGGAGAGTGAATGCAATGGGGAGGAGCCTTGTCAACATCAGGTCGAGCAACTCTGCCCAAGACAGTGTGTAAGTCTACAAAACCTCTGATGCCTCATAGACTGCATTCTTGAGATGTTTGCTTTGAAGTTTTCAATATAGACCTGGACTTTTAGCGTTCGAAATCGCCGTTGAATATAGATGGACACAAATTGATGTGTGTGTGTGTGTGTGTGTGTTGTTTGTGTATAATTGAATGTGGTCTCTGTATAGGTCATGTCATGGGATATTGTTTATCTGTGCTTTGTTTTCGTTTGTTACAGAGAAAAACGTTCTGTAAATTTGGCTGCTTAGTTCATGATACCATCGAAACATCTGTTACAGGCAGTAAGTCAAATTGACGCACACTCAACTTTAACTTGCAAACTTCCATGGGGATAAAAATCAAATGTCTAGCTCTTGTCACATATAATGCTTATCTATAATGTCTATGGCAGTCCCTAGTCCATAGGTAGATAAAATTGAGTATCATTCTCTATAAATTTGTTACTTTTGCAGGCCCATATAGCTACTGATACAGTAAGCATTGCGAAGTTAGCTAAAATTCTATCATAATGTTGTTCTCTCAAAAGTCTTACAGTGTAACTATACCTTCACTGTATGGCCTTAAGGATGTTAAGTTAAGTACAAGGACTTGTTTTCAGTACTCAGCAATCTGATAAAATAACAGAAAACAGAAAGCATGTGGTTTGTATGCTATGTTGTGTTATTGTAGAGCAATTTGTCGATTATTTGTTTCCATTTAAGAAGAATAACGTTTCTCTTTTCTCACGAATAACTTTCATAATGGAACACACGCTCATCAGCAGTGTAGTCACAACTCAATAAGCAAATCTCTTAGAGAGCATGCTAAGATTGAACATCCTAATAATTATTATGTAGCTATATATGTGATAAAAAAGAGTGCTTGAAAAGAAAACTTATGACGTTTTTCTTTTTCTCTGTCATCATGCTTGCTGTAGCCAGGAGTCCCATGGATGACACATTCACAGCAAAGACTATTATATAGCTGATTTGTGCATGCAATCAATTCATACAACATGCAGCCATTATTATAGCAAATCCCTTCCCTATACCTGCTATTAAATCATATACATCTCTTTCTTTGATATACATGCAAGCAGCAACACTGCATAAACAATCTTTTCTTTTCTTTTCTCTAAAATTAATGCTATAACTTCCAAGTTTAATATACCTGCATGCATTCTATATCTCTGTAAAAGTTTTAACTCACCTTTGAATCTCGTTGATGTTTTATATTTGGCATGATCCTATTCTCAGATTCACAGAGCCTTCCTCAACGACCTTCATCACCGCCACTAGTGGAGTATCTCACCAACAGAGAGGAGAAATGGCTCTATTCAGTCAACACAAGAGAAACTCTTCCAAATCTAGCACAGGGAGCTAGTCAGTCTAACAACCTAACTCAATATCCAATTGCCTACCTCTTAAAGATTTCTTCTTCTGTGAGAAATACTCTCAGATATGTCTGGCAGGTGAATATAAATACAGCCACTGGTTACTGGCATGTTCATAAAAGGCTTTTGTTTGCATATGCACACAGCACATTTGAAACAGTTACTGTAGGTCTTGCACAATATATATTTCCGGGTATTGTTAAACAAAATCGAGGAAGCATACCTACGTACAATACGTATATGATTTCATACCCTTGGTCATAATGAATACAGTCATGCAGGTGAAGGTCTAAGCATTTATACTCTGGATGCATGTTCTCAACATGAACTGCAACTTTGAATCAGTAACTGATTGCCACAGACTTACCTCAGGCCATTCCTGTAGAGTTACAGCTTTACATTGTGATATGTAAGCTGTCTTGTATAGGGTTGTGTACATAGTTTCTTTGTTTCCACATGGTAACTTGTAGTCTTGCAGACATGATTACTCAGAAACTACAGTTCTTAACTATGTTGACTCATTGACCTCACTTGTAAGCCTCCATAGATAACACTCATTCACACATCATGGTCAAACACCACAACAGGTTACTAACAAATTGACTATCTTTATCTCAGAACTTGAGCTTCTGTAACTTGTAGCTAGCTTCTGTATCTTTCTCTGTAGCTAAAATTTAATATCTTTAGTATTATAAAAGCTGACTGTATACTGTTCACACATGCAAACACACACACTTTATTATTTGTGCAGAGAAACCTTGACACTCCACTGGATTTTTCCCCATTTGCCTGTAATGATGTTTCGGTTTCCTTTGCTGCTGTTTCACAATTGACTTCTCCTTCTTCTGTTCATTTCTCTCCCGAGAAGCGAATTTCAGTGACAGGATGTAAGTCAATGTTTTAATAAATAAATCTACAATCACCTACAAAAATAATATAATAAAAATGCTGATTGCACCAGCTGTTCCAACCATAGGCTTGATTTCCGGAGTAAAATTTCTTTGTATCATTAAGTTTGTCAATTCTTATTGTTTTGAGGGTGGGGACTGTGGATTATTTTGATTTCCTTTTGATATGTTGTTATCTGTGTACGTAAGTATTTTAGTTTCAGCAAAGTACTAAACAATGCTTGTCTGGTTTATAGCACACATCCATGAATGGATATAGTCCAAAAGTAATCATTAATCAATCAACTTTTCCTCGAAATTGACAGCCCATAACATAATATAAAGCCTAGGCCTCACTATACCAGTCTAAATTATAGCAAAGTTTATTATAATAGTAGCTATGTCGACTGCACACACTGATTTTATTGTGGAATCCAATGATACGTGTAAAGCTACCATCACTTACATGAGAACGGATGTGTTTCACGTGTTACTCGACTCAAAAATCATACAAGTATCACACGACAATAATTGTTTGTGCAAATAATAATTGTCTACTTACTACTAATGATCTCAAAAGCTCACGGTGTATAGTAAAAAAGTTCAGGTAATTTTCATGCAAAGCAATGAGAGCTGAGTTGTCTTAGCTCTTGTAAAACTATACGACACTACAAGGTCTTCATTTGTCCAGTGCTCCACACCCTCCATTCATAAGACAGATCAATTTGCGTAATTAAATGTACTGGACATTACATCTCATAAAAGAAACGTGTGTGTGTGTGGGTGTACAATGAGACCACTGTTTTCTCAGAGAATATCTCGTTCCCATGCATAGTGGAAATAATGCATGAAGCTCAAAAATTTCTCTTGGCTTACACATGCTCATCAATAGTAGTTTGCACACAGTCACAGATTTCCTGCTCAAAGTGTTAGGCTTTGGATTTTGACAGTGATGGTATAAGGTTTGGTTGTAACATCATAGCTGGCACGCACATCAATACTATGGTTACATAATGAGCCCCACCTTGTTTTGCTGGTGTTTGTCACTAAAGCCTCGGGGATTATAGCTCTCAGAGTCTGTTTTGGCTCTCACCTGTCGACCGCTTAACCTTACAAAGTGACTTGCTTGTTGTTTGTTTACTTTTGAAAGCATTTTTAAGATTGCGATCTGCACATTTCATGAGCATTTTTAATGCTTGGTTCACATTGTACTCAACATGCATGCACATGTGTTCTACTTGCAGTGGGTGGGAGACCATCAAAAGTTAACGTGGATTCTATAAGAGTCGAGTTCTCCGAAGATTATCGAGACGGTTTCCTAGGCTACTCCATTGCTAACCTATCATGGGCACGACCAAATGGTATATTATAAATTATTATGCTTGAATGAATGAAAGATTGATATAATTTAATTTCCGAAATGCCCATTGCTAAGCTTAAGCTTGCATTATCGCAGCAATTGAAAGCTCACAGTATGCATAAGCAGCTATTGAATGTGAATTTGTGTTTATAATATTATATAGCTATCCTTCATAGTTTACAATAACACTGTTAGTTTTTTTTTTCCCAAAACTTTACAATCTCTGAAATTGAAACAGTTTTTCATTGAGTAGGCTTATATGTGACCACATGTATGCATTTGTACAATACCATATGGCCTGCAATTGTATGCAGTTTCAATATGTACTAGAGTGTATTTTAGTGTATTGTATGTTATACTTCCTTTTATTACACACAGGATCCGAATTCTTGACTTCGTATGATGTCTCAGTATATGTAGATCCGGACTCAAGTGGTTGTGGAGATACAGGGCCTAATACAGTCTACAAATACGAAAATATCACTAAAGTAATTTTAACAGACAAGGATGTTATGTCAGCTAGTAACTGCATGTGATCTCTTCACTATGACATCATTGCTATACTAATCATGGTGTATTTGTGCATTTTTCCCACTGATTTGAATGTTGCTGGTAGCTACATATTGCATGATAGCTAAATGTTATGACTGACCTTTTACCTTTGCAGGAAACAACTTACTTTGTGATACAAGCAAAAAGACCTAACGGTTTATTGAAGTTTGGCTGTGCTTATCTTATTGAGGTATATAAATGTTCACAGAATAATAATCAGTAAAATTTTTGTGAAACTTGCAGGTTGTATACCCATGTTATGTATGTCAAAGATAACTTGTTTTGTGCCATTAAATTTTTCTATTGCAGATTGTATCCCAACCAGCATCTCATAATATTGGCTCTTATAACACATTTGCTGCACAATGTAAGTGTAGTTGTAATAGGAGCTTGTTATTATTATGTGGCAATATGAAAGAAAATTTGATATTAATTGGTGGTTGAAATTTAGCATAATCTTAAATTTTCTCAAAGTTGAAAATTTATTAACAATCACTATGTATACAGTGAGTGGTCCACCACCAACTATGAGTCTCAATTGTCAGAGAATCTGGGATCCTAATGGAGGATTTGACATTCAGGTGAACTGGTCCTTTCCTGACGCTCTTCAAATATCCCACATAACACAATTCGTCGTGAAAACCTTATTACAAAACGGACGTATTCCAGTTCGAGATGCCTACTACCTTTCACGCTCAGAGGCAAGTTGGTGATCTTATAAGTTTGTGACCTATGGTCATATAATGTCAGAGATTATTATTCTTCAATACTTAGTTACTAGGCTGCAATGTTGTTGAACTATTATGGCCGTTGATTAATGTGTGTTTTGTCTTTGATTTTGTAGGAATGGCATAATGATTTCACCATGACGTTACCGAACTTTGAACCTCAAGTGAACAGCTCTCAGAGATTCCTGATTGAAGTGAGTTTGTTACCAACATTTCTAATAAATTGAACTTATGATGCTAACAGATGCCGTTTGTGAGTGGCTCTTTGATGGGTAGTTGCATTCAAATTATGCTGTTGTTAATTTTTATACTTGTTTTGGCAAGTAAGTCCACCTCAATTTCACAAAAGTATGCTCAATGAAACCTCAATTGCACGCAAACAACCCTTTAAAAGTAGTGAAGATTTTAGTCTGTTTATCCTTTATTAGAATAGAGAGGTTGTCCTCTTTTTAGAGGTTTTGTTTGCTTTTGTTATATGGAACACAGTATATCACTCTGTCCTTATCTTAGGGACTCCATTAGCTATGCATATAATGTATGTGTTTAAGTGTGTCTCTGTATGTATGTGTGCATTACTGTGCAAGTGTACATTTTCGTATTTTAATAGGCTTAACCGATTAATATAAGTTGCGTGTTTTAACTTGTCAATTTGTAGGTAAAATCGGTGATCAATTCCTCCTATTCTTGGAGAGACTTGCCTCGTACTCAAACCTGTGTCATAAACACCGATCCCTTGCCACCCACACCTCCAAGAGATATCTTAGTCAGAAACATTTCGTACAACAACACGAGTAAAAGATTAAAGTTAAACGTGAGATGGAAAGCACCTCTTGCACTGTATGGTATCTTGAGAAGCTACGAGTTGTTTATTGGAGAAGAAGATCTAAGCTTTGAGGGCAGTAGAGAGGCACATGGATTTGTGCAAATGTTTGAGGTATGTCATTATCAAAACTAATGATGTTATTTCAACCCAATGGTCCACCAACTTATCGTTTGTTTGTATAATGATCTTTACCAACTTAGCTTACTAGTGTAAAGAATTTTGTAGTGATTTGTGCTTGTCAGAAAATAATTCCATGTTTGTTTCTCTGTCTCTGTATATCTGACCTGCAGCATGGCACAACAGAGACAAATGTCAACAGAGTCTTGACTATCAATGACACTGTCCACTGCCTCCAATTACAAGTAAGTAAGCAAGATCATTATATTATCCTAAGTTCACTCCTCTTTGAGACAAAGGTTTTATCATAACTACAGTATTATATTATATCAGGATTCTGTTGCTATAGCTACGTTATAATATTAATTTTGTCCTCTTATTGGAAGTCTACAGAGAATGCTCTTGATTGTACATGTGGTGTCATTTTTGTTTCGCAGATGAGAGCTTACAACAACTACAGTCTTGCCAGTAATTGGAGTGAGCCCCTGGTCATTCCACTCACTAACGAGTGTAGAGTGGGTCCCAATGTCAGCATAGAGAGTACTGATGAATCAGCCAAGGGCAACATTGCAGTTTATCTCGAGAGAGAAGATGTTGGATCAGTGAAACTAATGGAGCTAGGTTGCAATACAGATTCTACTCTCTTTGGAGCAAGCGAAGACACCATTTCATCACAGCTTTTAACTTTAGGAGAAAGGTATTAGTGTGTTAGTCACTTACTATTATTGGAGTAGTAGAATTTTTTAGAGTAGTGTTATACATACATTGGTGTCCGCTACAGTGAAACCTCCGAACAAAGGACACTTTGGGGACAATATAAATTCAGCTTGTTTGTCCTTTGTAGAGAGGTTGTCCTCTTCTCAGAGGTTCTGTTTGTATTGCTACAATAGGGAATTGGAATATTGGGAACTAAGAATTGTCCTTTGTTAAGAGGTTTATAATACAGTGTCCCTATCTTGGAGGGTCCACTATCGGAGGTTCTACTGTATGGGGTGATGGTCTAATTATTCTGTGTACATTATGTACCCTTATGTGTAATATTAAATCTTAGAATTTGAAATTTGAGGTATTTCTCAGAAGAAATGTAGGGAATGACTGTTTTTCAGTATATGCTTGAGAACCATGGTAGTTAAACGTGTATTAGTCTGTATAGGAGTGAATGGTTTAGCTAATGGGTGAGGTTTGCCTCACTACATGGGTTTAACATTGAAAAAATGAGGCTTGTTTTAGTTTTTTCCGAGACATTGTTCCGTTTCGATCTCAGTATCCTGTTTTGCACACACACACACACACACACACACAAACGGCATCGCATATTATGCATGAAATCACAAATACCCAATGCAAACACACAACTATGGAGTCAATAAGGCTATCTGGTGAACTGTACATGTTTTGGAAACAATACGTATTACTTAATTAGGCCTGTTTATCTTAAAGAGATGTTTCTCTTGGTTCTGTTGTAAAGGAAGCATAATTTCTGGGTATTTGTAGGGCAAACTATTTTTCCATTTTTGGGAGATTTTACCTTTAAGTACAATCAGTCAATCCTTTATACCTAGCTCGAGCTAGGATCCAGTAGTATGTACATCATTCAATATTATATACGAGGCATTCAGTGACTACAAGAGTGTGACTATTAGTGCATGTCCCTGCTCATCTTTCAGGGTCGACGGTATCCTCACTCAAGTTGTCTCCAACCAGCAAGTGGAGGATAAAGTGGTTTCACTGCAAGAGAAACTGAATAATATTGAGCACAAACTAGATACACTCATGGACTTTGTAGCAGAACGTGCAAATCAAGGATCATAACTGTACAAATTTAAATTTTGCTCGATCAATGCTACATACCATGATTTGATCGAGCTTCTCAGTTTTATTGACTATGTATATATACGAAAGACGTACATTATTATATAATACTTCTTACCTATGACCCTATAACTTGTCACTTCCTTTTCATAATACATAACTGTTTCTCCCTCATTCTGTCATTACTCATTCATTATTCATTCATAATTGTTATAGTATGTCAGCTGTTCACGCAGAATATTATAGTATGCATTTTCTTGTTATTCATACACATAAATATTGTGTTAAAGTCTCTTCAAATTATAAACCACCTACCTATTCATTATAGTTCATAACTATATTTCTCAATTGAGAATGCTTAATTCTCTTTGTTTGTTTGTTTGTTTGATTGTTTGTTTGTTTTCCTACCAAGTTCACCAAAATTTGATTCTCCTTGTCACTTCAGTGCATGTTTGTTTGACTGTATGCAAATGTATACCTTGTGTGATTTAGTGTGGTTTGCTCTGTGTGTGTACATATAATATTATGTAGTTGTATCATTATTATAGAAACATCTCCTTTTGTTTGATTGCCATCTTTTCTCATTTTCTTGTACGTAAGTTTCAAAATTGTTTGGCAAAACAGAACAATGTCATGCATGCAGGGCCCCTTCCGGTAATGATCGTCAACCGCGATAAATTTTGTTCGTGGGGGGTATTGCGCATGCGCACCCACATTAATACTGTAGACACTGCTTGAGACGACATGGCGGCTATGAAAGCTCAGATGTTCAGAGCCTGTCTCTTGTTGAGTCTAATCCTGCTCGTCACATCACAGACTGGAGGTAAGTAAATTAAGTGATGCAAAATTAATGTACAAATTGTGGATCATTGTCGATGTGCATGGTCACTATTTTGTTGCACATAATAATAAAGTGTAAAACGATAACACACTCGTGACTGATATATAGTTCTGCCAAACTGCAACCTACCTGTTGATGATCTTCCTTCCAAGCCAAGCTCCAGTGAGTCTGATGCCCGTCAGCTGGCTCTGTGTCAGTCTCTCTGCTTGGAGAGGGTGAGTGATTTGTGTGTTGACATAAACTTTGCTTGAGTAGCTACTGTTATAATTGTGAGTGTACTACATGTGTTCATCTTACTTTGCAGCTTATTCTGCTAAATGCGACAGAAATGGTGAGTGCAAGACAATTAAAAAGAAACCAATCAGGCATGGTATATATAGTCCAATTACTTCTTTTTGCAGATGTTCAACTGGTTTAATTTGATCCTATGATAATAATAATAATTATTATGATTGCATGTTACCATGGTCATTTTTTAAGCCTTCTGCTTGGCCATGCAGACAGTGCGTTAAATGTTTTGTGTTCCATGACTTCGAACACTCATATCATGTACAGTAACACAAACTGCTCAAGCTTGAGTCTTGAGTAAAAAAAATAGTTTTTTTGTAAAGACCTAGGTGAAACCATTGTTGTAATTTCATAGTTCATGTACTTGTTCTGTGAGTAAATTCAAAGTTTAACCATCGGAAGTTTTATGCTTCCTAAGTTCCTAACTTTACGCTTCTGCGAACTGCAAGTAATTGACTTTTGTGTGTATTATTTTGTGAAATTATGTATGTGTGTGTGTGCATGTGTGTGTGTGTGTGTGTGTGTGTGTGTGTGTCTGTGTGTGTGTGTGTGTGCTTTCATCATTATGCGTATAATTATTAGTAGAAATTATCAAAATATTTAATTCTCTTTCCACAGCTTGTACCAGGCTTTCCTCTCTGGACGCTGGCTACCCAGTCCTTCCTAGTCTCTGATATGGCCCTCATGGGGAGGGACTGTTTATCGGGCGACTTCACTCAGTGTGGCACTCTAGACTGTGATCGATTTATTCGCAGTTCACTTCCCACTGTATGTAATTGGTAACTGTTCAACTGACACACACACACACACACACACACACACACTGTGATGCATACACACATCTGTTGACTTTAGGTGTTAGAGTGCAAGAGAGGGTGTGTGGAACGTCTTCAAAACCCTACAGCCACTGATTGTCCAACTACCTGTGTAAGTTGCTTTATGTACTATATTTAATATCCATTATTGATTGGTAGTATTAATAAGTTTATAATTGATATTTTCTATTTATGTATGTACGCAGAGAGATGACTGTGTTAGTGATTGTGGTGCATTCTTTTGTTTTAACGACCGTTTCCCACCCTGTGGTCTGGCTTGTGCAGNGTATGTATATACGTGTGTGTGTGTGTGTGTGTGTGTATGTGTGTGTATGTGTGTGTGTGTGTGTGTGTGTGTGTGTGTGTGTGTGTGATCATTGACTCAACTATTAGAAAGGTCACTTTGCTGTCTTTAATGGGATTTCCATTGGATGTAGCATTTGTTGAGATTGGATTTTGACAACATGCCACTTGAATCACTTCCTCTCAGAACCAATGCACAAATGCTTGATTGTTGAACTTTATCATCTGATCACATTTTGAAGCACCCACTCAATGCATGGTGCATTTCTACCTGTCTCTTTTTCATGTATCCAAGCAAGCAGCATGTCTGCATGTGCAGAAAAACACATCATATCCTTTAGCTTCATTTCTAAAGCTTTGCAACATCCTGCCAGTCAGTCATCCCATGACTACTAGTGTGTATGTGTGCTACATAATTATGAGCAATAGTGCATTGTGTGGGTACTTGCATGCATGTACTGAAGCTCAGAACTGTATTCTACCTTGAAGTCTGGAAGTGAAGTATACTTCCAGCTTTGATCATGATCAATTTTTTTTTGTCGTTTGTGTGTGTGTGTTTGTCATTGCCTAGCAACCAAAGTTTTTATAGCCTGTTACTGTGTGTGTGTGTGTGTGTGTGTGTGTGTGTACATGTGCAAGAGAGAGAGAGCATTGTAGCTTTACAAAAAAATTGGCCCTTGCATTTGATTCACAATCTTTCCCCAATAGGAAAATGGCACAGAGGTTGATCTAGAGGCATTCTCTTGTCGAGAAATTGAAATCTCGTTCGCAGTTGCCACAGCAATGCTCAATGTGTCTGACTATTCACCAGCTGTCACTATCACTGTGGGAGAAATATCAAACGAGAGTAAGTACAGGTTGCATGGAAGCTAATCACCTAGAGCTATTGTTGCTAGGCTACTTGTACGAACATGGACTTATGTTTATTGAGGTTTTCAATGAGATTATAAAATAAGTGAAAATTAAGTTTTAGCAGTTGTAGCTATGCTTGTAATCTGAAGTGAATTGCTCTGATTTGGTAAGCTGATTGGTTTAGTTCCAGTCAGGATGTAGGATTACTGTTTAGAAGCTATTGAACTATTGTGCAAAACATATGCTGGTGATTTCTCATACTTATTACAATGGCTATATTTTTAAGTGTGTTGGGCCATTGATGCTTGAACTCTTCATTCTGTTGTGGTTCCATTTACATACTAGTTCTGCCAAATTGCAACCTCCCTGAGGAAGTACCACAGAAACCAAATACAACTGAGTCTGATGCAGAACAGCTAGGTCTCTGCCAGTCCCTGTGCTTGGAGAGGGTAAGTCATTTGTGTTTTCACTGCACTTACTGTTTGGTATTACTGTTCTGCTTTTGATCTGTCTTTACACTTACAGCTTATCCTTCTTAATGCTACTGAAATGGTAAGCATTCATGTAAAGTGATAAGATTGATTATTTAAATATTATATTTTCCTTTTCTTTCAGCTTGTACCAGGCTTTCCTCTCTGGACGCTGGCTACACAGTCCTTCCTGGTCTCTGATATGGCCCTCATGGGGAGGGACTGTTTGTCGGGTGACTTTACTCAGTGTGGTAACCTGGACTGTGGTCGATTTATTCCTAGTTCACTTACAAATGTATGTATGAATAGTTCATAGTTGAGTGTAAGTACTTTGGGTTCACACACACAAACACACACACACACTCGATCTTCTGTGGACTCTAGGTGTTAGAGTGCAAGAGAGGGTGTGTGGAACGTCTTCAAAATCCTACAGCTACTGATTGCCCAACTACCTGTGTAAGTTGATGTTGCTATATGCAAATATTTATGGAAGAAATTCCAATGTAACAAAGCTCAGTTTTAGTCATTAAATTGATGCATGGTTTTAAAATTATATTTTAAATTTTGTTCTATATTTCCCCAGAGAGATGACTGTGTTAGTGATTGTGGTGCATTCTTTTGTTTTGCTGATCGTTTCCCACCCTGTGGTCTGGCTTGTGCAGATTTCTCAGTACGTTTAAATCATTAGCACTAAGGTAGTTTTGTTAATAATTAATTATTAATTTTCATCTTTTCCAGGGAGCTAATCCCTCTTGTGCAACCGGATGTAATGTCGTTGATAATGAATACAGCATGATTGAAGGTAAGCTTGTATTAATCAATCTTATTTGTTATTAATTTTGTAGTCTTCATATTATTATGTAATGCAATTAAATGGGGTTTTTTGACCATCCAGTATACAGTAGATCCTCCAGTAGTGGACCCTCTGAGATAGGGACACTGTTATAGCAATACAAATAGAACCTCTGAGAATTGGAGAACAACCTCTCTACAAAGGACAAACAAGCTGAATTTATATTGTCCCCAAAGTGTCCTTTGTTCGGAGGTTTCACTGTATTTAGGTTTCAGAGTTAAATCCAGATTTTTTGCAATGTTTTTTTCCTTCTTCCCCCCCCCCCAACTCTCCAGCCTATCCCAGTGCAGCTAATCCTGTGTTGCCTCCCAATATTACCAAAGTACCTGACACCACTGCTATCTATGAGGTGGACATCACTGGCTCCATACCATCAGCTCCTGGTGTTATGGGAGGCTTTGGCACCATCATTGTCAGAGTTAGAGATGTGTCTGGAGGTGGAGGCTTTAGCTATTTTGTCCTGGTACGTTACTATGTATTTGCTAGATAGATGGATTGAGAGACACACACTTGGAACATAACATTCTTTATCTTGTCCGTAGGAGAATGGAACTGAGATTGATCTTGGTGCCTTTGCCTGTCAGCGAATTAACATCTCATTTGCAGTTGCCACGGCGATGCTGGGTCTGTCGGAGTACTCTCCCGCTACCACTATTGAAGTGGAAGGTCAAGGTACACATTACAGTGAATGTATGAGTACACTGTGGTAAACGTAGTCTTGGTTATTTAATATTGTCAGCTGTTCATTTCTTTGTATTGCATAAAAATAATTAATAATAATTTATGCAAGTTTCATACATGCATGTATTGGTCAACTTCTGATTAGTATTCTAATGTGATACTTTGATATGATAATGATGAGGCTTAACATCGAGTTCTCATTAAAATTTTCTCATCTAGCAACTTTTGTCAATCCAAGCCAGATTGAGACTCTAACACATGTTGGGTCAGTGATAGATGAAGAACGCTTTCAAAAGATCAAGATAAGTATCAGCTGGGAGGCACCTCAAGGTATAATTATGTATCACCATTAATTTTTTACGTGTGCACATGTAATGATTTTTGTTAACAATGGGAAAACAGCACTATATGAATTTTGACATCTTCTGTTATGTGATTTATTATAATAATA
The DNA here is from genome assembly GCA_964030475.1 of Tethya wilhelma. Lineage (NCBI taxonomy): Eukaryota > Metazoa > Porifera > Demospongiae > Tethyida > Tethyidae > Tethya > Tethya wilhelma. Next base: position 5,346,960 of record CAXIPT010000002.1, on the reverse strand, counting down.
TAGTCACAGTATTCATTCCTTATTCACAGTCACACAGTTACTGTAGATAACAGTTACCATTAATTTTTTTCCATTGAACCATTTCCTAGCTATATAGGTTAGTAGCATAATTCTAATCTTTTTTTTTTATTATTTTGTAGGTATTGAAAATGCTGATCAATATGTGGTAACTCTGAGTCCTGTGGGGCGTCCCACCAGCCGATGTGGAGAACCACGATCCATAGAAATCAATGACACGGTATATGTTGATTGTGCAGTACGTGTATTTATGGCACTGATTTCAATATTTCTCTCTCCAATTACACAGAGTATCACTGACTATGTGATTGTTAGTGGAGAGGAGCTACTTAGTCCACCACTGTTTTGGTGCCCCTACGATATTCAGGTAATTAATGCAGGTCACACATACACACACACACACACACACACACACANTCTCTCTCTCTCTCTCTCTCTCTCTCTCTCTCTCTCTCTCTCTCTCTCTCTCTCTCTCTCTCTCTCTCTCTCCTTGTCCTCAATACAGGTTGAGGTGCTTCCCAGATCTCCTCGTGATGTTCCTGCTAGAATATCCATCAATGCCATTCCATGTAATTATAGATTTTGCACACACCAATATTTCTCTTGTGTTTAGTATTGCTCTTACACATGTGCTTTCATTCTTCTTGCATTTTCATTTTCTTTTCAGATGATACCCCAACTGCTAGTGATCTTACTGTGTCCTGTTCAGCAGTAGTGAACAGGGCTCGTGGTACTTTTGACATTTTTATCCATCCAGTCATGTTTGGTCCTGCCTTCACTCCTACCATCCGTGAAGGAGTAGCATCCTTTGATGTAGTCGTCCAAGAGACAAACGACAGACAGTCGTTTTTTGTTCTTGTAAGAAGTGTTGGTAGATGGTTCGACTTTAATGACGATTTGGTGGTGAGAAATATTGATCCAGTTCAAGTTCGTGGAAATTTCTTTCTAGTTACAGTAAGTCATAGTATTGTTATTATTAAATTTTTAGTATCGCTTATTATTTTTTAAGGTGTACATTTTTGGTAGAAGGTAATAACTATGATCAAACATTTAATTTTATCATCATTACTTTTTTATGTGTCTTTGTATTGTTGTTGTTATTGTTGTAGTTTAATCTGGGGTGGAACAGTACTGTCGTTCCTTTGCCTTCTCAAATTCCTAGGATTGTTACTGCCTGTGAGCTGCGTGGTCTTGAACTTATTCCACCCGATCCCGTGCTGTCTTCAACCATTGTTATCAACACCAACACCAGTCGTGCAGGGCGGGTCACTCTCACAACTAATTTTGAAACTTCTGGTGTCTTTTTGATCTTGGACGTTAGCTGGTCACCTCCCGAGTTTCTAGGAAGTGGGCTGCAGTCTTATCAGGTTTGGCTTGCTGAAGTAGAAGCTTTTAATGATCTTCCTGCTGCTTCTGGTTCTCGGTTTCTGTACCGTTCCAATGGAGCTACTCCTAATATCACTATTGATGAATTTTATCGTGAGAGAAGAAGCCTGGATTTTGAACTGAATTTGCAGGTAAATACGATTATTATTGGCAGGAATTTTTTATTATTATTGTCTTGGATACTAGCCTCGTCCCCAGGCCCTCTGCGTGCTACTATTATATTGTTGATTTATTACGTTGACGATCCTTACCAAATGATTTTATTTAAGCACGCAGAGGTAAACAATTACGAAAATGGTAAAGATCGTCAACTTAATAAACCAATACTAGCAGCACGCAGAAGGCCTGGGAACGAGGCTATTGGATACATTAGAAATATAGATTTTTTGCTTAGTTTTTTTGTTATATACATAAAATTTGAAGTCTGTCTGTCAAACATGCTGTGATGTGATAGCTTTAGTTAATGTATCAGCTCAAGATCTATTGTCAACTATTATTTTGTGGCCTTGTAGGTCCGTGCAGTTGGTGCTGATGGTGTGGCTGTATCTTCTTGGAGTTCTCCTATCCTTGTGAATGTCTCTGGTACTATTCTCTTGCATGCCATAAGAAATGACTGGTAACTGTTCATTTCTCTATATTTCTCCATAACTATCATTTTTCTAATTTTATATACAAATTTCAAGTTTTGTAGCCACATTATTTGCATGTGCATTTACATTTCATTAAAATATTAATATTATTGTTTGATATTTGATTCTGGATTGTTTCTTATTCTTCTATAGCAATTGCCCTTCATCCAAGTCAGATTGGGTCACTAACACACGTTGGGTCAGTGATAGATGAAGAACGCTTCCAAAAGATCAAGATAAATATCAGCTGGGAGGCACCTCAAGGTAAGTAGTATGTGTAATAAACAATAATATAATGTGATTATTATAGTGAAGCTTTGTATATTATATGCACGCTTGTTTTAAGTTATGATCAATCAGAGTTTGTGATTTTTCTTTGTATAGGCATTGAAAATGCTGATCAATATGTGATAACTCTTAGTAGTATACTCCCCAGCATTCGGTGTGGAGAAACACGAGCCATAGAAATCAATAATGTGGTATGACATTGCATGAGTTGTGCTTTATGAATGATATTAATTGCTTTTATCATTGTCACAAATTTCAATATTTCTCTCTCCAATTATACAGAGTATTACCCACTATGTGATTGTTAGTGGAGAAGAGCTACTTAGTGCACCACTGTTTGGTTGCCCCTATGATATTCAGGTAATTACAAAAGGTATACACACACTCTATTTGTTCTCTCAATGTCATTGAAAATATTCATTTTGTTGTAATTGACCTAAAGGAACAATAATTTTCTCTCATTTTGTCACCAACTATGATATGCCACAGCACCAGATATTGTGAACCTGCCTCAATACACAATGTTAGTGCGTGTCATTGTATAGAGACAACTGTTACTGCTCCTTGATACAGGTTGAGGTACTTCCAAGATTTCCACGAGATATTCCAGCAAGGATATCCATCAATGGAATTAATTGTGAGTTTCAACTTTGCTATAATTATTATAGTTGGCAATGATTTTTTCATTGCCATTGATCAATGTTTGTTTTTTGTTTTGTTTTTTATTTACATTCTGCTATTACAGCAGTCATTCTTTTTGTATTTTGATATTACTTGCCTGCTTTCACTTTTAGATGACTTTCCAACCAGAAATGATCTATCAGTTACCTGTTCAGCAGTAGAGAACGAGGCTCGTGGTACTTATGACCTTCTTATCGATCCAGTCATGTTTGGTCCTGCCTTCACTCCTGCCATCCGTGAAGGAGTAGCTTCCTTCCAGGTACTCATCCTGGAAACAAATGAAAGGCGGTCGTTTGGAACTTTATTAAGAGTTATCAATAGATGGTCAAACTTTGACGACATTTTGTCAGTTCCAAACATTGATCCAGTACAAGTTCCTGACAATTTCTTTCAACTTATAGTAAGTTTAATATAGCTGCAAATAGTTTTGAGAAGCACGAAATGTACAAGGTTTATGTTTAAGTTTGTCTTTGTGATTCGTGCTGCATACTTTCGTATGCAGGGGATCCAGGAAGAAGTTATGATCACACTATTTATTCCTAACTTTTAATAAGTTTGATATCTTTGTATATTTTCATAGTTTGTTCTAAGGTGGAAGAGTACTGTCGTTCCTTTGCCAAGTTTAATTCCTCAGATTCTAGCTATGTGTGAGTTGCGTAGTCTTGATGTTACTCCACCTGGTCCTGTGTTAGATTCAACGATTGTCATCACTGGCATCACTCTGAGACTTGTAACATCTACAACTGGCGTGTTTCTTAACTTGGACGTTAGCTGGTCACCTCCAGAAGTGCTAGGAGATGGACTTCAGTCTTATCAGGTTTGGCTTGCTGAAGAAGAAGCTTCTGATGATCTTCCTACAGCTTCTTCGATTGTGTATCCCACTGATGGATCAACTTCTAATCTATCTCTTCGTAATTTTTTTCAAGAGAAGAATAGCCTCAATTTTGAATTAATCTTGCAGGTATATAAATATTTATATGAATACTTATTAAGTTGTTTTGTTTTGTTTATTTTATGAAGAAAGGGTAAATTTTTATAATTTTTTTTTTCTTTTCATTTTTTCCCTATGAAGGTACTGTCTATACTTTTGTATCTCTTTACTTTTGGACAATTTGGAGTCATAGAATCTGACTATTGCTATGTGAAGAAACAACTCAACTTAGTTGTTGGCTGACTATTTTATCTCTATAGATTCGAGCAGTTGGTACTGATGGTGTTGCTACATCTCAGTGGAGTACCCCAAGAAATATACGCATCAATACATGATGGGCTTTAATTTTCATATTGAACAATTTGAAACTGAAAGATCATGGAATTTATTACTGTTTCCATGAAGGACAGTATATATACTAGAAGCATTTGATATACTAATGAGTTTGTTCTCTTTATGTATATAGCTAGTTTTGTGAGTTTGGTTGAACTAAGGCCCTTTTTGTGTTATGACTGGGTCAAGGAATTATGTATTATACTATGTATCAGTATATATGAATTATGCACCTGTGTGACACCAATAATTATTATCATAAATGAAAGGGCACTGGCTAGTACCCAAATACACTTCTACTTTTTTGGGTAATGATCGTCAATCGTATCTGTGCGCGTGCGCATACACTTTCATCTGAGATTTCACTTCCTCAACGGAAATGGTCTCTAGCTTGCGGAAATTAGCTATATAGCATTTTAGTGGTAAAACTAAAATTAATATTAGTGGAGTCAACTACATGTTTGCAAAACTGACGGGTAACTGTAGGACAGAAAAGTATTCCGAATTTTTTATCCTGAAAAAAACTCTGAAACTGAAGTGGCTACGTTCAAGTTGTAGTGGAGTTGTATCGCTCAGCCTTTGATAGAGAAGGAGCGGCTGCAATAATTTTTATAAAGTGTATAATTATATCAGCTGTGATCACACTGCGTGACTAATTACAATTTCATCAACTTCTGCCATGGCGGCCCTGAAGGCTCACCTGTTCGGAGTCTCTCTCTTGCTGAGTCTAAGCCTTCTCGTCACATCACAGACAGGAGGTAAGAGAATCTTGGAGTCATTCATTTGAGTAGGTAGCAGCTTCTAGCTGTCTTTGTCTAAACATTGAAACCAGTGCTAAATATTTATCGTGTTGTACTTGCACACGCCATAGTTCTTCCAAACTGCAACCTACCTGTTGACGATCTTCCTTCCAAGCCAAGCTCCAGTGAGTCTGATGTCCGTCAGCTGGCTCTGTGTCAGTCTCTCTGCTTGGAGAGGGTGAGTGATTTGTGCATAATTCATTTGCAAGTGTATGCATGTATATCACAGTGTGTTGTGAGTGTGTTTATGATGTTTGTTGTCTTCTTTATATTTTACAGCTTGTTCTTCTGAATGCAACTGAAATGGTGAGTACATCATTGCTAATTCAATACAGTTGTTTACAAAAACAAACTCACACAGTTAAAGACTTAAAGTCAGCTCTGTAGATTTGCTTATACACTAGTTCCCTGATGTTCACCTGGCAGTGCATGGTTTTGATCCTAAGGGTTGTGTCTAGGCACCTATTAGCACATGCAAGAAGCCTTCTGCTCTGTCAATTATAACCCAATCAGTGAGCATGCAAGATACAGAAATTGATCTTAGCATGTAATGTACATTCTAAGTCAGTCCATGTTTAAGCCTAAGATTGTGTATAACTTATGAGACAGGGTGGGTAGCTATAGAAACATTGCATACCAAGCCTAAAATTCCAGGAAAGATATATATATATATATATATATATAGAGCTCAAAGAAAAGATTCAACTACAAGCTTTTACTAGTACAAACCACAAGACATGGGAAAATTTGATATCCAGCCTACCAAGCTGCAGTTCCACATCTGGTGCATGTACATAGTTGGCTAGCAATGCTAGTTATAATATTAGTGGGTGTTGAATGCCTATATCACTATTGTGGTTTCTGATATCGAATCAGTTCCACCAACAAACCAGCTCATCATTTCCTCTCTTCCTTGTCAAACTGACAAAGCATTTGTTGATCATAAAGATGTGATGATTATGTGTAGCTGCTCTTGCTTGGGTATGTAGCAGTTTCCAAGTTTACATTAGCTGCCCACAACTATAGATAGTGGCCATTAATTGTACACAATCATATATAGCTTCCCACAAGCAAGAGAGTCATGCTGACATGGCTCAAGGGTTAGAAGCATATAGCCCTCCCCATGCAATGTGTCTGATACCTGTTGATGATGGTTTGAGATGTATCAACTTTATATAATATTATTGTAGATACCGTAAATGCGGAAAATTTGCTGTCGTTTAAATTTTGCGGTTCGAGGTTACTGCGAAAAATGAAAACATGAAAATTAAGTAAATAATACAAACGACCTGTTCCTACGTCTCTTTCTTTCACTACACTGCGAAAAATAGATGATGCGGAATTAAAATAGAATGTGAATATTTTAACATACACAAATTTCTGGATTTACAGTAGATTGTTGTTGCTCACAGTAGCTAGCTTGGTAAGACTGCATCAGTGAAACCTTGTCACGGGTTCTGGTTTCATGTTCGTTTACATGTGTTTGTGAGTAAATTCAAAGTTTGATCATGAGGAAGTTTTGTAGTTTTAAAGCTTTGTGATCTTATGCTTCTGCAGGCATGTGTTGAACATGTGTGTGACATGTGTGTACGTGCGTGTGCGTGTGCATGTGTGTGCGTGTGTGTGTGTGTGCTCAGTATGCATGATTGTACATAATTATTTTAGCTGCAACTTATCAAATTATTTTCCTTTCTCTTTCCACAGCTTGTACCAGGCTTTCCTCTCTGGACGCTGGCTACCCAGTCCTTCCTGGTCTCTGATATGGCCCTCATGGGGAGGGACTGTTTATTGGGTGACTTTACTCAGTGTGGTACTCTGGACTGTGATCGATTTATTCGCAGTTCACTTCCCACTGTACGTATGAATAGTTCATATTTGAACTTCGGGTATACTCACATACACACACACACACACACACACACACACACACACACACACACTCTCATTGTTATCTTTAGGTGTTAGAGTGCAAGAGAGGGTGTGTGGAACGTCTTCAAAATCCTACAACTAATGATTGCCCAACTACTTGCGTACGTTAGTTGCTTCATATGTAAAATTAATATCCATGCAGTTTATATGATCATGGATCCTGAAGACTATATGTTTAGTAATACTGAGATTTTGTTGTGTACTATATATGCAGAAAGAAGACTGTATTAGTGATTGTGGTGCATTTGCATGTTTTAACGACCGTTTTCCACCCTGTGGTCTAAGTTGTGCAGAATTATCGGTATGTTTTCCATTTAAATAATAATTGTTAACTGCCTACATTCATCGCGTCAAATATTTTGTCTTTTTTTTTTTCCAGGGAGCTAATCCCCCTTGTGCCACAGGATGTGATGTTGTTGATAATGAATACACTATGATTGAAGGTAGGCCTGTTAGATCCTAAGAAAAATGCATCTTTGAATCTTCCTGCAATTCTTTTCTCTCCCTCCCCTCACTCCCCAGCCTATCCCAGTGCTGCTAATCTTGTGTTGCCTCCAACTGTCACCAAAGTACCTGACACCACTGCTATCTATGACGTGGACATCACTGGTTCCATACCATCAGCTCCTGGTGTTATGGGAGGCTTTGGCACCATCATTGTCAGAGTTAGAGATGTGTCTGGAGGTGGAGACTTTAGCTATTTCGCACTGGTACTTGTGTGTGTGTGTGTGTGATCATTGAATCAACTAAGTCACCTTTGCTGTCCTTGTTGGGATTTCCATGGATGCAGCATTTGTTGTGATTCTGATTTTGACAACATACCACTTGAATCACTTCCTCTTACCACCAGTGCATAATGGCTTGATTGTTGAACTTTATCATCTGATCACATTTTGAAGCACCCACTCATTGGTGCATTTCTAACTGTCTCTTTACATGTATCCAAGCTGCATGTCTGCATGTTCAGAAAAATGACATAATATCCTCTGGTTCATTTCTAAAGCTTTTCAACATCTTGTATCATTGTTGGCATGACAACCTTTAGTGATTTCATTACAAGTTAGCATTTGTCAGCAAAATAGTTCTATACTGAAAATTAATGATAATTTCAGAACAGTACAACATGCATGTGCTACAACACATCAGTGCATGCTTCAAATTAGTGTTGTGTATGATTATTATAGCTGCATGCATGGACTGAAGCAGAACTGTATGATACCTTGAAGTCTGGAAGCAAAGTAAACTTCCAGCTTTGATCACCATTTTGTACGTGTGTGTGTGTGTGTGTGTGTGTGCAAGAAAGCGAACATTATTCAGCTTCACAAAAGCAACTATCAGTAATTCGTAATCTTTTCCCAATAGGAGAATGGCACAGAGGTTGATCTAGAAGCCTTTTCTTGTCGAGAAATTGAAATCTCGTTCGCGGTTGCCACAGCAATGCTTAACGTATCAGACTATTCACCAGCTGTCACTATCACTGTGGGAGAAATATCAGTGGAGAGTAAGTACAGGTTGCATGGAAGCTAATCACCTAGAGCTATTGTTGCTAGGCTACTTGTACAAACATGGACTTGTATTTATTGTGTAACTTTGAGCTTTGCAATGAGACTTTAAGATACAGTGAAAGTTAATTTTGAGCCCAGCAATAGTCTTTTTCACGTAAAGCAAAAGAATTTCGCTGGCCCGTTAATTACATGTGACGTCACGGCTGGGGTACATTCATCCGCCATCTTGGGGTACTTTTGTATGGGAGTCAATGGGGAAATGTGCAAAATTGAGCGCTGCGTATTTCTGCGTGTATACCGTATATTCTAAATATGAGAGATGCAAAGAANCTCTCTCTCTCTCTCTCTCTCTCTCTCTCTCTCTCTCTCTCTCTCTCTCTCTCTCTCTCTCTCTCTCAAAGAATATATTGATAACACAACTGTTCCTCAATACAGGTTGAGGTGCTTCCCAGATCTCCACGTGATGTTCCTGCAAGAATATCCATCTTGGGCATTCCATGTATAACTTTTTTGATTTTGCACATACCAATCTTCCTCTTGTATTTGGTACTGCACTCACACATATGATTTCATTCTTCTTGCATTTTTCTTTTTCATTTTCAGACGATGCCCCGACTGATAGTGATCTTTCTGTGTCCTGTTCAGCAGTAGTGAACAGGGCTCGTGGTGCTTACGACATTCTTATCGATCCAGTGATGTTTGGTCCTGCCTTCACTCCTGCCATTCGGGAAGGAGTAGCATCCTTTGATGTAATTATCCAAGAAACAAATGACAGACAGTCGTTTTTTGTTCTTGTAAGAAATGTTGGTAGATGGTTTAACTTTAACAATACTTTGCTGCTCTCAAATGTTCGTCCGGTTCAAGTTCGTGGAAACTTCTTTCTAGTTACAGTAAGTCATATAATTATATATATATATTATATAGCTAGAATGTAAATTTTTAATAGGAATGTAATAGCTATAAACATTTAGCTTTTGTTTTGATGGTTAATGACATGCATTAATGTGTCTTTGTATTGTTGTTATATTATGCAGTTTAATCTGGGGTGGAATCCTGGTGTTGTTCCTTTGTCAAGATTGATCCCACCGTTTGGAACATCTTGTGAGCTACGTGGTCTTGAACTTATTTCACCCGATCCTGTATTAGCTTCAACCATTGTCATCAACACAAACACAAGTTTTGCTGGTGCTACTCTCACAGCTGACCTCGAAGTTTCTGGCGTCTTTTTGATCTTGGAAGTTAGCTGGTCACCTCCCGAATTACTTGGAAGTGGGCTTCAGTCTTATCAGGTTTGGCTCGCTGAAGAAAGAGGTTCTAATGATCTTCCTGCTGCTTCTGGTTCTCGGTTTCTGTACCGTACTGATGGATCTACTCCTAATATCACTATTGATGAGTTTTATCGTGAGAGAAGAAGCCTGGATTTTGAACTTAACTTACAGGTACGTAAAATTGTTATTAATAATATTTATTAAATACACAGACATCCCATTTTCTGAAAACTAAGCTTATGATGTATTGTGAAGCTTTAGTTAATTTATCAGCTTCATTGTTGACTATATATTTTGTACCCCTATATCTATATATATATTATAGGTACGAGCAGTTGGTAATGATGGTGTGGTTACTTCAAATTGGAGTTCTCCAATCCTAGTGAGGGTTTCTGATTTGGATCCTCCTCAACCTGCTGCTATGACAGACACACAGTTCAATATTACTGGATTCAGCTATGGGTGAGCGTTATTATCGTATAGCTTTGAATTTTTGTGGAAATTTTCATAGTTCGAAATTTTGTATTAATTTGTAAAAGACTGCGAAAGAAATTTTTGTAGTTCAAAATTTTGTATACACATGCAGTACACGCTCGTATTGCGCATAATGCGGAAGTTAAATTTTCGCAGTTTTAAGTTTTATACATTCGAACGGCATACAAATATAGTGTGCAAGAAGGTAGTTAGAAGGCTTTATGGTTTAGACATCGAAGAGTAGGCTTCTGATAGTGTGTCAATCCTAGCTTGTGCAACAAGTGTTCATTGACTAGGTCCAGATGAATAATGCTGGCATTTTTTTGAGCATTATAGGTAGCTAAAAGCAATGAGCAATATTCGAGCATTATAGGTAACTTTTGAGTGCATTTAAAGCATTTCATCTTCAAGCAACCAAAGATTTTAAAATTGGACCACTATGTTCAATTGTTGTCCTGTAAATTTCATTCAAGTCAAAGCAACAAATGTACTTGAGGCCTAGTTTAGTAAAATAAATGCTCTGTAGAACAATCGTTAGTTTGTACATTTTAAAATCAGTGTTTTTGTAATTGTTTTGTCAATTCTGGTGAAGCAATAATGAGCAATATAGGTACAATTTGAAAGCATTATAGGACATTTTTGCTAGCACTGAAGAATGGAATTATAGGTAGGAAAGAAAAGCATTATTTATCTGGGCCTATCATTGACAGTACTTGTAGAGTAGCCATTTTTCATCATAAATTTTTTGTTTGTTGGAATTCGGCTTAATTTAGCCCGTTCATTCACTATTAGATGCGTACACATTTTTTAAATTTAGTATATCTTTGCAAACAGTCAAGATGCACATCATGTATAATAATGTTCACCTTTGTCTTGTTTAGGATTGTTGATGCTGGTTCTGATTTGGAGGCTCAAGTAAGTGTCGATGTGGAATGGTCTTTCCCAGATTTTGAAGACGCTCTTAATGGAACTAATGACTTCAGAGGATTTGATTTGTGGATTGGAGAGGAACCAATCAGCGACACTCGCCGAGACACCTCAGACCTTGCAATAACTGTATGTGAATATAATAGCATTTCCTTTCAGCATTTCCTTTCTTTTTTTCTTTTTTTTTTTTTTTTTTGTATTGCCTTTCTTAGCTTTAACTGGAATCCATCAAAATTAATATTAGTATTGTAACTTTAAATTTGTATTTTTATTGTTATTTTCTTTCTGACTCTTGATCTAGTTCACTGAAGAGGACACACAAGCTGATGTCTTCAGTAGGAAACTCAACAGAACTGTTACTGTACCTGACTCCCAGACCCCATTGTTTGTACAGGTTAGTGATGCTGTGTGTATTCATGTAGCCTCGTACCTATGGCATGCCACTCCCTCTTTTTAGTGTTTCATGCTAAAATGAAAATGAAACTAAAAAGAAAGTGTGGCCTGGGTACGGGGCTATATGTTCATGTGTGTTGCATTGAGCAAAAGTTTATTTTGTGATGTATATTATATATGTGGCCCATAACATTGTTTATTCTTTTGTTATTACCATAACAACAGATGAGAGCGACCACTACCTACAACACCAGCAGTCCTTGGAGCGAGCCAGAGCAGCTGACACTGTTGGACGTGGCCCAGCCTGAGAATGGGAGAGCTGTGACGGAAGGGGATCCCGTGTACGATCGGGTCAGATCACAGGACGTGGTCTCAGTATCGGTGATAGCCTCTTGGTCACAGGTATGTGTCTATAATTATTATTATGGACACATGCTCATATCTCCAAAACTATAGCGCCTAGCCGCTTCAAATTTGGAAAATAGCTAGCTACAATGACATAGATTACAATGCAATCGCTATCTCAAAATTCGCGGATTGCTCGAAGTGGTTGGTTTTCCAAAATTCGGTCACATTTATTGATAACTTAACAAGGTCTTGGTACTAAGGGAATTGTTCTTGTCAAGCTATACTTTTAGCAGCACTGTCCATTCCTACACTGCACATGCTTATTTTTGTGAAACTTTTTACTATAATATTATGTGTGATGAAGATTAATTGACTATTAGTTTGCTCATGAATGCAAATCAGTACAAGCACGGTACAGGCTAGTTATTTTGGGCACGAGATTTGATCGACCTATCAGCTTTGTAATGCTAAGGGAATGGCTAGGATGTGCAATACTTTTAACAATTAAGTAACGTCAACTTGACAGGAATTTAGTTAGCCTCGTTCCCAGACTCCCTCTCTGGAAATGAAGTAGAAGTGCGCATGAGTGAAAGGTCAAAGGGGAGGCTGGGAACGAGGCTAGGAATTTGTTAAAATTTCGTATAACAGTAGTACTAATGCAGTGTAGCCACACTTTCATTTCTCATTTATTTCATTTCTTTCACTCTCATTTCTCTTTCTCAATGTTTTCTCGGCAATCACACCTGTTCTCTTGATCATACAGGTATTCGAAACTGGTAATACTGGTACGGTGGACGAAATTAGTGGTGATGGAATGCTAGAACCTACTATTGAGCCGGCTGACGAAAATTCCACTGCTGTTCCAGCAGCAAGTCAGCGTCGGCGTCGCAGGAATACTGATGAAAATGGTTCGGGATCAGAATCAGGAATGGGAATGGGACAATTTATGACAGTACGAGAACCGGAGGAAGACATCGAGGGTTATCAGATTGTTATCGGGACGAGTCCACTACCGGATGAGTTTAGTAGCATACCAGATACTCATCGGGAAATAAGTGTCAATGATGTGAGTCAGTACTGTAATTATGACTAGCAAAATAATAATGATTGTCTATATTTTCGATCTCTCTCTCTCTTCAAAGGAAAATGCCACCATGGTTCGTTATGAAGCTAGCCAGATTGCCATTGAAGACCCTCGAAATGTCACACTCTTCTTCCAAGTAAGGAACTGCTTCTCAACAGCCACCAATTTAATATGAATTTATTATTAATATCCAATAAATACATTCAAATTTGCCTTCATCATTGTGTCTATAGACACACATGCACAAAAAAATTATCTTTTCAATCTTGTATAGATTCGTACGTTGGATCGTATCCGTGGGACTAGCAATTGGACAGAGGCTGTCCCAGTCAGTGTAGCTCCGGAACCACTGCGTAAGATTCTCTCTCTCTCTCTCTCTCTCTCTCTCTCTCTCTCTCTCTCTCTCACTCACGCACACACCATTTGACACGTCCTTGTATCCAAAACACAGATAAAATTCTTCTTAAGTTCAAAGAATCATTGTCCTAATGGTTGCTTGTGTTTTTTTCCTCTTTCTTTCTCTCTTTCTCTCCAGCTGTTAGGTCTCAGATTCCAGCCATTGTTGGGTCCATTGTTCCCATAGCAATTATCATCCTCATTGCTATTATAATAGTCATTGCCATCATCGGTTACATTGCCTATCTCAGAAAGAAAGGAAGAGATGAATACAAGGTATGTGTGTATTCTTGCTACTTCATCTTACATGACATTATTGTGCGTTGGTTTGTGATGTCATTATGATGTAATGTGTATTGTGAATGCAGCTGACTGGGGATCAAGAGGGTGTGGATGTGTGGGCCGATCAGTGGAACAATGTTCCCTTCATAGCCCCTGGAATGATTGAGGGGAAAGGACCTTATTACGACGAGTGGGAGGTAGGCGTCTCTCTGTCTGTGTCATAGCTAGTGTGTGTGTTTGCATGTGTGTGCGCCCGTGTGTGATTTTTTTTTCAAACTGTTGA
>CAXIPT010000002.1:5275313-5323279 GCA_964030475.1 Tethya wilhelma | reverse complement strand
TGTGTGTGTGTGTGTGTGCTGTATCTACTAATTGCTGTAATTTTAGACATGTTATTCTACATAAACAAAGTGCAAAGGTCCAGTCCTATATCCGTCTGTGTATATATAGCTATACAAGCTACTCCTGCATTGATGTGCAAGTGCAAGTAAAATGTTGACATTGAAAGACAAACGATAAACGTTTCAACAACTAAAACTCTTGTGTGTGTTGGTGTGTCTGTAAATCACCTTACATAGCATTATGGTTCAAACTTACTTTGTGTGTGTGCAAACACACGGAAAACCAATATATACTGGGTTGTCTCTGTAAAAACATCTTGAGTGCATGTTTTTCTTTAAAGCAATGTCAGCCATACTATCACTGAGGTGTGTATTTGAGACAAGCTAAAGCTATTTGGCGCCAGTTTTTAATTTAGCTGATTGACAGTTTATGCAAATAAATCAATTTTGCTAAATGCAAAAGTGAGCACATTTTGTACATCACAACATTTTCTTTTCGAAATTACTTTCAGTATTGATGTTATTCTTTGTAGATTCACGACACATTCCTAATGCTGTTGTTAACATCAATGTGGTCCAGAAGCTTGACACGAGACTAGGGTATTTCGGACACGCTCGGTTGAATGTGACGTGGGATAGACATCCAAGTAAGCTTGTAGATTTGATGATTTTTTGCCAACCAGTGTGGTTACTATAGTTATACCCTCTTACCTAGGATACTCCTTACCAAGTTTCTTTCATAATAGTGTTACATTAATTTAGTAGATTTGTTGAGCTTTCATAGCATAAATGAATTTATACTTTAGGACATATCAAAATATTTGGCAAGTCCATCCGTGGACCTTAATTGAATTCATCAACCGAGATCTTTAGCTAGCTGTCATAGTTAGGCATAGCAATGAGCATCTAGAATATCGTGATGATCACATTTCTTGAGTGATGATATTTCTACATAATGTGATGCAAGAATAAATAAAATATGTTTTCTTTCTTTTTGTAGATGGTTTGCATCTGGAGTATTTCCAAGTGAGAGTGTCTGCACCCAGTAAGAATGAGTGCGGGAATGATACCTTTGTTCACCATGTGAACGCAACAGTAAGTTTGATTTTCACACAAATGTACGAGAAAATACGCACATGTGGTTTGTTATTCTTAGTAACTTTCAATCTCATTATTTTTATTATAATAAATGCGTCACAACTTATTGTGTTGGACTTCTAGCTTGAACAATGTCACTAGTTGTTTTACGTAAGATCTTCTAAACTGAAACTAATCACTCAATCTGTGTACCAAACACATTTCTCCATAAAATGTACTGTTCGACATATTTTTGCTATTTTTTGTTATTTTTTACACGACACTCTAAATTCTAGGAAAATGCAACAACGTATAGCGTCATGGTACAAGCTGATGATCCTCTGGGAATACCCTTCATGGGGTGTACCAACTACTTTGAGGTACGAAAGACAAGAAACTTGTTTTAATAACAAATGACAGCTAAAACAAAATACTTCCATTGCATGTCTATGTTTGGTAAAATTGATGCCAAACGTGTGCTAAAACGTTCTTCAAAACAGTTTAATGATCATTAAGTCACCACGGAGGATCTGATCTGATTTAGAGGCTTGGTGCCAAGTGGGTGGCTTACGCATGAGCTGCATGTGATAATGTTTAACATTTTGTTATATAGCTGTTTACACTTATTTTGCACGATATTATATGTGTGCATGGATCAATCAGTTCTTCACTCAAACTTCTTGTACATACACACACTTGCAGGTGATTGCCATTGGTCCAGATGGTAGTACCAGTGAAGTTGAGAGTGTAGGCTTAAGTAAAAGTAAGGCTCTATCCTATAGCTAGCTCTCAGCCTCCCTATCTCTCACAGAAGACTATAATTTCTATAGTCTTCCTTTTTCACATTGAAAAAAATAGATAACACAGAAAAATAAAACATAGATATAATATTATTATTATGTTAACATGTGCAAATATCCAGATTTACATTACATGGATATAATACTTTGTATGGTAAATAGAATTGATAAAGACTCTGATATGTCTAGCTAGGGACAGGGTTGGTGGTACGTGTCATTAAAATACATCATTCTTTGTTCTTTGGTTGTGCAGTGAATCCAATTGGAGTGGAGTTTCTGTGTTCAAGAATTTGGGATTCGAGAACTTACTTTGCCTTTAACCTCACGTGGCTCATTCCACGCTACCTTCGCTATGGTAACATCATGGATAGGCTACATGTAAGATTTGACATTGTGGATGAGAGGAGTCGGACAGTCACTGTGGACTTTATCAAACCTGGCGTGATAAAATTTCACATACCAAATGTATGTATGTGTGATACTTAATGTGCTATGGTGTGTGTGTGTGTGTGTGTGTGTGTGTGTGTGTGTGTGAGTGTGTGTGTGTGTGTGTGACTGATATAATATATTATGTTTGCTTTAAATAGCAAGATTGTGTTTTCTTATACTTCCTTGATTGCTATTAACACTAAACTTCAGACAAACAAGACTGAGTTTACTCTCATGCTCAATGAAACTGGCGATTTCTTCAAACCTCTACTGGAGCCAAATCGTTTCTACAGTTTTGAGGTAACTACAATAATATCATAAGCCAGATAACACACAGACCGAATTCTTTACAAAATCTAGCTAGCAGCCATTCCATCTTGTTTGCTTTTTTTTGTTTAATTATTGCATTTCTTTATTAAATAGTTTTTGAGATTAATACATTAGAGAATAGATTTGCACAGTGTATCATGACACAAAACTTAAAGACCACATAATTATTAATTCACACATGTACAGTATATACATCATATTATTATTTGATGCAAAACTTTAAAATTACAGATGTTCATCGATTGGGATGAAAACCATCTTGACTACATACCAGACTTCAAGTGGTACAAATGTCTTCTCAGTGCTCGATCCCCTGCTCCTACCCTTGTCCGCAACGTGACCATTCTTAGTCACTCCCTCATCGGCAACCAGCAGGTCTTGCTCTCTTTGAAGTGGTTACCTCCGACCGATCCCAATGGAGAGTTGGACGAGTATGATGTTTGTGTGGGGCCGTACGGATTTGATCAGACTCTAGAAGATTTGCCGCTCAATTCGCCTCATTCTTGTAGGAAAGTGGCAGTGAGTTTTGTAAAACTAACATACTTGGTTTTATTTTCTAATTTTTTTTCCAATGTCATTTTCAATATGGTATTTTCATGATATTATATATTGGTTATTTATTCTAATAGTATTGTGTGTTTGTGTGTAAGTGCATGAATAGTAATAATCACACTCATTCACATTATAGTTGCATGACCCTCAAGTGGAGGCACTTGATGCATGGTCAAGTGGTGCATATACTTAAGCTAGGGCATGCAACTATTTTGTTTGCCATTGACTCCCTGTGACTCCTAGCTACTCTATTGTCATCTCCACCCAGCCAGTAATATGCAATTAGCCTATAAAAGCTTTGGTTGCTAGGCAATCGCAAGCGCACACACACACACACACACACACACACACACACACACACACACTATTGAATATCCCATATCTAAGGCCACTGCTATTGAAATTGATGGACTAGCTCTACACTACTTTAGAAATGACTCCTCACCATGCCTGTATGTACAGGTAAGCACAATAATATTAATCAGATAGAAAAACCAACCACTCCATCTGTGCTACACATTATACAATTTGTTGTCTTTCAATTTCAGATGAGAGCCCACAATATGTTTGTTGCTGGTAACTGGAGTGATCCTAGTGCTTTCTCCCTCGATGAAAGTGGTAAGGCTTTATGTTAGTCATTGTAGCAAAGTTCATAGCTTCTTATTCCAGGTCTTATCTCCCTGATACTGTTAGCCTCGTCCCCAGGCTCCCCTTCTCCTTTCCGTGAGTGAAAGGTCAAAGGGGAGCCTGGGAACGAGGCTAACAGTATATAACCTCATACCTACCACACACACACACCCCCGCCTCAAATTTTTTGATCATCAATATTTCCAGCTATTTTATATACAGTATTTCTTTTTATCCTAACACACTCTCTCTTCAGGCACCTGTGAGATGAAGTCCGATGTTAGTATTGCTAGTTCTGACTCCATCAAGATCATAGTGGTGTCTGTTGTGTGTGGTTTGGTCGGGGTCCTACTGCTGTTTGGTTGCATTGTCTGTGTGTGTGCTTACGTGAGAATGCTGAGAAGAAGAAAGAAGTTTTGGAGAATAAGTCAAGTAAGAAATGTTTGTGAGTTTGTTTATATAGTCATGTTTATATGCTTGGCGTATACATCCATACAAACAATAATAGCTGTGTGTGTGTGTGTGTGTGTGTGTGTGTGTGTGTGTGTGTGTGTGTGCGTGTGCATGTGTGTGTGCATGTAAACCAAAACACAATATGAAATACCTATATACACAACAATTCTTCATCATGCTTTGTTAGTAATTCTACATACATATACAATTTGCAAGTCATAATGGCACTACATATGTTTACGTGAGTGATAAAATCACTGGCATCTGGTAATGATCACATTCAAGACAACATGCTGAATAAGCTCCCACTTAACTCTAGATGTGGTCTGAGGTGTGGCGGTAGGTATGCATACAAGAATTTAATGTCGAAACTTAATGCAGTTTTGATTCAGTTTTGATTTCCCCTACACTGCTTTGATCTAAGTTGATGTTGTCTGCATCGATATTGTTTGAGAGTTTGATGAATCGTGCACTTGTAAGCTTCTAGCCTTTAAAGGGTTCTCTGTGAATATTGTGTTGGCTATGTATACAACATATCGATTCTCAATAATGCAAAGCATAGCCAAACAGTAATGGTAAACTATTACATAATATCTAGTCTGTTTTGTAAGAATAGAAAACTAACCAAGCTTACTTCAGCTTAGTTTGACTGCATTGGGAATTC
This sequence comes from Tethya wilhelma, assembly GCA_964030475.1. Lineage (NCBI taxonomy): Eukaryota > Metazoa > Porifera > Demospongiae > Tethyida > Tethyidae > Tethya > Tethya wilhelma. Next base: position 5,318,347 of record CAXIPT010000002.1, on the reverse strand, counting down.
AGCTACTTCTCTGAGCAAGTGCTCATACTAACTTCTCTTTTATTGGAGTTGGAAAAGGATCATCAGTGAAAAAAACTCATTTCTAGATCAGTTAGAGTTTGAGCAAACACACAGGAAGTCTTAGACAACAACCAACAATCACAATTAACCTCTTATACACACACACATGCACACACATACACACGCATACACACACACACACACACACACACACACACCAATCGACAGGAACCTTGCAACGATCCCATGTTTACGTCGGGGCCAAGAAACCCCGCCTTCCTCATGACGCCCACGGAGACTGGTCCTCTCCTCCCAACCACTGATGAATGGGAGATCTCCCCTAGCGAGGTCCTGATGGAGGATTTACTCGGGGAAGGAGCGTTTGGTGAGGTCTACAAGGGTGTTTTGAAGGGACCGATCACCAACAGTACCGTTAGACCCTGGATGAGGAATGCTATTGGAACACCTGTTGCAATCAAACTGCTCAAACGTGAGTCTATTCNGGGTAGTACAACAACCTCATTGTAGTGTAGCTCTCAGAGTGACCAAGACCTTGCTTCTGGTGACATCTTACAAAGAAGGAGGGATCCTAGTTGAGAGAGAAGATAGCTTTGACATAACTCATCGATGAATTTAAACACATTTTAGTCATGTACCAGGAGATGACAGGAGGTAGATATTACCAATAAATCTGAGTGTTGTCTACTATTATAATGTGAGCAATGTTTAGACAGTCCTAATGAGAGGATCTATAGAACCATGATGCTGGAGAACTTACTATTCCCAAAGCAAGAGCCATCAGTTTCAATATCAGAGTAGACAATCGTACACAGCCTTCAAAGAGCTTGTGAGTAACAGGTCTAAACTGTGGAACCTCCTTGTCAGGATACATCTGAGGAAGAAAATACACAATCATTATAGCCTAAAACTAGGACATGTATGCCACATGGTCTATACAGGATGTGTGTTACTGCTAGGTGAATCAATTAACTTACACAAGTGTGGTAGGCACACATGTCAAAGCATTCTTTTAGATCACCAGGCTTAGTAGGATCAACACTGTAGAATAGATACAATAACAATTCAATAATATGATACATTAATTTTACTGTATAGCAGGAAATCTTAGTTGGTGCAAAATTTCGTACAAATGCGCCAGAAAATTTTTTCGTAGTTTTAAATTTTGTATACGCGGCGCGCGCTTGTATAAAGTAAATGTGGAGGTTAAATTTTTGCAGTTTTAATTTTTGTATATTCGAACGGCATACGAAAAATACGAAAATTTCCAACAGCATGTGAAAATTTCCCGCTGAGAAGGTACACAAATTTATGATAGGATTAGTAACAGATTTAGAATTATTAGGTCACCTTTCCTGCTCAAGACAGACATATCCACTGTTGCCAGAGTCATGTTCTTTGGTTCGTTCATGAAGATACTTCTTCTTGACATCCTCAGGGAGAGTGAAGAAACTCAGAGCAACAGACAATGCCTCATCAACCTTCAAGAAAACAATTCAAACAGTTAATAAAGAATTAATGCAATGGCATGGTTCTAATAATGTTGAAATTAACTTTCACAATGCTTATAAGTTATAATAGCTCACCAGTTTTCTTTCAATGCCATGGTTCTTGATGAAGACAAATCCAATGGTAGTAAAGGCTGAGTGCAGCTGCTGGACTTGAGGACAGCTAGACACATCAGAAGAGGAGAAGACTCCCTCAAAGTCCACTACAGGAATTGACATGAGCTCCCTCTTCTAACACAGTCACCTCATCATGCTTTCAATTAACACCCACCAATGGAGTTCAAAGGTCATGACTGTTAATTTTTTGCAAGACTAAAGACATAATTTGTGAGATGAGTATTAATGTGGACGCTCCAGCCGTTCCTCTGCAGCCTCCTCTGAAAGCTCTTTATAGAGGAAACGAAGACTCTCAGTCTGGCAAAGACTCTGAAGATGAATTTCAAGCTCAGATCAATCGTGATGTGGTCAAGTACAGGTTGAAGTATCTCTGCAACTGCTCTGCCTTTTGTAGATACTGTCGTATGAGAATTCCCTCTGGGAGAGCAGTGAATCTCATGTTTGTTATCATTTTTCTTGAACGATCTGCCTTCTTTGCTGCTGCAGGAACCACAATCCCAGCATTCATGGAACTCTTTCCCAATCTACCTGATGCTGTTGAAGCACTTATTCAGAGTGTCTCACTCAATGTTTTAGTCCTAATGTTTCCAATAGTGGGTTGGCTAGGGGATGCCTGGATAGGGCGATACAGAATGATCCACCTCAGTCTGTGGGTTCTGTTCTCTGGCTATGCCTCAATAGTGCTCTTCTTCTCCATTGAGGCCAGCCTGGACAATCCACCGTTGAAATGGCGTATTCTCTTGCCTGTCATATTCATCATCATCAACATAGGGTCTGCTGCCTTTCTAGCCGCTACAATTCCATTTGGAGCTGACCAAATAGTGTACAGATCTTCGGATGAACTTAGCTCCTACTTCTACACATTCTATTGGGTGTACAACTTGAGTGCTGTGTTAATGATCTTTACCTTTTCCTGCAAGGACCACGGTACTCAGTGGCACAGCATCTTACATGGGTTCATTTCTACTGTGTGCATAACTATTGCTCTCAGTTTGAATGCTATTCTCAAAAACTGGCTTTTTGTAAATCCTGAGAAACAAAATCCTATAAAGATGATTGGGAAAGTCTACTACTCTGCTGCTGTTGCTAAGCGTCCTCAACACAGGAGTGCCTTCAGCTACAACTCTAGAAATGGACCTCCATCTCGAATAGATCTTGTAAANACACACACACACACACACACACACACACACACACAAACACTATTGAATATCCCATATCTAAGGCCACTGCAATTGAAGTTGATGGACTAGCTCTACACTACTTTAGAAATGACTCTTCACCATGCCTCTATGTACAGGTAAGCACATGATACAATAATAGTATTATTATTAATCAGATAGAAAAACCAACCACTCCATCTGTGCTACACATTATACAATTTGTTGTCTTTCAATTTCAGATGAGAGCCCACAACATGTTTGTTGCTGGTAACTGGAGTGACCCGAGTGCTTTCTCCCTCGATGAAAGTGGTAAGGCTTTATGTTAGTCATTCTAGCAAACTTCATCGCTTCTTATTCCAGGTCTTATCTCCCTGCTATACAGTATATAACCTCATACCTACCACCCCCTCAAATTTTTTGACTGTCAATATTTCCGGCTATATAATAAATATACGGTATTTCTTTTTATCCTAACACATCCTCTCTTCAGGTACCTGTGAGGTGAAGTCCGATGTTAGTATCGCTAGTTCTGACTCCATCAAGATCATAGTGGTGTCTGTTGTGTGTGGTTTGGTCGGGGTCCTACTGCTGTTTGGTTGCATTGTCTGTGTGTGTGCTTACGTGAGAATGCTGAGAAGAAGAAAGAAGTTCTGGAGAATAAGTCAAGTAAGAAAATGTTTGTGTGTTTGTTTATACAGCCATGTTTATATGCTTGGTGTACACATGTACAAACAAAAATAGCTCTGTGTGTGTGTGTGTGTGTGTGTGTGTGTGTGTGTGTGTGTGTGTGTGTGTGTGTGTGTGCGTGTGCATAGCATAAACCAAAATGCAATAATATGAAATACCTATATACACAACAATTCTTCATCATGCTTTGTTAGTAATTCTACATATGTATACAATTTCCAAGTCATAATGGCACTACATATGTTTACGTGAGTGATAAAATCACTGGCATCTGGTAATGATCATATTGGAGACAACATGCTCAATAAGCTCCCACTTAACTCTAGATGTGGTCTGAGGTGTGGCTGTAGGTATGCACACAAGAATTTAATGTCAAAACTTAATGCAGTTTTGATTCAGTTTTGATTTCCCCTACACTGCTTTGATCTAAGTTGATGTTGTCTGCATCGATATTGTTTGAGAGTTTGATGAATCGTGCACTTGTAAGCTTCTAGCCTTTGAAGAGTTCTCTGTGAATATTGTGTTGGCTATGTCTGCAACATTATCTATTCTCAATAATGCATAGCATAGCCAAACAGTAATGGTAAACTATTACATAATATCTAGTCTGTTTTGTAAGAATAGAAAACTAGCCAAGCTTACTAAGTCTTTAGCTTAGTTTAACTGCATTGTGAATTCAGCTACTTCTCTGAGCAAGTGCTCATACTAACTTCTCTTTTATTGGAGTTGGAAAAGGGTCATCAGTGAAAAAAACTCATTTTTAGATCAGTTAGAGTTTGAGCAAGCACACAGGAAGTCTTAGACAACAACCAACAATTGCAATTAACCTCTTATACACACACACATACACATGCATACACACACGCACACATTGGAAAAGGATCATCAGTGAAAAAAACTCATTTTAGATAAGTTAGATTTTGAGCAAGCACACAGGAAACCTCAGACAACCATCAACAACCACCAACAATCTTAATCACAATCTCCTACACACACACACACACACACACACACACACACATGCACACGCACACGCACACACACACAAACACACACACACACACAATCTGCAGGAACCTTGCAACGATCCCATGTTTACATCGGGTCCAAGAAACCCCGCCTTCCTCATGACGCCCACAGAGACTGGTCCTCTCCTCCCGACCACTGATGAGTGGGAGATCTCCCCTAGTGAGGTCCTGATGGAGGATTTACTCGGGGAAGGAGCGTTTGGTGAGGTCTACAAGGGTGTTTTGAAAGGACCGATCACCAACAGTACCGTTAGACCGTGGATGAGGAACGCTATTGGAACACCAGTTGCTATCAAACTGCTCAAATGTGAGTCTATTCTGCTATAAGGTCTGTTTTGTATGTTTGTGCTTTTTGTAAAAGTTATATAAAAATAAAGGTTTTCTTGTTATGAATTATGTATATAATTCCATATGCTTTTGACTGGCAAGCGGAGATGATCATGTGATGCATGCCTCCATTTAACAAACCAGGGTAGGAATTATTGTAACAGTTAGTGCACTGTAGCTAGGTAATTATGGTTACGTAACCGTCCTTACCCTCGGGCTGTGCTCTCAGACATTGGACATTTACTGCCATAATTTCCTAACCTACTTTCAGTGTGTATTATAACTATTATTTAATTGAGTTATTGGAAAGACAGTTTTAGCGAAAGATAAAAGGGTTAAGCAAATACAAATAGGCTCTAATTATAGGTGGAGACAGAAAATTTTGAATTTTTGCGTGCTAAGAATGAGTACGTACATCATGTACCCCAGTTGTTGCCTAGCAATGTGAATTTGTCGACGGACAATTTGATCACCTTTGATTGTTCATTGAACTGTTGCTTTGATTTGCTGTATCCTTGGACCAGTGCCTAATTCACTCTGAATCTATGGCCCACCTTAGAGTTAGTTGTATTGGCGTAACTTTTGTTTACGTACCACCTTTTCATAACAAATTGATTATAGCTTCTAATTGTTAACAATTGAATGAGTTGTATGCTCAAAAATATATAGCATGTTCTAAATTTTGAATAAGATAACAGCATGTACTTGCCTATAGTGGTCGTTTTTGTACAGCTTTAATTATTATGGACAATACTGTTCTACTACAGATATGTTCACTCTTTAGGCAATTGAAACACTACATATGCAATCCATTTCTTAGTATTAATCTTTAACCCATCCCACAAGCAATGTCACTATTGCTTTCATTGGCTTCAATGATCTTGTCTGCATGTCTCAATTCAAGGGCTGTTTGCTTCACTATATAAAGCATGCTTTGAAAAGTCTACTACATTTAGTCTGTGAGAAGTTATAGTCGAAAATTGTTGCTCTATTCGTTTGAATGCTCTTTCCACTGAGCTACTAAAACTCATAGCCGGAAGGAAAGTTTGTTTTTCGCTGCCTCTTGTAGATGCTACTCAAGTAGAATTTGAAAGACCTATATAGCTATAGGGTAATTTGAATCCCAACTATATAGGTAAATCTCAAGATTTTTTTCACTGATTGTGTTTATAATTATGGATATAAATGGTCAACTTTACTCTGTACAGCATCAGCAAGAGGAAGCGAAAGACAGGACTTTCTTTCCGAGATTGAAATGATGAAGAGAGTAGCCGAAGGACAGAACGCCAACGTGGTGTGTCTGTTGGCGTGTGTGACCATCCAGGAGCCTCTCTGTCTCATCACAGAGTTTGTCAAGTATGGTGATTTGCTGTCGTATCTGAGGAACAACAGAAAATTTGTAAGATTTAGTGGTGAATACAAAATTGGATCATGCAAATTCATTATCGCATAGCTCGATTATTATTGATTTATAAGTAAGTTGTTTTTAAATGAATATCAACTTAACTTGCACGTTAATGTGTGTGTGTGTGTGAGTGTGTGTGTGTGTAGGTGTGTTTGTGTGTATGTGTACATGTGAAGCTAATTATATTGTACAATATCAACACAGTATACAGGTACTACTCTTGAGGGAGAAGACAATCCATATTTGGAGCTTGGAAACATCTCTCCAAACGACTTGCTCTCATTCTCCTACCAAATCGCATCTGGAATGGTAGGTCATGCTTAGTATGATACTATGATAGCCTGTATCACTTGCTATAGTTTTTCTATTACCTTTTCACATTACTAACACATTCATGCGCATGGTATGACTTATAATTCATCAGCTCACTTCCTTTATTAAGTAGTTATTTTTCTTTTGCACACTTAAAATTATTTGTTTCATTTGTGATGATCTGAGCTCTTTGTACAGCTACATAATTATTCAGAAAAGTTGAATGCAAAGCTTCCAAATCCTCTCTGGTTTATACTATGCAGGAGTACCTATCCAGTCTTGGGATAGTCCATCGTGATTTGGCTTCGAGAAATGTCCTTGTGAGCGAAGGTAAGGTGCTCAAGATCACCGACTTTGGAATGTCACGTACGACTGAGACGAACGAGATTTACGTCCAAAAGAGCAAGGGGCGCGTCCCACTCAAGTGGATGGCCATCGAGTCGATCGTAGCTTGTGAATTCACCACCTACTCTGACGTGTGGTCGTATGGCATTACCCTGTGGGAGATCAGCACACTTGGTATGGATCTAGCAGGTTCTGGGGGGAGGGTTTCTAGGGAGGTTCTAGGGGGAGGGGGTTCTAAATTTTCCTTCCTTGGATGCTTAGAATAATAGTGTGTATATTTGCTAATACAGAGGTGTGGGAGGCATAAGCTGGTAGGGAGAGGGAGGGGAGTCTATTGTGTGTTCATATTTAAATGATTCTGACATTGTGTATGTATTATTGCTGTCACACAGGGGGATTTCCCTACCCAACGATCCACAACGAGGATCTCCTTCATCTTCTCAAGCAAGGATACAGGATGGACAAACCAGACAACTGCTCTCCTGAGATGTAAGTTGCAACAGCTGTATATAGCCCACAGTGACATGCATGCAATGACCCTCAATCTTAGTTACCTATGGTTGATGAGAATGATATTTACATTAATATGTGTATGCTTAGTACAGTAAAACCTCGATTTTCCAAACACTTCGGGGCACAGGCTAGTTTCTAGTGTTCTGAAAACTGAATCTGTTGAGATATTTGAGGTTTTACTGTAGCTTTATTTTACAGCCTCATTTTAATGCATTGTGCTACATGGTCACATCAGCTGGTGTGTACAGTGTTTGCACCAAAACAATAGTCATTCTACAAGATTTACACTTTAGGGTGGAATTGTAGTACAACACAAACGCCATATGTACTAGTCTTCTATGTGGTAGCTGTTCAAGCATACTTCAGACAGTAACAGCATGTTTGAAACATACAAGAGTCTATGCATGCATACATAATTATTGTAGTAATGCATGTTTCGCTTCTGGACATTCTCACTTAGCTGTGTGTCTATAGCAATGATGTTATATTGATGTTGTTGCATCAAAGGTCTATCACCTTCAGTAGCAATGTGTTGTCTTGAGTTGACTGAGTTTTGTTTGTGTGGTAACAACACAAAGATTTGTTCTTTGTGCTGTTAGCATAAGTGTTTGAGAATGTGTCTTGGTTTTCAAATTTGAAGAGGAAAGATTTCTGTCTTCAAAATACTCTCTTTGAAGTAATTATTGAAAAAAAAACTTAACAGAGCAAGCAATAGCATCTTCAATGCTACACGCCCTGTATGGATACATGTGTGCTTTGCTTATTTATCTCATTTTCGTGTAGCCTTGGGAGTTATTCTGTCATTAATTGCATGTCAAATCTACAAATTAACTACACGTCGTTTGTTATGTGATGTACCCTCCCTAATTTGCTCTTTTTCACATGATCATATCATGATGGTGTCTAGTTACGACATCATGCTTGGATGTTGGGAAGCTGAGCCTAAGAAACGACCCTCTTTCACAGAGCTTCGTGCAAAATTTGACAGTATGCTCTCGGCGGAAAAACAAGATGCTTACATTGATCTTCAAATCGACGCAGAAAAGCCTTACTACCAGATGGATTTCAAAATGGAGCTTGCCAATGAACAGGGCGGTCAACAATTACAGGCTAATAATCTCCTCCAGGTCACGCCAAGCTTGAAAAGACACAGTCTAACATCAGGAGGATCGAGTTGTGCTTCTTGCCTTGCAGAAATTTCTCCAGCTCACTTGAGCATCTCTGGTAACTCTCCCCATGGTTCTCATCCTTCAGTTCACAGTGCTGGTTCACCTCGTAAAGAATCGGCCAGGAGAAATCAGGAACTGACTCTTCCAAATGGAACCGTCGAAGATGGCGACATTAGGAGACCAGTTAGCTTGTTGTTGCCTGGAGCTAGGGAAAGACAGACTAATACTGTGGATGAGACTGAGAGTCGCTACGTTGCAGAACCATCTCGACTGGTGTCTGCAGCCAATGCATTGTCAAATGGTGGGCTGCATTCGAATGGTCACTTGTCTGTCAATTCTACCCGAAGACTGAGTGATAGTGGATTGGTTCTTGGTATGAATGGGGTGGTGACTGCAGGTATACATCACGAAGGTCAAAATGGAAGTGCAGTATTAGCTCCACAGCAACCTCAAATCATGGTTACTGAAGATACAAATTAATACTGAATGTATGTACAACGTGTGTAACTGAATCAATTACGAACAGTCAAAAAAAATTTATTCTTTTTTATCACACTGTCATACTTTTAAAACTTATGCAAAATATTAGACTATCCACATTTTACTTCAGAATGGCAAGAAACAAGGTAAGTATTTGGGTGGCACAGTCATGTTTTTCAATAACAGTTACTATTTAATTTTGCTACAATCACTATACTTTTATCGTTCAACAGACTCAGTTACTTTTGTATTCAACCTTTTAAGTTATTAAGTTATCACCTCTTTGTTGGCTTTTTACCACTACGTTTAATGTGTGCACTGATTCAAAATTTTCAAGATATTTTAGCAAAAAGCAATCACCAATAATTATATACGTCTTACATGAGGATGTTGTCTGGCAATCATGTATGACTCTTGATGTACATTAATAACCAAGTCCTTTATGGTATTGAGTTAGAGATGATTTCTTCTAATAAGGATTAGTTTTGCACGATATTACCAAGCCTGTGTGTATGCCTGATCAAATATGCTTGGATTGTCAAGAATTTGTGATTCTCATGGAATCATTTTGAGCTTGTTTTATAATTGTATGCCTCTTGTATTTCAACTACTACACTATATTAAAATGGTGTGGTGCTTAAGCTATGTAATTACCACATCAAAGTGGATATCTTGCAGAGTTTTCGCAGCCAATAACAAACATTAGAGCATACAGACATTGTAAAAAAAATTTACACTCTTATGTAGAGTCTCAGTCTTATTCCAACACTGATGCACTGTAATAGCTGTTGTTTGCATACCGTGTGGTATTTAATTAATTTTTGAGAGTCTGTCATTACGTGAGAGAGAGACTGTTTTTATTGTATTTTAACACTGCTGGCACATAGCCTGTGCACCAAGCCCTAACTGTATCAATTCTTATTATTGCAAAATTGTTATAGTACTGTATTTCACAGATGGTAAACAGCAAGTTAATTCTAATTGATAATGGAATGTCATAATATTTTCCGATGGAAAGATTGTATTTTTGATTCAGGTTATTGAGTTACGTTTCGACTTTGGAATTATACCTGTTTTTTAAGTTAGCTATTTCACACACTGAGCTGCCTTGAGCAAAAGACAAAAATGCAGGCACGTCGTGTTTGCTAAACTTAAGAGCTCTTTGACAAAATCAAGCCATCGTTTTATGTGGTTAAGATCTCATTGAGATGTATTATGTAGAGGACAACTCTACACCTTATACTAATTGCTAGAAACAGCAAGTGTGTGCCAATTCTTGACAGAAGTTTAAATCTTTAGCCAAGGAAAAAATCAACAGAACACCATACCGGAAAACGACCTATAGTCATGCAGTGAGTCTACTGACTCTACTGTAGCAGAATGGTATTCCTGCATGCTTGCTAGTTCTATAGCCTCGGATCGGTTATACTGCTATTGATACACATACACACACACACACACACACACACACACACACACACACACTACGTGTCCAATCCAGCAACTTGTGCCATCACAGTACACACACACACTTATAATTAGATGACGGATTAAATATGGACAAAATGGACATTATGGACTATCAGTGAATTACCTCTAGAGCTATCACAAACACCAATCCTCCATACATGCATAGCTCAATTCATATCAGCTGCTAACACTGTGTACTAAACAAAGGACCGAGTTCGTAGCACTCTACGACAAGCATAAACCTGCCTGTAGTGTGTAATTGTCTTAAGTTGAGTGTTGAACAGCAAGGTCAATTGTGCTAGAGGCAGTATGAGTAGGTAATTAGGAATTCTGTCTCATTGGTTACATAATAAGTACACACGATGTAATGTGTATAAAGTCTATTAGCAAATTTTATTCCATATAGTTAGTAACTGTATATGTTTTTGTGTGAGTGCCTGTATGATTGCCTGCAGTATTGTTTCAATTTGTAGTTCATGCAGCACAAAAGTTATTTCAGTAAATCTGACTCCTAGTATTGAATAATATATAGCTGCAGGCATCCGTTCATGCATTTTACTGGGCAATTCTCGGCATAATTCAATTGTATATTATGCACAGGTAGTGTAGGATTCACACAGTATTGCCATAGTTATACATGTAGCTGAACATTATAGTACATTATTAAGCAGTACTAGTGACTCTTGTTTTAAAACTCACGCAAAATAAATTATATTAGACTTCCCACATTAATTTTTACTTCATAATGGCAAGAAACAAGGTAAGCATTTGGTACAGTCATGTTTTTCAATAACATGCTACAATCACTATTATACTTTTATAGTTCAACAGACTCAGTAACTTTTGTATTCAACCTTTTGAGTTATCAAGTTATCACCTCTTTGTTGACTTTTTACCACTAAATTTAATGTGTGCATGATTCAAAAATTTCAAGATATTTTAGCAAAAAGTAATCACCAATATAAATGTCCTACATGAGGATGATGTCTGGCAATCATGTATGGCTCTTGATGTACGTTAATAACCAAGTCCTTTATGGTATTGAGTAATTAGAGACCGTTTCTTCTAATAAGGATTAGTTTTACCAAGCCTGTGTGTATGCCTGATCAAATATGCTTGGATTGTCGAGAATTTGTAATTCTCATGGAATCATTTTGAGCTTGTTTTATAATTGTATGCCTCTTGTATTTCAACTACTACAATGGTGTGGTGCTTAAGCTATGTAATTACCACATCAAAGTGGGTATCTTGCAGAGTTTTCGCAGCCAATAACAAACATTAGAGCATACAGACATTGTAAAAAAAATTATACTCTTATGAGACTAAGTCTCAGTCTTATTTCAACACTGATGCGCTATATAGCTGTTGTTTGCATACGGTGTGGTATTCAATTAATTTTGAGAGTCTATCATTACGTGTGAGAGAGACTGTTTTTATTGTATTTTAACACTGCTGGCACATAACCTGTGCACCAAGCCCTAACTGTATCAATTCTTATTATTGCAAAATTGTTATAGTACTGTATTTCACAGATGGTAAACAGCAAGTTAATTCTAATTGACAATGGAATGTCATAATATTTTCCGATGGAAAGATTGTATTTTTGATTCAGGTTATTGAGTTACGTTTCGACTTTGGAATTATACCTGTTTTTTAAGTTAGCTATTTCACACGCTGAGCTGCCTTGAGCAAAAGACAAAAATGCAGGCACGTCGTGTTTGCTAAACTTAAGAGCTCTTTGACAAAATCAAGCCATCGTTTTATGTGGTTAAGATCTCATTGAGATGTATTATGTAGAGGACAACTCTACACCTTATACTAATTGCTAGAAACAGCAAGTGTGTGCCAATTCTTGACAAAAGTTTAAATCTTTAGCCAAGGAAAAAATCAACAGAACATCTATGTTCCATACCGGAAAACGACCTATAGTCATGCAGTGAGAGTCTACCGTAACAGAATGATATTCCTGCATGCATGCATGCCTATGCTTGCGTTAAATCCTGTAGTTAGCCTCGGATCGGTTATACTGCTATTAATACACCACACACACACACACACACACACACACACTACGTGTCCAATCCAGCAACTTGTGCCATCACAGTACACACACACACTTATAATTAGATGACGGATTAAATATGGACAAAATGGACATTATGGACTATCAGTGAATTACCTCTAGAGCTATCACAAACACCAATCCTCCATACATGCATAGCTCAATTCATATCAGCTGCTAACACTGTGTACTAAACAAAGGACCGAGTTCGTAGCACTCTACGACAAGCATAAACCTGCCTGTAGTGTGTAATTGTCTTAAGTTGAGTGTTGAACAGCAAGGTCAATTGTGCTAGAGGCAGTATGAGTAGGTAATTAGGAATTCTGTCTCATTGGTTACATAATAAGTACACACGATGTAATGTGTATAAAGTCTATTAGCAAATTTTATTCCATATAGTTAGTAACTGTATATGTTTTTGTGTGAGTGCCTGTATGATTGCCTGCAGTATTGTTTCAATTTGTAGTTCATGCAGCACAAAAGTTATTTCAGTAAATCTGACTCCTAGTATTGAATAATATATAGCTGCAGGCATCCGTTCATGCATTTTACTGGGCAATTCTCGGCATAATTCAATTGTATATTATGCACAGGTAGTGTAGGATTCACACAGTATTGCCATAGTTATACATGTAGCTGAACATTATAGTACATTATTAAGCAGTACTAGTGACTCTTGATCTGGTCAGTGTATGCATGAATATTATGTTCTGAGCGGCTATTCTCAATTGGACCTGTCCGACAACTGAAATAGTCCTTTCTCCAACTTAAGGACTCCAGAATATTTCTTAATAGTCGATCGTACAACAGTTCTCTTTGTTTCATGTCTACAAGTTGCATGCATGGTCTGTAGACTATAGACTAATTCAACACACACTGAGGGCAGGTCCGATATAGTCCATAATATACACATCCCTATATGCAAGCATTTGTTTGTCTCCGTGTAGGGTGAGTGTACAAGAATGGGATATAGTTTGTGTTTGTCTTGTAGATTGAAGACGCTCGCAATCCATTCATTGACGGAAGAGAAAAATTCCAAACGTCTACACCAGCAATTTTACCCATGCCAAAACAATACTACAGTCATATTATCACTGGCATTGAGGTTGAACAGATGTTCCAGTGCATGACTCACAGGCTTGCATAGAGTCTAATATTATATGCATGTGCCAGTGTATCTAACATAATAGTATCTGAGACTTATCAGTAAAGCTAGCCACCATGTTCAGTTTCCCAAAACTCCCAGGAGTCAGGCAGGACCCGGGCTTAGAAACTGTTGCCCAAGATTCTGAATAGCTATAACATTATAAATAGTGGTACGTGTCTGCCATGCGTGCTTGTATGGAGACTAAGTTTGTTGTGACTAATCTTTTTCTATCCTCCAGCTATATATGTTGACAATTATTTCGATATTCTTGTGGGCGGGGCTGACCGTTAATTGAGCACTTCCGCTCGTCTCGGTAGCCCACGACGTGCCTACTCCGTTCTTACAAATAGCTGATGTTTTATCTTACACTAGTAGAGTTCCAAGAGTCAGACAGCAAGAATAATATCTAAATATGATAACTATACTCGAGCAAATCCTACTGCTAGTTGCTACCAGCTTGCTCGTCCTAAATATCGGCCGCTGCGATGGAGGATTTAGCGGGTCAGGCGTGCCAGACTACACAGATCTGGAGGACGGTAGCGGAGCTAGCTCTGGAGATTCTTCCAGTGGCACTAGAGCGGTGTGTACCCTTCCCTCGAGGAGAGTCTCTCCACCAGACGTGCAGGAGGACGGGTTGTTGACAGCAATACGCTGTCACCTCGCGTGCGTTGAATGGGTAAGTGAATTTATTATTGAATATTCATCATGTCTATTCACACGCACACATGTACGTATGCAAGCTGCAGCTGTACTCAATAATGCCATAATTCAATACTGTACGTGAATAGACTTGTAGATTGACATTGTGAAAGCCATGCAATATTATGTATACACCAGCTATTGCTGAATTCCCATAGTTAATAAAATACTATAATGCGACACATGCATGATTTTTGAGCATTATCTTGTACGCTTGAAACATTAAACTTGGTGCTCAAACTGTTTAGGAAAATGTTGCAGTAATGGAACAACGGCCTGGTGGCAGATTCTGGCATATAGCCTAACTCTATTGCCACTAGACAATTATTTTCTATGTACTTTCGTTGACCTCCCTCAAGCAAGAGAAGCATGCCAAAACTGTGATTGCATGCTTCGAATCAAACACCTAAATCTCTTTGATCTAATTTTCTTATTGTCTCTTCCCACACTGTGGAATAATTATAGCTACAGCCTGGTTTGTATGCATAGTAAGTACTTTATTCGTAATGGCAGCAACTGTCAATCACAATCACAATTTATGTCTGTGTGTTTGCCAGCGAAAATAGCTTAACTATTATTATAACACCAAATTGAATAATTGTATGGTTCAAGAAACACATTGATAGTAACTAGGTCAGTGGTCAGGTAACAACAGCTGGTTTGTCAATGACATTGTGTTGCAAGTTAGCACATCAACATATGTGCAAAATACCTATACACAGACACACATCGCAATTCCACTGTTCCAGGAGTGTGTGCTTTGCATGCATGCATGCTAAATGCCTCTTCCTCTAATTTAGTTTTCACACCCAAACATGCTAATGGGCTCAACTGTACATGGTCCAGTTATTCATCAGAGCCTCATGCCAACCTAACACCTTTGTACATAACTCTTGCAACCAGAAAGGTGATGAGTGTACATATTGCATAGCTTAGTACACAGTAGTAGTGATTGCATAATAATTATTATTATTTTTGTGCATGTGTACACTTATAGTCTATTGGAAGCATCAACTTTAGCAGAGCTTTCTTTAGTACATTTCCAGGATGTTTGCACCATTTAACAGTTTTGTTAGATCAAAACTGACTCCATTTTGAGTTCAGTTGTGATAAACTCTTAGCTATGTAGTTCATGTTGTACTGTATAACACAAACAGCTTGCAACGATCAATCGATTTCATTTTAATCTATCTTGTGATGACTTGTTTAATTGTAGTTCACACCCTTGTGTGTGCATGCATGATCAATAGCTTTCATGTTTATTACGAACATAATTTTGCTGGATTATTCAAAGTAGGATGCTATCTTGTTTTGCTTCAGGTGGTTGAAGTGGAAAATGCTACATTTGATGTAAGTCACTTTTGTCATTTATTTCATCTACATGCATGGCTCTTTGCACGATTGTAATATGACAGTGTGATCTAAGTTAAAACATGTCCGTTGAATTGATCATGAAAACCCTGTAATGTTGCACTTCATGTGAGTTGTATGGATACATGAAGTGGAAATAAATTACAAATTAATGACAGGGTTTCCCTTTTAAGCCTCAAATGATTCCCATGCAAGTTAAACTTCAATGGTATGTACACAGCAATGCGACCTTTAAACTTTCAATGTCAACTTTCAATGGTCTTAATCTTAAATGTTTGCAAATCACACATTTCAATTAAAATACCTCGTAACCTCGAGCACACATACAACAGAAAAATAGCAGCCTTTAATGAAAGGATCACATACAGTATCTGTGTGTATGACGTACATATCACAAGTAAACAAACAAGGTTATGACCAGCTGCATACCTTTCAGAAGTATTTCTTTAAGTGTAAAGTTTAAATTTGATCGCTATAAACAGCTAGGGCTTGATTTGCTGCTAGCGCTAGCAAGAAATTTCTTACCATATATAATCACAGAGATTATTTTGTGGATGTGGGCATGTGTGTTTTTCAATCATATAATATTGTTTATCAAGTTAATTGTGCCAAGGTCATCTTAATAGAGTTATATACGGGCATGCTACTAGTATGACATGGAAACTACATGATTCAGTGTAGTACAAACACAAGTTATTTATTTACATATCTCGAGGTTTAATTGCTGGCCAGCCTATCAAAATATTTCAGCTGAACCTTCTGGCTTTGTGACCATAATCAGTATCATCTATTTTGACTTGGTACGAATATGGCTGAATAACTTAGCAGCCAAACTGCTCAAGTTGTTGACTATTTTTCAATAACACGTACGTAGCTACTGAAGGAAGCCAACTTTTTTGATAATACAAATGCAAACATCGGTTGCTAGGTGATATATAACTAATGCATTAATTAGTAATCAGGCAGTACACATATTATTATTGCATGCTATTAGCGATTACGTATGTTTTTGATCTGTCGTATACAGATGACATCAGGACAGACTATTTGGCCCACAGTCAGTCTGAAAGCATTGGAGAGGAATTGTTCACTATATCAAAAGGTACAAGCTTGTAGTTTGTATCTTTAGTCTCACTTGCTTAAAGAAAATGTGTGTGTGTGTACGACTAATCCACNGTGTGTGTGTGTGTGTGTGTGTGTGTGTGTGTGTGTGTGTGTGTGTGTGTGTGTGTGTGTGTGTGTGTGTGTGTGTGTGTGTGCACACAAGATACATGTGACCAGTATTCATGCAGCTATTCCTCAAACGTACAGTTCTACAAAGAAAAAAATAATGAGAACATACTTTCGATCGTCCAAAGCTGTGTGAAGATACTAAACATTGTTAATGGATTTGACTGGTGACCCGGGCCTTAATGGCGCAGAGTATATGTGTTACGTCATCACATAAGATGAAATCTGATTGGTGGAAATTGGGTTAGACCATTTTGACTCGCGCTATAAACTTCTGTGTGTAGCCTGGTCTAACCACTCAGTCTTTTATCTATGGTCAGTCATTGCTGGGTTGTGAATGGTAACTCAATCTTACCACACTCATCCAGCCAGCTCCATAGAGTGACATTGAATCTGACCACATGTGTATACCACTGTATGGCAATGATAACAATCCATGGTTACACACACACAAACATACTAAGCTAATTATAGTACAGTAATTGCACTTGAGTCAAAAGAACAGCTATATAGTGTGTGTGGCTAGAAATTGTGATTTTGTGAGTGATGGATGATTTTACTTCAAAAGTTCATATTGTTGTCTCACCATGAATGCCATTCCATTGTAGATGCATGATGCAATGAGCACATGTAACAACTGTGTTCATTCAGTTGGCTATCTCTTGCCCATCTATGGTATAATTAGTCATCTTTAAATTATCAAAGGCAGTATATATAATAGTCAAAAGTGTAAGCTTATACTATTGTTACTACTGTGTATGTGTAACAAATATGTGTGACTCAAAATTTGCTATTTATAGAGTCCGAAGTTAAAAATTGATTTTATTTTTGTGCGTGACTCCAGATTCAGGAATGCCGTGTTGGTTGTGCTTCCTTTGAAAGAGCTAGAGGAGGGGGTGTGGCTAAGTGTCGTGGAATTTGTGTAAGTCATGCAACATGTACGTAGCATAAACATACACACGAACCTTAATCCTAGCAAAGGAAACTAATTAAATTAGACGATATAAGTTCAGGAGGTACAATTTTTTGTTTGTATTTTCACACACACACACACACACACACACACACCGTCACACCATTACACACACACACTATCATATCATCACACATCCCTATATATATAATTATGCAGTCAAAAAATTGCAAGAAATCCTGCAACCAACAACTAGACTGTGAGCAAGAAGAATCATCTTGTCGAAGAAAATGTGTAAGCTATAGCTTCCAACTAAAGTGTTAGATCATTAAAAAATTTGCTGTATGTATGAAATTGCAAGATGGTCAGACAGTAATATGATGCCTCGTTTCTTAATTTATTGTCTTTCAGAGTGCATTCAATTGTGAAGACGGTTGTAGCCTCTATCAGAGCCAAGGTCTTGTGGCTCAACATGGTGAGTGCAATATGGCTCCACGAATATAGCGTGGTCGTGTAGGGGAGTAAGAAAACATCCACAAAAAATAAATAAATAATATACATACATACATACATACATACACTTCATAGTAACCTCTTAGGTACCCAGATGCTCATGCAAACTTAATGCACGTGTGCTGGTTCTAAAAAATCAAATTTGTCCAATCCTTCCCCATTGATTAATTGCAGCTGTAGTAATGCTGTATAAAATGTGGCATTGGCTATTTGAGGCATAGACACGTGTCTCTACCATTCAATCAAAAGTTACATAAAAGCAATGCTAAGATTGCTGTGTATGTACATTTTAGCATAATGCCCATGCATGGATACTTAGCATTTTAGCCTAGTAACAGCAACAGCTACGAACCACACTATCGTTTGAATGGCCTTTACACAGAAATCTCAAGTGGATGAAACATGGCTGTCAAACAGTTCCTCTTCCACTCCCATCTCCACTTCTCACAATGTTAGACAATTTGTCACGACAATTAGACTACAGACAACTGATTAATAAGCTGGCTACTTGTCTGCTTCCAACAGATCCGTTGCATGGCACTAAATTTAAAAGTATGCATGAATGGAAACTGACATGCCGGTATAGTATCCATACTTGCTTGTGTTGGGGATTTGAGTGCATGCTTCAAGACTTCAAAAGTAAACATTTACTTGCCTGAGCCACTGTGACAGTGGCATTTAGTGTGTTTTTTTGTTAGCTTATTAATTTTTGTTTGTTTGTTTGTTGTCTTTAATTATAGAAATTAACTAGAGCTAGGTCTGTAGGAAGCTTATGTGCTGAAAGTTCTTACCTATTACTTGCAGATTTTCATCATTACTTAATTGCCACATTTTACCAAAAAATTGTACCACAAACTTCTGTAGCTTAAACCGTTTCACAAACTTCATTTTGCCACAAAAATTTGTGGCACTGGATGTGGTAATTTCAAATATTTTGAGCAATTATTATTCGTAACACTGTTTAGCATTGCCAATGCAATAGTGCCAAGGAAAAAGAATAGCCTAGTCTAGACACTACATTGCCACAATACATGTGAACCTACAGTTGAAGTCCTTAAGAGGTTAAAGAGAGCCTGTCGGCATTTTAAGAGGCTTAGCTTGTCCATGACAACCGGTAGAGATTCTTTAAGACTAGACTCACTACCAATGGAATGTTAGAACTATTGTTGTATAGCAAATAAGACTATTATATTAATGCTATTGAAATTTGCAGTACTAGCTTATAGTTAGTGTACATAATTATACAAGGATGCCTTTAATTCTATTCCCTTGAGCTTGTGTTCATACATAACTATATAATACAATTATTTGCATCTTCTCAATCTATATACATACACATATAGATTCTCTGATTCCTATATCTCCTCCAAATAAACCTCATTTGCACGTTCCTCAAGTGATGCTCGGAGCGGGAAGATACTTCATTGATCCTGGCAATTACTCGTCATCGTCACAACCAGCTGCTAACAGCTCCGTGGATACGAGATCGGCACCTCTGACTAGTTTCATCGTGAGAGCAGTACATGGGGCTTCTAATATCATTGCATACTATTGGCTGGTAAGTCGCACACAACTCATACACGACCTCTAAATAATGCCCACATGCAGCTTGCTAACTTCTATATAGCTCATGATTCATGGGGTGTCCATAGGCTCATAGCTGTAGACTCAACTTTCAAGTTTGGGTACTGAATGGTAAGTGTACTGTTTTGACAATAATTCTAATGCAATTAAGTTAGACACAATCTTCACTGTAGCCAACTACTTAAGCCTATCCAGAGAGTCAGTAAACCTGGGTAAAACTGGTCTAGCTTAATTCTATTCTGTATTATACCACACTGCCTAAGACAGGACACAAGGATGTAAACAGTAGACAGTACATGTACAGCCAGTACCTTCTCACAGGTTCATGCAGTTGTAATGGCATGTATGTGTGCATTATGCATACACTGACTTTCCAGACTAAGATCTGCTTGTGAGCAAATATGGTGATGGACAACTTTTTTGTTTTGACTCTTTCTAATCTGTTTTGGTCGATTCCCTCACACACTCACACACATGCACACACATACACACACACACACACACACACACACACAGAGGAGTCTAGAAGAGGCTCTAAACCTCGAGGCCTTTGCCTGTGACAATGGTGTGATACTACAGTTCGCTGCCGTCAACAAGTATGGTGTCTCTGAATGGTCGGAGAGCATCTATATTGATGTGTATGGAGGTAATTATAAGACTAAGTGTGTGTGATATGGTATTATACTGTACTACTTGAAAGTTTAAATTTAAGTCGCAATTTTTTGAAGATATTTTAAGGGTGATTGTTAGCTGATTTTTTATACACTTAATTTGTAATTCTTAAATTAATTGTATTTATTTTTTATAGTATTAACAAACTTCAATATTATGCACACAGTTTGTGTGGTTTAAGATCTCTCAATCAATACACACAAAATCATGTACTGTAGATTCGGATCTTGAGATCCCGGAAAACCCAGATCCGATGTTTATTAAATTTTCCGTTGACAAAGACACTCGTTTTGGATTCTGGAAGCATGCCATCATCCATTTGACTTGGATTAGACCCACCAGAGGTGTCCAGTACCTGAGTCATTATGAGGTGAAGGTAGAATCGAGGAGCACATCATGTGGCAGAGACCAAATAAAGAGTGTATCAAGCGTAAGTTAAAATAATACCTATATATACTGCTTAGACTGTACGTGTGTATGTATGGATGGTGTATGTCTATAGATTATACATAAGCTTTATTGAAGGACAGTTGCTTAAATGTGTGTACGTGTACATGTGTGTGTGTGTGTGTGTGTGTGTGTGTGTGTGTGTGTGGTGTGTGTGTGCATGTGTGTGCGTGTGCATGTGCATGTACGTGTGCGCGTGCGCGTGTACGTGCATGTGTGCATGTGTGTGTCTGTGTGTGTGTGAATATCATGCAACAATGGTATCCATTGATCTGCAGGAAAAGACCACAGCACTGATACAAGCAGTTATTCCAACCGATGGTCCAGTCAATGATTGCACTTATGACATTAGTGTGAGTTAGTTACACATTAAAGTCATACATACTCACAAACATAAGTCCAGGCCTATACCTATTCTTAGTGATTTGTTGTTGTTGGTAATAATTATTATAATATAGATTACTTCCATTGCAAAGTCAGGACAAACAACCAGTAGAGGAGAAAAAACTCCAGTTTCAATTAAAGGTATAAACCATACACATTAAGAGTCATGTTCATTTTCTTCAGTCTATAGATAACATAATAATATTAAATTTACAAATAGCTATAAAGTGAAATAATTACTCTTATGTTTACTTATGTTTATATGGTATGTGTGTACAGAGAGCATTGCAGTACCTCTAACCTTCACTTGCCATCGCTCATGGAATGAATCTCAAGGATCTTTTCAATTCAGTCTCTCTTGGACCCTCCCAAATTCTTCCTACCTCATTGAGGCAATCGAAGACTTCTTTATCTCTGTAAAGAGTGTCACAGCAGAGAGAATCAGATTACTTTTGCCAAAGTATATCAATTTTGAGGTAAGTATGCTGAAGTTATTCGTATCTGCTGTGCAGAATTGTAGTACTTTTATTAATACATCAGGGATCAAACTAAAATTCAATGTCTCAATCTGTACCTTACTTACAGGAAGATGTGTTACGTTACTCCTTCATGACTGAACCGGTTTCTTCAAGAACTGATGGCTCATACTTCAGTATTGAGGTGATCCTAAGCTACTTATCATTATTACATTACAGATAAAGAGTTTCATGTTTTATTGAAACTTTTCACCCGGCCTCCATAAAGCAGCATAAGACACTTATAAGTTTCTACCTACACTTATAATTATTTCACCATTTTATAATAATTATATTCTTTTTGTCTTTCTGTGCATGCAACCCATTTCATTTCCACATCAGCTGAGCGTACGCCCAAAGAACATTAATTTGTACCAGACGGTCATTCCACTCCCAAGACACTGTGAGTTTGATGCCATGCCCCTTCCACCCAGCCCACCAAACTCTCTCAGTGTCGACAAAAATCGTACGAAAGTCGTGAGCCTTGATGCCGGAATGGGGTTAGGTATGGTGGTGGTGGGACTGAAATGGGAGGCACCTCTGCAAGGGAATATTAGCAGCTATGAGATGAGGATTGTGGAGTTCGATCCTAGCTTGAGATCGGGAGCGGGGAATAGTGATGTGGGTGAGGTGTTCCACGTGGAGGCAATAAAGACGACTAAGGTTTATAATAATTATGATTGTAAATTTTTGCCAGTATGTTCTGCACTAGCTGCTATATACACATGCTCATGGATGTATTAATTGTAGTACAATTAAACAATTCATCGTTCATTCTTGCAGGATTCACAGTTGTTGACGGCGTCTATTATGGCTCGAGTTCCACTGTCATTGTCCTCCACTAGTGGATGTGTCTATCTCCAGGTAAAGAGCAATCATTTTATGCATAGACTTTAGTTGTTCTTCGTATGTATGTGAGGTATTTTGAATATGTTGTCAAATTCAGTGCATACTTGTACCTTTCGCTAAGCTGTTGTAAGCTCATCTACAAATTAAAATATTTTAATCCTTCCAGTAATTGTTGATCAGTTTTACAACTGCTCTACATACTAATGTGTCCGAGTCATTGATTGATCGTATAATAATTACAGTAAAGTTTTGAACTCAGCTCAAAAATCCATTTTCAATGACATTTTGCAACTAACTTCCTTAATTAATACAATGATTGCTATTGCCACTGACCCACCTGGTGGGCATGCAACATATCTTAGCAGTATATATACCTTTCGAGACAACATTTTAGGTGGGTTCTTGAAAAATATTTCATTATCATGTCTAAACAAACACAATAATAATTTTTAGGTTCGGTCCATCAGTGCACATGGCGGTATCAGCAACTGGAGCACACCAGCTGTGTGTTTAGCAGTGGACGACCTTCCACTGCCGACACAACCTCTGGAGGAGTTGACAACCACGTTCACTGAGGGTGGCTACGAGACCACAGACTCCACACAAGAGCCGAGGCGTGAGAAAAGTAGCGGTATGTATAAATATAAAATTATGCTAGTAGTATTAGGATAAAAATAAGTAACAGCTGCTAATATTTTTATACGTAAGTAAAATGAGTCCTAAGGTATGGATATGTGTGTATAAATTTAATATAATATTGTCTTATAAGAAACTGATGAGTGTGCTAAGCGCTGATCAATATGTGTGTGTGTGATATTGTTGTGGCTGACAGGGTATGTTTTAGTTGCTATGGGTGCATGGGAGTGAAAAATGTCGTGTTTCAATCGAGACAATGCAAAATTGAGTTATGTCGTCGAAATTCGAATAACTCGATTTCCATTGTGTTCTTCAAACCCTCCTATTCAAGCTTCAGACTACACAGTTGCAACTCTGTGAGCTTGTTCCCTTGAGCGCAATACAGTTCTCAGCATATGCAGTGTATTGCACGTTGAATATTGCATTCAGTGACATATGGACTTGAAATGTCTAAGATAACAGAATGTCTCAATGTGATGCAACAATTGTTGACACACACACATACGTACATACATACTCGCTATATTTTACTTATACGCTTGCAAGTATACAATAAGTCGGTTAAATTTGTAAAGCTGAGATAACTGTAGACTAACTAATCACTGTGTCTCCGTAAAACTTCTTTTCCTGCCAACTCTGTTTTCGTACCCAAAAGTGCATGCAACTAATTCAATTTCCATGTCATGTATACTTTTAAAAATCTCTTTTTTTCTCTCTCTCTCTCTTTTCCTCTTCTTGTCATGGTACACAGGCTTGTCCAGAGAAGTATTCTTCATTGTGATAGGTCTGGGTGCAGTGATGTTTGGTGCAACTCTGATATTGGCACTGTTTGTCTGTTTGGCCTGTGCCCAAAATATGCGGGCTAATCGACGAGCTAAAATTTTAAAATCACAGGTAAAATAATTATTTGCTTATTGGTTTTTGTAACTAACTTTATTAAGGTTACAATGTTGTGTGTTCTGACATCCATTTATCATACTGAAAGTTGTTTGCACAGCATGTGTGTGTGTGTGTGTGTGTGTGTGTGTGTGTGCTATTGCCTAGCAACCAAAGTTTTATAAGCCAGTTTCTGGTTACTGAAACTAGTTGCATGCATCAAGTGCCCCCCCCTCCCCCACTCACTCTAGGCTCATGCAACTATTATACATGTGTACATGCATGTGTATATGTGTGTGTGTCACTATAATAGCTATTTAAATACTTGTGTGCCTTTTTCTTCACAGCCTAGTTTGAGGAAAACCATCTCTCCTCTATCAACACCTACCAAACGACCCTCCCAGACTCTACCATATTTCCAAGGGGGGAACTCCTACCCTGATAGCTCATTAACAAAGTCCTCGTCTGAATGGGAACTTCATCCTGCCCAGATTGTAATCGGTGAGAAATTGGGTCACGGGGCATTTGGCGATGTCTATAGTGGGACAATAAAAGGAGGTGTTGGACTGTATAAAGGCACTGGACCTCACACCATGAATGTGGCAATCAAATTGATGAAAGGTGAGTAGAATGAACCAATTAAACAATTAAGCAACGGGTATGTTATAGAATTCCATTGGTGCGTGTGTGTGAATGCATGAAGAAACTATAGCTAATTAATTTTCTTCTAAATGCCTATGTGTGGCTGTGTGATAAACCATAGCAGCTAATTTCTTCTAAATGCCTACGTGTGGCTGTTCGATAAAAGTTGCATACCACACACACACACACACACACACACACACACACACACGTACACACACACACAGCTTCAGCCACCGAAGAAGAGAAGACCATGTTTCTTGGACACATTGAACAAGCTAAACTGCTCATGAGTCAGAGCCAATACGCAGACCACATGGTCAAAACTGTCGGCTGTGTCACAACACAAGATCCTGTGTGTCTAGTGACAGAGCTACCAGACAGGGGAGACCTGCTCTCCTACCTTGAGAGATGGAGGAGAGATGTGAGTGCCTCTTACCATAAAACACATGTACTTTTTTAGTTTTGCTAAACAGCATGGATACTGAATTCCCATGAAACTGAATAATTTTTTTCATACAAGTTATATAGTAAAATATTGTGTTACTTTTTGTGTTTTGTCTTTGTATATGTCTTGTATAGATCGGTAAGATGAAGACTCGGGCTGAGATAAAGGAGGAGCACCCTATGCTGATCTCGGAGCAGCTGAAACCTAACCACCTGGTTGCCATCACAGTACAAGTGGCTGCAGGAATGGTAAGTCAGGCCTATATATTGTAACCCCATAACTATTATAATCATAGATATTATTAAAAAAAAAGTTAGGATATTATTTCATTCAAACAATAATAATTATGACTTAAGTTTAAAATTATTAATGCTCTCAATTTGTTTGTTATTACGAGTATGTATACCAATACAAAAAGTGAACACACACACACACACAGGAGTACCTCTCCTCCATTGGAGTCATCCACGGAGATGTTGCCTGTCGAAACATGTACCTCACTTCAAACCACCAAATCAAAATCTCCGATTTCGGCCTCTCCCCAAGAAAGAGAAATAAACCAAAGATCTACCTAAAGACCCCAGACGGGAGGCTACCTCTGAGATGGATGTCAACAGAGGCTATTGCAGAGGGGCAGTTCAGCATGGCGTCAGATGTGTGGGCGTTTGGCGTACTCTTCTGGGAAATTGTCACACTTGGTAATTGCATAATTATACCTAACAATTGTGGCTACAGATCTATTAGTAGCTGTAATTACAGGGGTTAGCTCAATCAACTGACAATTAGATAAATTGTTGCTCTCTAGCTTTTACAGTACGTAGTGGTGTTTACAGCCAACAGTTCTTTGCAGTAAAAGCAATAGTTAAATCTCTGTGTGATTGTCACTGTGTGCTGTTTCGATCTCCTCCAGGGGGATTTCCCTACCATGACATCAGTCACAAGGACCTGCTGGTCTCACTGTTAGAGGGACATCGCCTCGAGCAACCCAGCAACTGCTCACAAGAGATGTATGTTATAAAATCACTTAGTTTATCTTCTTCTCCACCCCCCCTTTTTTTGTAAATTTAGAATTTACTATGACTATTTCAGAGAGTCCCATTATCAGAGGTTGTATAATGCTGTTAATGACATGATTATTGTGGGAGAATGTTGTTATTAAAATTATAATTATTTTTACATGTATGCAGTTATGACATCATGAAAGAATGTTGGAGCGTGGATTCTTTAGATCGACCGTCTTTCACTCACTTACACGAGACTCTATCCGAAAAACAAAACCGAGATGACATCAGTGTGTTAGTGTCACTGGATATTGATTTTAACAAGGGTTACTATCATGTGAGGGTGAAACAGAGCACCAATAGCAGTGACTCGAGACAGCCACAGAGCAGCACGGCCAGTCAAGAGATGGAAGAAGACAGGGTCACAGATTGGTCAAAACAGAATTCAACAACAGGTAATTACTGCACAAGAAATTTAAAGCAAACTTGGTATATAGAGGTGTTCTGTGAAGCAAAGAAACTTGGGATGGATGGTTAGATTGTTACTGTGTATGTCGAGTCTTAATTTCAAAACTGATTTTACAAGAAATAGGACTCCTAGCAAAAAATAAATAACTATATAAGCCTATATATAAGTGCCGTTTTACTATGTTGTTGTCTTGCAAAATAATGCAGGTTCCAATGTCCTCCATCACACACATGGCGAAAACCTTCCAAGGATCGTTGAAGATGAACTCGGAGAAGAGTTAGAGGAACAAGAACATCCTCCGCAGTACAATGGTGATGAAAACCAGGAGGACCAAGATCATGAAAGAGAAAGTAAAAGTTTTGAAGAAATTGCGCCCCTCGAATCAACCTCTGTCACTTCAGAAAAGAACGATAGTTTTAACGTGAATGAGACTGAAGACTCTGGTGTTAGTAATAGCGAATGTACGGGAGCAAGTCCCGTTTCAATACCTGGACAGAGTCCAGTTCCAATTCCAGAGAATGAGAATGGGATTTTAAAATTGGACGTTGCTAGTCATAGAGACTCAGGTGTTAGCAGTGACGAAGTAACTGAGTAACAAAAATTTTATTTGGGTCTTTGAAATTATAAAATGGTTTGTTTTTTGGTTTACTTTTTAAAATCATTTATTAATTTTTTGTCTGGTTGTATTCTCATCAAAAGATTGGGTCTTGTATAACACATGTGTGTTCATAATCAGTCACATCAAAACGTTGCAGCAATGCATGAACAATATATGTATACAAAGTACACGTCTTGCATATATAAATAAATTCATGGATATTTATTCCATTCTTTGAAAGTCTTTCATGTTTCAAATTTTGTTTCTGTCAAAAACATTGTTAAAATAATTACATATCATTATTGCAAATTATAGCTGTGCATGCATACAGTGTACTACAAAAGTCATGTGCTTGGATCAATAAGGATACAAATATAGTTATTGTATTATCGTACAATAATATTACATAATATTATACAACAGTATAATTAAGTAATATAAATTGTTTATTCACAAACTATAAAAAAAACACAAACCAACAATAATCTATACACATGTTTCTCCCCTTTGATTAAGTCACCGTGAACATTCATTACATTCCCCAGGTGGGCCTATAGGACCTTCTGGGCCTTTTCTCCCTCTTGGTCCAGGTTCACCTTTCTCTCCCGGTGGGCCGAGGTCTCCCTTGGATCCAGGTACTCCTGGCAATCCATCACGCCCGGCTTGACCTGGAGATCCTGTTTGACCAGGAGGTCCTGGCAGACCATTCTGACCTGGTGTTCCTGCACTACCCTGAATACCTTGACGGCCTTCATATC
The DNA here is from genome assembly GCA_964030475.1 of Tethya wilhelma. Taxonomy (NCBI): domain Eukaryota; kingdom Metazoa; phylum Porifera; class Demospongiae; order Tethyida; family Tethyidae; genus Tethya; species Tethya wilhelma. The sequence goes on along the minus strand of CAXIPT010000002.1, from coordinate 5,289,991 downwards.
CCCTTGGACCGGGGTCTCCTTTTAGACCAGGTGCACCTTCCTTTCCAGATTGACCCGGGTCTCCATTTAGACCATCCTTTCCAGGAAGACCATGATCTCCTTTTGGACCAGGCGCGCCATCCTTTCCAGGTTGACCAGGGTCTCCATTTAAACCATCCTTTCCAGGAAAACCACGGTCTCCTTTTGGACCAGGTACAGTACTATCGTTTCCAGGACGACCAGGAACACCATCAGTTGCAGGTTGACCAGGGTAACCGATCGGACCTAGTTGACCGAGCGCTCCCTTTTGTCCCTTTTCCCCAGGTGGACCAGGCCGGCCTCTTCTACAACAACCACAACCACAGTCCGTAGAATTGTAAGGATCTTCTTCGCTTGGAGGACCAACTGGTCCTGACTCAGGATCACCATCTGCAGGTTTAGATTTACTATCGAGGTTTTCTCCTGATGGCTCAGGAAGCTCGGAAGGTTTTTCTTGGCGTTTTAGACGATACACATTAATGGAAGAGGTACTGATTTCGAGCTGTATGTGATCCTTTATAAGGTTCACTTCTTTCTTCAACTCTGCAATGTCTGCCTCCAGTCCAACTTGCTTGTAGAGAGAGTAGCTGAGACCTCCAAATAGCCCAAGAGAGAGGAAGACTACGAAAACCAGAGCACTTTCTTTGGCATCCATGTTTTTTCTCAAATTCAAAATAGCATCAGATAATAGTTGCTGGGTTATAATCACAATCACATGTCTGATCACATGCAGTGAACTTTAAGCTAGTTACTTATTATGGTTACTCTGGAAGAGCATCATAGTATACTTAAATCACACTTGCATGACATTCTTTTAAGTGTTTGTTTTACAGAAGCACCATGCAAGCAGTCTGGCCCAATGGGTGAATTGCCAATTTAAAAGTTGATATGACTAGTGTATGTTAATAATAATTATAACTCTCATCAGCTGCAATGGGCTACGTTTTTAATTCATACTTATTCTTAAAGACAAGTTCAATAGTTCAATTGTGGCAAAATCATTATTTCTTTGTGACGTGGTTTCAACTTTGTCCTCGACAGATCATAACATAAAATTATTATTATAAACTTTTTTTTTCATTCCGCGATTCTCATTTCAAGTACAAATATAATATAATGAACGCTCGTAATTATTACAACATATATTATTATATCAAGACAATAATTAATTTTATTAATTCATCAATTTAATTAATCAGGGGCAAATTCAAACCAATAAACCAAGTTTAAAAGAAGTAATGATCAGGGTCTCGACAATCAAACTTGGCTACACAGTACAGTATATACCTGATTGACATTGTTACCATGGTTATGCCTGTTGAAGGCCGTTTCTGAGTAGTTGTACCATCACATGATACACAGAGGGTAGCTGTGATGAACTCTGACCTTTAGATTTATTGGCATACACATCTAATGTGGCCCTGTATATATACAACCATCATAAATACATCGCATCTGAATCACACTTTAGTTAGTATGTACGAATTTTGACTTAGAGAGGAGATCTACTGTAAAGTCCATCTGGTTTGAGAATTAATACCACAGGAAGTAAAATAATGACAGTATTTCATAGCTAACTTTTGACTGGTAAGGTGTACGAAGCTGGCAAAGCAACCAAAAGAACGGGGAGAGCGAACACTTTCAGTGGTGTTGCAACTAGGTTGGATGGTAAGAAAGTTATTCGACCGGCATTCTCAAACCAGATGGACTTAAGTAACTAACACGAACTTACTGGATGAATGCCAGTCTTTCTTGTTCCAGTGGATGTGTTTCCATCCATTCTACATACTCTTTCTCAGACCATTTCCGTACCTACAGAAAATCACACAATACAGCTACAGTAACTAACTGTATAATTGATGAGTGTGCCAGACTGTCATGCATGTGACAAGTTATCTCGGTCTAGGAAAGTCGTATTGAGCTGGGATTGGTACCATTGTGATCAGTGTAAAAAGGTCTTTCAAATGATATGACTTAATGCCCTCCATAATGGCATGGCTTTTGGTCGAGTGTGATTTTTTGACAAAAATTGCCATTTTCCAGTCACCGTTTTACTGTGTTCAAAATGAACTATATCCTTTGAAAGATCTCTTCATGGTGATCCTAATGGTGCAAGTCTCAGCTCAAAATAACCATCCTAGGCTGATATAGTCAGATATTATGATCTTACCATTACATCACAATTATGATCTTACAATCCTAGGCTGAGATATGCTCGTAAAAGTACCGCACAAAAGGTAATCATGAAATGCAAGTTTGTCAAACATATTTCATAGCTATAATTTTATTATAGCACAAAACTTTGGTAATGGTCCATGGTAATAAATACAGCACCTGATGAGGTGATTTCATATCCTGTGGAGCTTGTGAGAAAAGAAAATTGAGGACATAACTGCAAGGAAGGTGATCCCCTATGCCTGAGGTCTCGGGTGACAAGAGTTGGTCAGTTGCCGTGAACAACAGTCGCCTATACAACCAAGATAAATGCATAGATTGAGTGCCATGAATAAAGACTATTATGCTAAGTAATTAATTATGAAAAGTAGCTTTAGTAGTCACAACGGTAAAGATGGTCAATGTTATAAATCAATAAAGGCAAAACCCAGAATGCCCGGGAACGAGGCCACACACACACACACACACACACACACACACACACACACACACACACACACACCTTAGCGTTCTAAGCATCTTATATGGCAAACCCAAATCGGCCAGTTTAGGACAAAAAGGAGCCAAGGCCAACTCCAGTTGAGCCATATCTGTGGTGACCCTCATTTTGCCTGCCTCCTCCAAAGGTCTGATGAGACAAACATGACACACATAGAGCCTCAGAGTTCGCAGGGTCAGCTGGTTCAATCTACAGTAAGGGGGAAAAGGTTGGCTATTGTAGATATACAGATTCAGATTTTTTTGTTGTTGTTTTTTTTGCTTCTGCTTCAATTAAGACTCACTGTTTGTTCATTTCGTCTTGGGACTGAAACTTTGACAAGTGCTGAGCTTGGATCCTTCTTGTGAAAGACTGTGTGAATAAAGTAGACATTTAACAGCTACATGACATTGTACATTAGTCTCATTCCCACACTCTCCCCATTGATCTTTAACTCACAGAAGGAAAAAAAAAGGACAATGAGACTAACAGCTACAAGAGGTGACTCACAAGTGTAATCACATGCATGAGGAGAGTATATGACGTACCTGCATTTCTCTCATGAAACCAGAGCAAGGAGCATCTGCTGTTCCCAGCACCATATCTTGTCTAACCTCTCTGTGTGCATGCAGTGTGAAATTAACTCATATTACAATGTCATGATCATGCATGTATGTATGTGTATTGACTCAATTCCTCCTTCTCTATATAAGGCTTGCTTGTATATGCAGAAAAGGAGAATTTTAATCAACAGTCAAATGTCTGACGTACCCAGCAAAGTTTTCTGCATGCATACTGTTTATCATCTCTTGCAGCATCCGTTGCACCTCTTGGACAAATGGAGTCAGAACACTTCGAAGATAAGTCAATGTTTTCTACAATGAGGAACAAAAGATAAATCTGAAGTTGCTTTTGCATCAGTGTTTCAGAAAAGGATAATCGACATTGTAGACTCCTAGATATTAACTATTGGTGTAAGTTTACCTCTAAAGCTCTTGATATGATGTTGGCTGCAGATTTCGGCACAGTTGAGAGACTCAAGACTTGCTACATTTATAGAAACAACAAAGGAAATCTTTCACATAATGCTTCTCTTAATTTGCACAAGAGCCATTAATATACGTACAGTTACAGTTCATCATGAATCAAGTAATGATATTATATTTCTATTAATTTACAACGGAATTATTATAATTTGTCAAACAATTACAAAATAAATTCTGTTCGTCTAATAACAGCTAATCCATAAACCATGACACATACAATCTATAATTAAGCTCAGTCTACAGTTTCATTCTGGACAATTGTTGCATTCACCAGGCGGGCCTCTAGGACCTTTTTTCCCTCTCATCCCCTTCTCTCCTTTCTCCCCCGAAGGACCACGGTCTCCCGGCAGACCAGCAGGTCCTTCAATACCAATCGGTCCGGGCAAACCAGGATCTCCTCGAACTCCTGGTATTCCAGGAAATCCAACATCTCCTTTAGCACCCTCGTATCCATGTGAACCAGGAGCTCCACGTGGTCCAGGCGCACCAGGGACACCAGATGGTCCAGGCGGGCCTACAGCTCCAGGAAGGCCTGTTACACCAATTTGCCCAGGAAGTCCAGGAGGGCCGGGTATTCCGTTGGTGCCATTTCTACCAGCAGTGCCAGGTATTCCTGGTACGCCATCGTTTCCATTTCTACCAGTAGGACCAGTTATTCCAGGTTTTCCATCTTCACCAGGCGGACCAGAAGGACCAGGAAGCCCATCAAGTCCATCTTTACCAAGTGGACCACGTTCACCATGTTCACCAGGTCTACCAGTTGATCCCTTTTCACCTTCTACACCAGGTGGGCCAACTGGACCAGGTATACCTGGTGCACCATCGGCACCAATTGATCCTGGTACACCTCTGGCACCAGGTCTACCAGGTGATCCTTTTTCACCGTCTACACCAGGTGGGCCAATTCGACCAGGTATGCCAATTAATCCTGGTGCACCATTGGCACCAGGTACACCACGTGATCCTTTTTCACCAGGAAGGCCATTTACACCATTTAAACCAGACGGACCACGTATACCAGTTGATCCTTTTTGACCAGGTGGACCGGATGGGCCAGGTGTGCCAGGTAGTCCATGGTCACCTGGTACACCAGCTGGTCCCTTTTCACCAGGACGGCCACTAATTCCTCGAGATCCTATTTGACCTGGTAGGCCAGGTTCACCGGCAGACCCATTTACACCATTTACACCAGGCAGACCAATAAAGCCACGAGATCCTTTTTGACCTTTAGGACCAGACAGACCAGATTGGCCGGTCACACCAATTGTACCACGATATCCCTTTTGGCCTTTTGGGCCAGTCACACCAGTATAGCCGCGTGATCCCTTTTGACCTTTTACGCCTGGTTCACCATCAGTCCCATTAGTCCCATTTACACCTGGCAGACCAGTAAGGCCACGCAGACCATATGAGCCACGAGATCCTTTTTGACCAGCAGAACCAGTGTATCCACGAGATCCTTTTTGACCTTTTGGACCAGATGGACCGCTAAGACCATACAAACCACGAGATCCTTTTTGGCCAGTTGAACCAGTAAATCCACGAGATCCCTTTTGACCTTTCACCCCAGGTTCACCATTAGTCCCATTTACACCTGGCAGACCAGAAAGGCCACGCAGACCGTAATAACCACGAGATCCTTTTTGACCAGCAGAACCAGTGTATCCACGAGATCCTTTTTGACCTTTTGCACCTGATGAACCAGTTAATCCACGAGCTCCTTTTTGACCAGGCGGGCCTGGATATGAACCACGAGATCCTTTTTCACCTTTTGGACCAGATGGACCAGAAAATCCGTATGAACCACGAGAACCTTTCTGACCTTTTGCACCTGATGGACCAGTTGAACCTGTAAATCCACGAGTTCCTTTTTGACCAGGTGGACCTGGATATGATCCTTTTTCACCTTTTTGACCAGGTGGACCAGTAAATCCATATGAACCACGAGAGCCTTGCTGACCTTTTTGACCCTTTTGACCTTGTGGACCAGATGAACCAGTAAATCCACGAGATCCTTTTTGACCAGGCGGGCCTGGATATCCACTACTAGAACCAGGTGGACCTCGAGCCCCTTTTTGACCAGACCAGCCAGGGGGACCAGGGGGACCAGGTGGACCAGGATATCCACTACGAGACCCAGGTGGACCAGGTGGGCCTGGCAGACAATTACACTCAGAAAAATGTGGCCCATTTGGCCCATACTGACGCTTATTACGTAATTTAGAATCAGATTGATTGTCAGCAGCGATTATGTGCTCATCGGAAGGGGAGTTTGTAATCACCTTCAATCTATCTTTCAGATCATCAACTTTGTTGAGCAGATCTGAATTCGTCTCACGAAGCTTGTTTTGCAGCTCTTGCAGTTCAATACTATTTGCTTTCTGTACATCATGTTCCACAATTTGCATTTTTAATTGCTTGATTTGCTGTTCAAACTGTGTCTTCAACTCTAGGATATCATTACCATTATCAGTTATTTTCTTCTCTAATTCTACAATGTCTGCCTCTAGTCCAGCTTGCTTGTAGAAAGAGAAGCTGAGACCTCCAAACAGCCCAAGTGAAAGAAGTAAAAGAAACAACACAACACTTTCTTTGACCTCCATATTGTTGTTTTTCAACTACAACCCATCCATGAAGGGGTGTAAAACTATAACAACTAGGTTAAAATATCAAGATTTTCATCTAACCAATCAAGTGGAAGGTATATACAGTACACACAATAATCTGATTTGTGGTGTCCTACAATGTATTGATATCCCAAAGCTATAAACATTAGTTCTTTTACAACACTCTTTGTATTGCTTGACTTGTCCATGTACAGTATGTACTGTAGTTTATGATTAAAAGTTTTGCTACTTGACCTTATGTAGATTGTTACCAGTGATTAATAGCTATGTTGCAACTACAACAAATTCAATAAAGATCTATATTAATTGTCATTAGCAACAATCCATTGGGCTAAAATTTCATGATCACAGTAAGAACCTAGCCTCATAAATCATGCTAACCAGTGCACTGAAATTGCAGAGAAGGCTTGGTTTACTAGGCTAGTAGGAGCCAGCATGTTTTACAATTACACATAGCATGCACTCTAACCTGTACTACAGTGGTGTGGAAGCAGTGCAGTGTGTTGACAATGGTGATGTTCCTCAGTTGGGAGTGGTTGGGTGGACCCAACACTTGGAGAGAGTCCCTGGTCGTTAGGATCAGCTCATCACACTTCATGTTGAAGAGTTGGATGGCTTTTTCAATGTTCTTTGCAATGATGGTAGCAAGAGGACCACTGGAGCCAGCGGACGAGAGCTCACTGTGTGTGTGTGTATTTAGTATAATGAGAGCATTGAGTTCATAGCCTTGTCCACAGGCTCCTCCCTCAAGTTTTAAAGAAAATATACAGAGGGAGGATCGAGCTTGGGAACGAGGCTATTGCCTTCAAACCATATCCATTTAGTTATGATTTGCTTGCATGGCCAAGCTAGCACCCTATACCCACAAGTACCAAATATTATGAGTGTGGATGCAGGTTGACGCAGTCGTTATACCCATGCTCTCTCCTTTGACCTTACACTACTGTCAGTGAAAGGTCAAAGGGGAGAGCATGGGTATGAAGACAGTAAGAGGAGAGCATATGAACAAGGCTACTTTGTGCTGCACGTACCTGCTGAATGTCTTGACACAGCTCTGTATTTCATTCTCCTTGGGAAGAGCTCTAGTGCCTTGTCCAAACAGCTGACTGACTCCCTCTAGGAGGCGGGACTGAGAGCGAGAGATGTACGCCTTCTCAAAGGGAGAGAGAGCCTTCAAGAGAGCAGCCTCATAGATGGAGCTGAAATGGAGAGAATGGACATAAGTATATACAATGTGTACTGCTGCACGATCAGAGAAAGCTGTAGGGGATCATACATATAAAGAGCGTTGATTGCTTTAAAATTACTGAGTAAGCAATTTTTTCTGCTAATTTAGCAACTTTTAGTATTACAAAATGCTGCATGACCAAGTAGAAAAGGATAGTTGATATAGTGTCCTGATTACTAAATTGCTAATTACAACCCTTTCTTGCAAAAAACAACAAAACAAAACAAAAGGCATTTTCAAAAATTCTAGCTACCTCTACAGTTCCACATGCAGCATTCAACCAACCTCTGTTTCTCCATCTCTCGGCTGGTTACTATCGGCGACTGGAGATAAGCTGATGGCTTGCTATCGACCATCGTGAACTGCTCCAGGCGAGAGAGGAGATCTGAGAACACTCTCACCAACTTGGGGTACTCACTGTCGAAGGTTTGTCTCAGGAACGTTGATGCTATAGACACCAACATTGAAAGTGAAAATCAAGAATAAGATTAGGACTGTGGACAAGAGTGTTTGAAGGATTGTGTACCTTTTGAAGCTGCTTTGAATTCCTCTGCCAGATCTTCGGCTATGGCCTCCCAGAAATGGGTCAGCAGACGATGACCTTCAGTCTANCAGAAATTTTAATAGGAACCTAATGGACACATTTTTAATAGGAACCTGAAATAGAGATTTTAATAGGAACCTGAAACAGAGATTTTAATAGGAACTTAAAATAGAGATTTTAATAGGAACCTAAACACAGAAATTTTAATAGGAACCTAATGGAGACATTTTTAATAGGAACCTAAAACAGAGATTTTAATAGGAACCTAAACACAGAAATTTTAATAGGAACCTAATGGACACATTTTTAATAGGAACCTGAAATAGAGATTTTAATAGGAACCTGAAACAGAGATTTTAATAGGAACTTAAAATAGAGATTTTAATAGGAACCTAAACACAGAAATTTTAATAGGAACCTAATGGAGACATTTTTAATAGGAACCTAAAACAGAGATTTTAATAGGAACCTAAACACAGAAATTTTAATAGGAACCTAATGGACACATTTTTAATAGGAACCTGAAATAGAGATTTTAATAGGAACCTGAAACAGAGATTTTAATAGGAACTTAAAATAGAGATTTTAATAGGAACCTAAACACAGAAATTTTAATAGGAACCTAATGGAGACATTTTTAATAGGAACCTAAAACAGAGATTTTAATAGGAACCTAAACACAGAAATTTTAATAGGAACCTAATGGACACATTTTTAATAGGAACCTGAAATAGAGATTTTAATAGGAACCTGAAACAGAGATTTTAATAGGAACTTAAAATAGAGATTTTAATAGGAACCTAAACACAGAAATTTTAATAGGAACCTAATGGAGACATTTTTAATAGGAACCTAAAACAGAGATTTTAATAGGAACCTAAACACAGAAATTTTAATAGGAACCTAATGGACACATTTTTAATAGGAACCTGAAACAGAGATTTTAATAGGAACCTAAACACAGAAATTTTAATAGGAACCTAATGGAGACATTTTTAATAGGAACCTGAAATAGAGATTTTAATAGGAACCTAAAACAGAGATTTTAATAGGAACCTAAACACAGAAATTTTAATAGGAACCTAATGGAGACATTTTTAATAGGGACCTAACAGAGAGATTTTAATAGGAACCTAAAACAGAGATATTTTAATACCTACAAGCAAATTTAAAAGAATGATTTTAGAAACCTAACCCAAACTTATAGTATATATTTCTTATCACCACACACAGTCCACCAACCAAACCATGTATCTCCTCACCTCTCTGACGCTCTCCAGAAATGACTCCTGAGACATTGGGTTCCTCTTCTTCACCAGCACCACGTGGAGCTGGTGGACCTGGCTGTACATCTTGTGGATGCTGTTGGACAAACGGTCCAGTCTAGTCCAGAGGGCAGCCTTCCACGAGGCAGTGCTACCGATGGTGGGGAGGGTGGAGCGACCTGGACCGTGGGAAGAGGGAGCTGAGAGAGAGAGATGGTGTGTGTGAAAATGGTTGAATAAAGGGAGAATTTTATACTCTCATGAGCATACCGTATAGCGGGTAAATTTGGTGAATTGACGAATTCTTCTTCAAATCGACAAAATAAAAATCGCCAAATAGTTCATGCGCATTTAAACAATGCAGCGTGAAGAATTTAATCGCCAAGTTAAAAATCGTCAATCATGCTAAATGCAAATTCACCAAATTTTAAGCTGGCCAAATCTACCCGCTATATGGTATGTATGTACGCGTGTATGTGTTTGTGTAGTCTACTGAGCTACAATGAAGTTCCTTAATTTACTTCTGATCTTCCCCAAAAAATCTAATAACTAGCTACTGTACGTACATGTACCTTCGACTCCTTGCAATAAAGTGGTGGGGTCCAGAGCATTCTGAATGTCGTGTTGAATTGCAGTCTTGAAGCCAGTCAAGACTGACTCCAGGGTGGAGGCTAGCTGACCAAGGTTGTAGAAGACCTGTAGCGACACACCAACCTGGGTAGGATTCTGGGAGGGAGGGAGAGAAAGAAAGAAAGTTAGTTAAAGAGCTGGTAAATCTACCTTTGTTAGGTTTTAATTTAGTACTTGCTGCTTTTACTGTACATTCATGCAGTTCACAGCCAGAGCAGCAAGTATATCATTGATGGGCATCATATAGAATTACCAAGCACAGAGAGCATCTGCCAGCTGATCAATCCATACCCATGCAATTGCATGCGTGAGCATGCCCCTACCATTAGCAATTATAATTAGATTTACATGCATGAGTATGCCCCTAACATCAGTTCCAATAACTATGAGTATGCCCCTATCATTAGCAATCACAATTAGATTCAGGAGTATGTCCCTACCATTAGCAACTACAATTAGATTCATGAGTATGCCCCTACCATTAGCTCCAGTCCTTGCAGCAGCATCCTCTTTGCCTGTGCCTCCACCTCCCTCCTGGCTCTGTTCAACCATGGCCTCTCCTCCTCCACAAGATGGACACCAGAGAGGTCTCCGCCAGACATTAGCAGGTCTAATGATAGGGACAAAGGCATGGGATTAAAACTTATATCATTTGAAAGTTTGTTGTGTTGTTGTTTTTTTGTAATGCTTTGACCTTCCTAACTTGACTGATGAAAATATGAGAACCGTCAAACTGTAGCATATCTCGGCCTAGGAAGGTTGTATGAAGCTGGGACTAGCACCATTGCAATCAGAGATCTTTCAAAATGATATGGTTTACTACCAGATTTAAAGTTTGACCAAAATTACCAATTTTTCCAATAAGGCCATACTACCTTAATACTCTTTTCCTACTGGTTACAATGGTGCAAGTCCCAACTTTCTGCGACCTTCCTAGACTGGGATAAAGTGATAAGAACTTGACCACTTTAAACTGATGTGAACTTAAAAAGTTGAAAATCTTTAACCTAGCATATCTCAGCCTAAACTTTTTGTGCCACGAAAATTTGGAGCTACACTGTACCTATTTCTGAGAAGGTTTGAGCCACTTTAGTGATCTCTCTTGTTCCTCCTTGCATTTGTGACTTGAGTCTCTTCATCAGGTACAGCATCCTGATCACCTTACGGAGAAGATCACAGGCAGCCTATTGTGAGGGTGTGATGGTGGGAGAATGTGGTGGTGTGAGGAGTGAGAAATGTGAGGGATGTGAGGAGTACAAGCATGTGATAGTGTGAGGAGTGATGGTGTGAGGGTGTGAGTGATGGTGTGATGATGTGAGGAGTGACCTGTAATCTTGCCAGCTGTGCAGTGCGTGAGACTATTCTCTCGTAGGGGTCGACAATCTTGGTACTGATCCTATCAACAGCCGTTCCCAGAGACTCTATCCTGGTGTGCATCATTTTGAGTACACCTATAAAGTATTTTGTATATGAAATTATCGATGTACATACATGTACATTGTAACACACACACATACATGAATCATATGAATGGACAAAACAGCATTTGCAAGTACCGTAGATCGGGAAATTTTCATTGGTAAAATATTTCGCCTGTTAAATTTTCACGTAGTTTTATTTTCGTCTTTGCGGACGATTCGGTAAAGATCACCATACAAAATAATTTTTCGCCAAGTTTAATTTTCGTCGGTAATGGTCGTCGACGAAAATTTTTTAGCGACGAAAATTTCCCGATCTACGGTACATCATACTAAACGTACACAGCAATAAGACTACACATATTGCTTGGCAACAGGTACCATGTACCAAGCAGGAAAAAAGAAAAGGAGTATTAAAAGCAAAAGATATGCTATGCCTACTCTTACTTTCGAGGGCCTCAATGCCTGTTGCTTGTGACAGAAGATCTTCATAGTTGTTAACGACTTGTGAGTATAGCTCCTTGTCTAGAATGGTGATTCCACTGGCTAATTTGGACAGGGTCTCCCCCACCATCTGAGAGTGAATGGTGGAGGCTGCAAACGACTTGGCATCAAATTCTTCTTTGAGAAGTGACTCAAGAGCAACTTGTAAAAGAGAGAGAGAGAGAGAGAGAGAGAGAGAGANAGAGAGAGAGAGAGAGAGAGAGAGGTACATACATAAAAAAAAAAGAGTTTTATCAAAGCATGCTGTTCACTATGACCAATAGACTGTATTCATAATTCGTGATAGTAGCTTAGTATTAGCTTACCATCTTTCACCAATTCTTCCATTGCAGCAGCCATAAATTACCGCGTAATTTCTTTCCAAAAGACTCAACCAAATTCAGTTCACTATTTCTTTTTAATGCGCACCAGAGGTAAGCGCTCAACTAATGCTGAGTCAGCAAAAACTAAACCACGCCTCTTTGTTACTAAAAATAGACTCAAAACAAAAGGAAAAGGGAGGATGATACAGCTGTCCTTTTACAGTTGATAAAGTAAAATCAGCAGCTCAATTGGCTCAATCCACGCCACCTCGAAGACTAGAAAGGAAGGACCATAGATCATGGAATCGGGAGTAGAGAAGGCATTGCTACAGGAGCGTTTTCCAGACGTTTCTGTGGAGAGCTGTGGCAGACTGCTATCAGGTGATCAAATTGTTTGCTTTCAGTATATTAATTTGGTCCAGCCAGATCTGATGGGTGGCAGATCACGGGATGGGTCAATTGATCCATCCAGCTACACTTAGGTAATCACCTAGAAACTGAATATCTGACCAAAAGATCCGTAAAGTACTAGATCTAGTGGACCTGGTGAACCTAGTCATGCAAAATTATCATAGTCAGACCTTACATTTACACACACGAATTATTTCCTGCCTGTTCCTCTCCCCCACTACAGATGTGTTTTGTGCTCGAAGCCTCGCCTCTCATACTTACGAAGGACGACTCTTCATCACTGAGAAGGCATTACTGTTTGTCTCAACCTAGTAAGTGTAGAAACAGACATCAGCATATATACAATATAGTGGGCAAATTTGGTGGATTCGCATTCTAATTTTAGCATTACTGGCGATCATACAATTTGGTGATTCAGTCTAAAAAAAAACAACAACATTGGAAATGTAATGTGACACAGGAATAGCTAAATCGTAAAGAGAGAATAAACAAGAAGGCACACTACATTCACACACGTGTGTGAATAAAAATGTTTTGCAGATTTGAGGAGTAATTTTCACCAATTTGCCAAATTTATATACCCGGCCAACCACAATACGGTATATTTATTGAAATGTGTGAATACCTCATGTATTTATTGATCTGAATACATGTATACATTGTAACTCATATTGATCTGAATACATGTATACATGTAGTACAAGTATATGTACTGCTATTCTCTGCTCCAATAATACCTGTGAATGGTATAGAGCATTCGATTAGAATTCAAAAAAATTGGGTTTTAATCCCAGCTAGATCTCAAGATTTTTCTTAAACTTTTATGTTGTAAGTCTTATTGATCTGAATACAATTTGTACGTTGTATAATACAGTTCAGATGCTACTCTATATGACATCTTTATTCGTTACGATGAAGTCGTCAAGATCACGGCGTTTCAAAAGAGTGTCATTCCATCGCTGGAAATATCACTGGGAGGACAGAAAAAGGTTTCAGTTTCACTTACTGAATAACATTTACATAACACAGATACACACAATTAATCACACTACTCATGAGTAAATCAACGCGTGTGTGTGTGTGCCGTTCATTTGAGGGAAGTGTCAAAGTATACTGTCTTAGTGATGTACTCTGCTTTGATTGGTTCACACATTGTGATCAATTCCATCATAGATAATCTATGATTCCATCAGATTGAAACAGAAAGTCAACTTGATTTAGCTTACACACTGTAGGATTGCAATAATACAAGCAAAAACAGGGAAACATGATCGCTTATTTTTAATGTTTACACTAAAATTGACTGCTACACACATATTCACTTCGATACACATTCAAAACTTCTGTATTTTTGATCTATTTTATATGATACTGTCTTCTTCTTTATCATCCAATCCATAACTATATCAAATCTAGGACAGACCGTGTAACTCTATTGCCTCGTAAACCAGCTGGGCCTTCCTCCATATGCTTATCGCTAAGTGTGCAGGGAGGGCCTGGTTTACGACACTTGTAACTGTATACTGACTGTCTGTATCATATGATCATATGATGATTCTTATTTGGTGCACACTCATGTCTGTTATTTGTTTCCTTTAGGAGCGGTTTACTAACTTCTACAATCTGTCTTTTTTGGTCTCCAAGCTAAAGGATCTACTGCCCGATGTCACAACTGAGATTGTACAATCAACAGGTGTGTGTGTGTGTGTGTGTATGTATGTATGTAAGTATGTATCTGTATACAGCCTCATACTCAGGCTCTCTCTTTGATCTTATACTACCCAGACAGTCTCCTTTGACCCTTGACCTTTGACCTCACACCACCCAGGCTCTCTCTCCTTTGACCTTGTATCAAGGAGAGAGCCTGGGTACAAGACTACACTGTGTATGTACATGTATGTGTGGCTACATATGATTTAACTGGGTGCAGAGCATCGCACGTTTTGTTTAATTTTGTTTGTTTATTTTTTGCTTTTCTCTCTCTCTCTCTCTCTCTCTCTCTCTCTCTCTCTCTCTCTCTCTCTCTCTCTGT
>CAXIPT010000002.1:5185868-5270176 GCA_964030475.1 Tethya wilhelma | reverse complement strand
GGAAGAGTTTTATCATGCAGTTGCTAAAGAGAAACACAATCTATATGAACAATTAAGAATACTGAAAGTGAAAAGGCTGCTAGTTTCTTGTTGTTTTCTGTTAAATAAAAAAAACATAAAATTCAGTGATTCCGCCCGGGATCGAACCGGGGACCTTGAGTGTGTTAGACTCACGTGATAACCACTACACCACGGAATCACATGGCATTTGAAGTTGAAAATACTCATACTGTAGCATAAACTACTGTAGAAAGTCAACTCATCACTTACCAATATTGAAAGTTAGTCTCAAATTCTATTCTTCTCTCTCTCTCTCTCTCTCTCTCTCTCTCTCTCTCTCTCTCTCCAAAATCCCCACAGAGTTTCAAAATGGAGCACCCAGACACTGGTAAATTTGTCTACGCTGGTGTCCTGGAGTTCACCAGTCCAGAAACCGACGGTGCCTACGTCCCCCAGTGGATGATGGACTACCTCGGAGTGAAGGACGGTGAGGAGATCCTCTTTGAGCACGTCAATCTTCCCAAGGGACAGTTTGTGCAGCTACAACCTGTCTCTTCAGCCTGGCTGGTGAGAGAAGATGATAATGTTGTGTGTTTACTGTAGCCTCGTTCCCAGGCTCCTCCTTCGCAAATATTTCCTTTCAAATGTTCATGAAAGTGAAAGAGGAGGCTGGGAATGAGTCTATGTTTATCATAGCTTTAATTGGTCTATCAGTTGTATGTATTTTATATTTAAAAAAATATTACCGTAACACAAACAATTTTTGTTTCTTTCAGGGTATTCCTTATGACAAGCGAATGGCCATGATGGAATTTCAGTTGAGAAATTTCCAGGTATATTTGTATACAGCAGTGCACACTTAATTGTAATTACAATCAATTTTATAGGAATTACGATTGTGCAAGATTTCATTTTCAGAATTATGTTTGTTTTTTTTATTTCTGTCTTTATATACCTAACAGACTCTAACTGAAGGTACAAAGGTCACTCTCACCTACGAACTCAACCGATACACCCTCAAAGTGCTCAAGTGCAAACCAGCTAAAGGTCAGAAGGGAGCTAGAATCTCCTTCCATGAAATGTGTATATATAGCTTAGTCTATTGAGCAAGAGCCTGATAGCGTGATGGACTATATGTCCCAGCTATTTTATCTCATGTTGTTATCCTCTATTTTAAACCTCTGTAGGAATTTCTATTGTGGATGCTGATATAACCACTGATATTGTAGAGCCTGCAGACTTCAGCCGATTTGTGAGTTTAAAATACTTGCAGTTATTACATCACCATTATGTCATATCTATTTATAGCACTCCATTGAGGAGGGGCAAGCACAACACACAGAACTGGACAAACCAGTAAAATGTTCCATTGATGGAAATACCTATAGACACTTCGTACTGGTAGGTATACAAATGAAGCTGAAAATTCTATTGTACATAATAATAGCCTAGCTTATACAGATTCATGCAATACTTTTCCTATGAGACAAAAAAAGCTGAAAAAGCCATTGAAGAACAGGGAGAATGAGTGCTTTCCCATGATGCTTCAAATTTTGAAATCGGTTGGTTAATAAGAAAATTTTCTGCTGACATTGTCAACCAGATGGACTTCAGCTCTCTCTCTTGTAAAAAAAAAACATCAGTGATTCCGCCCGGGATCGAACTGGGGACCTTGAGTGTGTTAGACTCACGTGATAACCACTACACCACGGAATCACACAGCACTTACACGTACCTCTAAAATTACTACTTCATATCTCACTGTGGCCTGTTACAAACCAGAAAAATGTTCCATTGATAGAAACACCTACAGAAACTTTGTACTGGTAGGTATAAAACTGAAACTGAATATTCTATCATACATAGAAATAGCCTAGCTTGTATTCGGGCCTTCCTCATTAACCTTCGGAACTTGCAAAATATAATAGGCCCTGGGGAAGGCCTGGGAATGAGGCTAGCTTATTAAAGTACAATCTGGTTTGAGAATGCCGTTGAAAATAAAATCATGAGATTAATGCAACATTTTATTATGGGACAAAACAGCTAACTTTTGACTGGTAAGGTGTAGGAAGCTCAAAAAGCAATCAAAAGAATGGGACAACAAGAACTTTCCAACATTATGGTGCTTGAAATTTTTGAAATTGCCATGATTAGACAATAAGGAAGTTATTTGATTTTTTTCTACCAGCATTGTCCCAAATGGACTTAGCTCTCTCTCACTAAAAAGAAGGAAAAGTTAGTGATTCCGCCCGGGATTGAACCGGGGACCTTGAGTGTGTTAGACTCACGTGATAACCACTACACCACGGAATCACACAGTACTTGGGGTTGAAAGTACTCGACTACACTGTAGCATACCTGTTAAAAAACTGCAGTTTCTCCACGCATACACACACACACACAGCTCTCCCTACCCGGCCAACCTCTGCCGTCAAAGCTCCGAGTGAAGGTTCTCTCTGACAAAGGTGACCCAGATCTCTTCCTCTCTCAGTCGTGCACCGCACCCTCCCAGAAGAGGTACACGTGGTGCGATCAGGCAGTGGGCGGAGCAGAGATACACCTATCCACCGATGAAAAGGAGTATGATGTGAAAAAGGTCAGATTTGTTGTAATCTCTCTTGCTTTTTTGCTTCCTAGTTTAATTTAAATATGCACATGCACATAATATTATAACCTAGATTCTACCACATAATATCATTATGTTAGCTGTATGTATGTAACACAGCTTGTTGTTTGTTCATAATGATTACTAATTTAACCCTTTGTGTTTTGTATTACAGCCGCTCTATGCTGGTGTTGTCAGTCTGTGTGAAGAGACCCAGTTCAGTCTCACCTTTCACAGAGAGGACACCATGGCTGCCGCCAAAGGTGACCAACATTAACAATGTACATATACATGTGTATATGTATGTATGTGTGTAACATGTGCAGTTAGTCTTACAAGATAGGTTTCTCTGAGATAAACATTGTACATTTAGTTTAAATTTCTAGAGTATTAAATTTTGTTTATTTCCTCTATCTACAATCATGTACATGCACACCTTCAGCTCGAGAGAAGCTTCCTTCTAGTCTTCAACCTGGAAAAACTCTCCGTGACGTCACGCACACTGCTTGGCCACACCCACCAACAGGAGACGATACAGACGGTCAAAGTTCCCACGTCTCTCCTCCACCCGATCCCCTTGCCACACCCCCTCTTGCTCCCCTTCCCCCCGGCCAGGAGAGGTGCTCCTATTGTGGCAGCGTGATGCCAACACTCAGACTACTGATGCACGAAAAACACTGTGCACAAATCAACTTCAAGTGTCCCATTTGCAAGTTAGTATTCAAACTAACACAGTTCCCAGGCCTCCCCGGTGCGTATTTTAGATTTTGCAAGTTGCAAAATCAAGTCCTCTTTTCTCCTCGTGCATATTTTATAGGGAAGGCCTGGGTACGAGGCTAAACATATACTGTAGCACAAAATTTGGTGGATTTTTTTGCTACTCAATAATTATTGTACCTATTTTTGTGCTATTATGGTATTGTATACTCATGAAAATGCTTTTCACTGTATCTTCTAAAAATCGGTATTGTCTGAATTTTGTGTTATTAAAATTATAATTTGTTAGAGCTTGTGTTCCCAAGTCAGCTGAAAAGAAACATCATTACATATCTCATGAGCTACTTACCTGTGAGTGTGGGAAAGAGTTGACACAGGTTAGTTGCTACGATACAAGCTGCAAGTACTATAAATAGTATACCATTCTATTTATAATCTCCTATATCCATGTGGCTATAAGTCGATCAATTATTTCTGCAATGTTGTGGTTACTGTTTATTGTGTTTTCACTTTCACTTTCAACAGCTACAGCTCCATCATCACCAGTTGACCTCATGCACCAAAAGAACCATCAGATGCTCTTTCAAATGGTGCAATCTGGTAAGTCACTCTTTTACAATAATTACAGTATAATAGTTGGTTAGTTAGTTAGTTAAGGAATTGTTGGAACTGATATCATCATGAAGATTTGCTGAAATTGAATTGCAACGTTTGATTTGTACCACTCCTAGTTTGATGTGTCTACACACACCTACTTGTTGCTCCTCTCCTCACATTATTAATTAATTACATTATTATTATTATTATTATTATGTGTAATAATTATTGTTTGTGCAGTCATTTCCAATGGACCAACTTGAGAACCATGAGAACTTGTGTGGAAGAAAACAAATACCCTGTCCAGTTTGCAACCAGGTCAGTATAACCCACAACATCAGCTCTAAATTCCATCTGGTTTGAGAATGCCAGTAGAAAAAGTTAAATAACCATCTAAATATCCAACCAATTTCAAAATTTCAAGTACCACACTTCAGGCAGCATTCTCAAACCAGATGGACTTTAGTTTGTGCCACCCTCATAACAAATTTATTTTTCTTTGGGAATCCTTCCCTTTTAGTTACTAATAATCATTGGTTGGCATGGTGATTAATTTGATTTTGTGGCTTGATAACAAATTCCACTGTTACAGGAAGTCACCCAGCTCCAGTTTGAGATGCACCTGGAGGCGTTTCACTCTGTGGACTCTAGGAAGATAGACTGGAGTAAACCCCTAGCCACTCAAGTTAGGCCACACACATTGTAGTCACAAATTTGTGAATTTTGTGGAGAGATTTTTTCCTTTAATTGCATGCTGTTTAAATTGTATGCTTGATTGTGTGACTAAAGCATCATGTACTCTTTCTCTATCTCTCTATCTATATGTATAGGTGGGTGCCTTAAAACCAGTTGAACCAAACTTTAAGTGTCACTGCGGAGCTGGTTTTGAGTTTCAAGATGATCTTCAAGTTCATCAAGTTAGTTATTAAAATTAATACTTAGCTAGCTTCATTGGTGGCAAGTTTCCAGGACCTTGGCTCACATTATGCCTGATATAGCACCTTCAATTATAATTATAGTACTTCCTACTCAATCATGCATGCATAATTGTTCTAACCTTCTTCCAAAACAAACAATTTTGTGAAAAACATTTTTTTTTTTTTGCTGTTTGAAATTTTTTTGGCACAAAATAAATAATTTTATCTTTTTGTTAATGTTTTTTGTGTCTGTAGCTAACAGAGTGCTCCCCCCAGACAAACACCAGCACTAGCACTGCTAGTCTACTAGCAGGAGAGCTAAAAGAGGGTGCTAGAGAGAAAGAGAGTGAGACTACAGTTGTACTGGATGACGCTGAATTAGTTGGCTGACATCTTGAACTTATTGGCTATAAAATACTTTATTCATTGTGCTCAACTTTATTGTTTCCTACATACCATAGTTAGCTAACAAATCATAATAATTATTATAATTATAAATTCACAGCATGGGGCCAGGTGTTTACATAATTATAGCTGAATATATGGATCTGAATGAGGTTAAGTCTCACCTTAGCCAGTCTTAAGCTTGCCCATGATCTATGCCATCCTATAGGTAAAAAAATCAATATTATTAAACAGTACTACGTAGGCATACGCTAGCACTTATATAGTCTAGCGGGAGATCTAGAAGAAGGAGATAGAGAGAAAGAAAGTGAGACTACGTTGCATACTGGATGATGCTGAGTTGGTTGGCTGACATCGAACTTATTGGCTAATATAATAATTCATTGTGCTCAATATCTACATACCATATAGTTAGCTAACTAGTCATAATAATTATATAGCATGGGGCGAGACATAGATTATAATCATGGCATATATATGATATGGGCAAGACCTATATCATTCAGATCAATCCATATATTCAGCTATACGTATGTAGACACCATCCTATGTAGGTAAAAAAAAATTTAAAATGACAGTAAGCATGCAATAGAGTACAACTCAGTCAATGTTGTTTTAGTTAGCCCTCAAAACCCTTGGTTAGTTATTGATTAGTTTCTAAATTTTGACCAACTCTTTATGATTAGTTTTAGCAATAATAAAAAAAAAAAAGGCCATTAATTTTTTGCTAAAACTAAAGGAGTTAACTAAAACAACAGTGGTCCGTTTTTAGTTAACTAAAACAACAGTGGTCCGACTAGTACTACAGTTGTACTGGACAACGCTAAGTCACGGTCAGCTGACATTGAACTTATTGGCTATAATAGTATAATAATTGTTATTCATTGTACTCAATATTTAGTGTTTCCTACATGTTTCCTACATAATAATTATGTAGAAAACAATAAGTTGAGCACAATGAATTTAGTTAGCTAACTATGTAGCCACTTCTTATTCAGTGATTTATATATCTACTGCTGGCACATAAGTATACTAATGTTGTAAACTTTACTCCGCCCACTGTGCGCGTAGACACTACACCCGGTGTCATGCCGTATATATATAACGTCCCCCGTAGGAACATGTCCAGGGAACCCATAATATACGTCCCGGGAGACACAAATATATTACAGATTTGCATCCGTTGATGGGGAATAACATCCCCCTCGGCTTCTCTCCTTAAAGCTAAAGAACACTAGCTGCTAGAAATATTAAACAGACCTTATGGCTTAGCATAACCTATGTTATAGACCATAGTTATCATACGTACGGTAGTACGTATAGTAGGAATGGGCCAAGTGTCCCATTGACACAATACAAAATGTTCATGCTTATAAACTTTCAGGGAAACAAGGCTAAGCCTTCAAATGCATTTTATAGCCTCTCCCAGACAGTAAAAACGTAATCTCCCTTATTTACTCTTGATATTATTCATATTTATAAAGTTGGAGTACCACTATAATCATGCCATATATGTCAAAGTAAACTAATAATATATTATTATGTCAAATGCTTTAATTCCTTCATTAGAAGAATCGGCAGAATCACTGCTTCTAAATGGTGCACAAGTTTTCTCTTATGTCTTTTCTTCTTGAGTCCAGTTGTGTGTCAATGTGACAATGCTCCCTTGTCCCTTGGGATTTGCCCCTATTGGCACTCCTCCTAGATGTGCACGTGATTGCTATGAGATATTCAAAGAGAACTACATCTCTTGTAGAGTTGCTAAGCCTAGTGGAGGAAATGGCTATGTTAACTCGCAATGGAGCTCTGTGGATGAATGCTTCATTCAGTGGGGGAAACTATACTGGTATCTTTGTACACAAATACTGTCCCTTTAGTTATTCTACAGACAGAATATATGCTTACACAGCAATGCCATTGTTTCATCATTCTTTGCCATAATCATACTGAGCAAAATCAATTGCTCAGTATTATTCTGGTATTACGTTATTGGTTATTGAATAGAGTCCCCCAGGACGGATTAATTTCTATGGGGTAATGCGTCCCACCGGACGTGAATCGTAACGTCTCACCGGACGCAATTTGGAGGGGACGTGAACGATTAGAACACCGGACCGACCTGCATGCGGTACGTAGACCCCCTACCCAGCCAGTAAGGTAAAGTCGCCAATTTTTGGACAGCACCTAATTACGGACATACCACACTATCTAAATCAGACTTAATAGACTTTTTTAGTTGTTGAGCATTCAATGCCTCACCAGAGGATGCAAGATTGCAGCTCTAGCTACTGATTTGCCGCCTCAGGCCAAATTTAGTACCCTAGCTGTCCGTATCATATGTAGATATTATATTATAAAAACTATGATGACTCACAATAGTTGTAGACTATAACATTTATCGCTGGAACATGAATAAACAGAATTCTGACAGTAGACTTCTTGCAAGTTCTAGGTACCAGAAAAGAAAAAAAAAAAAGAAAAAAAAATTGTCCGAAATTATATAGGGGGCGTGACCCATTTTAGACATTGAAAACTCGATCATGTGACATGAAGTGGAAGAGTTGTACTATTACTAAATAGTCTCGCTAGCCAGACTCTCTCATTTTTTGCGGAGAGTCTGGCTAGCGAGACTATTATTACTAAAGTATCTGTCGTATTTGGCTATTTGCAGTAGTTATACTGAAAGCTCGAGCTCAGTGCTGTACGTAGCAGTAATCGCTATAGACTAATTGTCGAAAACTGTCCGAAATAATTATAGTTAAATTCAAAACAGTAGCTCTAGTCTATAATTATTTGTTAAATTATGGAGAATGCCCCTGAATTTGGGTACGTCTTTGAATCGGATCGCTTTCAAGCACAAGCACCGTCTGTTTTTTTTTCTTTCAAGGCTGTGAGTGGTGTTGATCATGCCGCTGAAGAAGGGAAAAAACTGCTTAAATTTATAAGACAGAATAATCTAAAGAAAGCTCTATCTTTACTTATCAGTGACAGTGGGGCAGTGGATCCAAACTTTCAAGATCATGATGGCAATACAGCACTGCACATTGCTGTTGAAGTTGGGAGTGAAATTCTAGTGAAGTTGATGATTGTTTTTGATGCAAATCTCAATCTGAAAAACCATAAAGGAGATACAGCATTAGACATCGCAAAAAAGCCCGAGTACAAGGGTGCTAAGAATATTGCTACTATCATTGAATACATACGTGACAAGCAAAATGTTCTATACAATGAACCCAAATCTCCAGCTGAATTTGAAGAAGATATCATTGAATCCGATGTCTCAGATGCAGAAGCTAAGCCTAACTTCATGTTGAGTCTTGATGGGGGTGGAATCCGAGGTCTTGTCTTTGTACAAGTTTTTCTTGAAATGGAAAAGCGAAGGAAGAAGCTATACCCAAAAGCTGGTACTCTTCTCTCAAAGTTTAACTGGATTACTGGAAACAGCACAGGAGGAATTGCAGCTCTTGCATTTGCAGCTGCTAAAACAAAAGTTGATAAAGGTCGTAAGCTATACTTTGAGATGAAAGATCAAGTGCTGAGATATGCACATGACCCACCCATTCCCAATGAACATGTGGAACAAGTGTTTCAAAAGATTTATGGAACCAAAGCAACAATGAAACACATTGAAGGAATCAATGTTTCAATCATGACCACACTGGCAACTCAGAGTCCTCCTATCCTGCACATCATGAGCAACTATGGAGGAGCACGAAATGGACAGGACCCTCCAGAGAAACAACTTGTGTGGAAGGCTGCAAGAGCAACTTCTGCAGTTCCAATAATTTTTCACCCCCAGGATGGGATATATCTTGATGGTGGTCTAATTGCAAACAACCCAACTTGCGATGCAATTGTCGATATGTCTAAATTCTTGAAAAAGCAGGGTAAGCCATTGAATCTTAAAGTGGTCCTTTCCCTTGGGTGTGGATACAGTAAACCTCAGGAAATTGAAGATGTAGATTTTGAGCACACAAAAGTTGCACATGGCCTTGGCTGGTTTCTGGGGCATAAGGCAGAGCTGGCTGCTCTTCTCTTAACCAATTACAAGGCTACTTGGCAAGTACTAAACATAGTACGTGCACAAATAACCCAGCCAAATGGAGAAGTTCTCCTTCGGTCACAGCTTCTAAGTGAAGCAGTTGGTGCCAAGTACTTTTGAATTAACCCTCCAATCGGGAGTGTTGATTTCCTTGAGACAAATGATGAAATCCTCATTAAAATGCTTTATCAGGTGGTAAAACACATGCTGAAGATTTGTTGCAAAGATGTGGATCCAATTCTAAAATGTATTTACGAAAAGTAGACTCATTTACAAAAGTGTTTAAGATGAGTGGAATGGTACTCACTTTGAGATTTTTTTTTGTGTGTGAAGTTGAATTATTAAAAGTTGTTTTTTTGTGTGTGTGAACATAATTATGTGTATGCACTTAGAGCTAGACCAGAGCTAGATCTGATCTGATGGAGCTAGACATGACTTGTTGATTACTTTTGTAGCTAGCACTGTATAATTATATCAGATTATGTTTTGTAATTACTGGTTAATTAATATTAGTAATTGTTATAGTTAGTTCTTATGATGAGTGTTTAATTTTGATATTGAGTCCTGACCTGCATTTGATGCTATATCTCAGCCCATGCAGAGAGATTTCAGCCTATGACTATAATCATTTGTGTGCAAGTGCTTGTAGTTTGTGGTTACATAACTGTCACCAGGGTGCAATGAATCTATTATTTAGGCCTCACGATCGCGCGGCCGCGAATTAAATGTTGATTTCTGCTCTGACACTAGTCTATATATATCGAGCTAGACTACTCTGACACTAGAAAAACACATAAAAATCGCTATATTCATGCATGATTTGATGAGGGTGGGGCTGCACATGCAACATCTCCCGCGCATTTGCGGTTACATAACTGTCACGAGGGAGCAATGAATTTTGTGGTAGAACCCCGTGACCGCACGGTGATTGCCGTTGGAAGCTAGCTGAGCTCAGCTAGCATACAGCTACGGTATACACCATTCTACTCAAGTCTGACTATCTACATCTATCTAGGTAAGGTTTTTGATAAGTCTAGTTTGTCAGTCTGAAGTTGTCTTGTTTCAAACTTGGTTGCACTGATGAATTTAATCATGGTTTCATGATAGCCATAAATTATGGTATATATGAAGATCACTGTAAAATCCTTCATAAAGATCTTCTTTTTAAACTCTCCTACCTGTAGTGAGTGTGTCTTCACTTCATTTGAACCAATCTCCTACCAACCATCATGGGTGAGTGTTCTCCTTCAGAAGTGGAAGAGCTACTCAGCATCAAACGTCACACCACCACCCCCAGCAACAACAGCAATGACCCTTTGACCTTCTCCCAACAGTCTACACACTATGGTGCTACGGTAACCACTCGGAAAGTGACAACACACCAACCATCTTCGCCATCCCGTACGACACAAGATCATGTGTTCAACGCTCCTTCCGTAACTAACCCTTACAGTATCAATTCTGGTGCTACCGAACAACGAAGAATAACTGTCGATCAAATATTCGATTTCATCGGTTTCGGACCTTTTCAGTTCATGGCCTGTGTCTTAGCAGCTGTGACATACTTTGCCTACAGCTGTAGCCAGGCGGTGTTCATGTTCACCTGCTACAGTGTCCAGACTCACTGGAACCTGACTATCCCGGAGTATACCATCTTACCGGCCACTTGCGGCTTTGTCAATGTCTTGGGTGCACTGACATTTAGTCTGCTGACCGATCGTTTTGGGCGATTGTGGCCGTACGTACTCTGCCTGGCTTGGATAGGCTCGTTCAATATAGTCTCCGCTTTTGCTAGAACGTTTCTCGAGTTTGTTGTAATTCGTTGTATAACTGCTCTTGGTTTTGGAGGCATAGCTGCACTATCGTATACGATGATTATCGAGTTTTTGCCGATCAAGAATCGCGGAAAAGTGACCATGTTGAACACCCTGATCGGAGTAATTGGACTTTGTACTTCATGTGGACTGGCTTGGTGGCTTATTGATAGTTACCGTGGAAACGGTTGGAGATATTACATCATTGCTATTGGCATCCCACCGCTCACAGCTGCACTTCTGAGACTCATTTTTCATTTCGAGTCGCCACGTTATCTCGTGGCTAGACGCAAGTTGGACAAAGCTTGGAGTATCTTCAACGTGATCGCTAAAATCAACGGGAAAGATTTAAACTCTTTAGTGACGAGAGAAGATTTCAAGCTCTACTTGGATCCTCTAAACCATTCTGTGTCGTCTGAGCATTCTGAGACAACCATAGTGAAAAGGAAACCCCGAATTAAAGACAGACTGATTTGTTTCAAATTCTTTCAAATCTTCAAACGGAAATACCTCCATCTAACTTTAACCCTTTGTGTACTGATCCTAACCGAAGATTTCGGCTACTACAGTTCACAACTCTTCCTGTTTGACTTTCTAACGGATGTCGGCACCTCCACCTACTTCACAATCTTAGTGGCATCCATTGCTCAAATCCCTGGCTACCTACTGATGTCGATCATCATGGAATGGCCTAAAGTAGGACGACTCAATTCGCTTCGTTTCTTTGCCGTGTTGTGTATGATATTCTTTCTATTTTTGACATTTTTTCAAACTCAAGTCAGCATACCTGTGCTCCTGATCCTCATCTACTTCAGTGCTGCTCCCATTCTTGGCCTCCTCTACACTTACATCTCAGAGTCTTATCCGACTGACATTAGAGCCGTGAGTATCTCATTCTTTTATCTTTTACAAGCGCTCGGTTTCATCGCTGGTGCTTTCCTGAGTGGTTATATTGAGAATAGAGCAAGGCATTGGCTCTTCCCGGCCGTTTGGGCGGGAATTTATGCGATACAGTTTTGTGCAGCTCTTGTGTTAAACTATGAACCTCAAGGAAGAAAGCTGAGGGATATCACAGAATGATAGAGTAATTTGTATACATGTGTGTGTGTGTGTGTGTGTGTGTATGTGTGTTGCAATGCTGATTTTAATTGATCAAATCTCTAATTTTTATATCACAGGTTATTATTAAATTTTGCAATCGAACAATCACAGAATGATGAAGTGATTTGTGTGTGTGTGTGTGTGTACATTTGTTACCATGCCAATTTAATTGATCAATTCTCTATTTTTATATCACATACAGGTTATAAAATTATTTGCAATTGAATTTTAATTGACAGGTATATATAAACTTCAAGTACATGTTGCAACTTAAAAATGAATTTCAAAAACTTGAAATTAAAAATGGTTGGAAGATCTTTGTGATCAATCATTAAGTCTTTATCATCATTTCCTTGAGCCAGGCTACACCAGTCAATGTTGTCTTCTCGTCCAAAGTAGACCAGTCCTTCTTCAACCTCCACAGCCCATCATCTTTTGCTTTCCCACTCATGTTCTTGAACTTGTGGGCATTCTTTCCATGATGCCATATGTAGCATTGACCTTTGACCTCTGGTGTACAGCCTTTACCCCGACAAGCTATTCTCTGTGGTAAAAGGGTTATCGTTAAATTGTATTTCCCCTTTGCCCTCCACAGTACGCTCAAATCGTCTGAGAAGTTGAAAGGGTTAAGATTTTGAGGTGTCCATTTGATGTTCATTGCGTCAATGCCGTAGTTCATTTTGATTTGATCGTCCGCCGATTTGTACTCTGTGACCGAGTCCCATAGTGCTTCTGTGTGTGTGTGTGTGTGTGTGTGTTGTATGTTTGTGTGTGTGTGTATGTGGTTGTGTGTGTGAAAACAATACTGTTTTTATAGAACTGTCCAAAATTGAATGACTCAACAATATCCTATGTGCCTATATGCATGCATAAGTGGATTCACTACAGCTGCCAGCTTTTACAAGAACACATACCTGTACTCCTTGTACTCCTCATGAAGATGGCACCCATACACACGACCACGCCCCATTTATGCAACAATTTTCCCGGCAATCCCCCGCCATATGTCCCGATGACATCACTATCTGGATACTTCTCAAACACCGAAACGGGATTTCGCAACAGAATGGCATCAGAATCGAAATTGGCCACGTCATAACCTAATTGATTTAGAATTCTCATGATGACAACTCGTACAACCAGTAGAGGATAAAGTCCGCCATATTTGCGATGATCATAAAGATCAGGTGCTGTTAGGGTAGAGGGAGGGACGAATAGACAATCTGTAAGATGCCGTTTCATTATGAAGGCACAAATTGAGGGGTCATGGGTCAAAATGAGGAGATTTTTTATCGGATCTGTTTGCAAAGCTAGTGAAAAGATGAGCCAATTGATGAGAGCCTGTTTGAAGTTTTCGTCGGCAGCCACGAGTATGATGGGTAGATTAGGTGTCGACTTTTGAAGGAATCGTACAAAAGCAAGGTACCACTCTTGCTTCATGACACTAGCGACAGACTTGCTTCTGTGCCAAGGTAGATTGAAGGAGCTGTCGAGTAAGAATGAAGGTGGGATTAGTTTGAGTTTAGTTTGGTTTTGTGAACGATCATTTTCAGACAAAGAATACGTATTTTCGACAGATGATGAATTTAAAATTTCAGTTAATTCATTTGAAATTATTTGATTTAACGTAAGATCTTCAGTTCTCGAAATCTGTGGACTTTTCTCCTCATTGCTGAATTGAAGGTTAGACGGCTCCTTGATTTGATCACTATCAGCAAATACTTCTTGTGACTGTCTCTCGCCATCATCCAGTGACATAGGTGATATGTAGGTCTTCAGAAAAGGAGCACTTTCATCATTTAGTACATTTCCATCAAAAACAGACTCCTGTTTTTGAGGAGACTTGTCCAGAATCACTGGAGCAGTTTTCAAGTCAACATCTTGACCAAAATCAGACAAATCTTGACCACCATTCTCCTCAAAAATTTCATAAAGCTCCCCTCCATACACACCATCATTAACATTGCTATCATGATCACCTGTGACCTGGTTTAGTTTTGAATTTACACCCACTAAGTCTTCGTACAAATCGTAATCATCCATCTTTGTATTCTCCTTGCCAATCAATGGCTGATTATGAAGGGGCAAAATCATTCGAAGGGTGCCACTGTCAGTCACAGCAAAGGAGATATCTTTGTCCAATTCCTCTTGGCTTGTTTCAATGACAGGCGAGTTTTGTTGGAGAGAGAGAAAGATGATTAGGATGCTAGCAAACACACAGAGGACCAGGAGACGAAGAACAATGGAGCAGTGTTGAAGAGTCATATCTCGCAGTGACACACAAGCAGATCTACATACATATTAGAAGGTACGAGATTGTCTTTTCAATTTGGTAGGTTGTCTTTTTGATTCTTGAAGGAAGAGTCTTTTCCAAGATAACTTTTAGCTTTTCACAAGCATATACATACTGTACTTTAGAAGCTTCAACACACTCACAAGATAGATTCTAAGATTGAACCTGAATTCAAGCAAACATTTTAATTGGACTTCTATAACTTTTTTGAGTGATTTGAGATACAAGCTGTGTATAACTATGTGTGTGTATACACAGTACAGACTATAAGAATTCCATCTTCATAATTTGATTGCTATGCAGACCTAATCAACACCCATAGGTGGACCTAAACCATATAGCATACCTACAAAATGTCACACATACTTTATTGTTGCTATGGAAAGTTTCAGTAACACCTTTGGTCAAAATTTGAATATGAACAAAACAGGTAGGTGTTATAATAGTGACATTAACTTTTGTCATCATATGTCAAAAATTACAATCATACGTACGGTAGTACGTATAGTAGGAATGGGCCAGCTGTCCCATAGACACAATACAAAATGTTGGTCACCATAAAAATCTAGTCAAACAAAATCAAACTTTCAGAGTTGCTCAGAGGCTCTCACTAACAGATTACCAACTGCTTACAAGTCTTGAAACTCGCAAAAAGTTTCCTCAGCACTCGTAGAGAGCGCTAGGGGGAAGCCACCATAGTGCCATTTTTGTTCATCTAACTTACGTACGTACTTCCTAACTGACTTACTTGAAAAGCATTTCCAGAGAACCAGAATGTGTTGAGCCAACTTTGACAGCACAAAGTAAGTTCTTTTCATAGGTACTACATTCCTTGATACTCGTTTTCATCACAAATAAGCCTAAACAAAAACTAGAAAGCTTTGAAACTGAGAGTATAAATTCATGTACTTCAATCTTCTTGTAGAGTTCAAAGGTCATTATCCACGTGGCATTATTATGCGCATGCGCATTAGCCTCCTCCAGNCTAAACTACGTATATTCAGCATTCTACATGGTATGTATTCATCTAAAATGCGTAAACCTGGCTACTTCATTAAACACTGCACACCCACACCCTCTCTACTCACAGTGTGGTGTCTTTTCTTCTTGGACTTCTTCTTGTGTTTCTTTTTCTTTGCCTCGTGTTCCGATTCGGATGACCGATCGTACGAGGGTGAGCGAGAAGATCGACGCTTGTGGGACCTTCTGTGGGAGCGTCCCTCGCCGCGATCCCTGTCCCTGTCTCTCTCCTTGATCTGACCCTCCTCGTCCGAGCCGGAGGACACCTGGGTAGGGAGGGGATGTGGCTTAGTGAGGATGTGATGGCGAATTTATACATACACAGTAATATGTACATAATAGTATCATACTTCACAAATAGCAATGTATAGCAAAGCTAAACTTAGTTTATTATGTGGAAAATAAAAAGTGTTCTAACAATTTAATTTTAAAAAAATAATGAAGCAATCCAACATTGGTCCATACAACATACATGTACATGTAGCAAAGCCTGCATTCTGGGATGCAACTGGCAAGGCAAAGTGATATAAAAAAAAAAGGCTTCCTACCTATTTTTGAGTTTATATTTTCTTCAGTCTAAACTTTCCCAAATAAGTCAGAACCTATGGACCGAGATATCTATACACTCACTGATTTTGATCGCGATCTCTTGTGCTTCCTGGACCTCTTGTGTGACTTGTGGTGCTTGTGTTTGTGTTCCTTCTCCTCTCTGTCTCTCTCTTTCTCTTTCTCCTTCTTTTCTTCTCTCTCCTCCTTTTCCTTCTCCGCCACCTCTTGTTGCTATGGAAACACAATAAAAATGATGTCATTATGATATAATGGTTATAAATTGCACAATATAGCAACATACCGCTACTGTTTTGATGTATTCTTTAAAGAGTCTCATCCTCTCAACTTCTTCAGTGATGGACTCGAAGAGAGGATCACCTAGGAAACGCTCACGAACCTAATGACCAAGAAAACATGTGAGGGTAAAATCTTTTGCGAAACAGTTCCACCATGCACTAGCAGGATGAATTTTAAATAATGCCCACCATAAATGGTTTCTTATATTATGTAATTATTTTTAAATAATGCCCAGTATGAATCGGTTTCTCATATAATATACCAAATATATTATTCATTCGAAACAAACTACTTCTGAGTAATGCCCACCACACACAGCTGCACAGGCCTACGTACCTCGTCCCAAGTGTCTGTTGATTTGAGTGGAGGACTAGCTGACTTCAACATGCTCTTGAAGGTAGACTCCTTCTTACGTTGCTATGGAACAGAGAGAATCATTACAAATATCAAACAGCTACAGATTATAGTAGAACTAATGGCCATAGCAATAAGTTCAGAAAACAAAAAAATTGAAGCAAAACAAAAACAAAATGCTTTTTCAGTGCACTCCAGTACCTTTCTCTCTTCAGCTTTCAGTCTCTCTTTCTCTCTGGCAGCGGCCTTATCCATCAACTGAGCACAAACAATGTATGTGTGTTTATAATACAGTGAAAATTTTTTGGGAAATTTTGAGCAGGATAAATCAAACGTACCCCATCATAAGCGAGTCGTATATTCCCCCTGTCCAAGCTCTCCCCACGGGGGTCCTTGAGGACGTGGGTACGAAAATCCTGATAGAGAGAAAGAGAATGATGAATTTATAATGTTGAACTGAGACAAGGTGTACTATATATATAAAGTATACAGGCAACTTACTTCAAGTTGAGTATCCAGACTAACTGCAAACCCAGTTTCCTACATAAGTTTTGATGTACATACATTGTCATATGCTTCACTAATCAAGCACTAACTAACCAGTATATAGCTTACTAACTGTAACTTACAATTATTAAGGGTTTGGAATAAATCTAACCCTATATACTGCCCACCTTGAGTATTTCTTTGATCGTCTTCTTGTCTTCGTGAAGTCGTCCTTTAAGATCGTCAACGTAGAACTTGAACAGATCCAGAGGAGTGGAACCTGATGTAAAGATAAATAATTATGTATTACATTTTAACATCCCTTCCATACAGTATCTGACTACAGTGTATGTAAGGCCTAGCAGATACCGTATAGCGGGAAAGTTTGGCTGGCAGAAAATTTTGTATTAATATAATATTGAGAAAAATGAAAATATGTAAACATGGTGCCTGCATACTCATATCGCACAACAAAAAAGTTTCGTATACCATAGATCTTCTAAAAATCCGGCCCCCTTTACCGAATTGTTCAAATTTACCAAAGATTTGCACCATATGAGACTTTCCTTTCATAATAAGGATAATGTGTCCATGTACCTACAGATGGTATGTACCTGGTTGTCCCAGCATGTTGTGGTAGCGTTCATCTTCAGCGATGAAGGAGAAGGAGTTCTTCCAGAGAGAGAGGGAGGAGATCTTGCCACTGCTGTGGAGTTCCTTCAGGAATGCCTAACAATACATTCGATGGCTATTAATACACACATTGACTTGCATGGTGCTAAACTGCCGATTGTAAATTGATTTAATCTCTTTTTATCTCGGTTTAGGAAGGTTGCATTGAGCTGGTGCTAGTCCCAGCTCAATACTTTAAGGATGAAAGAACCTCTAGAGGTCTCACCTGAAAGGCATCTCTGTTCTTCCTGTGAGCCCTTCTTTCTCTCTCTCTGTCCCTCAACTTGGCGTCCTCTTCTTCTCTCTCTAGCTTACGAATGTGGTCTTCAAATGTCACTAACATGTCCACCTTGTCCATAACTGAATACATTAGTGTGTGTGTGTGTGTGTGTGTGTGTGTGTGATGCCATCTTATATTCTATTGAGCATGCTCAGTAATATGCATTGAATTTAGCATGGATAATTTAATGATGATTTAACTTGGATTAAACTGAGCATGCTCAGTAGTTCAACAGATCTGAGCATGCTCAGTAGGAGGTGACACCCACTGTACCTTGCAACTCGTCATCTCTCAGAAAAGCCTTTGACTCTAACAGAAGCTTCTGAGCCTAAGAAGTGAAGATGGAGACACACACCATAATGAAACTATTCCACCATTCATGGCTACCCAGCACCTACCTCAGCCCACGTAGTCCTGTACGTTATACCTCTCACGGAGGCAAAGATCTTTGCCAGAAGAGAGCAGTTTCTATCTCTCTGTTTTCTTTCCATCTCCTGCAGAGGAAGAACAAAGAAAATAGAACAAGGGTAAGCAAAGTCACCAAAACTCTTCAGCAAACCTTTTCTTTCTTGGCCAGCGCGAAGACGACATCTTCAAAGACGTCCTTCCTCTCTTCAGGTGAGATCTGCTTCCACAGCGGATGCTCCTCAAAGATGGCACACACCCTCCTCCAGCGGACCTCCGAGTGAACCTCCTCGTGTTCCTCCATGATCCTCCGAAGCTCCTCCCTGTTCTGACGGGCCTTCTTACGAAGTTCTTCCTGTGGGATAGCAAATTTAACAAATACATGTTGCAGTCACAGGTACAGATATAAAATGAACTTAATTCCGATTTTTGTTAATATTAATTAAATGGTTATTAATACTTAATGGTTAATTAAGTTCACTTAAAATTTTGCTAATGCAGTTATGAAATTACTATTTTATTTAGGTTAGACTATCAACTGACCTTTTCTTCCTTGGCCTTCTGTGTCTTGTACATGTTGAAGACCTGCTTCTTCTCATTCATCTTACGGAGAGCTCTGTGAAATCAAAAACAATCTTAAATTATCAGATGGTGTTACACAGTGTTACATTGTGTTAACGTACGTGTAACGTGGGTCATTGATGATCAGCTTCATAGCATGATCCCAGGATGAGTTGGAGGGAATATCCTGGACAGTGTGTGTGTGTAGATAGTAGTAAAAATCTTCACAGGTGCATGGATCGTGATCTGCCAATTCTACAAAAAAAAATAAAAATAAAAATAAAAAAAAAAATTAAAAAAAATTTGCAAAACTTTTTACAAAATAATATGATGGCTGTATGAGTGTGGATTCAGCTCATCAGCTAAAATGAAAACTTGAAAGATCAGCTCAAGGAGGTGTATTTTTACAAAAGAAAAGGAAACAACAATTGGCAAATAGAATCCACTAAAGAGCTAGGGTCAATAAATTTATTGGCTAGTGTCACTTCCACATAGCCATGTGTGTGTGTGTACATGTGTGTATGTGTGTGTGTGTGTGTGTGTGTGTGTGCGTGTGCGTGTGTGTAGGACACAATTTCTACTACTATGGTGGGTGTTCATGTTTGCCTACACAACACACAGGAAGCTGGGCACCCATTCAGATTAAGTGTGTCAGAATGTGTGGTTCTGGTTTTGAAGTGCTGCCTACATACAAGCACGTGCACAGTCACTATAATTATTAATGCTTGCAATTGTCTTATTTCCTTCACTTCTGCAGCATCATGATGGACTCTATAGAGCTAAATACAGCATTGAACTTGTGCTTCCATCTATATAATATAATATCAGCTTTTCCTCAATCCTGTTCAACTATTTGGTGGGTTAAATAAGTCATTTAGTTGAAAGGCTGAAAGGTATGATAATGCACAAGTGTATATCCTGCAAAGACTAGCAAGTGGCAAACTTCTTATTGGGCCTAAAAATAAATGATGAAACACACAGGAAGGATGGTTTGAATCAGCCTAGACCACTACTGTGATAAGCTTTTGGCAAAAGCCTTTGCAATGTCCATTAACAGTGCATGGAGGTGTGGGTATGTTACTGTAGGCAGGTGTCAATTTATTGCTGGAGGAAGACAAGAGAAAGCAGCTCAACTTGGACAAGAAGAAAGCCTAGAAGCTTATCTCTTCCTGTCACTGAATGTAAGGGAATTGCAGGTGGATGCTACAATTTCCATGGTAACAGGGTCAATGCATGGGTCCATGTACCAAGTATCTACATGCACACAGCTAAAGGACAGGACAGAGACAAGAAACCTAAGACTAGAGCGCTAGGGCCAGCACCCATACAATTGCAGATGCAGTTAAAGCAACTGTACACATAGGATGTCATGCTAATTAGCTAGGTATAAAATGCTTCTGAAAATGCTCACAACCCACAATAATCACTGAAGCAACTCAACATCAAAGCATTAAAACATCTCTACTTCGAAATAAAATCGTCATGAAGCAACTAGGCTTGCTTTTCATCGCAGCTCTTGTGAGCTACGTCCAAGCTGACTGCTACCCAGGAGACCAGAAATTCACTCAACTCGTTCAAGACATCTTTCATGACACGCTCAACGACAACCTACACCTCTCTCACCACAACGGCAAAGTATCTAAATCCACTCTCTGCTACACTCTGACAAACAGACACAATACCGGCAGGAATTCCAAAGCAGGCCAAACCAGGACCAACGCAGCCTTCCTAGGCTCAGATATTCCACAATATGCTTGTGAGAGTGCTTTGGAGTGGCCTACAAATGGATACAGCTCATCTGCAGGATGGGGGCAATGGGCTGGGAAGCATTCTGGAACTTGGTACGGTGCAAAGGAAAACTTTCCAGATGACGCAGAGTGGTTTAATCCAACAACTAACTCTGATTCGATGCACACTTATGCATTTCAGAAAGTGAGATTCGACTCGCCTGATCGTATCGAAAAGTGTACCGCTGAAGACATGACTGGAGCTACTTGTCGCTATGGATGGAACCAATCAGGAACAGAGGTATTTGCATGTGAATAAAATACATATAAACATATGCACAGGAGAACACAAAACTGAAAAGCTTCTGTAGGAATAATCTGATGAACATACTATCATTGTTTGAATGCATATGGATGCCAAACCTAGCTATGTGTAAATGGATAGAGGCATACATTTTTTTATTTTTTTTTTACTTTTTTGCTGGCTAATATAAAGATACACCATGCATGTCCACAAGTAACTTCTTAGGCTAGTCAAATGCTCTTACCACCAATATATAGCTATATATTATATTGTAGCTGTAGACTAGCATGACATACGTATACGGTCGAAATTCATGAAGCTACCTGGATCTCAACATTTTTTTCTTCCCTTAAATTTCCTTCACCCATAATCACAGATTCGCTACGTGTGGGGATGGGATCCTAAGGATAACAGCTGCCCCTCGGCTACCAGTGGCAAGAGAGGACACGTTGGAGCTCACGTTGGCTTTACCTTCGACTATTTCCCCACTGGCGCCTCATGCATCGTGTGGCTCACCAAACAGGAGGCCTTCCTCGAGTGTATCAAGAACGGGAGACGTACCAGTACAACTAGCGGTTACCCGGGATACGGGCAGTGGACCGTGACCAACTGAGATCGATGGGTGCATGGATGGGGCAAGGAATTTGTCAAAGTAGAATGCAAATGAATTAAGAAATGAACTGAAGCAGACAGTTTAGTATAATTATAGCACAATATTATAAAATTGTATCTACTAAACCTTGTATATGCAATAAAAATTTATACCATTTTCTATAGATTGTTGCAAACTTCTTCGCTCTAAAAATTAAAATTTAATGATTGTCAATTCATTATCAGAGAAGACATGTGTATAAGAGAAGCAGATCAACTTCAATAGCTACAAGAAGAAGCCTAGAAGCTTATCCCTTCCTGCCACTGAATGCAAGGGAATTACAGGTGGATGCTACAATTACCATGGTAACAGGGTGAATGGGTCCACAGCATGTATTTGCACAACCATCGGACAAGACAGAGACAATTGAAATTTAGGAGCCATATACATATTGCAGATATTGTTAAAGCAAATACATATTATACTGCAGACATAAGAGTGTACGTATGGTGAATTATTATAACTATCAAAGGCCTTGACTCATTTGTATCTACATGATGCATATACCAAATTCAGATCAAGTATAAAAAGCTTATGAAAATGCTCATGCACAGACCACCCGCGATTATAATCATTGCAGCAGCTCAACATTGGCATAATAAAACATCGTCATACTGCATAACAAAAAAAAAAAATTGCCACAAATCAACTAGTCTTTCTCTTCATCGTTGCTCTTGTGAGCTATGTCCAAGCTGACTGCTACCCAGGAGACCAGAAATTGAATCAAATCATCCAAGATATCTGTCACGACGTCTTTGCTGACAAAATACACCTTGCTCAACACAAAACAGGCTAGGTATCGAAATTCAACCTCTACTACACTCTGACCAACAGACACAAATGGGAAGATTTCCAAAGCAGCAAAAAGTCTCTCAAAAGACTAAGTTTTCATAAAGTGTGTTTTCGTGCCAGAAAATGTACGTGTTATATTATAGAAATTTCAAAACGATGCATGCTCACACAGTAGTTATGGTTACATGTATGTACTGGCAAAAAATGAAATGATGTCATGATTAAATACCAATTGTTGGTGTGTGGTTTATTGCAATAAATCATTTGCTAAAGGCTAATACTGCAAGGTGTCACTATATGGAGTGTATCCTCTGCACCAGTCACTCAAATAAACCCCATACAAGAACACAAGTTCAAAGGCAAATCTTGCACACACAGTTATAATACATAGTACTGTGGTTATATACTATATAGTGCATCCTTATTATAAAAATAGATGTCTTAGAACATGCACTTGCTGCGATATAAAACCTTAGCCTGGAGAGTAACAACCAAAAGAGAGAATTCAGCAACAGTTACTGTGACTATCATTGAAGTTTGTGATCAACAATCTTGCAAAAGTTAATATCAGAGATATGATCATGTCCAACAAAGAGTTGTCAAAGATAAGTCTGCTAATACTGATACTGGAAATAACGCTAAACTTCCAGTACGCTCAAGCCGACTGCTATCCCGGTGATGTTCGATACACGCAACTAGTGCAGGGGATCTATGGTGAAGTCACTTCAGACACCATGGCTTTAGAGGCTCACGCAAGCACAGACCCCATTCTCACGAGATGTGATCTCTGCACCATTTTGGTAGATAGACACAACTTTGAAAAAAATCCTGGACAAGCCGATACAAATGCAGACTTTCTTGGTACTCTTATCTCTCACGGCAAATGCAAAGATGCTCTCATTTACACAAAAGGTTACGACTATATATCAGGTTGGCAGGCCTGGGATGGTTATCACAGTGGAACTTGGTACGGTACTACGCAGTCATTCATCGACAACGCTCAGTGGTATAGCCCTATCAATCAGCAATCTTCTGGCACGAACTACGCTTTCCAGAAAGTGAGATTTGACTCGCAAGATCGAATCGATAATTGTGTTCACGTAGACATGACTGGTGCCACTTGCAGATATGGCTGGAACCAATCAGGATATGGTGTAAGTGTATAACCAGTTGCATGTAGTACAATTAAGTATATACCAACTTAAAAATGGTTCTGATCTACCGTATAGTGGGAAAGTTTTGCGGTTTAACTTTCGCGGATGAGCTGTGCGAGCCCATACGTAACATATGTTACGAAGAATTTCGCGGATGGATTGTGATCTGCAAAAACCGCCAAAGTTAAACCCCGGGAAACTTTCCCGCTATACGGTATCTAGTAAAACTGAAAAAGAGGTGCATGCACTACATTTATACCATAATCAATGGAGAGTATATAATAACAGTCTTATAGGATTAAGTTTCTCTTTTCTGATGCATGAGAAGTGAATGAGCAGCTGAAAAGACAATAATATTATACCAAAATTTTTTGAGAGATAGATTTTTGCAAAGGTTTTTTGCACCATGAAAATATTATTTGGAACTATATAAGTGGAACAATCATGTATTATTGTATACAAAATGGACACTGTATAATTATGTAAATGCACAGGTAAAATACGTGTGGGGATGGGATCCTAAAGACAACCACTGCAGTTCAAATTTCAACTTGAAAGGCAGAGTTGGAACGGTCGTTGGTTTCACATTCAGCCACAACGGAGCAGAGTGCATCGTTTGGGTAACGAGGCAAGAAGCCTTCTTGGAGTGTGTAAAGAATTCTCGTCGGACGAGTGTAGCAAGTGGTCCGAACGGTTGGGAGGGGTACGGACAATGGACCCTGTCATAATTATTTCCCTTGGAAACTAATTATTTGTTTATTATTTTTATTAGAGAAAGAAAATTTGACCAGTTTTGCTTAATTAGAGATAATTTGAACCATTTGCTTAATAAGAGAAAGAAAAATCGAACAGTTTGCTTAGCTTATTAATTATATTCTTTTAACTTTTAATGTATTCAGAATTAGAGAATGCAATAAGGAACAAATACAGTCATAGTGTCATTTCACACACAGTTGCATGCATATATGTACATTATGAAGACGTGCAAGGGAATATGCCAGCTCTATAACAATAGTTGTACAACAAACAATTAAACAAGGCCAAAACTGTAAGCACAGATATGGTAAACATGTGGGGAAACTTTTTCAACTTAAATGACTTCTGCTAATGAAAAATAAGGAAATCGAATCAATATACATAATTATGTATTACATAATATTATTATACCACCTTGAAAGGGCTAAAAAATTCATTAACTGTTCAAGGGTCGGTGAATCAACAAGCATTAAAGCCAGCAGATGAAGACAATTAGTTCCCGGGTGTGACTTGTGTACCCAAAACACACTTGAATCTTACACTTAGTTAACAGTCAACAACAAACAACACAAAAACGGGTATAAAAGTGGCCGATTTTGCTCGTTTTTGCTAAGCAACTTTACCAAAAATTAAAGTTGCATATAAAAGATATTTGGAACAACTACAACTATAGCTGTCATACCAAGAGACTCTACAACCAACTTTAATATTAGCTATAGACCATTAACTTTCGAAAATGAAGTCACTACTCTTCACTCTCGCGTGCTTACAATACACTCTCGTAAGCTACGTCCAGGCTGACTGCTACCCAGGAGACGCCACCTACACACAGATTGTCCAGGAAATCTATCACGGAGTCACGTCCGACAAAATTCTCCTCACAGCTCACGGCAATACGCCAATGACTCGCTCCGAACTCTGTGAAATTCTCGTCAAACGTCACAATACGGGAAAAAATCCAGGCCAAGCAAAAACAAACCAGCAATTTCTCGGCTCCGCTATGACCATGGATAAGTGTAGGAACGCTCTCACATACACTAAGGGGTATTATTCTGAAGCAGGGTGGGAAAAGTGGGCCGGATGTCATAAGGGAACTTGGTACGGTACGACGCAGCAGTTTATCGATCCTGCAGTGTGGTTTGGTCCCTCTTTGAAGGAAGATGAGAAACACACTTACGCCGTGCAGAGTGTCAGGTTTGATTCCGAAGATAGAATCAAGAACTGTAAAGATAAGGATGTGACTGGTGCCACGTGTCGATATGGATGGAACCAGTCAGCCAAAGGAGTGAGTTTGTAATTGTACAAAGAAAAACAAACAAACAATCGAATAGTGTGCTTACAAGAAAGAATCTGTATAATTAAATCTTCCCAGTGCATGATTCGAACTATATAGAAAGGGTAACAGTTAGCACACCTATAGGTTATATGCCAATGCTAACAAATACACTTC
Source organism: Tethya wilhelma (assembly GCA_964030475.1). Taxonomy (NCBI): domain Eukaryota; kingdom Metazoa; phylum Porifera; class Demospongiae; order Tethyida; family Tethyidae; genus Tethya; species Tethya wilhelma. The sequence goes on along the minus strand of CAXIPT010000002.1, from coordinate 5,244,226 downwards.
TCAATTTGTGGATACTTCACTATAAAGACCAATATTATGTATGTGCATTATCATAGTTTTATACACATGCACACATGCATACATTTATCATGCGTATAGGTACAATATGTGTGGGGTTGGGACCCTAAAAACAATGACTGTCCAAAAGGCAAAGCTCGTGGAAGAAGTGGAGGTACCCACGTCGGCTTCACCTTCTCCTGTGGCAAGGCTTGCTGTATCATCTGGGTGACCAATCAGGAGGCGTTTCTAGAGTGTACCCAGGAGGGACGTCGGACGAGCACAGCGAGCGGTCCCGATGGGTACGAAGGGTACGGTCAGTGGACCGTGTCACCGTGTTAGTCATGTGACCATGTACAGATAGGCCATTCAGTGAACAAACAATGTAAATCATTAAAACAATATTATATAAATCATACTTTTTATCGCATTGTCTATCTTTAGATGATTATACATTGCATGGACATGCCCAGATTTTATAAATATGTAATTTAAAATGCAGAAATAATTATTTCATTTTCACTACTTAATAATTATGAGTATACATATTGTACAAGTCATGTAAATCAATAACAGTATGCAGAAAAGACATATAACAAAGAGTTACATGTACTCGGGTACGTACCTGTTTTGCACATGCAAGTAATTAATGCTGAGAAACCACATGGTTTGGCAAAAATTGTGGGTGTACTTGTTCATGAGATAATTACCCGTATCTATATCAAATGCAAAACACTAAGTGGATATCTTCTGAATTGCATAATAACTACCTAAAACCAATATCAGTCAATCCAGGACTTAGAGACTTGAGACATGTTGCCTTGGTGCATTTTGTTAAAACAGCTGAATGGCCGATTGCTTGAGGATATGCGCGTAATCGGATGACGCGCGCACGTACTCGTGGGCAGCTCAGGTACGCATGCGCGCAGTGTACATCGCGCGGCAAAATCGTAACACACTGACACTGTCACAATTTACACGATTGACAAAAGCCTCAACAAACAACACTGCTTGCAGTTCATGGTTAGATTGATTGTTGCTTATTTGTATCGTCTAACCTGTATATACTGATTTTGTCATGGAAATACCCGTGCCGTGGCTGCAATTATAAAAAAAAGGCGTAGCTAATATAAACCACACCCACAAGACGAGCAAAATGGTTGCATGTATGGCTGAATCACCTCAGAGCTTGAGCACTATATCTGAAGCAGCAACGAAAATTTTGGGGAAGGAAGAGTTCACAGCTACCTGGTCAGTGATACATATACACTTTATTAATAGTTTATCAATGGTTGCATGAGTCTACTGCCTAGGCCCTAGCCACTGGAGCTCAGTTCAGCACTCTGGGGCATCTGTATCACAAAATTGAAAAAATTTCTTGTGGGAGTATCTTGCATTCAGCTGTACATAAACAGCTTTTGTAATAGTTTCATCATTCAGGGACACAAGAATACAGTCATCAATAAGTGCAATGGTCGAACCGTTGCCACATATAAACTATGTTTCCTTTCATGTTGAAGATTAATTAAGTGATTAACAACTTCTCAGCTGATGAAGGTCCACAGACCAAACATTCTGATAATACATACACTTGATGGCTAACTACAATCACAATTAATAGTCAATAGCCTAAACAACCAATACTAGCTGTACCTCCAAATAATACACACCAACATGTGGCCAAGTTTGGCTGTGAGTATGCATGTATATATTTATTCATAGGCGTAGGAGGGCAACATTGATGCACATCAAAGAATATACTGCTTATACAGTTTTCCTATAATTAAATCAGTGCATCATTCCAATCCCTCCCTTTTCCACATCAGTTATCATTATATGATCAGCCAAGAATTGATGTCTCACGAATTAATGCATGCATGATTGCATATAACTCCAGGTCTCTATAGCATCAGCCGAGGGAGTGAGTCACTTATTGAACTATAAACAACATACTGTTTTACATTGACTATCATGGCTTCAGCAGTGTCATCCAAAAGTATTCAATATAAAGTTATTCGCAAAAGCTTTGACCAATTGGTGGAGAGAATGAGATCAGTTGTGGTTGAAGTAGCTGCGAAAGCGTTTGCTAAAGAACTAATCTCAAGTGGAAATAAACTTGATGCTGAAAATCATTTCATAAATGAATACAAGAGAGCAAGTAGCCTTATGGATGTGATATTAAATAAAATAGATGAAAATAAAGACCACTTTGATACATTTATTGCTATCCTAAAAGAGATCCCAGTTTTGCAGGCCACTTCTGATGAACTTCTCCAAAAGAGTGAAGAGCTGGTACACTCACAGGAGGCTGTGAGCAATGTGCAAGGTGACTATTATCCAGGAGATACTACATGCACACAGACTGTCCAGGAGATCTATCACGGAGTCACGTCCGACAAAATCCTCCTCACTGCTCACGGCAATACGCCAATGACTCGCTCCGAACTCTGCGAAATTCTCGTCAAGCGTCACAATACGGGAAAAAATCCAGGCCAAACGAAAACAAACCAGCAATTTCTCGGCTCTGCTATGACGATGGACAAGTGTTTGAACGCTCTCACGTACACTAAGGGGTACGATTCTGAAGCAGGGTGGGAAAAGTGGGCCGGATGTCATAAGGGAACTTGGTACGGTACAACGCAGCAGTTTATCGATCCTGCGGTGTGGTTTGGTCCCTCTTTGAAGGAAGATGAGAAACACACATATGCCGTGCAGAGTGTGAGGTTTGATTCCGAAGATAGGATCAAGAACTGTAAAGATAAGGACATGACTTGTGCCACGTGTCGATATGGATGGAACCAGTCAGGCAAAGGAGTGAGTTTATAATTGTACAAAGAAAAACAAACAAACAATGGAATGGTGGGCCAGCAAGAAAGAATCTGTATAATTAAATCTTCCCAGTGCATGATTCGAACTATATAGAAAGGGTAACAGTTAGCACACCTAGGCAATAGGTCAATGCTAACAAATACACTTCTCAATTCGTGGATACTTCACCATAAAGACCAATATTATGTATGTGCATTATCATAGTTTTTAGTTATACACACACATGCATACATTTATCATACATAGGTGCAATATGTGTGGGGTTGGGATCCTAAAAACAATGACTGTCCAAAAGGCAAAGCTCGTGGCAGAAGTGGAGGTACCCATGTTGGCTTCACCTTCTCCTGCGGCAAGGCTTGCTGCATCATCTGGGTGACCAATCAGGAGGCGTTTCTAGAGTGTACCCAGGAGGGACGTCGGACGAGCACAGCGAGCGGTCCCGATGGGTACGAAGGGTACGGTCAGTGGACCGTGTCACCGTGTTAGTCATGTGACCCATAATGGCCATTAATTGAACAAACAACGTAAATAAATAAGTAAAATTTAACCAGAAACACCTTTTAGCCACATATATATTTAGTTGTTTTTTTCGGGGCACACAAAGTTGCATGGATATCAGCAGATTTGCATTATGTATTCGTACACATTGCAGCCAATATTGTATCAAAAATATGGCATCTTTTTTACTATAAAATTATGTATACACATTGTACAGAAGAAAAAAAAAATCCAACATAAAAACTATTATTATAGTTAGATGTACTAACCTTTTCTCGTAGAAGGTCTTTAAAAGCCTGTTTGGCTTCTTCGTGAGTAGCATACTGTGGTTTTGCTAGGTCCTGTGATACTGTGTGGGCGGGGCTTGGAGAGACCTCTTTCTCTTCTTTTGCTTTCTCCGGTACACTGATAGTAGCAGTGGGTGGAGCCTGAGAGGGTTGGGCCACACCCACTTCCATTGGTTCTTCTTCCTCTTCACTTGAGCTCTCCTCAGCTTCTTGTCTTGAGAGAGAGAGAGAGAGAGAGATTACATGCATATTATATCACATAAAAGTTTACTAAGAACATAATGAATTTAAGCAAGACAGCACAGTATACGTGAAAGCTTTCACAAAACTTAAATCCACAAATGACTATACATGCTGCATGTCTACATCAGTTATGAATTTCTCCAACCTCTTTCTTTCTTCCTCCTCTTGGGCTACCTTCTCCTTGAGGTCCTCAAGTTCTTTGGGAGTGGTCCATGTTGACTCCTTGGTCTCTGTGTTGTAGAAGTAAGCTCTACCAGAGTCACTTTTATACTCCTTCCAGGGACACTGAGAGAGAAGAAGCTGACAAAAAGAGAAGAAAATGTTTCGTAAAAGGCTTCCCACAAAGCAGTAAAATACGATTGTAATTGTAATTGTCATTTTACACACCAACAGGAGGTGCAAAAGGGGAAGGGGAATACAGACAACACACAACGACAAGCATTACAATAAACTAACAGAAAGATATGTCCTGAAATTGAACTTCTCTTAAAGCATTAGAATCAACAAGCCTAACATCTAATTTTGCCGTGGCATAAAAATAGTTGCAGTCACTAGAAAGCTTAGAAATAAACTTGTGATTCTCAACAAAAGCATCCACTAATTCTTTACCAATGTTCACCAATAATTAACCATTAAAAAGTAATTAATCCTACAATATTTATTATACGAACAACTTTTGATATCTTTACCTCTGATTCTGACTTCAGTTCATCTGGTTTCTGCCAAGAAGAGACTTTGGTGTCTGCATTGTAATAGTAGTGACGGCCATCGGGAGCTTGGTGCTCTGTCCACATACTGCCTTTCTTATCCTGTGAGAGTGTGAGGATGTGAGGGTATGAGGGGGTGAGGGGGTGAGGGGGTTAAGGTGTGAGGGTGTGAGGGTGTGAGGGTGTGAGGATGTGAGGGTGTGAGGACATAGTATGTGTGAGTGAGATTCTAGGTTACGTGGATACCATATCACATAGAAGTTTACTAAGAACATTATGAATTAAGTAAGATAGCACAGTATTCATGAAAGCCTTCAAACAAACTTCAATCTACAAATGAGTACATTCTGCATATATACATCAGTTGTGAATGTCTCAAACCTCTTTCTTTCTTCCTCCTCCTGAGCTACCTTCTCCTTGAGGTCCTCAAGTTCCTTGGGCGTGGTCCATGTTGACTCTTTGGTCTCTGTGTTGTAGAAGTAAGCTCTACCAGAGTCACTTTTATACTCCTTCCAAGGACACTGAGAGAGAAGAAGCTGAAAAAAAAAGAGAAGAAAATAAAGATATTGTTTCACAAAAGGCTTCCGACAAAGCAGTAAAACACAATAATTAACCATTAAAAAGTAATAAACCCTATAATAATTATTGATACATTAATACGAACAACTTTTTGATATTTTTACCTCTGATTCTGACTTTAGTTCGTCTGGTTTCTGCCAAGAAGAGACCTTGGTGTCTGCATTGTAATAGTAGTGACGGCCATCGGGAGCTTGATGCTCTGTCCACATACTACCTTTCTTATCCTGTGAGGTTGTGAGGATGTGAGGATGTGAGGGTGTGAGGATGTGAGGGGGTTAAGATGTGAGGATGTGAAGGTATGAGGGTGTGAGGTTATGAAGGTATGAGGATGTGAGGATGTGAGGGGATAAGGGTGTGAGGATGTGAGGGTGTGAGGATGTGAAGGGGTAAGGATGTGAGGATGTGAGGATGCGTGTGAGTGAGATGTAAAAGAAAGTGTGTGTGGCAGTAGTTAGTAGACCAAAGACCACACACCTTCTTTTTCTTTTTCTTCTTCTTCACCTCTGTCGGTCCTGGTACCACTGAAGCTCCACCCACTTCCCCCGGACCACTATCCTGACTCTCAGCACCACTAGTAGTTGCTGCCATCGGTGGCGGTGCTGCAATAGTAGGTGTGGCAGTGGGTGGGGTCTGGAGTAGCGGTGCCTGTCGTACAGGCTGTTGGGGTTGGAGGGAGGGGTTGACCTGTGTTCCCTGCTGCATTGACGAGGGGGGCATCATCATCATAGGTTGAGGGGGAGTCTGGGGAGGAAAATTGTTGTAAAATTTTTTTTTGTAAATCATATAACAGCTTTCTAGATTTTGTGAAAAGGACTACACATTCTTTTACCAGTTTTGAGCCACTATAAATCAGCTATGGTGCCAGTTATTATCAGCTGAAAATATTTAGGCAACTTGTAACTTGCATTTGTTGCAGCTAGATATGTTAGTTCACACAATGAAGGCTGGGATAGTATTGATAGACTTACTTGCATAAGAGGCATAGCTGGCATGGCAACGGGATAACCAGGTGCAGCAGGTTGCATGCCGGGAGCGGGGTAGCCTGGCATTTGTGGAGCCATGGGCATCTGAGGGAGGGAGATGAGTTAATCACAAAATTAAAGGATCATTTGACACAGTGTGTGTGTGTGTGTGTGTGTGTGTGAGAGAGAGAGAGAGNAGAGAGAGAGAGAGAGAGAGAGAGAGAGAAAGAGAGAGAGAGAGAGAGAGAGAGAGAGGTGCCTACAGCTCCAGGATAGTGAGCTCCAGGAGCCATCATTGGATTGAAAGGTTGCCCAGGTACAGGTTGACCCATGGAAGAGGTGGGCATCATATGGGGGGCACCAGGGGGTGCTTGAGGGGGGTAGGTTCCTGGAGGGGGCTGCATGGGCATGCCTGGACCACCAGGAGGTGGGTAGTTGGAGGCCTGAAAGCCACGTGTGTGTGGTGTGCATTAATTAGAAAAGAAAGCTGCTGAGAAACAGACACAAATTTTTAACGCAAGGATAACTTTATGGTTCATATAATAGTCTGTTTACTTATAGCAGTGCTATTTTAACAAATTCACTTACCATTGGAGTACTTTGCAGTTTCCAGAGACGCAAAACTTCACTCCAAAATCTTCTGCTACCCGCCGAAAAGCTAATAATAAAGAGTGAACTTTGACCTTTACCCGAGTGCAGTAAACGTGCGACCCTTTACCACAAAGCACACAAAGTGGTCAAGCGCCTACTGTGCATGTGGTGGTCAAGCACTATTATTAATAAACAAAACGAACTATTTTCTGGAGTAAAGTCTCCAAAATTATATCTACTTCAGAGATGAATAAAGCTGAAGATTTTTCCGATAAAGACCCGCTGATAACTTCCTCACAAGTGGTCACAGGCTACCATTCTCAGCAACCTCCCAAAACTGAGGATGAAGAAGATGAAGTTCCTACTTCGTACCACAACTATGCAGTCAATTCCACCAGGGCCATTTCAGCGGACGACATACTCAACTTTATCGGTTTTGGTCCCTTTCAGCTGATAGCATTCTTCCTAGCTGGGATGACCTATTTTGCATACGGCATCGATGCATCCATCTTTGTCTTCATTGGAGACAGTGTGAGAGACCAGTGGCACATCAATACCACTGAGTACACCATTCTCCCAGCAGCCACGGGTATCCCGAACGTTTTTGGAGCATTTTTGTTTAGTTTTTTGACAGATCGTTTCGGTCGTTTATGGCCCTATGCTCTCTGCCTGGCTTGGATTGGTGTGTTCAGTATAGCATCTTCGTTTGCTCCAAGTTTCCCAGTTTTGGTCGTACTTCGTTGCACGACAAGTATAGGTATTGGAGCAATAGCTGGGCTCACTTTTCCAACCATCATTGAGTTTTTGCCGGTCAGAAATAGAGCCAAAGTGGCCATTTTGAACATGCTTGTTGCAATAGTAGGACTTTGTGCGTCTTGTGGATTAGCTTGGTGGTTGATCCCGACCTATCCAACCAACGGATGGAGGTACTATGTTCTGGCTGCCGGAATCCCTTCGCTGTTTGTGGCCGTGTATCGATTGGCATTTCATTTCGAATCTCCTCGATTTTTGATCGCAAACGGCAAGCTGGATAAAGCGTGGAACATTTTTAAGCATATTGCTCGTATTAATGGAAAGAAGTTGGGTGATTTTGTGAGCAAAGATGACTTTTATTCAGGATTAGATTTAACCCAAAGCACTGAGATTCACGATCAAGCTAAAACAGTCAAGAAACGTCGGTTTATTCTTATACAATTGCTACAAATATTTCGACGAAAATACCTAAGAAGAACTCTACCCCTCGGTATCATAGTCATCACGGAGAGCTTTGGCTACCTCTGCTCGCAACTGTTCATCATCGATTTTCTCAAACGTGTTGGAGATTATGATACCTACTTCACGATCCTCGTATCTTCGCTCGCCCAAATTCCCGGATTTCTCCTCCTCTCAATCATTGTAGAGTGGCAAGGTGTTGGGAGATTAAACTCACTGAGATTATTCTCCGGGATGTCTGCCATATTTTTTCTCCTCTTGGCCTTTGTGCAGACCAAAGTATCCGTACCTGTGCTAATGGTATTCATCTACTTCAGCACTGCTCCAATTCTCGGTCAGATTTACACCTACATATCTGAAGTTTATCCCACAAGCGTTCGAGCAGTTAGTACAGCATTCTTTTATGTCTTGCAAGCTCTAGCGTACATGACCGGTGCTTTTATTAGCGGGCACGTATTTGATGTGCCACAGCATTGGTTGTTTCCGGTCGTATGGGCTTGCACGTACGTCATTCAATTCTGTGCAGCTTTGGTGTTGAACTACGAACCTTATGGACAAAAATTGGCAGATGTATTTGAGTAGAAATCATGCATGTCTGAATATTTATTCTATAGCTTAATTATTAGTTTTTGTATTTTCAGAAATCATTTATCTTTAATGCTGTATTATAATTGCCGAGTGCACTTGAGGTATCATCACCGGTTTGTAGAAATATTAAGCTAACTTTTTTTTGCTTCCAATTACAAGTTATGAAAGTTATTATGATTGGTTGCACGGGTCGGGAATTTTCTAGCCTATAAACCATGCAGCTTATAAGTATGGCTAGAGAAGCTGAAAAGCCTTTGTCTCATGCACAGGCTTCTCCTACAAGGTAGCTAAGCCATTTTACCATAGATAGTATAGGCTAGGCCTTTTGTAGAAGCCTAGACACTGCTAGAGAAGCTGTTTGTACAATATTACGTTTACGGCGCGATATTAATTACATTCCACTTCGCGTATAATTACGTCACTTAATTTGAATCAATTAACTGCATTCCATTTAGCGTCACGTTTCCAATGAATCTCATTAAACTAAACCCAACTAACATTTACTGTCCGTGAACCAGCACTATAAATAGGGACATGCATGGTCTGGGGGCCGTGGTGAGTCTCCCCTGATGCCTCGCTAACTGCATACTTACATCCATTCAGTTGAGTTGAGTCCCCACCTACTCGCAGAACCTATGTCAGTCATAGCGCCTTTGTGGCTGGCATGCCGTGTACGGGGTAGGTGGGATAAAGGATGAATGATACAATGTAACCCCTTGATCGTGCAGCGCTAGCACAGTCATTATGACAAGGTCAAGGCTGGTACTAGAAATCCCCACTCAACATTTTTTCCCCCCTCCCTCCAGCACACTGGATCCGCTTGAAGCTACAGCAATTGCCAAAATAAAATTTTAGGCTTGTTGACTATTATTAATTATAGCGAATATTGGCAATTTGGTCGCCAAATTTAAATGTACCGCCATATCCGGATATCCAAGTTTACGCGCGCGTATGGCATTCGTGTCATGTGATGGTTCTTCAGGAGGTCAAAGGTCATATATAGAAAACAAACTCTGGGACTTTTTAAGAGTTTCTTTGTCAGAAGGAGCGCTCTAAAGATGGATGTCGTACAGGGAGTGAAGCAGTACATCACAAGGATGATAAAGGAGAGCGGTGCCGGCATGAAAGTCCTGCTTATGGACAAAGAAACGGTGAGTTTGTGTGTGCAATATCTCCCTTCAAAAGTTTTTACTTCTCTCTCAGAAAATTCACGATAAAACAGGCACTACAAAGTATATCTCTCTCTCTCTCTCTCTCTCTCTCTCTCTCTACAGATCAGTATAGTCAGTATGGTGTACTCTCAGTCAGAGATTCTTCAAAAAGAAGTTTATCTCTTTGAGCTGATCAGCAACACTGGCAGAGAGACGATGAAGCATCTCAATGCCATTTGTTTCCTACGACCAACACAGGTATGTGTCTCATTCCCATTCCACTCTTACCGTACAGTTAATAATGTCCTATTCCTATTCTACCATTGACATAGTGAATTGTATATTATTTTGTGTCCCATTCCCATGTCACAGGCTAACATAGAACTGATGACAGACGAACTAAAGGCACCAAAGTACAACGCCTACTTTGTCTGTGAGTTCAAAGTTCACACACAGAAGTATCTACCATAATTATTTATTATTCACTCAAAAGATTGATTGATTGACGAGGGAAAAAGATTAAAAGATTGATAGATTGACAGCAGAGGGAAACTTGAAACATTGCTAGATTGATGAGGAGAGGGGTGGAAGGGGGGGGGAGGTTGAATGATTGATGTACATATGTAGTGTTTACTTAGTCATGTGATACTCATGCATATTTATGTGCATGCATGTCAATTGACAGTGTCATACATGTACACACACACACACACACACATGCATGCACACACACACACATGTACAGACTTCTCCAATCGATTGGACCGTCCTGCCATAAAGTCACTGGCTGAATCAGATGAGCACGAGTCAGTGAGAGAGATAAAGGTACATACATGTACCATACAATGTCGTACAACTTGATACAACCTACGTATGTTATATCATGGATATGGTTATACCCTCTATATAGTTAGTGCATCTGTTGTTTCCATGGTACATGTCAGGAAGTACAGTATCCAGTTTAGGATGCTAACAGCTATAGTTGTAGACTAACTGAATTTGTATTCTGTCATATTCCCAGTACGGTAGTACTGGGTACACAGGAATGGCACGGATAGCCCATTAGCGCAATACAAATATTCACGCGAATAACTCTGCAAAAACTGAGCGCTTGGCACTAAAAGGCTTCTCAAGCTGTTATTTAGCTCATTCTCTTTCTAACAAGCCTAAAAACATAGCCTAAAACCATCGCTGAAGTATCAAACTAAACTATGCCAAACCTCCAATTTTCTCCATCTTCTTCTTCTTCTTCTTCTTCTTCTTCTTCTTCTTCTTCTTCTTCTTCTTCTATGTTGGCAAGGCTTCTAACAGCCATTCCACTTGTTTTTCTTTCTTTTTTATGATTTGGCCATTCCTGTGTCTCATTACATTTTTAATGTTTTTTATTCTTGTGTATATAGTTATACTGTAGCCTCCTACCCATGCTCTTTCCTTTGACCTTTCCCTCCTTATTTTTCAAGGAGCAAAGGGCCTGCTGTACCTGAGATTGTTTTCAGAATAGTTAGACATAAATTGAAAAGAATTTCCTGCAGGATTCATAATTTATTTAGTGTGCATAGCAAATACACATCCTTATACTCCCCCCCCTCATTCCTCACACACTTATCCTCTCATCCTCATACCCATACCCTCATACCCTCACACCCTCATATCCTCATATCCTCACACTCTCACACCCTCACACCCTCACATTCTCATATCCTCACACCCTCACACCCTCACACCATCACACCCTCACACATCAGGAGTTCTACGGTGACTACATTGCCGTGGGTCATCACCTCTTCTCCTTCAACCTGGAGCAGGTGGCCTCCCCTGGGGCCATGTGGAAGAGAGACGACTTCCTGAGGGTCATTGATGGACTCCTGGCCGTCATGTTGGCACTGAGGAAGAAACCACTCATTAGGTGATCATTTTGTTTTCATGTTTGTTTGTTTGTTTGTCTTGGTTTTGTTGTTTGTTTGTTTGTTTGTTTCTTTGTTTATTGTTAGATTTCTTGGTTTGTTTTCTTGTTTGTTGATTTAAAGTAAGGTATGGTGTTTTGTTGTTTGTTTCTTTGTTTGAAATTGAAAGTTTGATTAGCTCTAGACGAAGTCTTGTTTGTGTTTGTACTCAGGTACACAGAGAAGTCCACAATGACTAAAAGATTGGCCGAAGATCTTCACGTAAGAAAAATTTTATACTAACAGATATTATACATGTATATCTTTATTCTATCATTGTTTAAGAGTCTCTGTCCTATAAGTATGTTAACCCTTTTGTTTCTTATTTAATTTTAGCGAACGATACAAAGAGAACATGACTTGTTTGGCTTCAGTTCCGATATTGCTCCCGTATTGCTCCTATTGGACAGACGAGATGACCCCGTGACCCCACTGCTCAATCAGGCACGTATAATGATAGGGGCATGTTTATGATCACCATAACTTTAATAATGATGCAATAGTGTGCATTATTTGGAATAGTTTGCATTTTGCAAATGTTTCTTTGCTGAGTCAGCTTGTTGGTATACATGTGATCAATTTAAATTTTCCGTTTTAAGCCATTTGTAGTCACATGACTAGAATGTGATTACCAGACTTGCCAGCTTAGCAAAAGATGTATTATTGTCATTTTCCTCTTCTGATGAACATTATTTGAAAACACTGACTGACCCTCGCTATACATACTGCAGTGGACGTATCAGGCAATGGTTCACGAGATACTGGGTATCAAGAACCACAGAGTGGATCTGTCCAGTGCTCCAGGCATCAAGAAAGACCTTCACGTAAGAAACTCTAAAGATAGCTAGACCATGTTCATATTGTGTACATACATGTACTATTTTATGTCCTGGCTGTCACCAATACTTACAAGTTACTGTACATGTCAGTGTTTGTTTTGTTTCTGCAGGAGGTTGTGCTATCACCAGAGCACGATGAATTCTATAGAGATGTAAGTTATACGAATATAAATCGGTTGGATATTTAGGAAGTTATATTCAATTCTTTCTACGGTCACTCTCAAACGAGATGGACTTTAATCTGGCATAACATTAATAAGTCTTGAGAATAATTCTTTGTTCATTTTATCCCTTCATTCTTGTGACTAGCTGCATTGATGATTTTCTACTCTTACAGAACATGTACCTTAACTTTGGTGACATTGGAGCCAACATCAAGACCCTGGTGGACGAGTACCAGCAGAAACAGAAGAGCCACGCTAAGATAGAGTCCATTGCTGACATGAAGGTGGGTGTGGTTTAGAAATGACCATGTAGACTCTATAATGAAAGTGCATCTTAAAAATTAACAATCATGACCCTTGATTGCATGTAGTAGCTGGTCTGAAGTGTCAGGTGGTGCATATTTGGAGTGGTGGTTTATATACACTACGATAGCAAGAGTACTTGATGGTAGTTAACTTTCACTCTGATTCTCTCTTACACTCGTACAGCAATTCATCGAAAACTACCCTCAGTTTCGTAAACTCTCTGGGACGGTGTCTAAGCACGTTGCCGTGGTGAGCGAGCTCTCCAGGATCGTGGGGGAACACCAACTCATGGGTGTGTCAGAGGCGGAGCAGGACTTGGTCACTGGGACAGACAAGAATACTGTGTTGAAGGTAATTTAAGCTTTTTAGCAAAAATTTCTATAAATATAACACATGATATAAATGATATAACAATTTTATATCATTGAAAACTGACAAAGTTTATCACTATATTACGTACATGTACCAACTCCTCCCTGTGTGCTATAGCAATAAGCATAGGAAGGAAAGTTATGAGGCTATTGATTTGTGTCCATGTATTAATTTATTTTTTACATTCTCTTCTCTCTCTCTCTCTCTCTCTCTCTCTCTCTCAGAACCTTGAAGATGTGTTGTCCAAGCCTAGTATACGCCAAGATGATTGCCTCAGACTGGCCATCCTCTATGCTCTACGCAATGAGTCTCAGGGTAGAACTGACATGGACAGGATAGACAGGCTGCTGGCCTCAAAGGGAGTGTCAGAACAGGACAGAAAGGTACTGTGTTTGTGTGTGTTTGAGTCAAAACCATTGCTCCCAAAATCACTCCATCAAGTTGTGAATTATAACCTTTATGTATTGTGCTTGTTTAGTTCAGTTGTAGATAAAAAATTATGTTGACGTTCGAGTTATGACCATTTCGAGGTTGAGTTATAACCATGCACTGCTGATGTTTTAGTTATAGCCATCCTGATGTTTCCTGATAACCATGTTGATGTTTGAGTTATAACCATGCTGCAGAGACATTTGAGAATTGATGTTTTACACTATTCTTTCTGCTCTCTCTCTCTCTCTCTCTCTCTCTCTCTCTAGTTCCTCAAAGCGATATTGGAGTACAGTGGTCGCAGCAAACGAACGCTGGAACTTTTTGAGACTTCAACCCCTCTCTCCATGACCAAGAAGTTCTTGAAAGGCCTCAAGGTTTGCTTGAAAGCAATCATCCTCAATAATTGATAGATTTACCTATAATCATCCACAATTGCTTGATTCCTAGAAATCACTAAGAGAAAATTGGTTTAGTTTTACTTTGTTTTTCTAGAAATTGAAATGGTCCAGAAATTATACATACTATTGTACATACAGTGTACCTCAGTTTGAAATATTTGATTGAATGCTTGTCTTCGATTGTTTCTCTTGCTTCGTTGAGAGGTTTTGTGGTCTTTTCGTTATTGCAGGGTGTTGAGAATGTCTACACTCGTCACAAACCACTGCTGGGTGAAATACTTGATTCTCTAATTAAAGGAAAATTGAAAGAGCAACAATTTCCCTACATGGGAGGACACAGACTAGTAGATAGGTAAGTTTATTACATACTACAATTGAGCAATTTTTAGTTTACATTTTTTGTTGTTGAATGTTTTGAACTTTTGTTTCAGGCCTCAAGATGTTATAGTGTTCATTGTGGGCGGAGCTACATATGCCGAGGCACAGATTGTTGCAAATCTGAACAAATCGACACAAGGAGTTAGAATAATCTTGGGAGGCACCACCATCCAGAACAGCAAGGGGTGAGTCTGTATCTCTGTAGGGGGTGCGATGTTTGCTCCAGAGAAGCCTAGCGCCAATGTCATCTATTAGTTGTTGTTTTGATACTTCTTTAACTCCTTTGTCATTGAATTTTGACTGTTGTGTTTATTATATTAACTCTTTCTTTCCTGGTCTAGTTTCTTATCGGAGGTCCAAGGTTCGACACACTCGTTCAGTCGCAGTGGACGAACACTAGCTTAACTTTCTCTTTTTTACTCATACGCAACTCTTGCGCCTAATTTTACTGCCTGTCATCTATAATAGCTTATTGTTATAACTACATATTTATATATTGTACAGTTTGCGAAGGCATAAATTACTTTGTTATGTATAAAAGCACACAAAAATGACTGTTTAACGGTTCTGTTTTCGTATAATGATATGCCTTTATTTTTGTGATCTTGCATTGATAATTCCTCTTCAACATCTATTCGGTATAGGGTCGTTAAGTAGAAGCGCGACAATTTTCATTGCATTTAAAAGCATAATAAAGTGTCGACCTCCTTACCAAATTTTGTGACCTTCCCTGTTCAGCTTGTTTGGTGTGTCGAGTATGAATATGCTTTTCTAGCGATGTCAGAGCTCACGGACGATGAGCTAAAGGCTTACTGTGCTAACATGAGTCACGAACCACTGCTAGTCAGCGACTACACACCAAAACAAAACATCCAAATGGCAGACCCGGAGTTGACAGATAGCAGCTTCCATTCTTCGACGGCCATGAGCGACTTTACGGGCAGTCTTCAAGTTGTGAATAGAGAGGAGTATGGATTCGGCAAAGAAGATACTGAGGGACAGTTTAGCTTCGTCAGCACTGTGAGTTTGGGCGAAAATTTTAGGAAAAGTAGATCAGTTTTCAAGAATTTTGTACCTCAAGTGTACACATCTCAGCTCAAGTGTATACACCCCATGCTGAGATGTGTACACATACACCCTCTTCAATATGTGTGTGTATGTATTGTGTTTTTATATGGGATGGCTACTAAGCTTGTTCTGGTACATAAGCACGAATGATTGTGTATTTTATGAGGTGGAATATCTATCATTTCCCCAATGAACTGTTTTTTTATGTTTGTTTCTATGCAACAATTCGATATAGGATGTCACGGCTGAGGCGATTCAGCTTTGTGAAAAGTGGATTTTAAGACCTTACACTTTCGCTCTTAAAATGGTAAGCAAGTGCTTCTGTTTTAGGAGTCATGATTTACTACATATTGTGTTCACCTCTACAAATAGGGTCGATCTCTCTCTCTCTCTCTCTCTCTCTCTCTCTCTCTCTCTCTCTCTCTCTCTCTTTTACGCACGCACACGCACACACACACACACACACACACACACACAGATCGGATGGATCCCTCCCACCCCATCATTTGCTGGCCGAGTTGCTCACATTCTCCTCATCTTCACATGGACCATAGCCATCATGGGTGCCATGGTGACACAGATACTCTCCTGCTTTAGAAGAGATGTGGTATGTCTTTGCAAACATCGATCAGTATTTTTTTTGTAACATTATTATTGTTATAAAATTGTGTGTGGAAAAGTCACAAAGAATCTGTTGTTTTGAAAATGATTGGTTTCATCTTAGCACACATTTCCCTCTGTTTCTATAGGACAGTCATGCAGTTTGAATAGAACCAGTTTCCTTTAGCTGTGTTTGTATCTTGAAGGAACTGGATCTGTATAATTTTGCACATACGTATAGCAGTCAATCAATCAATTGTTTACCAGGAATCCCCACTCATTGTGCAAGACATGTATTCCACGAGTGTCACAGATAACATAATATTATCATTGGAGATTTATTTTGTGCACAATAGTCAAGAAGAATTAATCTGATATTTGAAAACGATTGGTTTCACCGTAGAGCCTGTTTCCCCCTACTTCTATAGGACAGTTAGTTTTTACTCTATCAAATATTATAAACAGTTTTCTTTATGTACTGCATTTGATTTCTAAGAGTGTGTATCATATGCAGCTAAGTCCACAGAATGAATTCTTTACACAGTCTTCTAACAGCCATTCCATCTTGTTTGATCTATAACTTTATACTTTTATTTTCAATCTCTATTCCTTACAGGTTGTAGCTGGTGAAATAACTCCGCCTGACATCATACAAAACTCTTCAGCCATTCCTGTAAACTCCACCCCCTCCCCAGAAGATGTAAAGAACATTGTTAGCTGTGATCAGCACATCATATCTTCTCTCATCCTTCCTGATCTGGTTCTGCTGACCAACTACTTCTTTGGCATCTATCTCTTCACCAAGGGAGAGACTGAGTACCTCTTTAGGCTTGCTAGTCATGTGAGTGTCATGTGATAGTCATGTGAGCATAATGTGATCTGTTGAATGTGATATATAGAGCTTATCAGAGATGGAATGCCACTAACTGTGTATAGCTATGTGTTATTTTAGTTGTGGAATTACAGCTTGTTTTTTTAGCAATTATTTCAAATTGTGTATCATTGACTGTTCTGTTATGGTGGTGATTGTAGGGAAACAAGTCCTTTAGCTTCACTTGACCTTTAACCCTTGACAGATCAAATTTTCTTTGTTACATTCTATAATTATATCACAATCATAATTACACAAATCACATGGAGCATTACTTTAATCCATGACTTGTACATGTGTTTCTCTCATGAATAATCTATTCATTGACTGATAAAGAAAACATGCATTTCACAACACAACATATCTACACTTACTACCTTTGAAACATGTCCATATACTGTAGGTCTTCATAAAGAACTCTGAAGCTAAGACTGGTGGCTCCAGTAAGAGGCTAGTAGCAGTCATTGTGTGAGTCTTTTATCCCATGGCATTGTAATGTTGGTTGTGGTTCACCAGTAACCTGTATGTCTGTTTGAGGTTTACAGTGGCACTTGATGTGTCTAGAATTTTGTAATGGAGGGATTTCAAGATTTGGAACTATTTATTCTCTCTCTCTCTCTCTCTCTCTCTCTCTCTCTCTCTCTCTCTCTCTAGCACCCTCTTTGTCTGTGGGTTTGTGTGGCTCATCTTCTCTCTCAGTATTCGTATCATGACAGCCATCTCTGTGGAGCTTTTCAGCTCAAATGTGATCATCATTTGGCCTCCTAATATAAGGTACATACTTGCATTTTCATTTTGTATCCTCACATCCTCACATGTACCCTCACACCCTCACACCCTCACACCCTCACACTCACACATTCAGATTCGAAGATGCTGCCAAAATTGTTCTCCTCCTTCTCTCTCTGTTTGGCTTCTTCACCTTTGACCTTGTCTACCTGTTCTCCATCATGAACTATGCAGCTCAGAGTGAGTTCAATGTCTACCTCCTCTGGGACATCAGGAGGCTGCTCCAGACAAAGAAATATGACACCATTGATGGCTTCATGAAGGTAAGGAGATGGCCCCTTGGATGATTCTTACTTTCTCTTTTAAAGATGGCTTATATAGTTGTATCTGAACAAGCATTGTCACTATAGGCAGAACTGAAGGTTTTTTTTTTGTTGTTTTTGTTTTTTTCCTGCTCCTCTACTCTGTACTTACATAACCTGATTGGCTCAGTTATAGGTATCTAATGAACTAGAGATTCAGCCTATAATTTTATTGTAGGCATTTATTTTTTGTTGAATATCTCTAAGGTGTACCTGAGCAGGCACTGACACTCTTCCTTAGTAAAAACTTTCATTTTTCATGTGTGTATGTGTTTGTACAGTCCAGCTAGGGTATGTAAACTGTCATGTGTTGTTTCCCCAACCCTCACAGGATACGTTGGAGTGTCAAAGATATCTTAAAGTGTTGAATGGGAAGACAGCCACCCTGACAGGCCTGGCCTTGTTCGTCCTAGCTAATCTTGGTCTCACTGCTCTCATTGACCTCGATCTGGAGAATGACCAGAGGTTGGCCTTCATCTCAGAGAGTCTCTATGAGCTAGGAGTGGTGGCAGCTTCCTTCAATGTCATCTGCTGGTTTGTACTGGTCACTGTGCCTTTTGTACAGGTACAGTAGCTATACCGCATTCACACACATCCATGGCTGAAGCTCCATATGTTTATTTATAATTTATGGCACAAAATTTTTCACAAAGAAAGACTCCGCTTAGAAAGAGGCTGCTATACCTATATACATGTATTATTTAGTCGTGTAGTACAGCTTAAAATATAGAATTTAAAATACTTAGGCTTAAACCATTCTGAATTTAAGTTTAATTTTGCATGAAATTGTCAGGCAAGGATGATTGAGCACTAATTAGACACACAAATTTAATCAATTTTCAGTCTCTCATAATCTCAAAGGGTTCTTTATAAGAGCTTCCACTGTCTCATTAATACTATGATGTCACTCTATACATCACATGACCCTGTAGGCTGCCCGTGTGACGTACATGTGTGATCGTCTCAAGGACAGTGGTCCTGAGATTCGTGCCCGCCCCTTTGAATACCGAGACACTCCTCAACTGGACCTTGACTCTGTCCTCTCCTTCTTAGGAGCAGTGGATATCAAGGTATGGGGTTGGTTACCATGGCAACATTAGGGTATAGGGTATGCACACATGATGTACCTTGATAGTAAGGTACAGTCAGCTAAAATGGACAGTATTTAAAGGAATGGTAGGCTGAATAAGTTTACATGACTAAAAAATTATCCATTTCTTGTAACATGCTCCCCTTTCGTTTGTGACTATAAGTATTGTTTTTAAGTGTTACTTAAAGCTAGCCAGATAATAGTATTGCTCAAACGGCTTTTCCATTCAAACAACATATTACTAGCAGCTCAAGTTGGCTAGTCCATGTGGTATCCTCTTTGACTAAGTTTTGACTGAAAATGTTTGTTGTTGTTTTCTCTTGTCCTTTCCTTCCCAGGCCTCATTGTTTGGAGTCCCAATCTACCCGTGGATGATGTATGCTGTTCTGGTTGGGTTCACCTTCACCATGTTGATACTCTTTCAACAGAGTGTCTACTCCTTCACTACATATCTCTGACCAGATGGTCAGTGGCTGGAGAGAGAGAGAGAGAGAGAGAGAAGACTAGAGGAAGAATATTGAACTGACTTATTTCATGTGTTTTGATGTTTTGTGCTGAAAATGGTGAAATAAAAGTTGTAATGTTGTGATGTACATGTATGTGTGTTTATAATAATTTTATGTAATCATTATTTGTTGTTTTTGATTGTTTGCTTTTGTTTTTGTACATAAAGCTCCTTCAGTGGTTGCATCATGCAAAGGCGTGGCACTTGACCTTAACACGAAATTTTACGTCATCAATTCTGAGCATGCGCATGCGCGAACACTAATTAATTGCTAAACAAACAAGGAAGAAGACGGATGGCTTCACTCAGTGTTTCAGAGTACTGTAGCAGTTTACCAGAGCCAGTGAGAGCCAGACTCCACCAGAGGATAGACGCAGCTAGCGGAGGAGTGTCGATAGAAGTCGGTCAACTGGCCAAATGTATGGATGAATGGGAAGGCGCTGTAGCAGAGGCACTGGGACTGACTAAAGCTGATATTTCTGCCATCAAAAAGAAACACCCTGGAGAACTGAGACTACAGACGTAAGTAAAAGACCACCTTATACTTTACCAGCTGTATATCATGAAGTTCAGCTACTGTTAGCTAGTCTCGCGGGCCAAACATCCGAGACATCCAGCTCAGAGGGGGGGGGAAAGGACGTCTGGTAACGGTAGTACACTTTTTGTTGCACAACAGAATGTGGTAGGCGTGGCATTTGCACGAGTTAAAAATGCAAATTACATCAGTTCAGCAGTGCAGGTAACCTCTAGTCTTCTCCGAGAACTCTCTATTTATTTATCTTGAACGTTGTTGGCACAATTTTTGATTCGCTTCTTTACGGTCACACGGCTATGAAATTTATAAATTAATGAGGATCACATGACCACTGAAACGTAATTGGTCGAATTTTCCGTGGCGGGAAAAGTAAAAGCAAGTATTATTCAAATTGGAAAATACTGTGATCTGATTGGCCAGCTCAACATTCTGAGCTGTGCAACGAAAAGTGTACTACCATTACCAGACCTCCTTGTCCCCCCTTTCCGGAGGTCTGGCCCGCGAGACTAGATATAAGGTGGTGAATCATTGTAACATACCTTCTGTAGACTTAGGTGAAGTGCAGCAAATAGCTGTGGTGCAAATACAACACTCACACCATTGTGATCAAAAGAAGCATACCGGATGATCACATACNTCTCTCTCTCTCTCTCTCTCTCTGTCTAGCACCCTCTTTGTCTGTGGGTTTGTGTGGCTCATCTTCTCTCTCAGTATTCGTATCATGACAGCCATCTCTGTGGAGCTCTTCAGCTCAAATGTCATCATCATTTGGCCTCCTAATATAAGGTACGTGATTGTTTTTTCATTTGTATTCTCATACCCTCACACCCTCACACCCTCACACCCTCACACCCTCACACCCTCACACCCTCATATCCTCACACTCCCATACCCTCACACCCTCACACCCTCACACCCTCACACTCACACATTCAGATTTGAAGATGCTGCCAAAATTGTTCTCCTCCTTCTCTCTCTATTTGGCTTCTTCACCTTTGACCTTGTCTACCTGTTCTCCATCATGAACTATGCAGCTCAGAGTGAGTTCAATGTCTACCTCCTCTGGGACATCAGGAGGCTGCTCCAGACAAAGAAATATGACACCATTGATGGATTCATGAAGGTAAGGCTATGGCCCCTTGGATGATTCTTACTTTCTCTTTTAAAGATGGCTTATATAGTTGTATCTGAACAAGCATTGTCACTCTAGGCAGAACTGAAAGGTTTTTTTTTTGTTGTTTTTGTTTTTTTCTACTCCTCTACTCTGTACTTACATAACCTGATTGGCTCTGTTATAGGTATCTACTGAACTACAGATTCAGCCTATAATTTTATTGTAGGCATTTATTTTTTGTTGAATATCTCTAAGGTGTACCTGAGCAGGCACTGACACTCTTCCTTAGTAAAAACTTTTTCATTTTTCGTGTGTGTATGTGTTTGTACAGTCCAGCTAGGGTATGTAAACTGCCATGTGTTGTTTCCCCAACCTTCACAGGATACGTTGGAGTGTCAAAGATATCTTAAAGTGTTGAATGGGAAGACAGCCACCCTGACAGGCCTGGCCTTGTTCGTCCTAGCTAATCTTGGTCTCACTGCTCTCATTGACCTCGATCTGGAGAATGACCAGAGGTTGGCCTTCATCTCAGACAGTCTCTATGAGCTAGGAGTGGTGGCAGCTTCCTTCAATGTCATCTGCTGGTTTGTATTGGTCACTGTGCCTTTTGTACAGGTACAGTAGCTATACCACATTCACACACATCCATGGCTGAAGCTCCCATGTTTATGTAAATTTATGGCACAAAATTTTTCACAAAGAAAGACCCTGCTAAGAAAGAGGCTGCTATACCTATATACACGTATTATTTAGTTGTATAGTACAGCTTAAAACATAGAATTTAAAATACTTAGGCTTAAACCATTCTGAATTTGAGTTTAATTTTGCATGAAATTGTCAAGCAAGGATGATTGAGCACTAATTAGGCACACAAATTTAATCAATTTTCAGTCTCACATAATCTCAAAGGGTTCTTTATAAGAGCTTCCACTGTTTCATTAATACTATGATGTCACTCTATACATCACATGACCCTGTAGGCTGCCCGTGTGACGTACATGTGTGATCGTCTCAAGGACAGTGGTCCTGAGATCCGTGCCCGCCCCTTTGAATACCGAGACACTCCTCAACTGGACCTTGACTCTGTCGTCTCCTTCTTAGGAGCAGTGGAAATCAAGGTATGGGGTTGGTTACCATGGCAACATTAGGGTATAGGGTATGCACACATGAAGTACCTTGATAATAAGGTACAGTCAGCTGTAGATGGACAGTATTTGAAGGAAATGGTAGGCTGAATAAGTTTAGTTCAACCAAAGTACTTGCAAAGTTTACATGACTAAAAGATTGCCTGTTTTCTTGTAAAATGTTTCTCTTTAGTTTGTGAGAAGGTCATTGTCTTCATGTGCTGCTTGAAGCTAGTCAGATAATACTACCATATAGCGGGAAAGTTTGGTGGTGTCAAACTTTTGCAGATGTCTCTAGTCAAACATTTTTGTGGTTTAACTTTCGTGAATGAGCTGTGCAAGCCTATATACACTTTATGGAAAAGTTTCGCGGGTAAAAACTTTCATGAATGGATCGTGATCCATGATTACCGCGAAAGTTAAACCCCACGAAACTTTCCCACTATATGGTATTCGTTAAAAAAGAAGGTCTTTCCATTTAGACAACATATTACTAGCAGCTCAAGTTGGCCAGTCCATGTGGTATCCTTTTTGACTAAGTTTTGACTGAAAATGTTTGTTGTTGTTTTCTCTTGTCCTTTCCTTCCCAGGCCTCATTGTTTGGAGTCCCAATCTACCCATGGATGATGTATGCTGTTCTGGTTGGGTTCACCTTCACCATGTTGATACTCTTTCAACAGAATGTCTACTCCTTCACTACATATCTCTGACCAGATGGTCACTGGCTGGAGAGAGAGAGAGAGAGAAGACTATAGAGGNCACACCCTCACACCCTCACACTCACATAATCAGATTCGAAGATGCTGCCAAAATTGTTCTCCTCCTCTCTCTGTTTGGCTTCTTCACCTTTGACCTTGTCTACCTGTTCTCCATCATGAACTATGCAGCTCAGAGTGAGTTCAATGTCTATCTCCTCTGGAACATCAGGAGGCTGCTCCAGACAAAGAAATATGACACCATTGATGGGTTCATGAAGGTAAGGAGATGGTCCCTTGGATGATTCTTTTTTTCTCTTTTAAAGATGGCTTATATAGTTGTATCTGAACAAGCATTGTCACTATAGGCAGAAGTGAAGGGGTTTTTTGTTGTTTTTGTTTTTTCCTGCTCCTCTACTCTGTCCTTACATAACCTGATTGGCTCAGTTGTAGGTATCTACTGAACTACAGATTCAGCCTATAATTTTATTGTAGGCATTTATTTTTTGTTGAATATCTCTAAGGTGTACCTGAGCAGCCACTGACACTGTTCCTTAGTAAAAACTTTCATTTTTCGTGTGTGTATGTGTTTGTACAGTCCAGCTAGGGTATGTAAGCTGTCATGTGTTGTTTCCCCAACCTTCACAGGAAACATTGGAGTGTCAAAGATATCTTAAAGTGTTGAATGGGAAGACCGCCACCCTGACAGGCCTGGCCTTGTTCCTCCTAGCTAATCTTGGTCTCACTGCTCTCATTGACCTCGATCTGGAGAATGACCAGAGGTTGGCCTTCATCTCAGACAGTCTCTATGAGCTAGGAGTGGTGGCAGCTTCCTTCAATGTCATCTGCTGGTTTGTACTGGTCACTGTGCCTTTTGTACAAGTCAGGAGTAAATGTAAGTACAGTCAGTATACATGCTATGTATTATAATTCTGTGTGTGAATTATATGCAGTGAGTATTGCATGTGTACAAAGCCAGTTGATGCAAATAATCTTTCAATGACTAGCCAATCTTAGAATGCAATAGTTTATGCCTAATCACCTGAAATTGTATATACTTGAAAGATATTTGTTTGTATAGTGTAGTGATCGATACACAACTTTCAGTTCTAAAATATTTGTCTCCATTTTTACATCTTCTACTGTCACTCTACCACAGTACTATGATGTCACTCTATACGTCACATGACCCTATAGGCTGCCCGTGTGACATATAATATTATGTGTGATCGTCTCAAGGACAGTGGTCCTGAGATTCGTGCCCACCCCTTTGAATATCGTGACACTCCTCAACTNGTACATGTATGTTGTTTACTTACAATGTGCATACATGCAGATACATAAAAAAAAAATAAAATAAAATAAACTAAAAAAATGTAATTAGCATGTAAACAATCATATATTTCAACCACAATTATATACTATTAATNATAACAGCCTGACTGTATGGTACAGTCTATAGAGTGGGGGCAATCAAATACTTCCTATGGCAAATGTACAGGAGTGGTAGGGAGAAATGGGACAGCTGGCATTTACTTCAGTATAATATGGCAAAAAATAACTATTTCTAGTATCACTTCACAAAATACTTCTAGTTTAATTTTGATGATGTAATTGCACCGGCTCTATAGGGAACATATGCTGATGACCCTCCTATAAGTACTAACTAGTGAGTGGAGTCCTCCCACTGAGACTGTACAGAGGGGTCTTTTTTCACTAACCATTAGAGACAGAACGTTATCCATAGGTCACGTGATCCATTTTTACGTAATAAAAGTTTGAACTTTCATGATCCAGCTCACTTCAAGCTCCAAGACACGGCAGCAGGGAAACCTGGTCAAGTAATGGGACTCACATGACAAAAATATGACAAACTTAACTTGGTAAGAATATTATACTTGCTAGGGTACAGTTATTTTGCACAGAACTGACAGGCAGTGGGATCATGTTCTCGTGGTCCGTTTCAGTGACATCACACTGTTGGAGCCATGGCGCCACTGACAAGACTCATACTACTGGGTGCTTCTTGTAGATGTTGAGTGGAGTTTAACACAGCTGGCAGGCAACCATTTGCTGGTGAGTTGGTTCAGTTTGTATTGACGGTGAGAGCCGGCTGTTTTCAGTGGTTACTGAAGTTTGCCCTGCACTGTTAGAAATAAGGTGTAAGTTAACACCTTTTTGGGGTGTCCCGCGTAATGTTTAAGTTTTGCCCCCCTGGAGTGTTATAGAGCACCCCTCAAAATTCACTAGAGTGTTACATAGCACTCTTTAATGTGCCATATAACACTCCAGTGTTGTTATTGAGCACCCAGCTATACAACATTCTGTAGCTACACAGCACCATTATAATGTGTCAATTTCATGTACAAAAATCAATTGAAAACTGCAAAAATTGTTTCTATGATCTGTCTAGAGTCTTTCTTGACAAATGTCCAGGCGGGAGTTGCTGCTTGTAGGTGTACCTGTACAGTAATAGATTGAGGTTATTATTGTTTGATTGACATATGGCTACATAACATGTATATTTAGCCTTTCCACCCCTTTTAATTCGTCGCTAATATTATGTATACTTATCCGCCACACATACACACCTGTAATGATGCTTACACTTACATCAGTCTTTTTAGCATGATGAATGAGTGTATTTCAGGCTTTTGTGTTACTCTTCATTTCACCACAACTGCCATCACTGTTCCTAAGACCAAGTAAGCCTTTCTCTCACAGGTTCAGGTTTAGCGCGCTGATCTACAAGGGTTCAAAGTTCACAATTTGTTATCAACCATACAGCTTATAATAGTACGCTTTATCTAGCTGTTCTTACCTCAAATTTTGAGTTTATCTAGGTTGCAGCCATCTGTTTATGCTATCTGGAAGTCATATTTGGGGGTATTGTAGCTTTTCCAATGACTTATCAACGGCGCTGAAAAAATAAATATCAGCCCAGTTAGTACAGCTCAGTTAGACTGTAAAACATCAACTTTTCTTACCTCAAGCACTCCAAATTGAATTCTTGACAAGTTTAACTCTCTCCTTTTCAGTTTTTCCTGCTTAGAAGTCATCCTTTCAGGGTTTTGTTGAAGAACTCAGCATCTTCACACAAGACAAAATTTACATGTAGCTGCTCACTCTAAGTTCAAAATTGCGCTACTGAGCATGCTCAGTACTGATGTCATTATTATTGAATGTAAATTAGCCTGTTTAAAAGTCAGTGATTTGGCACTATTAGATGGTTCTAAGTTGCATATAGCCATTTCTGAGTGTTGTTATGATGCTAAGATGTATTATATATGAGTATAAAGTATTATTTTACAAAAGGTTTTGATAAACACCCATGGGTGTTGTTCAACACAGAATAGGTGTTGTACGACACTGGAGTGTTAGATAACACCCCAGAAATTTTATTCGGTCAATATTGGGGTGTTGATGGACACCTTATTTCTAACAGTGTGCTTCAAGTTGCATTTGGAGCTATACAAGTAGTAAAAATTTCAAAAAAATAAGCAGTGTAGGAATGGGCAGTGCTGTAAAAAGTATTGGAACAAGGAATGGTCTCAATTTCGGCACATGACTACTTCATTTTCATTTTTGATCCCTCTAGCTAATAATTATTATTAGCTAATTCAGGGGCGGATACAGAAAAATGAATAGGGGGGGGGCTAGGAAAAACTAACCAAAGTAGGGGGGTCTGGGGGCATCCTCCCCCAGGAAAATTTTGAAATTTCAAACCTCTGAGATGACTTCTGGCAGCTTTTGAGACCATACAGTAGTTTAAATTGTTGAATTCAAAATTTTATTAAAAATTGCACAATAACAATAATATTATTATAGTATTTAGTATATGAACCTTATAATAATTATTACTGTTTACATTGAATTAGTCAATTAGTCAGTTAGTTACATGCAATAAGAGCTATTCAATGCGCATTCGCCTTGAATTCCTTTGAGCAAACAGTTCAACAACTTTATCAGCATCACAAGGAACATCTCTGTGTATGTAAAGAAGTGCAAGACCATTTAGGCGAACTTCTGTCATAGTGCTTCGTAAGTATGTTTTGAGGTATCGTAAACGGCTTACAGATCTCTCACACTCAGCACTAGTGACGGCCAGTGTAGACACTATCTTGAAGAGGACTTCGAGGTTGGGAAAAAAATCATGATCTATAATCTTTAGGACTTTAGCAGGAGTGTTTAGACTTGCAGCATCTTCAGATCTTCCACGCCACATTGTACTCCAGCAATGTAGCTCGGAGTCAAGAGACTCAGGTGCAGGCAAATCTTCAGCATAGTTTGAAATCAGGTCGGCAATATCTACTGTTGTGGGATTTTCTTCTTCTTCTATCAAAGTTGATGGGAGAAGGAGCATGGTTTGACAAACAATAGATGAAGAATCATGATTGAACCTGGAGTCTATCTCAGTTATCAGATGGTCTAGGGCAGGAATAGTTACAACTCTTTTGTAATATTCAGGTGCTGTTAAAGCTGGGGTGTTACTGCGGTGTCGTTGTCTACTAGTTGTTCTTGGAAGGGACTCTTGAACATTAACTTTTGAAGCAATCTGTAATGCTCTGTCATACATGCGTGAATGCACATGGTCAATGTCCCTTCTTGCATCCTTCAAGGTTGTCAAAACAAGGTTAATGTAGTTATAGGCACTGACAACATCAACATACCGGCCTTGAAGCTTGATACTCAGAGCTTTAGTGTAAGCTAACACATCTTTAGTTACAACCAATGTAATGATGAAGGAAAACCTGCTCAACGACAAAAAGAGGGATTGTGCATCTGCTTTCGTCTCTCTATTCCACTCATCACCTGAATTCTTTATCTCTTCAAAACAGCAGATCAAAGGCTCAAAGAGATCAATAAAGACCTCAAATGCTTCATGGCGCTCAACCCATCGAGTTTTACAGATGGATTTAAGCTTTGTACGTCGCTCTCCATCTTAACATTCATTGATCCACCTTTCAAGAGCTAGTTGCCTTTTAGGAGAGTTGGAAAAGAAACGACAAATGGACTCAGCTGTGTCCATCGTATTCCTGATCTCAGCAATTGAACAGCACTTGACAACACAGAGATTCAAGGCATGTGCAGCACAATGGGTGTATACTGCCTTTGGAAACATTTCTTGGATACGTGCTGCTGCTCCTCTTCTCTTACCAGCCATAGCACCTGCACCGTCATATGTCTGCCCTCGAAGATTAGATGCTGGAAGCTGCCAGTCATCAAGTAGCCTGAGGATATGATCAGCAATTGCACTACCAGACACCCCATTCAAGCATTCACTAAAAGCCAAAAATCTCTCTTCAATGCAGTTACTACTCGGCTTTACATAGCGTATAGTGACAGCAAGTTGCTCATCATTGGCAGCATCAGTGGCCTCATCAACCATGATAGAGAAAAAACAAGCTTCACGGATATCTGCTAAAATGTATTCACGAATGATGTGACCACAAATACCAATGATCTCATTTTGGGTGGTCTTGCTAGTGTAAAGAGAATTATGATGGGTTGAAGCAGTCCTAAGATGCTCAGCTAGAACTGTATCACCACTATCAGCTCTGAATCGAAGCAGCGCAATGAAGTTACCAGGATTTGAAAAAGGTGAATCACATACAAGTTTCCAGTCATCGCGGTGGCCTCGAAGTGCCATTCCCTGTCTTCCACAGAAAATGACAGTTTCAGCTATGCTTTTAATCTTCTTTCTGTTCTCTGCAACAATTTGTGCTCGAATATTTGAGAGCTGCTGATCAATAGGTAGCACCTTATTTTCCATCACCGCCTTAAAACTCTGAGCGGTTTCTACAGCCTGAAGGTGGTACTTACGTGCTGAAGAGCTACCTGTACCACAGAAGTGATCACGTAATTTATCACTTGCTTTTTTGTAATTGACAAAAGGGCTGGTAACCAGGGTGCCAGTAAAATTTGGCACAGAATAAGGAGCTTGGCCAAACAGAACACAAAACTTACAGTATCCTCCTTCATCTTTTTCTGAGTATACCAAACCATTGTAAAGACTGAGCCAGGTGTGCTGGAAGCTCCTATTTTGATTTCCAAATTTAACAGGTGGAAACTGGTAAGATGCAGAGGGGACAAAGTGTTTCGTTAGTACATGGTACTGTTCATGTCTGGTTAGTGGTCGTTCTCTCTTCAACTCTACAACTTTGCCGAGATCTCCAGACAGTATTGCTGAATGTAGCAATTCAGAAGCTTCTTCATTTAATAACCTATAAATAGTATGATGAATGTAAGTCATGCTGCATAGCATTGATTAAAGGTGGCATGATTTAGAATCACATACATGTCACAACATTGTTCAGTTAAATCCTCGCCAGTAGTACCAGTTTCATCACAGGAGTTAGAACGACAATCAGCCATCTCAGTTTCCATTAATGACCTGTGTCAGTGGTGAGTATCAAGGTCAGTCATGCACTTCAGTTATAGGTAGGCTAGCGCTAGCTAGCTACCATAGTGTAACAGTAAGCTTCAAGTATACTCGTTTATTTCACGAGTTGCTTACCTTTCTGAATAGCTGCTCCCACTACCAGAACTTGAAGAGAACCTGGGCCTCTTGGTTGGCTCCTCTTCAATCCCGCCTTCCATAGTTCAATTGACCTTTTCATGACCCTTGTACTTTGTACTTAGATCTAGAACTATTGACCACACCCACAACATTGAGAGCGTTCTCGCGCTTGCAAAAAGAAGCCAGCAGTCTCAGACTCTGAGAGAGCCAGCATACTATCATGGCTGAAGGTCAAGGGGGGGGGGCTACAGCCCCTGTAGCCCTCCCCCTCTATCCGCCCCTGTAATTGTTGTAAATGGTTCAAAGAATGATCTGTACTTGAACAGCTTATAAGTATTGCATTTTATCACATGCATGATATAGTGGTTCAAATTCCTGCCAATCTTTTTACTCTGCTAAAAAGTGGAATAAAGTATAACAGTCAGGACTAGATTACTGGCCAAGACTTGGGCACAAAAAATGAAGTAGTCATGTGCCGAAATTGAGACCATTCCTTGTTCCAATACTTTTTACAGCACTGCCCATTCCTACACTGCTTATTTTTTTGAAATTTTTACTACTTGTTCATTCACTTTTTTCAACACTACAGTGAGGAGACCATCAGAGACTGGTTAGTCCCTACGAAAAGCTTGAGTTATCTAAATAGCAGGATTAGCAGCTATTGTCTGCTTGAGCAGCTAATGCGCATGCGTATTAAATGCCACGTGGATAATCAATGACCCTTGAACTCTACCTACAAATGGCTACATTGAAGTACATGAATTTATACTCTCAGTTTCAAAGCTTTCTAGTTTTTATTTAGGCTTATTTGTGGTGTAAATGAGTATGAAGGAATATACTACCTATGAAAAGGAGTTACTTTGTGCTGTCAAAGTTGGCTCAACACATTCTGGTTCTCTGGAAATGCTTTTCAAGTAAGTCAGTTAGAAAGTACGTACGTTAGGAGAACAAAAATGGCACTGTTGTGGCTTCCCACTAGCTCTCTCTACGAGTGCTGGGGAAAGTTTCTGTGAGTTTTAGGCCTTGCATGCGATTGGTAATCTGTCAGTTAGAGCCTCTGAGCAAGTTTGAAGGCTTAATTTTGTTTGACTAGATTTTTATGGTGACCAACATTTTGTATGTGTCTATGGGACAGTCGGCCCATTCCTACTATACGTACTACCGTACGTATGATAGTTATTTTTTACCTGAGCTTAGGGTTACAAAGACTGAGAGTCCATGTGTATAAATGTGAATGTGTAACCCTGTGCTTTCTTGTATGCTTTGTGGACACTATACAAATCAGTCAGTGATATCCACATGAATGGTAATGGTCCGGTTTTACTTCATCGATACAATTAGCTATACATATAAACAAACAGTATTATTAATACTCATACATTAAGTGTTGTACAATGTCATCGTATTCCCATTTGTCTAATAATATTATCATGCATTTTGTATGTATACATTATTTAAGGCTTAAGCGATCTAGCATAATTCACATCATTGTGTACGATTCTACCATGCAGGCTATGGCAGAACTTGTCCATTTGGATACACTTTCTGAAGTTCATCAAAGATTTGTAGCTATTAAACATCTTTGCTGATAGATTTGCAATAATCCATGTCAATCATCATTGTATACGTAATGTACATGATTAATTCAATTGCATGGTATAACCTACATGTGAGTGTTTTCATCATCATAATCACCTAATTAATAAACACTATTCTGTTATAATGATGCTTGTAAGTTGGCTCTGTATTTTGCTACCATGTGAATCCTGCTGTTCTCTGTGCTTGAGCCTGTTCAAACACTGCCACTGGACTATCATACTGGTTAATAGGCATGCTTTTTATGTATGCTGGAATTTCAAAATCCTGGAGGAAATTCGAAAGAAACTGTACAGCTCTTTTGCTGTGCAACTCCACACAGGATGGTGGTTTGGCTTCAAGTTGCAAATTCACTGTCTGGAGTCCTCTTAGATTAGCGCGGAAACCGGAAAAACGCGTGGAGAATTGGGAATGAACTAAAAAAGGGTTAAAATTTTGTTGGATAACGTTCTGTCTCTAACGCCACTTCTTTTTTCCTTTAGTTTTCTCTCCAAAAAACAGTAACTTTGTTAAATGCTGATGCACAGAATTGCATGAATGGCTGGAGTGATAGCCAGAGGTTACAGTGTTGCCTAAAATACTTGCTAACTAACTGGTCAGTAGGTCTATCTTTAACATACAACTATAAACCACTGGCAACAAACACACAACACCATCTCAAACCTTGTGTGTGGAACTTCAGCTTCTCAGGCATCAACCTAGTGACTTCCCAGACAGTGCTGCTCACTGAGACACATCGTGAAGGGAGTCATCTTCAACGGAACAGTCTATTCATTGCAAAGAGTCTGGTAAATCTGTACAATTGGTAAAGGTCGTCACAACAACATGCATCAAAGATTTAGTCATAGATGTCGTATGCAATTTTGTCGACCCATATCAGATTTCACTGAAGCAACAAATTTCTGAGCAATTTATTTTCTGGAGCTGAGCATGGCCGTACACCTCAGTAGTTTGAAAAAGGACACCGTTCAACATGAACTATAGGTATTAAAGTATCATAATGCATGGATATGTATTAAAAATTGTCTTATAAAATACTCTAAGCTGTTTCAGTGGTCTGATATCACATGATGAATTTTCTCCTTCTGCTCTCATCATAATTATACCCTAACAGGAAGGTCCCCTCGTGAGGTGGTAGCAGCTGGGGGTTAATGTTGTCCAGTCTTCATCCGCAGCAGCTACTAGTAGGTGGCACGGTCCACTGCTCCACAGACTGACTTGTGGGGAGTCACTGTATACAGCTGGCTGTGGCCACTACTCACCCTAACTCCTTCCCTCCTCAGTCAGCCATGTGGAGCCAAAAGCACAAGAAGGACCGTGGTATCTCTTCAATTAGTACAGATCTACCAGCAGGGAGTGGAAGAGGAGCGGGCAGAGACAGCCAGGCTGGTAGGTAGAGAGGGATAGAGGGAAATCAGATAAAGATCATAAAGAAAGAGAGAGAGAGATCTGAGTTTGTTGAAGATTATGTTGCTTCTTCAAACAGCCCCTCACAATCCAGTGTGTGATTTAGTTGTTTTTTTTCCCTTTTCATTTAGTCTTCATTTGTGGGTGTCGTTGCTATTGGAGACCTCATCAAATCAACTCTTGGTCCAAAGGGAATGGTAAGCTAGGGAGTTTTCCTTTAATTACATCATCATGATATCATATTTTTATATTATTTGTGTACCCATACAGGACAAGATATTGGTCTCCAATGGCCCTCACAACGAGGGTATCCAGGTTACCAATGATGGTGCCACCATACTCAAGAGTATAGGAGTAGACAACCCAGCTGCTAAAGTACTAGTCGGTAAGAGATATTGAAAAAAATAATACTCTTTTATACACTGCACACTGTAGCTATGTGTGCATGTGTGTTCTTTTGAAACCGTTTTTTGTTATATGTATTTTCTGTTTTTGAGAATAGTTAAAGGCCTGTGTATCCGCGAGACTGATATTTGAACTTTTTATCAAGTGCAATTATGAATATGATAGAATCAGACAAAATATTAATATGGTCCTGCTTTAGAACTAGCTTGAGTACAGCGGATGTACACTGTATATTATCGGACGATTTTCTCATTTCTCTTGTCTATCTCCAGAGATCTCCAAGGTCCAGGATGATGAGGTGGGAGATGGTACTACCAGTGTCACTGTACTGGCGTGTGAGCTACTCAAGGTGAGGGGTGTGACCAAGGTCATGTGACCTAGGAAGGTTTTATTTGATTAACCTTGTGTGTGAATTAGAATAAGTACCGACATTTTTTGTTCAATAAATAGCTATAGAAAATGTGTGATATACAGTAGGAGGCTATTTTATTAACCCTTTGTTGCCTTGTCTCTCTCTAGGAAGCTGAGCAGCTGATAGCCCGCAAAGTCCATCCTCAGATCATCATAGCGGGGTGGAGGAAGGCAGTGGACTGTGCCAGGGACGCCCTCACCAAGTCGACCCAGGACAACGGGAGCAATCAGGACAAGTTTAAAGAGGTCAGGACGGGTTTAAGGAAGTTAGAAAACACAGTTTGCATGAAAAAAGATAGTTTACTTNCCATCTCTGACCTCATCATCCTGGACCTTGGAGATCTCTGAAGATAAACAAGAGAAAAGAGAAAATCGTCCGATAATATACAGTCACAGTACGTCTGCTACTCAAGCTAGTTCTATAGCAGGACCATAATATTTTGTCTGATTCTATCATATTTATTGCAATTGATAAAAATTTCAAATATCAGTCTCGCGGATATACACTATTCTCAAAAACAGACAATACATATAAAGAAAAAAGGTTTCAAAAGAATTGCCTAGCTTACCATTCCTTTTGGACCAAGAGTTGATTTAATGAGGTCTCCAATAGCTATGGCACCCACAAATGATGACTAAATGAAAAGGGAAAATCAACTAAATCACATACTGGATTGTGAGGGGGTGTTTGAAGAAGCAACATAATCTTCAACAAACTCAGATCTCTCTCTCTCTCTTTCTTTGTGATCTTTATCTGATTTCCCTCTATCCCTCTCTACCTACCAGTCTGGCTGTCTAGCTCTGCCCAGCTCCTCTTCCACTCCCTGCTGGTAGATCTGTACTGGTTGAAGAGATGCCACGGTCCTTCTTGTGCTTTTGACTCGACGTGGCTGACTGAGGAGGGAAGGAGTTAGGGTGAGTAGTGGCCACAGCCAGCTGTATACAGTGACTCCCCACAAGTCAGTCTCTGGAGCAGTGGACCACCTATCCCAGCTATACCACCTCACGAGGGGACCGTGCCTTCCTGTTAGGGTATAATTATGATGAGAGCAGAAGGAGAAAATTTATCATGTGATATCAGACCACTGAAACAGCTAAGAGTATTTTATAAGACAATTTTTAACACATATCCATGCATTATGACACTTTAATACCTATAGTTCATGTTTAATAAACGGTGTCCTTTTTCAAACTACTGAGGTGTATGGCTCCAGAAAATAAATAGCTCACAAATTTGTTGCTTCAGCGAGATCTGATATGGGTCGACAAAATTGCATACGACATCTATGACTAAATCTTTGATGCATGTTGTTGTGACGACCTTTACCAATTGTACAGATTTACCAGACTCTTTGCAATGAATAGTCTGTTCCGTTGAAGATGACTCCCTTCACGATGTGTCTCAGTGAGCAGCACTGTCTGGGAAGTCACTGGGTTGATGCCTGAGAAGCTGAAGTTCCACACACAAGGTTTGAGATGGTGTTTTGTGTTTGTTGCCAGTGGTTTATAGTTGTATATTAAGGTTAGAGTATTTTGAGTGGGCGGTACTTTTGCTATCGCTAATTTAATTAGTGAATCATGAAGGGGTGTGTCCAAGATTTCTATATCAAAATATACAATTGAAAATAAAAGTGTTCAGGAGGTGCTAGAGATCATTTTCGTGCAAAA
Organism: Tethya wilhelma; assembly: GCA_964030475.1. NCBI lineage: Eukaryota > Metazoa > Porifera > Demospongiae > Tethyida > Tethyidae > Tethya > Tethya wilhelma. Next base: position 5,209,050 of record CAXIPT010000002.1, on the reverse strand, counting down.
ACTAGCGACCGGAAGTTGCCTTCGAACAAGTGACCGGAAATTAGACCACATCAAAGTACTTCAAAGCATTCTTTGGAAACCGCGGACCGCAGGCACTTAAAAAAAAAAAATTAAAAAAAAAAAGCGAAAAATTACTCCTAAAATACTGTATGGGTGTGTCTTGTGCATGCAATAGGATGGCTGTGTAGTGATATGCATGAAAATGTGCAGCAAATTTGCAGGATGGCTAGCGGAGAGTGTGTGCTAGCTGTGACTTCGAGGCTTGGTGGGCGTGTCCAACCAAGCGTGTGTTGAGTGTGATTGACTTTTGACCTCTGACCTTTGACCCCTCTGCCACCTAGGTGAGCTCAAAGTGAGTCTGTACAGGAAAAGTTGAATTTGACAGGGCTGTATAAAGTCCATTTTTCTTCCCTGGTGGAGAGGAGAGAGAGGCAGTGAGGTATGTGAGCTTGTAGGGTGTTTGTGTGTCTTGAATATCATGTTTAGTTTTTGACTGGGTGGGACTCAGTTTTCCTGTTTACCTGTTATGCATTTTGTGAGAGAATGTGGTTGTGAAAAGTGTATACATAGTATAAAAAGCCCTCTACAGACTTGGTGAGCAGTTTTTTGCTTTTTCTCAACATACATTTTTTCGTTCATCTGTTGTCTTTCAAGCCGCCTGGTTGTTGTTCCCTGTGAGTGAGTGGCAATGGCAGAAAAATCCATTTTAGAGAGCAACTAAATTTGACCTTTGACCCTTTTGAGCAATAATCAGCCATTTTGAGACCAAATCCTCTCGGCTTTGAGATAGTATCATGAGTTTCTATGAGCCTATGAATATCATTACTGTTTTAGTGTGATCCCCGCCCACTCAAAAACCTCTAACCTGAAAGATAGACATACTGACCAGTTAGTTAGTAAGTATTTTAGGCAACACTATAGCCTCTGTCTATCACTCCAGCCATTTGTGCAATTCTGTGTGTCAGCATTTAGCTAGCAAAGTTTTGTGGACTCTGAGAAGAGAGAGAGAGAAAAAAAAAAGACCCGCTCTGTACAGTCTCAGTGGGAGGACTCCACTCACTAGTTAGTACTTATAGGAGGGTCATCAAACTAGAAGTGTTTTGTGAAGTGATGCTGGAAATAGTTATTTTTTCGGAAGTAAATGTCAGCTACCTCATTTCTCCCTATCACTCCTGTACATTTGCCCGGGCATAGGAAGTATTTGATTGCCCCCACTCTATAGTCTGTACCATACAGTCTGACTGTTATTGTATACACACATGTACAATACAGAGAATGGAGCAACACCACTGTCATGTGTTGTCAGTCAACATTTACAGAAGAGGTAAAGATAGGTAATTTAAAAGATAGCTGTCATGAACCATTTCCCCCTATACTGTACACAGGATGTCAAGAATGTGTTTGGTAGCTATTTAAGCTAAAGGCTCACTGTGCCACCATGAGTCACAGACCACTGCTAGCTAGCAGCTACATAGCAAGACAAAACATCCAAATGGCCGACCCACAGCTAACAGACAGCAGCTTCAACACCTCCATGGCCATGAGGGACTTCACGGGCAGTCTTCAAGTCTTGGACTGATATAGAGAGGAGTATGGATTCGGCAAAGAAGACATTGATGGAGAATTTTGCTTTATCAGCACTGTGAGTTTGGGCGAAAATTTTAGCTCAGTCGATTCAAATTTTGTACCCCAAGTGTACACACCCCATGCTGAGATGTGTACACACACACCCTCTACAGTATATGTGTGTATGTATATGAACAGTATTTTATGAGGTGCTGTAAGTTATGTCATTTCCCTACAGAACACTTTGAACTGTTTTCATGTGTTTCTTTCTATACATCAATTTAGGATGCCACTACTGAGGCAATTCAGCTTAGATCAGATCGATCCCTCCCACCCCATCATTTGCTGGCCGAGTTGCTCATGTCCTCCTCATCTTCACATGGACCATAGTCCATCAATGATGGGTGCCGTGGTGAGACAGATACTCTCCTGCTTTAGAAGAGATGTGGTAAGTTTCAATTTTGAAAAGCTTAAGAGAATATCTTTTGAAACTGATTTGTTTTATCTTAGCATGTGTTTCAAATGGTGCATACTAAACCATCTTTACCAGGCACATTTGATCATGCATGGATTTAAGGTTACGGGCTACCGTTTGCTCATGAATATTTTAATGAGCACGCGTAGTTATTTTAGTGCGGAGCAAACCGCAACTTGTGCAAAACTGTTGGCATGATTTTTTGGCGTCAGTTTTTTTCCAAAGTATTCCGCGTGTGACCGTATAAAGTGGCTCTTTTTAACCGGATTGTATGTGGGCAGGGCCAGATCTAAAAAGAAATTTGACAGCTCGTTCAACGACAGAGAAACGGCAGCTTTTGTCTTCGCTTCTGCTGCAGAATCACGACAAGAAGTAAGTTTGAGCTACCATTTTTTTCATACTATAAGAAAGAGAAGCCAACCGAATAGATCTGGCCCTGCAGAGAGTTGGAAATAAGCGTCTAACGCTCCCATAGTCGATCTGGAACGTTGCCTCTTGAAATAAACTGACGCCAAAAATTTTTGGCTACTCTTTCTGTTGGTATCTCTGAGTGTAGTAAGCCTGCTAAGGTTGTCTTTTCGCTGTTTAGGCCTGAAAGTTAAAAAGAATAACTGTCTAAGCTGTTGTTTAAAATTTGGCAGGAAATTGCTGCAGTAATTTGCCAAAAAGAAACTTTTTATTCTTGCTCATTAAATATTCATAGCAGAATGTACCCCGTAACCTTAATAAATCATTACTAGCACCTTACAAAAGGCCTGGGAAAGAGGCTATGGCCATTGTATAGGTATAGTCTAGCCCTAGACCCCGCCTCTTTCACCAGTGAAAAATGGGGGTCTAGAAAAACTGGTGCACTTCCGCCACTTCCGACTCTAGTTGTAATGAGGAGATTTCTAGGAAACATGAAAATGTTTGTACTTTACTACATGTTGAAGTTCTCTCTCTCTCTCTCTCTCTCTCTCTAGCACCATCTTTGTCTGTGGGTTTGTGTGGCTCATCTTCTCTCTCAGTATTCGTATCATGACAGCCATCTCTGTGAAGCTCTTCAGCTCAAATGTCATCATCATTTGGCCTCCTAATATAAGGTACATACTTGCATTTTCATTGTACCCTCACATCCTCACACCCTCACACCCTCACACCCTCACACCTCACATGTTCAGATTTGAAGATGCTGCCAAGATTGTTCTCCTCCTCTCTCTGTTCGGCTTCTTCACCTTTGACCTTGTCTACCTGTTCTCCATCATGAACTATGCAGCTCAGAGTGAGTTCAATGTCTACCTCCTCTGGGACATCAGGAGGCTACTCCAGACAAAGAAATATGACACCATTGATGGGTTCATGAAGGTAAGGGTATGGCCCCTCGGATTATTCTTTCTTTCTCTGTTGAAGATGACTTTGGAATAGCTATAATAAAACTAGTTTTATTGAAAAGCAAAGAAAACTCCGAATTTTCCTTATATAAAAAGTTTGTGTATCAAGATCTCTNCTTATTTGCCTTGGTCTTTTCACATTGTTTAGGAACGTGTTAAGCAAGAGAAGGAGAGAGCAGAAAAAGAAGAGCAAGAATTGAGAGAGGTAACCATATGAGTTCAGGTGGAGCTAGTCCATGTGAAGCTATAAGCAGCTGTACATGTGTGCCATTCACACACACACACACACACACACACACACACACAGGCTCAGCGTGAGTCCATGAGTGATCAAGTACCAGAAGAACCACCCAAAGACTGTAAAGAAAAGATATGTACATTTAGAGTACGCTACCCTGATGGTCAATCTGAACAAAGAAGATTTCTAGCAAGAAATACAATAAAGGTACATTAGTTCATCTTACACGACATCGTGTAGATATCCATAGAATTGTTGTACTTGTTCTATGCACCTTTGTGTAGTATACATGGTTCGTGTTTGGTTCTAAATGTTAACTTGTAGTCTGTTGTTAAAAGAGTAGCTGGTCTTTCATTATTACAATGTGTAACATGATTGCCTACTGTTCCTTTCTCTGTAGGACTTAATAAATTTTCTTGGTTCAAAGAATTACATGACATCAGAGTATAGGGTTCTGACAAGTTTTCCACGAAAAGATGTAAGCCCAGTAAAATATAACAATGTATGGTAATGGTGTAAGTGGCATACAACCATGGACCATTGCTACATGGTTGTGATAGGGAGGTCTTCGGTTTGATGCCCGGAGATTTTTCTTTCAATATTAATTTTTTGAACATTTACAGCTAAACTAGAACCCCAAGTATTAGTATCACAACCACACCTTAAAATTGGTGTATATCTTGCATATACCACCTGAAGCAAGATCCTTATCTCTTTTGATTTCTCTGTCCTTGTTCCACAGCTCTCTGATGTTGAGTTAGGATTATCGTTAGAAGAGGCAGGTCTCTGTCCTCAACAGACTCTTCACATTGAAGAAAAGTAACTCAAGTCTCTCTCTATTATTTTACAATCATGTACATTATTATTGAATAATTTATTATTATAATTATGTATGCACATTAATTGCCTACTATCTCTTGAGCATAAAAAATGAAGTAGTCATGTGCCGAAATTGCGGCATGCCTTGTTTCCTTACTTTTTACTGCACTGCCCATTCCTACACTGTTAATTTTTATGAAATTTTTACTATACTTGTTCATTCACTTTTTTCAACACTAAAGTGAGGAGACTATATCAGGGACTTAGTAAGTCCTTACAAAAAGCTTGAGTAGCAGTACTATTAAGCTAATGCGCATGCGCATTAAATGCCACGTGGATAGATAACGACCTTTGACCTCTACCTACAAAAGATGGCTGCATTGAAGTGTATAAATTTATATACTAAGTTTTAAAGCTTTCTAGCTCTTGTTTTAACACATTTGGGCAGAAAGCGAGTGTAAAAGGCACTAGTCCAGATGAGAACAAGTTGTTCTGTGTAGTCAAAACAAGCTCAACGTCTTTTGTTTCTCTGGAAATCGCTTTCAAGTAAGTCAGTTAGTAAGTAAGTAAGTAAGTGAGAACAAAATTGCGTGGGTGTAGCTTCTAACTAGCGCTCGCTACGAGTGCTTATGAAAGCTTTTGTGAGTTTTAGGCCATGCAAGCATTTGTTAATCTGTCTGATAGAGCTTCTGTGCAAGTTTGAAGGTTTAACTTTGTCTTGCTAGATTTTTATGGTGATAAACATTTTGTATTGTGTCTATGGGACAGTGGGCCCATTCCTACTATACGTACTACCGTACGTATGATNATAGAAACTCAAGACATAGTGAGATAATTATACTATCAGCAGTATGCCCAAATATAGTAGGCAACAGGCCTTCTCTATTTTTAGTCAGTGGAATGAGACATACATATAGTATTGTATAATTTGAAGGATAGGAGGTCCTGAGATGGTTCATACACTCTCATGTTATACTACTGAAAAACATCAGTATCACAAGTGGGCTAGCTCTAGCAAAAACTAATTTCAAGTCTGCAAGACCTAGCTAACAGTAGCTGAACATACAGCTGGTAAAGTATAAGGTGGTCTTTCACTTACGTTTGGAGTCTCAGTTCTTCAGGGTACTTCGTTATAATGGCAGAAATATCGGCTTTAGTCAGTCCCAGTGCCTCTGCCACGCCCCCTTCAAACTCGTACATACATTTAGCGACTTGACCAACTTCTATGGACACTCCTCCGCTAGCTGCGTCTATCCTCTGGTGGAGTCTGGCTCTCACTGGCTCTGGTAAACTGCTACAGTACTCTGAAACACTGAGTGAAGCCATCTTGTGTCTTCTTCCTTGTTTAGCAATAATAATTAATTAGTGTGCGCATGCTCTATTGATGACGCAATATTCGTAATAAGCTCAAGTGCCACGCCTTTGCATGATGCAACCACACTTGAAAAACAAAAGCTGACAATCAAATACACATGATACAACGAATAAAGATTACATAATTATTTTAAACACACATACATGAACATCAAAACATTACTACTTTTATTCCACCACTTTCAGCACAAAACCATCAAAACACATGAAATAAGTCAGTTCAATTCTTCCTCTAGTCTTCTCTCTCTCTCTCTCTCTCTCTCTCTCTCTCTCTCTCTCTCTCTCTCTCTCTCTCTCTCCAGCCACTGACCAGCTGGTCAGAGATATGTAGTGAAGGAGTAGACACTCTGTTGAAAGAGTATCAACATGGTGAAGGTGAACCCAACCAGAACAGCATACATCATCCACGGGTAGATTGGGACTCCAAACAATGAGGCCTGGGAAGGAAAGGACAAGAGAAAACAACAACAAACATTATCAGTCAAAACTTAGTCAAAAAGGATACCACATGGACTGGCCAACTTGAGCTGCTAGTAATATGTTTGTTTGAATGGAAAAGCCTTTTATTATGAGCAATACTATTATCTAGCTATCTTCAAGCAACACTTGAAGACAATCACTTAGTCACAAACTAAAGAGGAGGATGTTTCTTGTACGTGCAGACAATCTTTTAGTCATGTAAACTTTTAAAATCTTCTGGTTTAACTAAACTTATTCAGCCTACCATTTCCTTCAAATACTGTTCATCTATAGCTGATTGTACCTTAATATCAAGATACTTCATGTGTGCATACCCTATACCCTTCTCCAGATCGAGGCCAATGAGAGCAGTGAGACCAAGATTAGCTAGGAGGAACAAGGCCAGGCCTGTCAGGGTGGCAGTCTTCACATTCAACACTTTAAGATATCTTTGACACTCCAACGTATCCTGTGAAGGTTGGGGAAACAACACATGGCAGTTTACATACCCTAGCTGGGCTGTACAAACACATACACACACGAAAAATGAAAGTTTTTACTAAGGAAGAGTGTCAGTGCCTGCTCAGGTACACCTTAGAGATATTCAACAAAAAATAAATGCCTACAATAAAATCACGGATACAACAAATCAGTTTCAAAAGATACACTCTTGAACTTTTCAAATTTTTTAAATTGAAACTTACCACATCTCTTCTGAAGCAGGAGAGTATCTGTCTCACCATGGCACCCATGATGGTCCATGTGAAGATGAGGAGGACATGAGCAACTCGGCCAGTAAAAGATGGAGTGGGGGGATCGACCTGCTAAGCTGAATCGCCTCAGTAGTGGCATCCTAAATTGATGTATGGAAAGAAACACATGAAAACAGTTCAAAGTGTTCTGCAGGGAAATGACATAACTTACAACACCTCATAAAATACATGTTTATGTTCATATACATACACACATATACTGTAGAGGGTGTGTGTGTACACATCTCAGCATGGGGTGTGTACACTTGGGGTACAAAATTTGAATACTGATTTAAAATTTTCGCCCAAACTCACAGTGCTGATAAAGCAAAATTGTCCATCAATGTCTTCTTTACCGAATCCATACTCCTCTCTATATCAGTCCAAGACTTGAAGACTGCCTGTGAAGTCCCTCATAGCCATGGAGATGTTGAAGCTGCTGTCTGTTAGCTGTGGGTTGGCCATTTGGATGTTTTGTCTTGCTATGTAGCTGCTATAGCTAGCAGTGGTTTGTGACTCATGGTGGCATAGTGAGGCCTTTAGCTTTAATAGCTACCAAACACATTCTTGATATCCTGTGGGGGAAATGGTTCATGACAGCTATCTTTACCTATCTTTACCTCTTCTGGAAATGTTGACTGACAACACATGACAGTAGTGTTGCTCCATTCTCTGTATTGTACATGTGTGTATACAATAACAGCCTGACTGTATGGTACAGTCTATAGAGTGGGAGTAATCGAATACTTCCTATGGCAAATGTACAGGAGTGCATGCCGATAGGGAGAAATTGGGCAGCTGACATTTTATACTTCCGTATAATTATGGCAAAAAAATAACTATTTCCAGTTATCACTTCACAAAATACTTCTGGTTTAATTTTGATGATGTAATTGCACCCCCTCTATAGGGACCATATGCTGATGACCCACCTATAAGTACTAACTAGTGAGTGGAGTCCTTCCACTGAGACTGTACAGCCTCGGAGGGGGCTTTCAAGTTTTCCTCTCTCAGGCTCTCTTCTCAGAGTCCACAAAACTTTGCTAGCTAAATGCTGACACACAGAATCGCACAAATGGCTGGAGTGATAGCCAGAGGCTATAGTGTTGCCTAAAATACTTACCGCTAACTATTTACTGGTCAGTAGGTCTATCTTTAACATACAATAGGAGTTTAACAGTATGTTAAACGATGTTAACTCACAAGCCCTCCTCCTTGGGTTGGGGTTGGGGTTGGTGGTGGGAGTGGTGCGCATGCGCTATTAGATCACGTGTACCTAATTACTCATTCTCTCAACTTGCCAGTTCCCTAGCTGTTGCAACTGGCAGCATAAATACGATAAGCTAGGCCAGTGGCGGAGACCCCTCGCCTATGTATCACTCTGGGACTGGCGGACGGGATCGGACAGTCGCCGACTGAAGGCTTTCGATAAGCCTAAGGCCACAGCAAAGATCCAGGGGAGCAAACCAAACCCGGCGACGATGACAAGCGTTAGTGGTCAGCGGAGAAGAGCAGTACTCGAATAGAACACCCAGAACAGAAGCAGTACGATAGCAGACCAGGAGCCGGCTTCAAAGGAGAGTCCAAGACATCAAGATAAGTACATAAACATAGATGGTATATATCTCCCGCGTTTTTTGAGCCCAGCTGGCATGGCCACGTGGCCTGGTCATAGGGACACTCACGTGATGACCTCAACCAAAGGTAACCCCGCGTTCACGCGCGTTATAAGCCTCAGTAAGCATTAGAATCAGAGAAGCAAATCAGCACAATAGGAATAACTCTTAGCATAAAAGTTAACGCTTCCTTACTAAAAGTGACAAGGCCAAAGTCGACTATATATGGCTATATACTTAGGCACAACTAGAGTAACTAGTAAAGTGATATACGAAGTATTAACTAGCCTAGCTATTAGTTTCAGGCAGCTGCCCTGAGATCAATAGTGAAAACAGTTAAATACTGATTCAGCATGATCCTCCAAATCTCGAGCGTATCAAAGTAGTAATCAGACAACATCACCGCAGTTACCGAACATGACTATGTCTTCCTCAATCTCACACTCATTTTGGTTCGAGGGGCTGAAGTGTGTCAAGTCCTTCTCGCACTGCCACTAGTAAGTGAGACAAACTACTAAGGGATCCAAACTAGGCCAGTACATTGGATAGCAGAGCTGTGGGCTCGTCATTACTAATACAGAAACCTCCAGCCATGGAAAGGTTCTTGCGCAAACGAACACTACTTAATGATGGTATGGTAGTTACCTAGCAGTATAANATGCTGTGCTAGCTATAGTACACATATGCATATGTATACGTGGAATTGTGGATTGATGTGCATGATGTGTTCCAACAGCTCCCTGTCTACGAACAAGTACATTGTGGTTATCAGGCCATCGTGGCAAACAGGATATATACAAAGCTGTTGAGGGCTTGTGGAATTATATGCTAGCATAATTTTAAGAATAATAGGTGGCTTGGAGCATAGAGAATAATGCTGGAATAATGGGCGAAAATTTTGTGATTTGGTAATGGTCATCACACAAGCATGCATGAATGAAGATTGTTGAGGTACAATAACTAGAGATAAAAAGAATGCCTATAAACCCCCATGTAGCTTACTCCAAAAAGCAGTTTGGATATATTTAAGATGGTTAAACTGTGTTAAATTTTTGGTCGTTGGCTTGTTAGTGTTGTTACAAGCCTTAAAAGGTGAATGTGCAAAATTAGCTTGATACACACTTTACTATGATGAGCCTGCTACCAAGAATAATTTGAGAATAATGGGGATCATGAAAAAGAATAATAGGGTCATGTATTGGGAATTTAAGAATAGAAGAATAGGTAAAATTTTGAGCATAATTCGCAGGGCCTACACATGCACCCACTGTCAGACAGGCACCATATACAAGGACGGGAGACAGTACACATGCACCCACCATCAGACAGGTACCTTGCACAGGGAGGGGGATAGTATACACACGCACCCACTGTCAGGCAGGTACCATACACAGGGAGGGGGACAGTACATATGCACCCACCACCAGACAGGCACCATACACAGGGAGGGGGACAGTACACATGCACCCGCTGTCAGTCAGACACCATACACGGGGAGGGGACACTACACACAAGGCATTAAGTTCCCATGGGCAGCAAGGGTCTCTAAGAGTTGCTGTGTAGATACTAACAAGAAATTTAATGCTCAAACTCCAGTTAAATACCAATTAAGTTATAGATATACCATTATCAGCTCAGCTTGGATGCCTGGGAGTATTACAAAAGCTTAAGCAGGAATAGCTTAGCTGTATAGGAATATCATGGGTCAAGGATTCAGCCCTACGTACAATCAGTCCAACCACTAGGCCAGGATTACTCTTCTTATTAGTTATATTGCATATCTGCTGCTTTACAGTACTACGAATTGAGAATGATGAGCGAACAATATTAGCTGCATTAAATTTAGTACCGAAAGAGTATGGTCTCCTTCGGTGGAGCAACCATAAAATGAAGTGATACAATAATTCTTACAAATCTACGAAGATGAGCTTTAAATCTACCACATGAACACAAGCGAAACTAACAATGTCACGCATTTGGGTGTTAAACCGCCGCATATATTCTGTGAAGGTCAATGCGAGCTAGCTCAAGACAGGATGAAAGATATATTGAATATTGGATGGCATGGTGTTGCAAAGCTTAACGACTCTCAAAATAGAAGTGGCTCACGATTGATAATCAATCATCAATCAGGATTGACTTGGGCTTATTTAAGGATGCAGCTCCATATATAGCGAAGTATTTACAAAAATTTGCGGTTTTCAAAACGTTTGGGTTGTGGTCTGCATTTTAAGAAACAACCAACGGAGATGCCAAGTGGCAGGTAAAATAAACTGGGGTGCACGTACAGGGTTACAAAGATACAAGGAAGTGCGATGTTTGGGGGGGGGATCACCTATGGTGATAATGGGGGTCTGGGCCTCCCCCCAAACATCCCCTCAAGGCTTAATAAAGTGCAACAATAAGGTGATTAACTGGGGGAAGTCCTCGATAATAATAATAGATAATAGGGGCAAAGACCCTGAAAGTGAAGTATATCAGAGAAGGCTCTGATGATAAATAAGATAATAGGGGCAAAGACCCTGAAAGTGAAGTATATCAGAGAAGGCTCTGATGATAAATAAGATAATAGGGGCAAAGACCCTGAAAGTGAAGTATATCAGAGAAGACTCTGATAATGAATAAGATAATAGGGCCCTGAAAGTGAAGTATCTCAGAGAAGGCTCTGATGATGAATAAGATAATAAAGTGAAGTATCTCAGAGAAGGCTCTGATGATGAATAAGATAATAGGGGCAAACCCCTGTATGTCAGAGAAGGCACTGACGTCAAGTATATGTTACAGGCCAAAGGCTGTACTTGTATGTGTGGGGTATGCATGGTGTATGGGACCCGGGAAATCATGATGAGCTCAAGGGGTGGTCACGACCATACCCGCTGTACTAACACCCGCGACCGGGATCAAGATGCGATCAAGGGGTCAAAGCAACAAAAATTGGCCCTATCAAGGGTCAAGAAAGCTCTACTGCTCACTTTCGATCAACGGTCAAAGGTCATTGACTGCAAATAGCACGTTTTAGTGGGTCAAAGTTCAAATTTATCACGATCAAGGCCTTCCAAAGTGGTGAAATCAAGGGTCAAGGCCTAAAAATTGGACGGATCAAATTTTGATCCCGGTCGCGGGTGTTAGTACAGTGGGTATGGTCGTGACCACCCCTTGTGAGCTTCATTACTAGAATTAACCTGATGTCAATTAAGTGACTATGCGGGGATCCCAATACATGCATACCCCTAACTCCACCACCAACCACCAAAGTATAACCAGCATCAAGCTGGTGCTTGTATCGTATTGTGTATTAAGGGGCATAGGGAGTTAACTATAAACCACTGGCAACATGCAAACACACAACACCATCTCAAACCTTATGTGTGGAACTTCAGCTTCTCAGGCATCAACCAAGTGACTTCCCAGACAGTGCTGCTCACTGAGACTCATCGTGAAGGGAGTCATCTTCAACGGAACAGTCTATTCATTGCGAAGAGTCTGGTAAATCTGTACAATTGGTAAAGGTCGTCACAACAACATGCATCAAAGATTTAGTCATAGATGTCGTATGCAATTTTGTCGACCCGTATCAGATTTCACTGAAGCAACAAATTTGTGAGCAATTTATTTTCTGGAGCTGAGCATGGCCGTACACCTCAGTAGTTTGAAAAAGGACACCGTTCAACATGAACTATAGGTATTAAAGTGTCATAATGCATGGATATGTATTAAAAATTGTCTTATAAAACTGTTTCAGTGGTCTGATATCACATGATAAATTTTCTCCTGCTCTCATCATAATTATACCCTAACAGGAAGGTCCCCTCGTGAGGTGGTAGCAGCTGGGGGTTAATGTTGTCCAGTCTTCATCCGCAGCTGCTACTAGTGGTGGTCTACTGCTCCAGAGACTGACTTGTGAGGAGTCACTGTATACAGCTGGCTGTGGCTATTACTACTCACCCTAACTCCTTCCCTCCTCAGTCAGCCACGTCGAGTCAAAAGCACAAGAAGGACCGTGGTATCTCTTCAACCAGTACAGATCTACCAGCAGGGAGTGGAAGAGGAGCGGGCAGAGACAGCCAGACTGGTAGGTAGACTGAGAGGGATAGAGGGAAATAAGATAAAGATCATAAAGAAAGAGAGAGAGAAATCTGAGTTTGTTGAAGATTATGTTGCTTCTTCAAACAGCCTCTCACAATCCAGTGTGTGATTTTTTTTTCCCCCTTTTCATTTAGTCTTCATTTGTGGGTGCCATAGCTATTGGAGACCTGATTAAATCAACTCTTGGTCCAAAAGGAATGGTAAGCTAGGGAGTTTCCCTTTAATTACATCATCATGATGTCATATTATTATTATATTATTTGTGTACCCACACAGGACAAGATATTGGTCTCTAATGGCCCTCACAACGAGGGTATCCAGGTCACTAATGATGGTGCCACCATTCTGAATAGTATTAAAGGTCTGCGTATTCGCGAGACTGATATTTGACCTTTTTAACAAGTGCAATAAATATAGAATCAGACAAAATATTATGCTGTATATTATCGGACGATTTTCTCTTTTCTTTTGTTTCCCTTCAGAAATCTCCAAGGTCCAGGATGATGAGGTCGGAGATGGAACTACCAGTGTCACCATACTGGCGTGTGAGCTACTCAAGGTGAGGGGTGTGGCCAAGGTCATGTGACCTAGGAAGGTTTTATTTGATTAACCTTGTGTGTGAATTTAGAATCTGTTCTTAAAAGTACTGACATTTTTTGTTCAATAAATAGCTATATATAGAAAATAATGTGTGATGTACATTAGGAGGCTATTTTATTAAAGGAACTGTGTCACTATATAAGCGGTGTTTTGTTACTAAAAATAAAATGTGTGACATTTTATGATGTTCTATGACCGTTTGTGACTTTTTGTTTTGTTTCTTGCGCGATCTGGGTACCATGCCCGGGTATTAGCCCCGTGTATGTGTGTATATTGCGCATTTGTCAACAAAAAATGTCACAAAACGTCACGCATTTTATTTTTGGTAACAAAACAGTGCTTATATAGTGACACAGTTCCTTTAACCCTTTGTTGCTGTGTCTCTCTCTAGGAAGCTGAGCAGCTGATAGCCCGTAAGGTCCATCCTCAGATCACCATAGCTGGGTGGAGGAAAGCAGTGGACTGTGCCAGGGACGCCCTCACCAAGTCGACCCAGGACAACGGGAGCAATCAGGACAAATTAGAGATCAGGACAAGTTTAAGGAAGTTAGAAAATACAGTTTCCATATAGGGTTTACTTGTAGTTAGATTACGTACTTGTATAGATTTTTTTNTATGTCTCATTACATGTTCAATGTTTTTTGTACTTGTATTAATAGTATTGCCCATTCCATATATAGCTAGTCCATATGAAATGTACTACAGCATTGCATGTGTAACAAGTTGTGAATCTCAATATCAACCTAATGCACATGTACAGTATACTAGCTTGAAGTAGTTTCCCAGATTTCCCAGGCACACATAGTACTTACAAGTATAGTTCAGTGGGGTAGGAATGGGCAGTGCTGTAAAAAGTAAGGAAACAATGCATGCATGTTGCAATTTTGTCACATGCATGACTACTTCATTTTCATTTTCGATTCCTCATGCATCCAGTCATATAAAATAAATACTGATATGGTTCAAACAATGCTGTACATGTCCATTAATATTACTATAATGATATAGCTTGATGTCATAGAGTGTGCACTGTGCAAGCCATGCAATCACAGTGTATACATCAATTGCATGGCTAGCTATAGCTAAGTTAGCTAAAGTACATAAGCAGCCAATTTACTTACGAAATGTCATTGTTTCAGTTAACCCTCAAAACTCTTAGGTTAAATTGCAAGACTTGGACATAGTCATGTGCCGAAATTGCAACATGCATGCCTTGTTTCCTTACTTTTTACAGCACTGCCCATTCCTACCCCACTAATTTTTATGAAATTTTTACAATACTTGTTCATTCACTTTTTTTCAACACTAAAGTGTGGAGACTACCAGAGACTGGTTAGTCCCTACAAAAAGCTTGGGTAGCAGTAACTGTTTTCATTAAGCTAAACTAGGCTAATGTGCATGCGCGCGCATTAGATGCCACGTGGATAGATAACGACCTTTGAACATTACCTACATAATTTTATAAGATGCCATGGCTGCACTGAAGTACACAAATTTATAGGCTAAGATTCTAGATCCTGTTTAAGTACATTTTAGCAGTAATTTAAAACAAGTGTAAAAGACGCTAGTCCAGATGAAAATAAGTTACTTCATGTATTCAAAACCACCTCAGTGTCTTTTGTTTTCCTGGAAATCTCGTTCAAGTAAGTCAGTGAGTAAGTGAGAACAAATTACGTGGATGTAGCTTCTGACTAGCGCTCTGCTCCGAGTGCTTAGGAAAGTATCTGTGAGCCTTAGGCGTTATATGCTGTTGGTAATCTGTCTAGGAGAGCTTCTGGGCAAGTTTAAGGGCTGAACTTTTTTTTGTTATATTTTTTATGGTGATATAACCTTTTTGTATTGTGTCTATGGGACATGCGGCCCAATCCTACTATACGTACTACCGTACGTATGATTGGTTGTTGTCTGTCTTTCCTCTCAGGATGGTAACACTCCACTTATAAAGGCTACTGAGAACAATCACCACCAAGTAGTTCAACTGCTACTGAAGTACCAGGCTGATGTGAATGCAAGGAACAAGGTATGTATGATAGTTATACTGTTTCTAAGATCAAAGTTCAAAGTCTAAATACCGTCACCCTCTCCACCAACCTTATAATGGTTTATGCATAGTGTTGTCAGGTTCAGCTAACTATAGGAACAATCGATAGGGGAGACATAGCATATGAGGGAATTCTATGAAAATTTTGATTCATGTGTTGATTATTGTGGACTCATGCATGTTTGTATTTATAGGGACTTCCCTTTGATATAAGCTGCAGGGTCAAAGTGCTTCATTAAGTTGATGATGGTGACTCCAATCTCATGTGTGTCTCAGTAATAGCCTATAGTGGGTGTGGCTGGTGTGGGTGATCACCTAGGGGTACTTGTCATTGGTGTATGTTACCAGCTGAGGTTTTTTGTATTGTCTCCTCTTTCATCAGTATGGCCGAACTGCTCTGTGGGAGGCTTCAAGAGGAGGACACCTTGAAGTGGTCCAGACATTATTGGAAGGTGATGCTGACCCCAATATTACTGATGATGTAAGTGTTGAAGTTAATTCACATGCACAAAATTCATACATTTTAGTCCAAAAGCTGTTATGTATGGCCACTATAATTTTTAGTTGGAGTTTTACTGGTAGAAAAAGTTATATATCCAACCTATTTTTAAATATAATATTGTTGAGTGAACGTTCTCATTCTTTAGTGTCATTCCCAACTTCCTATCACTTACTAAAGTCCATGCATCTGGTTTGAGAATGCTAGTATATAGAAAAAAATTAAATAACTTCTAAATATCTAACTTTTTTTCAAAATTTCTAGCACCTCGTTGCCTCGTGGGCTTGTGGACAAGAAATTAATCTTGATGCGGTTAAGCCGCCTATATATAGTATGCTACATTTTTTTTAATGTTCATTCACCAGGCCTTCTACATGCTAAAAAATTAATGAATTTAATAATATACAAGTATAGTAAAAATTTCATGAAAATTAGTGGCGTAGGAGTGCTGTAAAAAGTAAGAAAGCATGGCATGCATGTCGCAATTTCGGCACATGACTACTTCATTTTCATTTTCGATTCCTCATGCATCCAGTCATATAAAATAAATACTGATATGGTTCAAACAATGCTATACATGCCCATTGATATTATTATAATAATGGCTTGATGTCATCGATTGTGCAAGCCAATCACAGTATACATATTACACAAGTATAATAAGAATTTCATAAAAATTAGCCGTGCAGAAATGGGCAAGCTGCAAAAAGAAAGGAAACAAGGCTGGGACTTTAAATTTCGGCACATGACTACTTCATTTTAATTTTCGATTCTTCATGTATCCAGTCACATAAAATAAATATTGATATATGGTTCAAACAATGCTACATGTACATGTCCATTGATATTGTTATAATAATTATAGAATCATGATTAATTAAGTCATAAATAAATTAGAAGGTATACAGGTAACCTATATGAGCTTGGAAAACTTTGAAAATGAAGTAGTCATGTGCCGAAATTTAAAGTCCCAGCCTTGTTTCCTTTCTTTTTGCAGCTTGCCCATTCCTACACTGCTAATTTTTATGAAATTTTTATTATACTTGTTTGTTCACTTTTTCCAACTCAATTGCAATGGAGTATAAGCTATCAAAGACTGGTTAGTCCCTACAAAAAGCATGAGCTACTGCTTTCAAGTACACTGGATGCGCATGCACATTAAAGGCATGCAAACCACGTGGTCTGTTGACCACCTTTACCTACAACAAAATGGCTACATTCAGGTACTGTATTTTATATCAGAGTTTTTAAAATGCCTAGATTTTGTTTGTTATATAGCTTTTAGGCACCAAACGAGTATAAAAGGACGTAGTTCAGATGAATTCAAGTTGTACTGTACAGTTAAAGCTGGCTGAATGCCTTTTGTTTGTCTGGAAATCGCGTTCAAGTTTGTCAGTTAGGAAGGAAGGAAGGAAGGAAGGAAGGAAGGAAGAAGAAAACAAAATTGCAGCTGTTCTGGCTTCCCGCTAGCGCTCTCTCCAGAGTGCTCTAGAAAGTTTCTGTGAGTTTTGTTGATGCATGCACTTAGAAAACTATCCAAGGGAGGCTTTAATCCATATCTGAAGGTTTAGCTGTCATTCTCTGAAAGTTAATTTATGAGCATAAACATTTTGTATTGTGTCTATGGGACAGTCGGCCCATTCCTACTATACGTACTACCGTACGTATGATATTGCATGGCTATAGCTAACTTAGCTAAAGTACATAAGCAGCTAGGCAATTTACCTATATGTTATCAAGACTTGGACATAAAAATGAAGTAGTCATGTGCCGAAATTGCGACATGCATGCCTTGTTTCCTTACTTTTTACAGCACTACCCATTCCTACCCCACTAATTTTTATGAAATTTTTACTATACTTGTTCATTCACTTTTTTTCAACACTATAAAGTGTGGAGACTATCAGAGACTGGTTAGTCCTTACAAAAAGCTTGGGTATAGCAGTAAAATTATAACTGTTTTCATAAAGCTAAACTAGGCTAATGCGCATGCGCATTAAATGCCACGTGGGTAGATAACGACCTTTGAACTCTACCTACATAACTTCATAAGATGGCTGCACTGAAGTACACAAATTTATAGGCTAAGTTTCTAGATCTTGTTTTAGTACATTTTGGCCGTAAACAAGTGTAAAAGACGCTAGTCCGGATGAAAAGAAGTTACTTCGTGTATTCAAAACCACCTCAGTGTCTTTTGTTTTCCTGGAAATCTCATTCAAGCAAGTCAGTGAGTAAGTGAGAACAAATTGCGTGGGTGTAGCTTCTGACTAGCGCTCTGCTCCGAGTGCTTAGGAAAGTATCTGTGAGCTTTAGGCATTATATTCTTGTAATCTGTCTAGGAGAGCTTCTGGGCAAGTTTAAAGGCTGAACTTTGTTTTGTTAGATTTTTATGGTGATAAACATTTTGTATTGTGTCTATGGGACATGCGGCCCATTCCTACTATACATACTACCGTACGTATGATAATAAAATCAGTACAACAGCAGCATGCAAAATTAAGGCAATGGAACGAGGCTGTCTATACTCTCTTCATTGGTTGTTGTCTTGTATTTTCTCTCAGGATGGTGACACTCCATTTATAGTGGCTAGTGAGAACAATCACCTACAAACAGTTCAACTGCTACTGAAGTACCAGGCTAATGTAAATGCAAGGGGCAAGGTAT
Source organism: Tethya wilhelma (assembly GCA_964030475.1). Lineage (NCBI taxonomy): Eukaryota > Metazoa > Porifera > Demospongiae > Tethyida > Tethyidae > Tethya > Tethya wilhelma. Next base: position 5,190,491 of record CAXIPT010000002.1, on the reverse strand, counting down.
GTATGATAGTTACTGTTTCTGAGATTAAAGTTCAAAGTCTAAAATACCATCACCCTCACCACCAACCTTATAATGGTTTATATGTGCATGCAGTGTTGTCACATATAAACAGAATTTTCCTAGAATTCCCTCATATGCTATGCTCCCCTATCGATTGTTCCTAGTTAGCTGCTTTTGAACGTGTTGATTATTGTGGACTCATGTTCCTATTTATAGGGACTTCCCTTTAATATAAACTGCAGGGTCAAATTACTTGACTAAAATCTCATGTGTGTCTCAGTATTAGCTTATAAGTGGGTTTGGCTGGTGTGGGCAATCACGTAGGGGCATTGGTATATTATAATATTATTATGAGGTTAATTGTTTGTATTATCTCCTCTCTTAACAGATTGACAGGACTGCTCTGTGGGAGGCTTCAAGTGGAGGACACCTTGAAGTGGTCAAAACATTACTGGAAGGTGGTGCTGACCCCAATAGTGCTGATGTTGTAAGTGTTGAAGTTAACACAGCATTCATACATTTTATTTTTCCGAGCCATTATAATTATGTGTAATACTTTGGACCATTAAAATCCTTTTGATTTGGCAGAAAATTATTATCTATCCAATTTTTGAATGTAATTTATGTACTGTTACCTATAGGAGATATCAAAGTCCTATTAGAGTGGTATGAATACTCAAGCCCTTATATAAACAATAATAATTATTATAGTTACAAATTAACTTTGAGCATGGCCAGGTAGATAACAGTTTACAAGACAGTCATACAATAGACTGATGTGTTTTGCAGTTATATATGAGCCACTTTATCAGTCCATCATATAACCGTACTACAAGACTAGTAGTATAATTTCAAAAAAAAATTAGCAGTGTCGGAATTGGCACTGCTATGAAAAATAAGGAACCAAGACTTGTCTCGATTTCGGCACATGACTACTTCATTTTCAGTTTTGATCCCTCATCATTGATCATTCGTGCATCCTGTCATAAATTTACACTGAATAATATGATCTGTACATGCAATTATCATGATTTAAACTCCTGCACATATGTCAATCAATTGGCTAGCTAAGTGGGGTAAAGCTTAAGTATAAGCAGGTAACGTTGTGTTAAAACTAGCTCAATACCTTAATTTTGTTTCTCTAGAAATCGTGTTCAAGTAAGTCAGTAAGTAAGTAAGTAAGTAAGTAAGTAAGTAAGTAAGTGAGAACAAAATTATGTGGGTGTAGCTTCCGACTAGCACTCTCTACGAGTGCTTTGGAATGTTTCTGTGAGCTTTATATAGGACTTACAAGCAGTTGGTAATCTGCCTAAGAGAGCTTCTGAGCAAGTTTAAAGGCTTGACTTGGTTTTGCTGGATTTTTATCGTGATAATCATTTTGTATGGTGTCAATGGGGCAGTCAGCCCATTCCTATCATATTATAAGCAAAGTTTTGTCTGTCCGTGTGTCCATGTGTTACGGAGGGTCACCGGTATCCGACAAAGAAGCATGATAGAACAGCCAATCTTTCACAGAAGAAGAGTAGCAAGGGAATTAAGAGCTTTTGCTTCTAGGAGTATCCTTCTCTGTCAGTGTACACGAAACACAGCTAGCCAGATAACGAGTTTTTTGTTAGCTGATTGCAAAATGGCGGAAGTCGGAAAAGGGTCGTCTGTGACGTCACGTAACTATAGGTAAATTGCTGAGCTGGCCAAAATTGCAATTAGGAGCATTGCATGGATGCATGCAATGCAGTATAGTTACCTTTCACTGCCCAGTTACTATACAGATGCCTGTGCATGCTTGCATGCATCTAGCAGTAAACATCGGTATACTTCATACACAAGTAAGGAGCATGGCGAGCGAAGCGAGCCACACTCCTTGTATATACTATATGTTCTACCATACGTATGATATTGTATACTTTTGAGAGTGCATCTTCTTAACAAGTTGTGAATCTTAATTGTTATCAACTTCACAGTATATAGCCGAAGTAATACCATGTGGTTTCCCAGATTTCCCAGGTACGCTGTTCATTGGTTGTTGTCTTGTATTTCCTCAGTATGGTGACTCTCCACTTATGAGAGCTAGTGACAACAATCACCTCCAAGTAGTTCAACTTCTACTAAAGTTCCAGGCTAATATGAATGCAAGGAACAAGGTATATGTACTGAGTTTGCATGTAGCTATAGAGTTCACCATATACCTATGTCTGTACTAGCTGTCATACATTCATACAGCCCTGGCTGATACTACTGTATATCTAACACTATGACCATAAGGCCAGGCAAAGTAGATTCATTGTTTCTCATCACCGCCCGCTCCTTTCAGAACTATGCTGCTTTGACTGTCATTATATCGCTTTTTTGACCTTGACATGTGACTTGGTTTGATCACGTGAACCATTAAAAAGCCCTGCCTCGTGCATGCTCGTAGTTGCTTTGTTGAGAGATGGCTTCTTTGTCTAAGTTTAGCTGTTAATGGAGCGGTGGTCATTCCGTGGACAATTTCCCTGGGCAAACATTTGAATCACTCTATGAGCAACTTCGAGCTGGGTCTGTAGGATTTAATTGTTCAAATTGTGATGACGTCATAATGAATAATGACCGCCCACCCGCATGAAAATTGAGGAAATGGCTGATAAGAAACAATGAATCTACTTTGCCTGGCCTAATATTATAGTGGCTGTTATAGTGTGTACATATAGTGTATTTAACTTAGATACTAATTAGCTAAATATGTTGATAACACATAGCTATAGGTTACTATTAATTGCGGCAACTAATTTTAGCAGTTTGACACATAGAACTTTTTGGCTGATATAGCAATTTTAATATTTTTGTTCTAATTAAGTGAAATTCTATTATGGTATAAAATATTACGCATACTTAATTTAGCAATTTTCAAGCTTCTCGCTAAAATCGCTAAAATTAGTTGCCACAATTAATAATAACCTTAAGGTACATAATCAGGAGCAAAATATACAATAATATCAATTTACAGTAAAATCATAGTGTTCTTCATAAACTATACTATGATTATTTTGTTTGTATGATTGTCTCCAGGCTGGCCTAACTGCTCTGATGAATGCTTCAAGAGGAGGACACCTTGAAGTGGTGAAGCCATTACTGGAAGGTGGTGCTGACCCCAATATTGCTGATGATGTAAGTGGATGTGGTTTGTGTGCCTGTGTGTTTGACATCATTCTGTTGTTTAATAGGAAAAGAATTGGACAGCTCTATTTTTGGCTTGTGATAAGTTTACTATTTGGGGAGAGGAAATTGTTTCAGTTTCTGATGAGAGTCGTCTTGAAGTGGTCCAGCTACTCATCAACCATGGTGCTAACGTGGACTTCAAAGATAAGGTATGGACCATGGCAATATTATATGTACTTGCATGAGTGACTATGCAAGTGCCTTTAAGTAATTACAAGTGCATAAAGATACATAAACCATTAATATGTTCAGATATGATTAATTGCTACTCTCTCTCTCTCTCTCTCTCTCTCTCTCTCTTCATCTCTCTCTCTCTCTCTTCCTCTCTCCCTCCCAGTCTGGAGTGTCTGCTAGTGATGTTGCCCTCACTAATGGCTTCAATGAAGTCAGTGATCTCATTCTACAACACAGTCACTCCAAACAACAGAACACAATCAATGAGGTAGACATCAGATAGATAAAACTATAGCCCCATTTACATGCACACACACTGATATGGTTTAAAACTAATGCTCATTGATGCACATTAGAGTGTCTACACGTCCCATGGACTATAGCCTTTAGCTGGATTATAATGTGCATCAAGTACTGTGTGTAAACGAGGCTTAAGTCTTTTCAAAATGAAGTAAGGCAGTGTGGATTATAACGGTCGGTCATCGGCTATTTGCCGTACAAAAGCAGTTAGTAGCCGACCATTTTCAGTTTGCTAGGCCATATTGGCCGACCAGAACTTGGTACAAGCTAGCTTAGCCTCGATTCCAGGCCACCTTTTGCGATTTGCACGCGAGTAAAACAGTGGGCGTGGTTAGAATAACGCACGTGGATGAGTCAGAAGACTAAACAGCTAGCTTGTTCTGTGAAGTTCTACACTAATCTATAAGCAAAGTAAGCAACGAAGGAGTATTTTAATGTTTCTATACTGGCAAAGAAAGAAAAGGAGTACCTGATCAACTCTTTCCTAGGTATGATGCGTACAAGTCAGCAGTTAAGCTCATGGTGTGCGCCTTATCATACGTACGGTAGTACGTATAGTAGGAATGGGCCGACTGTCCCATAGACACAATACAAAATGTTGGTTACCATAAAAATCTAGTCAAACAAAATTAAACCTTCAAAGTTGCTCAGAGGCTCTCACTGACAGTTTACCAACTGCATGCAAGGCCCAAAACTCACCAAAACTTTTCTCAGCACTCGTAGAGAGCGCTAGTGGGAAGCCATCATAGTGCCATTTTTGTTCTCCTAACATACGTACTTACTTACTTACTTACTTCCTAACTGACTTACTTGAAAAGGATTTCCAGAGAACCAGAATATGTTGAGCCAACTTTGACAGCACAAAGTAAGTTCTTTTCATGGGTACTACATTCCTTTGTACTCGTTTTCATCTTAAATAGGCCTAAACAAAAACTAGAAAGCTTTGAAACTTAG
>CAXIPT010000002.1:5151093-5183187 GCA_964030475.1 Tethya wilhelma | reverse complement strand
TATGACACTGAGGATCCATTTGAGGGATCAAGGATAAAAATGAAGTAGTCATGTGCCGAAATTGAGACCATGCCTTGTTCCAATACTTTTTACCGTCCTGCCCATTCCTACAATACTTATTTTTTTGAAATTTTTACTACTTGTAGAAATTGAAGGCAAGATTAGTGCTTGAATTTTTCCCTTGCGTAGATTGATGGCTCAACAATGACTTAGAGTAGGCATCCATATATTTTTAGGTGGCTGGACAAATTTATTCAATGTCAGAACAAATTCTAAATGGTCTGACATTTATCAGATCAAAGCTGATTTTTTATAATCTACACTGTAAGGTAACTAATATGTTTGTTGTAATTGACTCATCAGGAAGTCAGTGATCCTCAAGCCCCTGTCAGTCCCTCCCAACCACAGAACACAGTCAGTGAGGTAAGTATACACAAGAAATAGTTTATCTTTACATAATATTATTGAATGAGTTGATCTTAACAGACTGCAATGTGATGGTGATGACTAGCTGGTGTTATGTGTCCCTCTCTTGTCCTCAGGAGACCAGGAGAAGAGTGCTGACTGCTGGGGACTATTTCAGGGCCTTTTTTGACTTCTTCCTCCCTGAGAAGGCCAAGAAGAGAGAGACCCTTCACGGTGATGATGTCATCACACAGAGAGGGGGCGGAGTCAGAGGCCATGGTGAGAGACCAGCAGTACAATCCAAGAGAAGTTTCCTTCAGCGACTCAGAGGAAGAAGACCCCGTGGTCCAGAAACACCTGTCATCCCTTCACACCATTAGAACACGCTTTCACTTTTATATTTACCATGTACTTTTTATGCAATTTGAAGTGATTGTCGACACCACACTAATTTCTCCCTATTTTTTTTTTTTTTTGCTTGTTTAATTTATTGCTATACATGTAGTTTAATTATTATTGAACTGATCTTGCAAAGCACACAATTTACATGCATTTTTGGGTTTTATAATCATATTATAAGCAAAGTTTTGTCCGTCCGTGTGTCCGTCCGTGTGTTACGGAGGGTCACCGGAAGTGATGTGACCTCGAACTAAAAGCTGCTTTTTTTCTGGACTGTGGAGAATAAAAGCTAGGAAAAAAGTGTCTAGAAAGCTGGCTTAGACAGTGCTAGCCTAGGATAAAATAACAAGCAATATAAGTATGGCTAGCTGTTTTTGAGATCGCTGACAAGGCTTACCAGTGGCATCTGTATCCAACAAAGAAGCGGGCTATGGGAGCCAATCTTCACAAATGAAGCGTAACGAGGTGAGAACACTCACTACTAGAAGTCTGCTTCTCTGTCGCTGTACACGAAACACAGCCAGCCAGATAACGAGTTTCTTTGCCAGCTGATTGCAAAAATGGCGGAAGTCGGAAAAGGGTCGTCTGTGACGTCACGTATTGAGGTAAATTGCTGAGCTGGCCAAAGCAAACGCACTACCAAATTAAAGCAGTGCATATACACATGCAGCATTGCTTCCCTTCCAATGGTTTATGCTTGCCAGTATTTATGTTCATATTAAAAACTTTATACATTGTTTCTACACAAACTGGTGATTGTTGTGTGTTGCTTCAACTGCAAAGGTTGTCGTAAGCCAACTGATTGCAGGATATTATCATTAACAATTAATGCCCGCAATTTTATCCGTATGTTTACTATTAATATTATTATACGTAGCAACTGTTAATTCTGTAAACATACATAGTCAAGGAGTGGGCGAGCGAAGCGAGCCCCACTCCTTGTAATTATTATAATATTATGCCTTTATTTTTGTTGTTGTTGCTTTAGTTTTAAAAAAATAATTAATATTATATACATGTACAATTTTAGAATAATAATAATACACTGAAAAAAACAAATGTGTTAGATATATTAACCCAAAAATATGGGTCAGATTGTGTGCAATTCAGCTAACCCATCACATTGGTTACTTTAACCAGTATATTGTTTGGGCTAAATTGACCATGAAAATTGTGGTTTAAAACAACCAAATTTTTTGATTAAACTATATAACCAAAAGATGAGTAACTTATATAGCATTCCAGTTTTGGGTTGATTGTACCTATTTGCTGTAGGTTCTAACTATAAATTCATGGGTATATCAACCAAAATAAAGTTACAATAACCCAGACTGCTCAGTGAAAATAACCAAACTTTAGCATCATATTCACCTACTGAAGTGCTTTATAACTCCTGTGATTAGGTCAAGTACACCAACATAATAGTTACATTGAACCTCGTGCAAACAATACTACAAAATGTATCCATAGCAACAGTAATGGTGATGTACACACAATAGAATAGTCAATGCATACACACATGAAAGTCAACTAACGTAAGACACAAGTTCAACATGTATAGGCAGTGTTTCTTTTGACCTAAAACAAAGAAGATAATACAAGTACATATTAAACTTAGTCTCCTCAGAATGCATGCGTACTGATAGACTTTTACCTTTCAAGTTCACATATATTAGGTACTTCTGGAATCATCCTGAGTAGAGTCTTGTGCCAGTATGTCCTAGCTCTCTCTTTCTCTCTCCTTTGGTTGTTGATAACTATAAGCCAAGTTCAAATGATTGGAATGATATCAGTTCACAAGATTGCTGTTTGAAAATTTTTTCTCACCTAAAACACTCAAAATGGTGCTGTTGACCATGAAAGACATCTTCTTTTTCAAAGGATAGCCTTTTGTACAATTTTTGTCAAAGTTTTGTCTTTATCTTTCCCCCTTTTCCCTTCTTTGATAGCTGTGTCTAAATTGAAACACAAAATCAGAATTTGCTGTGGTTACAGTCTATTTTTCCTACCTTAAACACTCAAGTTTTTACTGTTGACCATATCAGACATCTCCTTTACCAAAAGAGTAGACTTGATAGCCTTCTTTTAGAAGATTTTCCAAGATTTTTTTCTCTCCACTTCTTTGACAGCTGCTAAGTCTGTTTCAAAACTGCGCTACTGAGCATGCTCAGTAATGATGTCATTGCTTAGTGAAAGTCATTGTGTATTTTAACCCAATCAAGCAGTCATTTTAACCTAATTGCGGTTAATTTAACCACTAAAGCATTTAGTTAATATTACCAACTGGGGTAGCTATAACCAAGTTTTGTTAAAATAACCAAGCATCGTTGACATAACCCATTGCTGGGTAGCTGTACCTGTTCTTGCAATCAGTTATTTTGACCTATGCTGGTTGAAATGAACCATCTGTTTTTTCAGTGTAATGTTTGTTTTAACTTTGACCTCTAACATATACTACTTTCAGTTTCAATGTTAGTGCCCATGGTCTGGTCCTCTCCTCCTGAGAGAGAGAGATCAAGAGAGAGAATTATAGCTTTAATAAATTTCACTTGAAAGAGATCGTCGATCTCTGGTGTACGTACCTTGGAGCTGCCTTGATGATGTCATTAACTCTGAGGATCATCTCAGCAGCCTCAGAGGCTGAGAGGAGGACTTGTCTCTTCACCTGGTAGGACTCTGTGATGCCCAGTTCCACCATATCACCAACACAACCATGCATTGCTCATGTCTGAAGGAGAGAGAGAGACATAGTGTGTGTGTGTGTGTGTGTGTGTGTGTGTGTGTGTGTGTGTATGTGCATGTGTGTGTGCTAGACATTGTACAAGCTCTTCAAAACAAATGCGACTGTACAGCGTGAAAGTTTAGTGGGATTTAAAGGAACTTTTAAGCGGTCTTTTGCTACTATAAATGCATGAACATGACCTGAAACCTTTTAAGTTAACAGTTTTAAGTGCACATTACTTGAGCTACTATATGTTTGTAATAACAGTTGCAAATTGATCATGACCACATAGTACAGGGTTTTGCCAAATTTTTGCAACACAGAAACTTTGAACATGTTACGCATCCATGCTGGCACTTCGTAAAGGCGGTACTCAGCACATGGAAGGGTCAATCAATGATTCATGGAAGACAGGTCCAACCGCCATGCTATGATTCAAACAGGTACTGGCTCTGGAGTGTCTGTTCAAGTGCTGGCTACTTCTGCCCCCCTCACTGCAACGTTTCAAGGACAAAGTCCAGGTACAACCTTCTCGTATTCGTATAAAGTGAAGATTATTAGCCCATCAAGCAAAGCCTCAGCAGACCCTATAACTCGATATCTCAATCACTTTACATCTGTTTTCAAATCTGTACCAGCTATTCGTGAGTCGTGACCAAATAATGGGTGAATTGAAAGAAAATGTCCCAGATTCAGGTGATTTCAACGTTGCATGGTTATTTTGAAACTGGCCAACAATCCAGAGTTTGGCTTGTTACATCTGATGAATAGTGATGATCTGAAACAAATGTATAAAAAGTTCCCCAAGGGCGGTGTAGTGAATTTATTGTGTGAATGGAAAGGTGAGTCTGATCCTCCTAGCTCTAAAAAGCGGAATCGAAGTGCTGACAAAGGTAGTGGTACTACTAAAAGGCAGGAGCTAGAGGAAGATGGTGAGAGCTATTATAAGACCCTTGTATAGGCAAACATAAAAATAGCTATACAACTCCACAGTACCGCTTATGGGCTAGAACACTTTCTGGTAAGATACATGATAGCCTAGAAGATCCTCCTGATTTGCCTGCCTTTTCTAATTCCAACCCGCCTAAGCGTCAACGAAAGGAAAATCTAGCTGAATCACTTACTGGAGCTGCTGTGGCATTTGCCAAGTCACTCTCCAATTCCTCAGAGAACGCCAATACCTCAAGCCAAACCTCTCATGAAGTGGGATATCCCCAAGGAAAACAGTGGAACTACGGATGAAGAATTACGAGCAGCTGAGATATCTCCAGCAATTCGAGGATGGCATCCTGAGTGAAGCTGAGTTCAAAGAACAAAAGCCAAGCATCCTGAAGTCTCTACGTGATCTGTAACTGCATGCCTGCAATATGCATTTATATGTAGCCCGTATTTGTCACTTATTATAATGTTCTTGTTGTAATGCTGAACAAAACTCTCATCAACCATAAATTTTAATAATAATTATTGTGTACAATAATTATTGTTATAGACTCATGATCAGTATCTATGTTATTATTTGGCTATAGTATATGTGTGCAATTTATTTCCACAAATCAATAACAATCTGAATGCTTATTGATGGTAAATTCCACTGTGATAAATCCAGCCCTGGCAGTCTTCTGGAGTTATAGTTAAGAAACTCGTGAGGAGTAGCATATCCACATCATCTGATAGTGTGTTGCAGGTGATGTTCTCTTCTAGTGTCTTCATTTCTGTTTTGACTTTTGAAAAGGCTTCTTCAATAGGCTGCATGGAATAAGGCGGGAGAAAATGTACCAATGCTCCTACTTCTTGGATAGATTTCACAATATACTCGGTGTGGTGTATAGAACAATTGTCCATTACAACTACAGAGTGAGGGTTAATCCCATTAAATGGCATTATAGGTGTGGGAGCAATAGTGTGTTTGAATAAACTCATAAAAGGCCTGCAACTGAGATAGCTGCTATTGCAGATACACGTTCACCCCTAACAAGCAGTTTATGACTGACCAGTGGCATCCCTCTCAGACTGTAACCATGCATGTTTCCTTATGGAGTTTCTTCTGTCTGCTCCAGTTTCATCAGTGAAAATAAACATGTCAGATGAATATACGGACATGTCAGTGATGTAAAGTTGGCGACAGAGTTCATCCCTTTGCATGTTTTGCTACGATCATAAGTCTTTGATAAGTGAATCCATTGTTGCTCAAGAACCGACAGATTGCCGATTCATTAACATCCACCAACTACATACTTAGAAGCTCACGTTGAATTTCCCTTAATCTAATTCCAGGCTTTTGTATCACAAGTTGAAAGATAAGCAACTGAGCAGGGAGTGTCAGCTTTCTAAAAGCTCTCTCCTTCGGGTAGGTTTTCTTACTTACATTCTCTGTTGTGTCGAAGAGTGGTGATTCTGGAGACTGTAGACTTGTCAATACTGAGATTTTCACTAACAGTTTTATATACAACTTAAACCAAGTCCATATCTCTGCCAAATGATTCTCCAACGCAGATCATCAGAATACGCACTTCTCAGAGCGCTGTTTCTCACAAGAAATCATTTGCACTTATATCGCGAGAACTGCATGTGTAGCCTATTTTAAAATTCAAACTGAGGCCGCCTGCGGGCAGATCTAGGACGCATGCGCATGTGTAGTCAAAGTTCATGTTGCAAGATTTTGGCAAAACGCTGTACTATTACACAAGTAACAGCAAAATACACAATATACGGAGTAGTATGCAAAACATTGCCAGAATCTCTACAACGTATAAACAAAAACGTCCCAAAATGGCAAAAAACGTCATAAATTTTATTCTTAGTAACAATACACCGCTTATATAGTGACACTGTTCCTTTAACTTTCACAGATAAGCTGTGCGAGCCCATGCATTATACATTACGAAGAATTTCCCGGATAGATTATGATCCGCAAAAACTGCAAAAACCACCAAAGTTAAACCCAGCTATACGGTACTGTAGCTATAGGATTACATGAGAAAATTGCCAGCCAATAATAGGTACGCTTTGTGCACAAATTTATGAATGAAAAAATGCTGAGACAATAATTCCACCTCTCATCATCAATACTAAACTGTCATTTTCAATGACATCATCCTCCTCCTAATCCCCGCCCCTCTCCCCGCCCACCTAGTCCCATGGTGGTCCTCCCCTTGGAGTGGAGAGCCCTCAGCTGAGATATCAGCTCTGAGCTGTCGTAGCCGGCGTTGTCTGCTATGATGGTGGGCAGTTGCCTCAGGGCCCTGGCAAAGGCCTCCATGGCTAGGGACTCCTTCCCTGGGGTACGACCAGAGAGGTCCTGGACCGCATTGGCCATCAGCATCTCAGAGGCACCTGCATGTGAGGGGGTGAGGGGGTAAGGGGTGAGGGTGTGAGGGTGTGAGCATGTGAAGGTATGAGTGTGAAGATGAGAATGTATGTGTGTATGTCAGTAAGTGAGTGTGTGAGAGAGAGAGAGACAGTATCAAATGTTTTGCTAACAGCAGTAAACTTCACTGAGAGAAAGAGAGTATGAGTGAGTGTGTGCATGAGTGTAAAGGTATGTGGATGTGAAGCTGGTCATCCCTACCTCCTCCATAGACTATCCTTGTCTCCTTCACCGTCTGTTGCAGCACACAGAGAGCATCGTGAAGAGACCTCTCACACTCGTCCAGGATCTGTTGAGTGGCTCCTCTGATCACCACACTACAGGCCTCACCCATGGCAACACCAGAGAACCTTAGCAACTGGACACCAGTGTGTGTGTGTGTGTGTCTGTGTGTGTGTGGACACATCTCTAAAATCGAGGAAAACAATTTTCTCATTCCCAAGCCAGGAACAGATATATTGAATTGGGAAACTTTTGCCATTAAAATTTCTTTCACTGCTAATGCAAGTGTTGAAAATTAAACATGTGGAAGTTGAAAATGTACGCCAATCAATTTGGTCAAAAAGGGGAAAATTTTAGTAGCAAAATTTCCCCAATCTATATGGCAGTATACCATTAATTTTATGCACAAACACAGAGAAACTACACCCCTAGCCACACCCACCTTGTCCTCTCCGATCATAATCTCCTTGATGAGTTTACAGCTGCCCAGTTTGATCTTCTCAGGGTGACCAAAGGTCGACACTATCTCTCCTCCCAGTACAAGAGCTAGTCTCTCTATCCCATCAAAGTCAGCGTGTTCTATGGCCATGACTCCAGCATCAGCAAACAGCTGATCTGGATAGTTGTAGATGAGTTGCCTGAGAGAGAGAGAGAGAGAGAGAGAGAGAGAGAGAGAGAGAGATTAGTCAGCAATTGCACAAAAAAATGTACAATGACAACCAAGAGAGATCATCAACAGTGGGGGGGAGGAGGGAGTGTACAAGATTTGTTGACTCAGCACATTTCATATGCTTAGCCAGCATTTTTCAATACTCCAAAAGATTATCCATTATCCGCTAGTTTTCCCAAATCTAAAATCAAGCTAAACTGCAAAGACAGTCTTTTCATAAACTTTTGTTACCACAAATTTGGAGTCATACGATGTTGGAAATTTAGACTCATACGGTATTACTTGTTATACTCCTACCTGTTAATGAAGCAGTTGATGTTGTGTTTGAGGATGAGGTCAACTTTGTCTTTCATCTTCTCTTTCTCTGCCACCTCCAGCTCCGCTACCTTGGCTGTTGACTCAACACAAACTTTGGACCTAAACACTTTAATCTTGTTCATATCCATGGCAGTGTTGGCAATGAGGATACGAGCATCTTCAAGATGCTTGGGCTGGTTCACTCCTACCTTCTTCTCCAGGAGAAAACCTTAATTNCTGCAAATTTGCTGCACATTTTCATGCATATCACTACACAGCCATCCTATTGCATGCACAAGACACACCCATACAGTATTTTAGGAGTAATTTTTCGCTTTTTTTTTTTAATTTTTTTTTTTTAAGTGCCTGCGGTCCGCGGTTTCCAAAGAATGCTTTGAAGTACTTTGATGTGGTCTAATTTCCGGTCACTTGTTCGAAGGCAACTTCCGGTCGCTAGTTTTTGCACGAAAATGATCTCTAGCACCTCCTGAACACTTTTATTTTCAATTGTATATTTTGATATAGAAATCTTGGACACACCCCTTCATGATTCACTAATTAAATTAGCGATAGCAAAAGTACCGCCCACTCAAAATACTCTAACCTTAATATACAACTATAAACCACTGGCAACAAACACAAAACACCATCTCAAACCTTGTGTGTGGAACTTCAGCTTCTCAGGCATCAACCCAGTGACTTCCCAGACAGTGCTGCTCACTGAGACACATCGTGAAGGGAGTCATCTTCAACGGAACAGACTATTCATTGCAAAGAGTCTGGTAAATCTGTACAATTGGTAAAGGTCGTCACAACAACATGCATCAAAGATTTAGTCATAGATGTCGTATGCAATTTTGTCGACCCATATCAGATCTCGCTGAAGCAACAAATTTGTGAGCTATTTATTTTCTGGAGCCATACACCTCAGTAGTTTGAAAAAGGACACCGTTTATTAAACATGAACTATAGGTATTAAAGTGTCATAATGCATGGATATGTGTTAAAAATTGTCTTATAAAATACTCTTAGCTGTTTCAGTGGTCTGATATCACATGATAAATTTTCTCCTTCTGCTCTCATCATAATTATACCCTAACAGGAAGGCACGGTCCCCTCGTGAGGTGGTATAGCTGGGATAGGTGGTCCACTGCTCCAGAGACTGACTTGTGGGGAGTCACTGTATACAGCTGGCTGTGGCCACTACTCACCCTAACTCCTTCCCTCCTCAGTCAGCCACGTCGAGTCAAAAGCACAAGAAGGACCGTGGCATCTCTTCAACCAGTACAGATCTACCAGCAGGGAGTGGAAGAGGAGCTGGGCAGAGCTAGACAGCCAGACTGGTAGGTAGAGAGGGATAGAGGGAAATCAGATAAAGATCACAAAGAAAGAGAGAGAGAGAGATCTGAGTTTGTTGAAGATTATGTTGCTTCTTCAAACACCCCCTCACAATCCAGTATGTGATTTAGTTGATTTTCCCTTTTCATTTAGTCATCATTTGTGGGTGCCATAGCTATTGGAGACCTCATTAAATCAACTCTTGGTCCAAAAGGAATGGTAAGCTAGGCAATTCTTTTGAAACCTTTTTTCTTTATATGTATTGTCTGTTTTTGAGAATAGTGTATATCCGCGAGACTGATATTTGAAATTTTTATCAATTGCAATAAATATGATAGAATCAGACAAAATATTATGGTCCTGCTATAGAACTAGCTTGAGTAGCAGACGTACTGTGACTGTATATTATCGGACGATTTTCTCTTTTCTCTTGTTTATCTTCAGAGATCTCCAAGGTCCAGGATGATGAGGTCAGAGATGGGACTACCAGTGTCACCATACTGGCGTGTGAGCTACTCAAGGTGAGGGGTGTGGCCAAGGTCATGTGACCTAGGAAGGCTTTATTTGATTAACCTTGTGTGTGAATTAGAATTTGTTTTTAAAAGTACCGACATTTTTTGTTCAATAAATAGCTATATATAGAAAATTATGTGTGATGTACAGTAGGAGGCTATTTTATTAACCCTTTGTTGCCTTGTCTCTCTCTAGGAAGCTGAGCAGCTGATAGCCTGTAAGGTCCATCCTCAGATCATCATAGCGGGGTGGAGGAAGGCAGTGGACTGTGCCAGGGACGCCCTCACCAAGTCGACCCAGGACAACGGGAGCAATCAGGACAAATTAGAGGTCAGGACAAGTTTAAGGAAGTTAGAAAATACAGTTTGCATATAGGGTTTACTTGTAGTTAGATTACGTACTTGTATAGATTTTTTTTTTTTTTTTTTTGGCTTACTTTTGTAGAATTATTTCTGTCCGTTTAGGATCTCCTCAACATTGCCCGGACCACTCTCAGTTCCAAGCTGCTGACTCAGCACAAGGATCACTTTGCCCACCTAGCTGTCGATGCCATCCTCCGTCTGAGGAGCTCAGGGAACCTCGAGGCCATCCAGATCATCAAGAAACTGGGAGGAGGGCTCATCGACTCTTATCTGGAGGAAGGTAACCTGGTTATAGTCCTTACTTTCAGCTATCAGACAGTTATCTGAGAGTCAAACCTCTTTGCCTGTATGAATTCTCTCTTTATGCTGATAAATGGAACGAACATATATTTTATGCTCAGTTTTGACTTTTTTTTTGGTAAATTTTACTGGATAATTCCTTACCAGTGAATCTTGTGAATGTTTGGCAAACGTTGCCACTTTGAAACTCATACACACACACACACACACACACACACACGCACACACAATGAGTTTCAAAGTGGCATATCACTTGAAAGCCTTCTCTGTGCTGATAGTAAAGGCAAAAAAATCTTAGCCTGAAACGTAACAACCCACCAAGAAATTCAACATTTGCCAAAACATTCACAAGATTCACAGGTAAGGAATTACCCAGTAAAAGTTACCAAGAAAAGTCAAAACTAGGCATAAAATTTGCTCCATTTATCAGCATGGGAGAGAATTATACAGGCAAAGGAGTCTAACCATCAGATAGCTGAAAGTTAGAGACTAGAACCAGTTACCTTCCTCCAGATAAGAGTCGATGAGTCCTCCCCCCAGTTTCTTGATGATCTGGATGGCCTCGAGGTTCCCTGAGCTCCTCAGACGGAGGATGGCATCCACAGCTAGGTGGGCAAAGTGATCCTTGTGCTGAGTCAGCAGCTTGGAACTGAGAGTGGTTCGGGCAATGTTGAGGAGATCCTAAATGGACAGAAATAATTCTACAAAAGTAAGCAAAAAAAAAACAAAAAAAAAAAACAACCAACAAAAATCTATACAAGCACGTAACCTAACTGCAAGTAAACTCAATCTTTTTCATCCAAACTGTGTTTTCTAACTTCCTTAAACTTGTCCTGACCTCTTTAAATTTGTCCTGATTGCTCCCGTTGTCCTGGGTCGACTTGGTGAGGGCGTCCCTGGCACAGTCCACTGCTTTCCTCCAACCCGCTATGATGATCTGAGGATGGACCTTACGGGCTATCAGCTGCTCAGCTTCCTGGAGAGAAACACAGCAATAAAGGGTTAATAAAATAGCCTCCTACTGTACATCACACAACATTTTCTATAGCTATTTATTGAACAAAAAATGTCGGTACTTTTAAGAACAAATTCTAATTCACACACAAGGTTAATCAAATAAAACCTTCCTAGGTCACATGACCTTGGCCACACCCCCTCACCTTGAGCAGCTCACATGCCAGTACGGTGACACTGGTAGTCCCATCTCCCACCTCATCATCCTGGACCTTGGAGATCTCTGAAGAGAAACAAGAGAAAAGAGAAAATCGTCCGATAATATACAGCGTACGTCTGCTTCTCAAGCTAGTCTATAGCAGGACCATCATATTTTGTCTGATTCTATCATATTTATTGCACTATATCAGTCTCGCGGATACACAGACCTTTAACTATTCTCAAAAACAGACAATACATATAAAGAAAAAAGGTTTCAAAAGAACACACATGCACGCATAGCTACGTGTCAATATCTCTTACCGACTAGTACTTTAGCAGCTGGGTTGTCTACTCCAATACTCTTCAGAATGGTGGCACCATCATTAGTGACCTGGATACCCTCGTTGTGAGGACCGTTGGAGACCAATATCTTGTCCTGTATGAGTATGCAAATAATATGATGTCGTGATGATGTAATTATAGGGGAAATTCCCTAGCTTACCATTCCCTTTGGACCGAGAGTTGATTTGATGAGGTCACCAATAGCTATGGCACCCACAAATGATGACTAAATGAAAAGGGGAAAAAATCAAATCACATGCTGAATTGTGAGAGGCTGTTTGAAGAACAGAAGAAGCAGAACTTGGCAAATTATTTCTTCAACTGGCAAACTCAGATCTCTCTTTTTCTCTCTGTTTATGATCTTTGTCTTATTCCCTCCATCCCTCTCTACCTACCAGTCTGGCTGTCTCTGCCCGCTCCTCTTCCGCTCCCTGCTGGTAGATCTGTACTGGTTGAAGAGATGCCATGGTCCGAACATGTATTAATTTCTTCACCACGTGGTCGATCACTAACCGATCACGTGATCTTGCGAAACTGGTGCGACGTGCGACGTGCCATCATGGCGCGCGCGCGCATCATGTCGTCTCACAGTAACTGTTGTCTCTTATACCGTATAGCGGGAAATTTTCGTGGGGGAAAATTTTTGCGAATTTTGCGGTTTGGCAGCTTTCCGCGAAAATTTTCCCCCACGAAATTTGTAAGGTATGTGGTCGTCACGTAGTTGAGACGCAATCCACGAAAATTTTCCTCGCGAATTTCTATTCAAGACGAAAACGCAAAAATTTTCCCCCACGAAAATTTCCCGCTATACGGTAATTATACTGTGTTTGTCTGTTTGTTCGCCAATGTTTGGTTTGTGTTTTTTGTTTGTTTTTGTTTTTGTTACTCAATTATGCATGGCGTGTCTATAACTATTTCAAATCATAATTATAATAATAATCATCAGTATAATAATAATATTAGATAATTATATAGACTATGACTATTGATTAAGTACAATAATTATTAATAGATAGTAATACTAATAGACTGTAGTTATAACTATAATTATCACTATGGTAGTCTAAATTACAATCAAAGCTCAAAAATTATGTACATTCTGTTATAGCAATAACAGCATAGCAACAAAACATAACCATTGGTACGACAATAGAGGCCAAGCCTAAAATTCCCATGATAATATACTGAGTTGTGAGATATGTAAATGCAATGTAATAGGATGGACTGGTGCAATCAATTGCACTTTTATTCCAAATACTGTATGTACTGTAGACATATCCTGTTACTGTAAAAGCAAAAACAATATTTATAACAATCATAGTTGCTCCAATTACTCCAAGAATAGCAGAGATGCAAAGCAGAATCCTGTGAAGTATATAATTACCCCAATTTAACTCCATACAAACTACTCCAAGCATTAGTAGGAACAACGCCACTATAAATATCAACACAATAAAGCTTGACGTGATGACATAGGCATCAACTATACTTGGTATCTCGTTCTGAAAACATGGATCTTTCCCTTGAAATCCAGCTATACCTACAAGTGTAAAAATTAACATTATGAATGCATTTAGGAGTTTAGCATAGGATTGATTAGCATCAACACAAAACTTACCGTAACATATTGCTGCAATCATGAGCCCTAAGATTGCCAAAAGAACAAAGGCAAGCACTGCAAACATGTAATAGATATATAATAGTATTCAGGGTCTCTGATTGCATATTGTGTGGCTATATGCAGCTAGTGATGAATAATAAAATTACAATAATTAAAATTGTATACACGCAGCAATATTACTATGATTGTCACAGCTGGATGCATATGCAGCCATTGATTACGTACCTGTGCATAAAAATCCACAAATACCATATCGGCGCTATATATATATGGGCCAGAAAACATTATTATGAGACAGTGAGTAATACTCAATAATTTTGTGTACCTTTATTGATATATTAGCTTCTACATAATTTGTAATTTCCACATCTGACGGTGTTTGGGGTTCAGTCTGTGCAGCTTGACATTGTGTAAGAGCTGACTCAGTTTCACTTTGGTTGACTACTAATTCAGTATTGGTGTTTGAAGCTTGTGATCGATAAGGGCCATCCTTTGAATTCACTTCTGCACAGAATTGATCTAGATTTTCATCAGATTCTACACTTTGCAGTACTAAATCAGCCTCAGATTTGGTTTGGGCATCAACCATTATTTTGGTTACACTCAAACTACTTTGAGATTGGGAGCAAGAATTCGAACTCAAAGTGGTAGACACAAAAATAGATGCTATTGGTGGTTTCTTTTGTTCCTGTTCAATTTTTTCTGCCAGCTGTTTGTGTCCAAGATGAGTAGATCGTTTGAGTGCTGTGAGAAATTGAGAGAGCACTTTCCTATCTGTGATGATCTTGTAAAGATTGATCACAACAGCTGAGCTTGAGTTTTCACTAGAAATTTTCAGTTTTGGTATATCATCCTTAGTCACCACTTCTTCAGAAAGCAAATACACAAGCAGCTCATCTTCAACGGAGAGTAGCTCCTTCATGGCAGGAAGCAACTTGTGAAAAGAATCATGATCATCCTGTTGATCATGTAATAAATTATACTATATAAAGTTTAGAATTCATTACACTATTTATAGTGTTTGATTTAGAATACTGTAACTTACAGACTTTGAAGCCATCTCAGTCTCTGAGTTTCAGCAAGCTTTTTGTTTATCGAGTAGGTTGACACGCCCCCTCATAGGCCGCCGCTCGCTGATCGCGCGCGGCCACGTTGCGGTCATGTGATTTGTACGCATGCGCGCACTTTACCGATCGTACAACACTGTTACATATTTATGGCAACATATTAAAACCTAATAAATTCATGGTATTGCCAGTACATGGCTAGCTATCAGTACTAGATTGTCTTCTCTGAACTGTAGCTTGTGGGTTTCGTACACCAGTTTGGTTCTGTGATGCTGCTCCATTGCCATGGTTACTTTCAAAGCAGCAACAAAGAGTATCTTCCACAAACTTGTTCATGTACCCTTCGTAGATTTCATTAATCTGGGTCTTTATCCACGGTCCAATCAGAAACACAAACATGGCACAGAACCCAAAGAAAGCCAAGATGTAGTAAAATGTCAGAGATGCAAAGGTAGAGATGAAAACAGCTCGGGACGAACAGTTCAAAGTTCTCTCAGAAGGGATCTTGTCAAACTCGTCCATCCAGTCATTGAAATGTCCATAAGTTTGCACAGCGACGTATATCGAGTATATCAACTCGACTATTGCAAGAATGAACACTGCAATGATGAATAGCATCGTAAAACCAATGAGTTTGTTTTGGCATCTCCGACTGGTGCACCAATAGTGTTCGAATCTCTCCCTCAACATGCTGTACATGCTGATGATGACTAGTAGTACAAAGACGATGGGGACAGCAAGACAGATGAGGCCAAAGATGAAGTTAAAGGCCTCCAGAGCAAACTCCTGAGTGATTCTACAATATTCAGATCCTACGAAACCACGCATACCTGTACATACATGCATGGTGGGGAATAGGATATTATGATGTGAGTTTAAAATCAAGCCAAGCAACAAAAATGAGATGCTTTTTATAGTAGCATGGTAAAAATTATTATTGTCATTAGTGAATAATCAATTAAGGCACAAACATGCACACACAGTAGCATATAAATTGACAATAGTATTAAAGAACTATACCTTATCATAAGTAGACGCAGACACACACACCAACACACACAAACACACACACACGCACATGCACACACACACAAACACATACACACATACACACACACACACACACACACACACACACACACAAATGGACATTATCAATCAAGCATTAAACGATCTATACTAATAACTTACTGTATACGATGAAGACTATACCAACAGTAGCAAATATAGGCACCATTAGCAGAAGAACTGCAACAGATTGAGAGGAATAAACAGCTAACAGTACATGAGCAATCACGGTTACAAGATATAGTCCTCAAAAATGTAATACATACAATGTCACACATTTTTATTATGAATACGGTATAAGTTGAACTCTACAGTTCATGCAGTAAGTACTAACTCACGTAATCTTGCCAATAAACCCAGTCTACGTCCTGCAAGAAGGAGACAAGAAAACAAACACATTATAATGTGGTCCATGAGATTGATAATGATAATATCATATGCATGAAAATTACTTCACAATAAGTTGGAGGTTTAGGATCAGGTTACCATGTAGTAAAGTTAACAATCAAAATTAAGTTTTTCCCTCTCATTACTAGCCACAAATTACATCATACCTCTAGGTGGATCTGGTGGAACTGGTCCCTTTGGTTTTACCGCCAAATCTACTTCAATATCTTCAATCGTCAACTGCTCTTCAATGGCCTTTATGATCAACAGGTGCGACTGTACTTTAACACTAGACAACTTGAGCGCTCTTACAAACTCTTTAAAAGTACCATTCCTTTGCACTATACCAACTAAAAGGGTGACTGCTTGAGACCGCTGCATTTGACCGTTCTGAGTGGCAATCAAGATTCTCTCGTGAATCATCTCCTCGTATTCTCTCATTGTGACAACCTTCTCTTGAACCATCCACATGCCGATCTCTTCAAAGTCAAGATGGTTGCGCATGTCATTGAGGATGTTTGAGAGAACGTGAGATTGGTCCTCTTCTGCTGATGATGTAGATGCATCTCTTAAAGTTGGAGGTTTAGATTTGACTGTCTCTTCATCCAGAACTTTAAAATTGGCAGCCATGAATGATATAACTTTATGTCACTTCAAAAACAGATCTTAATGAAGTAAAATTTCCAACTATAATCCATGAAAAACTCATAGAAATGATCTAGCTTATAATGGAGGCTAACTCAGTCTGGTTTATTTGAAATTAATGCTAAGTCAATGAAATTTTCCACAGTGGAATAAAGGTGTACAAATATATGTACTTTCACTGTCAGTACAACCACAATCTCATAGCTTATAACAACAGTTAATAACTTAATATATATACTGACTCTTGGTTTCACTTCTCAGTAACAGCTACAACTGTAGGCTTACTCAATTCACTCTAGCTAGTATACTTTCACTGACTTTCATACCACTGCATGTGTGTATGTAACACTGAGACAATACTGAGAGGCTTGGGTTTCTTTGGTCTATTTCCTGTTTACAGACTCTGTACTATAGCAACGGGACTTACTCTGGGGAATGGACTAATCCAATTTTATACATGCAAGCTAGTGGTGACTGTTAAAAATATTCATTTCACCACAACTAGTTTTCAATGTTTGAAGAATCCCTTATACACACCACACACACACCCTCATAACATACCAAGCATACCTCAATGAGCTATTAGGGTATATCAATCACATATTCCAAGAATGGAGGGAGATCATGAATTGGCTGCTAATGGACTAGCAGACAGTCACATCCTAGATACATGTATTATGTGATAGTCACACTGATAACATACACACTCTGGTGCATGTAAGAATGAGTCATAGATTACATAGCAAACATTCACAGAATTATATTTGGCCAACAAGGGTAATACCATCGCGTAGGTTGTGTGATGTCATTGTCAATGATTGTTTGTTTACAGGTCGACCAGTGCCATAGAAATGAATTTGGAAGCCTATTATTGGATTGTCAAATGGAGCATAAGTCAAAACAGCAGTGATGTAATATTTCTGGTCATAAGCAGTAAATTATTAGCATCACAAAGATATCGCTTATTAAGGAGAAATAGTTATTATAGTCAAATAAATAAAACAATTTACTAATTTCTGTGATCCTGATACACAAGCAATAAGATAAACCACTTGATTGCAACTATAGGTAATTAATACTGTAACAGTTTATAAACTTTCACAATCGTAAGTATTATCCCAACAAAACTTAATATTCATTTATAATTTGTGAGCTCTAAAAAACAACCAATACGTCATTTTTTATCGTAGCTATAAAATCCTTCTCCAGTCTTCATCCCCAGCTTACCCTCACTGACTAGCTGCTTCACCTTCCCCGTGGGTTTGAAGAGAGGGTTATCAGGCTCCTTCTGAGTCCATCCTGTGAGGACACACACACACACACACACACACACACACACACACACACACACACAGGGAAAAAAACAGACAAGTATTAACTAAATTCATAATCCAAAATTCTTACCAATAAAATTTGCTAACACAAAAGGAAATAATGACATCTAGACCTGCTGTCTCAGGCTTACCTTCTAGAATGAACTGGGTCGTGTCCAGACCAACATAGTCCAGGAGCTCAAAGGGTCCCATGGGGTAGCCAGCACCCAGCTTCATGGCCGTGTCAATATCTCTGGCAGAGGCATCACCTGAGAACAGATACAAGGATATAGGTGAGTGTGTGTGTTCCTGTTGACAACATAATGGTCTCCTACCACCCTCTGGTGGACTAGAATTAAGAGATGAGTTACAAACTAACTTGTAAGCCATCATGGCTATCTCTGCATGTTGACAACATAATGGTCTCCTACCACCCTCTGGTGGACTAGCTAGATTTACAAGCTATTAAACATTTCTGTTTTACAGATGCATAGCTAAATAAACTATGACATAATGCTATATTGTGCAGCTACTGTACGTACTATGAATGGATGTATTATTCATGACACATGTACTCACCTCTCTCCAACATCCTAACAGCCTCGGCCAAATAAGGCACTAGGAGTCGATTCACAACAAAACCAGGCGTGTCCTGTAGCAAATCACGTGACAGGCATGTGATAGTCATGTGACAGTCATGTGACAGTCGTGTGACCAAGGGACCTATAAGAATGTACCTTGCAGGATATTGTAGTTTTCTTCATGGCCTTTCCAAACTCAGTGAGAGCATCAAATGTAGTATCACTAGTTTCATTAGTACGGACAACCTGCACATCAAATACAATAAGCAAATAGCTATACAGTTCTCTTGCTAGCAGGATAACTAGGGTGGGAAGGCTTTGCAGAGTATAAATATCATGCTTGCATGAGGTCTGTAATGCCTCTAAGTAAAAGTTGCGGAAAATTTTGCATAAAAGAACATAATTGGATTATCAAATTATGTGATCGGAGTCTCTAAAAATTATACGCTGTGAATATTTCCATAAATTTGCCCAAAAAGGTATAAAGTCCACACAAAATACGTACCTCGACCAACTTCATGACAGGTACAGGGTTGAAGAAATGGAGGCCTCCAAACCTGTCCTTTCTCTGAGTGGCACTAGCTATCTCTGTGATGGACAGGGAGGAGGTGTTGGAGGCAAAGAGAACTGAGCTAGAGAGAGAGAGAGAGAGAGAGAGAGAGAGAGAGAGAGAGAGAGAGAGAGAGAGAGAGGGATGTAAACAAATGAACTAGATTGCATACAATTGCCATTATACCTTGGTAACTCTCTGTCCAACTTCCCAAAGAGCTCTTGTTTGACTGACATATTCTCAACAATGGCTTCCACCACCAGATCTGACCTTTGACCCGAAGAGACTGGGTCGACAGAGTATTGGATATGAGATAAGGTGGAGGAGACAAATTCATCACCAGCCTGTAAGGATGTGTGGGTGTGTGAGGGTGTGGATGTGTGTAAGGGTGTGGATATAAGGGTGTGTGTGTTGAGTAAGCTACCTTGGCATCATTTTCAAACTTCTTTTTGGCCACTCTGGTCAAACTCGTTTTAATCCGAGACTCTGCCTTCTTTAAGATCTCATCACTAACGTCAACCAGATACACATCATGACCTGTCTGTGCTGCCACCTAAAACAATACAGAGGGGGTTAAGAAAAACAGCAGACAAAGAGTTAAAAAATAAAAATGCTGCTGAACACAGTAGGTCACACCAGAAAAGGTTCAACACAGTTGACCTTTACTTGACCTTTTGCAATTAAAGTCCTCCACGCACAAAAGGTCAAGCAAAGGTCAACCGTGTCGAACGTCCTCTGAGGTCACACAATAAAGAACAGATTTTGAATACTCTATCATTTGCAGAAGAAATAGACATAATTTACAATTTTCCACAAGTGAATGATGGAGATCCTTCTAGGAGTCATGCTTGTCACACAGCCATACCTGTGCAATCCCAGAGCCCATTAGTCCGCTGCCTATAACAGTCACACTCTTTATGGGAGCATTGCTAGGACTGCTGCTACTAAACTCTCTCCTACCTCCCAGTACAGCTGCATAGCCACCAGGACGGCCTAGCAACCGCGAACTCCTCAAAGCAATGGAGAACATCTTCAGTCAGTCTTGTCAGCAGCTCGTGTGGCACGGGGTCGTCAACAACGCATACATGCCGCGCGCGCCGGGCGGCGCGCGCGTAGTTTTTTTTTGCCGGCCAGCCATACGCATGCGCATTGAATACGTGGGATATTATCGGTAGTCCTTTCACGACGGTTTAGAATGAGTAGCTCTTCATCTGATTCAAGCGAAGAAGAGAGTGAGACAACTTGTTCTTCTCTCGTAGCAGACACAGTGACAAGAGTGATCACTCATAAGTGGACTTTCAAAAAGTAAAATCTCGCTTATTCTTATTAATGCGCACTTTGTGAGGAACCCAGTCATTTTTACTTCACCGTTTTATGTATTGTATTCATCTACAGATCTGTCAGAGAAGGCTTTTCGATATGGGATTCTATGTTTTCTCTCAATCAAGCACAACAAGAGTTGAAACCTCTTGAAACCCCGATCTTCGCTGCAGAAGGCCATCAATGGCAACTAACCTTACGTCCTCTTGGTCCCTATCGCCAGATCCCTGACGGACAGGGCACTTCAGTAACATGTACAGAAAAAATAGAAATTGAGCTCAAGCGACTACCTCCTAAAACTAAAGACTCTGACTTAACCGACATGTGGATTATGCTCAATTTTAAATTTCAAGCTGGCAACAGAAATGGGCACGATACCTTGTCGTTTCAAAGTCCTTTTCTGGCAAACATAACAAAAAAACGAGCAAAATACCCTTTCCATATTCGACAAAAAGATGGAGGACTTTGTGAAAAGATGGGCATTAAGAAAAACAAGCTTACAATCGTCACCGAAATGACCATAGTGAGAAGACATGGTGATGTCTGGCACAAGATAAAGGTCCCTTTGGACACGCTGGGAGAAGATCTAGAAGAAGCCGTGGATTTTGAAGAAGGCATGACAGGTCAAGATGTAGTTATCATTGCAGAGGGTGGTGTTACTCAAGGAAGTGGTGAAAAAGCCCTGCCATCGGTGTCTAAATTCGGAGCTCACAAGTTCATTCTTGCTGCTCGGTCACCAGTGTTTGCTAGAATGTTCAAACACGAAGAGTTGAGTGAAAATAAACAAAACGAAGTTCACATCAAAGATATTGAACCAGACGTTCTTGAAGAGGTGCTCAGATTTCTCTACACCGGTGAGGTCTCAAATCTCCAGGAGATGGCTGTTCCACTCTTGTACGCTGCTGACAAGTACGAACTAAACCGTCTTAAAGCTCTTTGTGAGAGACAGTTAGCTTTGGATCTTGAGGTTGAAAATGCTGCCAATTTCCTGGTTATAGCGTCTCAGTCCAATGCTCTGCAGTTGAAGAGGTTTGTTTTGAGGTTTATATCGTTCAATGGACGTGAAGTGATGAAAACTAAAGAGTGGGAGTGTGTAAGAGAAGCTGGACTGGATTACGAAGTGTTGTGCACTGTGTTTGACAACCAACCTGAAGTAGGGCCACCACTAAGCA
Organism: Tethya wilhelma; assembly: GCA_964030475.1. NCBI lineage: Eukaryota > Metazoa > Porifera > Demospongiae > Tethyida > Tethyidae > Tethya > Tethya wilhelma. The sequence continues at coordinate 5,161,371 of CAXIPT010000002.1, read as the reverse complement.
AGAAAGCAAAAATGATTCCTTCTTGATTCCAAAAGTGACGTTTTTATCCAATATTTAACCGTTCTACACTTCTTAGCATAATAAATATAACACACATGTAAAGGCCATGTATAATATTATTATATAAACATAATAGATGTATTTCCTTTCCATTCTTACAATGCATGTACAGTTTGCATGTATCTGACCTGGCATCCACGTTAATACGCGTAATGTGTGTAAAATTAAAATCATACTGCGCATGCGTGAAATTGGAACATGGCACGTGTTGTAGAGCTACAAGGTTCCTCTGGTCAAGCTACAGAGATGACTCAAGAAGTCGAACCAACCTGTTCTTCTTTCGTGACTGATACAGTGACGAGGAAAATATGGCACAAATGGACGTTCATAAAGTAATTTTTCCCCACGCCTGCATGTCACAAATTCGGACTGAGTTTCACTGATTTTGTGGTTTCTTTTCTCCTCATGAAATTTACTTGGCACATATTTTATGATAACTGTAGATCTGTGAAAGAAGGCTTCACGATCTGGGACTCCATATTTCCTCTCGATGATGCCCTGAAGGAGTTACAACCTCTCGAAAGTCCCATCTTCAGTGCAGAAGGTCACCAATGGAGACTCATTTTACTATCCTTTGGGTCCTTTTCAGCAGATCCTTACTAAAGACGGATTAACCTCTGTAACATGTGCACGTGGAGTTGAAATCGAGATCGTCCAACTGTCTCCTGATAGTGAGGGCCTAACGGATCTGTGGATCCTCTGCAGGTTTAAGCTTCAAACTGGTGAAAAGATACCAGGCAGAACCCTTTCATGGCCTCCACTTTCAGAGAATATAGTACGAAAACCGGTTAAAATAGGCATAAAGATTCGACGAAGTTCAGGAGAACCAAGCGATGTGAACTTTCAGACCAACAAACTTGTGATCACCACAGAGATTACAGTCATCAGAGGAAGTGGAAGTGTTTGGCATAAGATCTTTGTTCCTCCTTGTAATCTGAGAAGCGATCTGAAGGCTGTGGTGGATTTCAGAGAAGGCTGTATGAAAGGAGAGGATGTTACTCTCATTGCAGAGCCTGGTGTCCAAGATTGTGATCAAGAACCTCAGATACCTGACAGAGAAGCTGTTGTTACACAAGAAGGTCATGAAGATAGTGACATTGCTGACACAGAGGCTGGTGGTAGTCAAGCAAATGGTCTAGGCATTACTTTGGAAAGTGATGAAGCAGCTCTGCTAGTACCACAGTCTAGATTTCATGCTCACAAGTTCATTCTTGCTGCTCGTTCACCTGTGTTTGCAAGAATGTTTGAACACAGTGAACTGAACGAAAGCAGGCAAAACGAAGTGCACATCAAAGATATTGAACCAGACGTTCTTGAAGAGGTGCTCAGATTCCTCTACACTGGTGAGGTCTCGAATCTCCAAGAGATGGCTGTTCCACTTTTGTACGCTGCTGAAAAGCCCTTTGCGAGAGACAGTTAGCTGTGGATATCAAAGTCGAAAATGCTGCCAATCTACTCTTGGTAGCATCCCAGTGCAACGCCGAACAACTAAAAGAGATCTCTTTGAAGTTTATAGCGTTCAATGGCCATGATGTAATGAAGACGAAGGAGTGGCAGGCTGTTCGTGATGCTGGGCTGGAGAATGAGATTTTGTGTACCATCTTCAATAATCCTGATGTTGGCCCTCCAACCAAAAAATCAAAAACCTCTTCGTGAAGAGAGAAATGTCATAAAACCCTTTGTTTAGTGGTTCAGTAAAACTATCTCATCATTCAAGTTTATGCAGCCATTATCATAATTATAATAATAATTACATATCTGACAATGTAAAAAAAAAAGTGAATGTATATAATTATGTATATGTTTGTGCTTGTGTTATACTATAGATCCAGCTGAAAAGATGCAATGGTGCAAAAATTCACGATTGAATCAGATAAAGCATGCAGTTCACATAATTATCACTAAAAATCAGGGGTTGTTCTTACAGTAGTAGTAACTGTTACTCAAATCATGAAAAGTGTGCACTAGCTGTACAGCTTGACATCTTGTGCAAAGAGGATATCATTTTAAGAATCTGATAGCTTAGCTCTTTTGGTCGGTGGTCCAACTTGAGGACTGTAGAAGATGGTACGTAACACTTCTCGATCCAGTCCAGCATCTTCAACACTCTTCCACTCTTTGGTTTTCATTACACTTTGACCATTGATTGCTATGAAGTGTAGAACTACTTCTTTTAACTGTTGAGCATTGCATTGAGATGCTACCAAAAGTAGATTGGCAGCATTTTCAACTTGAACATCGACAGCTAGCTGTCTCTCACAAAGAGCTTTGAGGCGGTTTAGTTCGTACTTTTCAGCAGCGTACAAGAGTGGAACAGCCATCTCCTGGAGATTTGAGACCTCACCAGTGTAGAGAAATCGGAGCATCTCTTCAAGAACAGCTGGTTCAATATCTTTGATGTGAACTTCATTTTGTTTATTTTCACTCAACTCTTCATGTTTAAACATTCTCGCAAATACTGGTGACCGAGCAGAAAGGATGAACTTGTGAGCTCCAAATTTACACACATTGTCATTCAGGTCTGCTTCATCATCTTCCTGACTAATGCTTTGAGCACCATCTGCAATGATAGTGACATCTTCTCCTTCCATTCCTTTTTTGAAATCCATTGCAGCTTCCATATCACTCTTCAGACTGTAAGATGGAACACTTACTTCGTGCCACGTATCACCTGTCCCACCAAGTAGAATGATTTCTGTTACTATAACCAGCTTTCCACTGTTAAGTTCCAGTAAATCATATGAATTATCAGATTCTTTAAGAGAGAGCAATAGTCTCTGCTTTGTTTGTGGCACATTCTCGAAAAGCAGGCTGGAACATTTCAGTGGCTTGCCATCATTGTCACCTTCATCACCATCAAAGAGGGCTATCTTGTATGCAATCCACAAATTTGTTGTGGTATCCTCTACAAATGGTTTAATCTGTAATTCTACTGAATTTACACCAAATATCATTTTATAGCCATCTCTTGAAGTGGTACTTCTTCCAAACGTAGTCGATGAATCATTACGTGGATGTAAAACCATGCACCACTGATGGCCTTCAGCAGTAAAGCAGGGGCGTATTTAGGGGGGGTGCTCCGGGTGCTCGAGCACCCCCCTCCAGCTCGCAAAAGTGTCATGAATATAATTAGTCACTTTGCCTTTGGCAGTATATCGGTAGCGATTATTTTGCACAACAAAATTTTGAACTTTTCTACATGTAAACTAACATTGCTAGCTGTACAGTAGTCTCTGTAGACGTTCAAATTCTCGCAGCTAACGCTGGAAACGCTAACGCGAGCTCACTTTACGCGTACTAGACCTAGTCACGTGACCAAAAGTGGGCGTGGTCTTCAAAATTTTCCGATCCCAAACAGAAGCACCCTTCTCTGCAGCAGACCTGCAAGTGAACAAAAGGTACAAAGTTACATAATATAATATTATTAATATGGTCCACAACAAACTGGCGCTAGAGACAGTCACACATTCAAGTACAAGTTGCTGGCGAGAACAATATTGAACTAAGAAGTAGGCTGTCCTACTAGATTATATTCCCTGAGACTCTGTCATGACTCAGTACAAATAGTTATGCATGTAGCTATTCAACTACCGTAGTAGACTACTTACAGCTCGGAATTCCGGCCAAATTTGATGTCTGGCACAACAATGGTCCACCGATGAGTAATTTTTTTCGTGAAAAAGTCACTAATATTATAAGTCCAACCAGATTTAGGCTTACAAGCCTCAGATTTCGACTCAACAGGTGAACTCGTGTTCTGCATGACACTGAACTTGACTTCAATGTGAATGTGCCCACTAAGTTCAAAGTTCAATATCGAAACGGGTCGTCAAAAGCAAAACCAAAGAATGGCTTTCCTAGCTATATTCAGCGTACAAAACATGCTGGTATTATAACTTAATGTCAACTAATTTGGCTTGTTTGGCTGTAGGTATATAGTTGAATGTCACAGCTTCTCTAGCTATAGCAGAACTTTAGTTATGATTTTTTTTTAAAACTACTTTAATGGCCGAACAATCATTATTCACCTAGCTTGTATGCTATAATACAAGTGTACAAAGAGGAAGATCAGTCTATGATAGTTTAGCTTTCTTGTTTGGTGGACCAACTTCATGACTGTGGAAGATGGTATGCAACACTTCTCTATCTAATCCAGCATCTTCAACGCTCTTCCACTCTTTGGTTTGCATTACGCTTTGGCCATTAGTTGCTATGAAGTGCAAAACCATCTCCTTCAACTGTTGAGCATCACACTGAGATGCTACCACAAGGAGATTAGCAGCATTTTCAACTTTAATGTCGACTGCTAGCTCTCTCTCACAAAGAGCTTTGAGACGCTTCAATTCGTACTTGTCAGCAGCGTATAAGAGTGGAATGGCCATCTCCTGGAGATTTGAGACCTCACCGCTGTAGAGGAATCTGAGCACCTCTTCAAGAACATCTGGTTCAATGTCATTCATGCGCACTTCATTTTGTCTATTTTCACTCATCTCTTCATGTTCAAACATTCTCGCAAATACTGGTGACCGAGCAGCAAGGATGAACTTGTGAGCGCCGAACGTTGACACCGGAAGAGCTGCTTCATCCATTTCTTGACTAACAACTAGCTCATTGTCACTTCCTTCAGTAATTCCAACTTCTATATTATCACTTTTGTGTTTAACGCCACCCTCCACAATGATAGCAACATCCTGGCCTGTCATGCTTTCTTTGAAATTCATTGCAGCCTGTAGATCTCCTCTCAGAGTGTAAGATGGAACATTTATTTTGTGCCATGTATCACCTACCCCATCCAGCAGAATGATTTGTGTCACTAGCATGAGCGTACCNTTAAACCTAGCAAGAAAGGGTCTGGTGTCCAGACTACAGAGACTAGGCACTATTAAACATGCAGGCACTCACTGGCTGTGCCTGATACTTACTCCAAGTCTTGTACAGCAACGGTCCATCTATGAAGTATCTTTCTTGTGACATAATCTATCACAAAGTGATTGTAAGAGTGTTTACTGTCAGCAGCAGAAGCTTCTGAGCTGGAGGAACTCCTTCTAATCATCTCCACAAATAATTTGGAGATCAGTCTAAGTGTCATGTAAAACAAGGGCAGTCTGAGAAGGTCAAAGTACAAAGTTCATGTGTAATGAAATTGCATACAATGCTTGTTTATTTTGCTCTAATAATATTATACTAACTTGTTTGCTATACAATTAATTGGTGGTACAATGCATGCATACTTAATGCTTGACTCAGTTAATTCATATAGATATTATGGTTAATTATTAGATTTATAGTCAGCAGTTCATTCATGATTCAGACAACTTTGCTCGTTTAGCTGCAGGAGGTTGAACATCAGAGCTGTTGTAGATAGTATCGAGAACTTTTGTTACAAGATCGAGGCCAAATGCTTCCACATTCTCCCATCCTTTGGTCTTCATCACACTTCTACCGTTGATGGCAATGAATTTGAGTGCTTCAGCTTTAAGCTGGCAGGCATCATACTTGTGGGCTAGCACAAGCATGTCAGCAGCATTCTCTACTGTGATTTTGACAGCAAGATACCTCTCACACAAAGCTTTGAGACGAGTTAGCTGGTATTTCTCAGCAGCGTAAAGTAGCGGCACCGCTTCAAAACTCAAGGAGTCACCAACATCTCCTGTGTAGATGAAAGTGAGCATTTCACTGAAAGTGTCTGATTCAATGTCTTCAATCTCCACTTCGTTTATCTGAGTCTCCTTCACTTCATGCTTAAACATGGCAGCAAACACAGGAGACCTGGCAGCCAACATGAACTTGTGAGCTCTAAGCTTGACAGTTTTTTCAGCGCTTGAAGTGCTAGATTCTCCTTCTATTTCTTCAAACAGCTCCCAAAGAGATGATGCTTTGACTATGAAGGTAATGTCACTACCCACCATATTGTCATCTTCAAAATCTATTGCCTTTTGCAAATCATTTCGAAGTGAAGATGACGGGACATTAATTTGATGCCAAACATCCCCAGAACTTTTCAAGATGCTGATTTCAACCAGGAATGTTAGTTTGTTAGTCTCCAATGTAATATCGTCAGGAATTGGAAAGGAGTGACTCTCTTTAACAAGGTTTCCTACCTTTATCCACTCTTCTACACTCTCCCTGTTACCAAACTCACCATCAATTAGGTATAGCTTTGATGAAGTCCACAATTCATCTAATCTATTCCTGTTCACCAGTTTAATGCTAAAGTTCATTTTTGTTAATGCAGGATTTGAACTATATAGAGAGATTGAAAAGGTTTGACCATCTATAGTATAGTTAAATAGAACGCGATTTCGGATGGTTTTATGTGCTCTAATAGCTCCTTGAAGAATCTGTGTACATGCGATACCATCACTGGAAAGAAATTAAGAAAGATAGAAAGATCGATAGCATAAAGTAAGTTGTTGTAAATTACTATTTATACTATAATAGCTAATAACTCAGATAAGTAATTTTGATTACTGAATGGTGGTGTCATGCGGCCCACCTTTCAGAAGAATTATTGCTAAAGGTCCAGCAAATGTGGTAGGTAGGTACTCTTCCATCAACTTGAGATAGGGTTCTTTCTAACGTTGTTTTTGTCGCTGATTCATCTGACTGCTCTGGAGAAGTCATCTTGACCAAATTATGTAACATGTGACAGCAAATCTTTGTCACGTGTTTACTGCCACATTTTGCGCATGCGCAATAAAGAGGATAGTTCCTACAAAAAGGTAGGCTATGTACATGTACTTTGACAATCCATCATTTCAAAGAATGGCAAGTCTTAGAGCATTTATAAACTATAATCAAAATTTGACATTTTTGTCTTCGAGTTTCTTGTCCAGCAGACAATCTTTAATAGTCAAGGGGCTGGACACGATCGAGGCAAGTTAAAATATCAGTGTCAGATACAAAGCACACCCTCATGAGCTGACTAATGAACCAGAAGAAGCTCATACTATGATTTGCACACGCACAGTAATTCTCACATGTCAGTCAGGTGTGATGAATATTGATGATTAATATATATGTTATGCAACTGTACCTAGCAGCACAGACTGCATGAACAGCAGCAACACAACACAACACAAAGTTATCCAGTGTCAAAATTTTTAATTTCAAATCGATCAACACTTCGCTCGCTTGGAAGCAGGTGGATTCACATCAGAGCTGTTGAAAATCGTATCAAGGACTTCAGCCATAAGATCCTTGTACGACTGTTTCACCGTCTCCCAGCCTTTTGTCTTGAGGACACTTTCACCATTGACAGCTATAAACTTGAGCACTTCTTGTTTCAGATGTTGAGCATTGTGCTTGTGGCCTATAACAAGCTTCTCGGCAGCATTCTCAATCGACAGTCCAACGGTTAGGTTCCTCTCACAGATTGTCCTAAGTCGGAATAGACAATACTGTTCAGCAGCACAAAGAAGCTGAACAGATACGAGTGAATCATTCGCAATGGAAGAGTCGATCTTTCCCGTGTAGATAAACTTGAGCATTTCTTTCAAGACTTGCGGTTCCATGTCACAAATTTCCACTTCGGTTCTCTCATTTTTCTTCTTCGCTTCACCGTTGAACATCGCAGCAAAAACTGGAGAACGGGCTGCCAACATAAACTTGTGTGCACTAAATTTGCGGTGCATTGAAACTCCTTCATACTTCTCTCGTTCTGGATGGTTAAACTTGACCACTAGAACAACATCACTACCCACCATTTTGTCACCTTCAAAATCAATCACGGCAAGCAAGTCGCTACCCAGTGTGCAAGACGGGATCTGAATTGAGCACAAAGGACCTCTTACTCCTTCCAGAATACTAAGCTCGGTCATCACTGTGAGTTTCTTGCTCTCCACCTTGAAGTCAGTTGGCATAGTAAAGGAAACACTGTGAAAACTCTCCTTATATTTTAGTGACGGCTTGGAAACTCTAATCCCTCGGTTTTTCAGGTCTTCATAATCTCCATCAATCAATTGTAATTTCATGAGCACTGAGAGGTCACTGTTTTGAGTAAGCAGGCGTACTTCAAAATAATTGTTAGACCACAGCATTGTTTGCCACTTTAGACCATCGATTCCATGCTCTTGTCTCATTTTGGTTCCAGGAGTTGCTAGGAACTGTTTTAGTACTTCGTTCGCTGACCTGTATGCATCACAAAATTAAGAGACTGCATGCATAAAAATTATAACAGTACTAATGCCGGCTATGTGTATCACATGGTGTGTAGCAGCACTCTTACGCATGTAGACACATAAATTATGGCAATCGACAAGAAAACTTTTATGAGAGATAAAAACCATGCGGATGTAAAAGTGAGCCATGCAGCTATACAACCTGAGTATGGCAAATTGAGGGAGGGGGGAGCGGAGTAGGGGTCATGTGCCCCACATACCCAGCCCGGCTGCATGGCCTAAGGGTAAACCTTGTGGCCGGCATCAAAATGACATAATTTGTAATTATATAGACCAAATATATAGCTAAAGTTATTACTGACATGGCTGACTACCTTAGATTGCACTTACATAGGTGTCTTCTTGACCGCCATCTCAAAGACCCAATACAAGTGATAGGTAGGGTACTGGTTGGTGACTCTCTCGTCGGCTGGAGTTTGAGAGGCCCTGTAGGATATAGTCCTACCGTCGGCACCAGGTTCTTGGGAGTTCATTTCGAGACCAAAAGATTTGCAGTTCAGTCCAAAATTTTGCCACGTGTTCTTGTGCACTTTTGCGCATGCGCAATAAACGGGACACACTGAATCAGCATATTAAAATTTACACACTAGAAAACTAGCATAATTATATAGACAATGCTTTTACTAAACTTATTGATTACTATGCTCTTCACCATTATTCCAGAAAAAGATGGCTGATCAATACTATAATGATGTAACATTTTTTGTCTTGTGTACCAGATTGTTTGTCACTGTTAATTTACAGCAGCTATATAACGATGTTGATAAAAAGCACTATCAATAGCAGGGCAGTCACAACCACTGTTATGGTAGCACTCAGTCTCTGATAGCGGATGATGGCAGAAGTAAACTAGTATCCTAATTAGCATATTCATAACTAGTATATGAATATATGGCGGCGGATTAATATATGTAATATATGGATTTTACGAAGCACAAGCAAGAGACTGGGGCCCGTTGGATATGTGTTTACTTCTGCCATCTACCCTGATAGCCAACTTGAGGTTTGTGTGTAGAGTTCAATCAAAGGTCGTTGTCTATCCACGTGGCATTTAATAATGCGCATGCGCATCAGCCATTAGCCATCCTAATGCAGGTATAGGTATATAGCTGTTATACTAACATGTCCTCAACTTTGCAACTTGATCCTCAGTGTCATAATTATGTAACTTCATTGTTTATATTTTTATGAAATTTATGTGAATATTTGTGATAGGCTACCCTTTACCAGTCCAAATTTCTGCATTTTTGTTCAAACCAGTCAATAATAATTTCTGTTTATATAGTACTACTATTAAATTTTGTCATCACCTTATAGCCAATGAAAACCATTCATAATAAATTATATGCCAATAGTATACATTAATATGATCTTCAGTAAATCATATTAATAATTATAATAACACATGCATGTAGAGTCTCAGAGACAATAATAATGATAACGATAATATTAAACTTATAGAAATCAGTCAACTCATAATAGGCTAATGCATGGCAACATAATTATATATACTATGATATCTATAGCAAATAATATGACTCATGCAGAGTATAATAATTATTACAAATTAATCAGAAAAGGTTGATGAATATTGTTTGCATCTTATCATTGATATCTGGAAGTACACACTGGAAAGTACCTGTTAGTCGTGACACACCCCTCTTCTTGTTAAGGCTGATAGACTGAAAGTGCCTACTTTGATAGAAACCAGCCCCACTTTGCTCTTCAAATGGTACTCTGGTTCCATTAGGAAAATAAAATCCCCCCTGATTCTCGCAACAATCTTCCTTGAAAGTTTGGCAAAAGATGGCATTATATGTTTCTCCAACAAAGATGAGTGGAACACGTCCATAGTTACGAATTTGGTGGCCACCAAACTCTAAGTATACACGACCTGTATGATAGTAAAACTCTTGTAATTTAATTATTACAGGGGAAAATATGTTACACAGTATGATCATTGTAAAATTCATGGCCAAAAAAGTGCCGGAACTGTCTCAACATAAATATAATTTAATAATTAAATTACAAGAGTTTT
>CAXIPT010000002.1:5134314-5144543 GCA_964030475.1 Tethya wilhelma | reverse complement strand
GTGTGTGTGTGTGTGTGTGTGTGTGTGTGTGTGTGTGTGTGTGTGTGTGTGTGTGTGTGTGTGTTGTGTCTGTGTGTGTGTATGTGTGTGTGTGTGCATGTGTGTGTGTGTGCATTATATAAGAATTGTGTGTATTGTGCTTATTATTGCAATAGAAGTCCATTTAAAATATACAAAAGTAACGTACATGGAGTTCAAGGTATGTATAAATATGGCTTTGACTTGGAGAATAAAGAAATAATTCATTATTGCTCTATTCAAGTTCAGCAATACAGCCTGTATGAGAGCTATTCTGTGCCAAACAATCGTGCCAACTGTATCATAATAATACAGTCATTACTAACATGCATACACCTATTATACACAGATTTATACATACCTTTAAAGCCAGTAAACTAAGTGTGGATATAACAGTTTCTAACGGGGTGTAACAAAGAACTGATGTAGCTTCCTAGCAGTGACATACGCCACAAGCATACCAGTCGCCATGCATGCATGGATAAATGATCTAACTGCATGTCCTTTAATGATGCTGTGGCAGGATATGTAGCTTGCATGTTAACGTTACTGGGAATCTGTAGTTGCTCTACTGTACTGTAGTTTTATTGTAGTTTTTTGAAAATTGTGTATTATTTGCTTAAAGTGTTCGCAAACAAATAAAACACACTCCGTTAAAGTAAACACAGCTAGCGGCATAGCGCTTAAAACCATAATTTTAAACGTAAAGGTGCTTTTAGCTTGCAATTATACGCTAACATAATGTAATGGGGTTATGGCAACATGCAAGCAAGTCGTTGATTTTATTCTAACTATACATTATACATACTGACTGATTTTAGCAATCACAACATCCATACATATATGCATAATATTATCATCTTACATAAAATGACAGTTTATTTAAAATAGGCATCATTATATTGAGTGAGTCAGTTATGACAACATGCAACATGAGTCGGGCTGTTTTCGTTTCAACATCACAAAGTTAGAAAAACTGAGCTCTTCAGATACTGAATTGCCTAAAGCCATATATCATTGACGGTGGCTGCTAGGCTGCTAGTCTAAATATTAAAATTAATCATTATAGAATTAAGTGATTACAATAAAATTTAGTGGGTGTACACATGCAAAGAAGCCATCATAGTATTGCATGAGCTTGTCAAAGTTTCAATCTCAATCAGGAAGTTAGCCCTCTGAAGTCACTTCGTATTTTGAGGGAAATATAACGACAATGTTTACTATGAATGGTAGTATTTCCAAGACCAGAGGCCATCAAGATGCCGCATGGACTGACCCTGTGGTAGAGTTAGTGTTGAGAAGCCTATGGCTGTTATCTCAATGTTATGATAGTCAAATCAAAACAGGAAGGCCACTAGCAATCATGTTTGTATACATACAACACAACACATTGACCATCCAAAGCTATAATAATACTCTCTGCTTATGTAGGCATATCTCCACTCGCTCATGAAAGTTCATGTATAATCATAAAAACACACACAAACAAACAAGAATTGATGCATAGTCGATTATCTTACATGTAGCTTTGTTGAAACCACATTTAAGACAGGAGCTAGTGTATACTTACTCATGAACATCACCCACCCACACCTGCATGCACACACACACACACACACACACACACACACACACACATGTATACTGCATACTTGACAATATGTATACCAATGACCATATTAAGATAAAAATCTTCACCTCTCTTCTATTATATCCTAAAGAGAGATAAGTACAAGTTGCCTAGCAACCATCATGCACCATATAAGGTATAATAAACTCATTATCTCTGAGGTAGACATCAGGCTACACTACCCACCTGAGGTTAGAACCCTGACTACAACAGGAGCTGGTTGCAGCTAGATCCAATATTTATTTTCTCAGCCTGAGAAACTACCTTGTTTGGTGCTTAACACAAACCAAGGTAGGTTTTCTTTGTCTAGGAGAAGGCTGAAGCGCTGGGTCATTAATATGCATGTACATGTAAATTACCAGACTGTCAGTTTGTTTGTGTGTGTGTACGTGTGTGTGTGTGTGTGCGTGTGTGTGTGTGTGTGTGTGTTCACCAAATGTGTCATGGTTGTTTACATGACTAAATAAATCTTTATTGTGATCATGAGTAGCAACACAGCATGTATATAGACAAATTACAAACAAGCACCTTGTAAACCTAGAGCTAAATAACAACTCAAACATGCACACACAGACAAAAAAGGCAGAATATAGGTATCTTCTTGTGCTGTAAATATATGGGTTATAATATTTATACTTAAATTTAACCAGAGGCAGTATAGCTAAGTATCCATACGATATATCAGAGCATAAAATTAATGTAAGGAGTGATGGGTATTCTATTCACTAGGAACATGAAGTTATGTTTAAAGAATGAGAAGCAGCCTTTAATCCTGAGTGGTAATTACCGAGAGTGCTTGGAGTCTAAAACAATAATGATTGGTTTCCATGCAAGCATCAATGACCCGATTACCATAATTATGTGGTGTACTGAAACAGAATCTGACAATTTATATCAGTAAATGTTGCACTCACTATCTAAAACTATAATTATGTTATGCTTCAAGTGTTACTTAATGATCAGATAATCCATGGGGTTGTCTTCAATTTAAACAATTGTCATATCTAAACATAAAAATATCTAATACAAATATGCCGTTACAAGTGAACTGATGCAGAGACTTTTGAAAGAACAACGATGAAGCTATAAATGCACTTTGAGTATCCACAAACTTCCTCAAAACTTATATCATTCATTTACTCTAGCTTGTGATGCCTTACAACCTGTTTGTGTGTTCAATCTCTATAGCTAGGATTGTACACATGTTAATGTGTAGTTGCAATGGCTATACTTCAGCCTCGTCCCCAGGCTCTCTCCCTGTGAATATTACAGGCTGAATAACAGGAAGAGAAACGGTAAAAAATCACGTGAATGACATTACCCACAAAGAGACAGTAGGAAAGGTTTGTACGGTTTCTCTATACTGATTTTTCTATATATAATTATACGTGTTACGTTATTCACATGATTTCGTGTACCGAGCTTTCTCCCTTTCTATTTTTCAGCTTGTAATACTCACAGAGAGAGAGCCTGTGAATGAGGCTACTATACCATTATCGTGTGGTTGCATCCTTAAGTGCAGGTGATCATGTCACTAGAGTAACAGTGCATGACAAGACCCACAAAACTAGCCTCGTCCTGGGAACGAGGCTTCTACAATACTACTACATTGGTTGAGCTCCTATCAGTTGTACTCCTAAATACAGTCGGGGCTGATTTATGGGCTAGCTCATTGATTGTGGGTATGTTCAACATAGACCAGTACATCTGTATGTAGGATGCCACAACAAGACTGAGACTATAGCACAACTTATCGTTTACTACGCAAAGGTTTCAGAAACACATGTTTAGGTTCTGTCAACAAGGTTGCCGGTAGTGTAGAATTATCACCGATAAAACTACGATAGTTTTCGCTCTGAAATACAACTTTGATTACTGTATTCCGAGCTATATAGGAGAAGATTTAGAATATGGTGGCATAATGCTTAGTAACTCTTTAGAGCACTGCCCATTCCTACACTGCTTATATTTTTTTAGAAATTTTTATACTACTTGTTCATTCACTTTTTTACATTATGCATGCCCTGGTTGCCCGGTGTGTTTATCAAAACACCAGAGCTATATAGTGCACTGGAAAATGGACACCAGTGCTGTGTACATATGGCTGGTGACTGACTACTACTGAATGGTGCATAATACATTAGCAGTATTAATGGCGTACACAAATTGACCACTGATAAGACCAGCTGCCTATAATAAACAAACTATTAAACAATAAATATAATTATTTTACCATGACAGGTGGTTTGTGAATATTCCAACCACCCAATATTTATCACGTACCTCGTGTACTAGTAGATCTGCCTGTCTGACTAAATTTACGATGAATATCAGTTCAAGCTCTCGTCTTTCACAGTCACTGTACTGATACACCCGAGGGGTCCGAAACTCTTAAAAATGCTGTACGAGATTTCGAAATCTCAAGATTTGGAATAGATTTCAGGATTTCACTCGAGATTTCAAAGATTTCCAGATTTCACATGAGATTTCAAGATTTCCAGATTTCACGACAGATTTCAAGATTTCACATAGAGATTTCAAGATTTCAAACAGATTTCAGGATTTCATGCGAGATTTCTTTGAAAATTTCACAACAGATTTCAAGATTTCATGACAAATTTCAAGATTTCACACAAAATTTCAAGATTTCACGTAACAGTCTACACTAAGACCCCCGGAAGTACATACTATTTATCGAACATTTGGGGTTTGTATGGAGCATATGGGAGATAATGAGATTCATACTACACGTGGCTAGTTGTAAATTAGCTGTTATTTCTACCAGCTATAACTCGTGTTCAGGACTAGTCCAGTTAAAACCAGTATGATTTTTGAGTAGAGAAGGCCAAGCGCTTTCGATTGATCCCAAGTTTTAGCAAGGTAAGTCATATGAAAATGTAAAGTACACTTATGTGTAGCTAGCTACCTTGGCATGGAGAAGAGAACTTTGAATTTTGATCAAATCAGTAATAGACACATATGAAGCTCAAGCTATACATTTTTAGACTATGTACATCTTGGACTATGGTCAGCTAAGTGCAGAAGAGTTGCAACTAAAGTATGAGTAAAATACAGCTTGTACAAAATCAGAAATAATTGCTGTATTAACCAAGCACTCACACAGCCTAGGAAGGGTCCACAGACTTCTAGTCAGCACTTTCATGTAGCTCTACACTTGCTCTAATAGACTGTAAAGAAATAGACTGCTAGCGCTTGGCTGGCATTCAATAGCTGCCATCTTTGCTGGGCATGTTTCAGAACTTCCCCAAAAATTAATGATATTCATTCACTTTGAATTTTGATCAAATCAGTAATAGATATCCCTGTCTCTACAGAATTTAGATCTCCATTCTATAGTACTAGCACTATACGTACCTTGAATCTGGAATGAAATAATCCTTGCGTGTTGAAGATACCAAGCATGGAAAACTGGAAAAGAAGCGACTTTGCTCATCAAAAACTGTCAGTTTACGTAAGTACTAGAGGGCGCTGCGCAATAGTACAAGGTATGAATATTAATGACCACAGAGCCTCATGGAGTAATCATATTCATTAACCACAACGTGTCACAACTGCAGATTATGACAAATCTGTACTACGCATTCCACTTGTATGACACGCTTCCATTTGTTCGATAAACTTGGGGTCTTAGTGTAGACTGGTAAGATTTCAAGATTTCACGCAAAATTTCGGCGATTTCAAGATTTCATAACTTGATGTCAAGACATCAAGCCTCTTAAATTATCAACCATGGCTAAACTGTTATGTTCAAGTTCATATTTTTGCCGTGACCTCATCTTATATGTAAAATTGATGCACATAAACATCCATACTGAAACATAAATACAAACACGATCATAGTACAGCTGTAGCTTCAT
The DNA here is from genome assembly GCA_964030475.1 of Tethya wilhelma. Lineage (NCBI taxonomy): Eukaryota > Metazoa > Porifera > Demospongiae > Tethyida > Tethyidae > Tethya > Tethya wilhelma. Next base: position 5,139,017 of record CAXIPT010000002.1, on the reverse strand, counting down.
AGTGTTGGCCTATTTACACCTCTAGCTCGGCATGTCCTAATTCAAGTTGTACAAAACTTCTTCATAATTAATATGCTTCCAGCTCATGATTGTGTCGGACACATCAAGTCAAGTTATGTGACATACTGCGCCTGGGGACATCAGACTTCTTAGAGAAAGATGGTACAATGTGCAAACATATTGTAGTGAATTGTTCCATGTTAGGTGTGTGGATGAACTCAGTAAATGGTATTGCAAACGTTCTGCACCATATCATCATGACTCTGAGGTGACAGTCCTACTGACAAGAGACTGGCCACTGAGTAGCTAGCTAAGGACCTGAAACTTCAAAGTATAGCCAATTTCTCTGTCAAGAAGAATACTGATTGTGACTTAAGTTGAAACACATATCCACTTTGTCCCTGCCGCCATCTGGAGCTAACTTGCAATCAGAGAACTTTGCTTCAGTAGTGTCGGTAACACAGCCACGTTAATAGTTACTCGCAGGTGATCACGTGATCAAGTCATAAACAAAAGTATGCGGTAAGTTTACGAACTTTGGGCTCAAATCAGAGATTTCAGATTTCCCTGAGACCAAAGATTTCGAGATTTCAAGCAAGATTTCCAAAGAGATTTCAACAGGTAGCGTACGAGATTTCAAGGGAGTTTCGGACCCCTCGGATACACCCAAATCAAGTTCTCCAAACGCAGCTGTATCTTTAGCCTACAGAAACAGTCGAGCTAAACCCGCCTTCCTTCCTGTATATATATATATAACAGACAAGCTCCACCTACCATCATATTATAAGCAAAGTTTTGTCCGTCCGTGTGTCCGTCCGTCCGTCCGTCCGGACGTCCGTGTGTTACGGAGGGTCACCGGAAGTGATGTGACCTCAAACCATAGATATTATACACTACGTAGTGTATAATATCTATGCTCAAACTAAAAGCTGCTTTTTTTTCTGGACTGTGGAGAATACAAGCTAGGAAAAGAGTGTCTAGAAAGCTGGCTTAGACAGTGCTAGCCTAGGATAAAACAATATAAGTATGGCTAGCTGTTTTGAGATCGCTGACAAGGCATCTGTATCCAACAAAGAAGCGGGCTATGGGAGCCAATCTTCACGAATGAAGCGTAACGAGGTGAGAACACTCACTACTAGAAGTCTGCTTCTCTGTCGCTGTACACGATACACAGCTAGCCAGATAACGAGTTTCTTTGCCAGCTGATTGCAAAAATGGCGGAAGTCGGAAAAGGGTCGTTTGTGACGTCACGTAGTGAGGTAAATTGCTGAGCTGGCCAAAGCATACTAAGCAGACCAGTATACACATGCAGCATTGCTTCCCTTTGAGTTTCCAATTGCTTATGCCAGTATTGATGTGATTGTTGTGTGTTGCTTCAATTGCAAAGGTTGTCCTAAGCCAATTGACCATAGAAGAATATTTTTACACAATAGAGCGGGTGCAATCAACGTTATACACAGCTAGCCAGATAACGAGTTTCTTTGCCAGCTGATTGCAAAAATGGCGGAAGTCGGAAAAGGGTCGTTTGTGACGTCACGTAGTGAGGTAAATTGCTGAGCTGGCCAAAGCATACTAAGCAGACCAGTATACACATGCAGCATTGCTTCCCTTTGAGTTTCCAATTGCTTATGCCAGTATTGATGTGATTGTTGTGTGTTGCTTCAATTGCAAAGGTTGTCCTAAGCCAATTGACCATAGAAGAATATTTTTACACAATAGAGCGGGTGCAATCAACGTCATCAAAAACCGGAAGTATTTTGAGTGATACTAGAAATAGTTATTTTTGCCATACGGAAGTAAATGACAGCTGCTCGTTTCTCCGTATTGCTCTGTACATTTTTGCCATACGGAAGTGACTCATTTTACGTAATTGCACCCGCTCTATAGCTTTGCTCATCAATTTTATCTTGCTATTGTTTGCAATGAGTTATAGTGTCTGATCCTATAAACATACACAAACAAGGAGTGGGCGAGCGAAGCGAGCCCCACTCCTTGTAGATAATATATTACACACCCGGTGTGTAATATATTATCTATGCACCTACTAACGCGATGCATTCATCAGAGTTGATGAGCACCCTACTTATGGGTCATGCAACCATTATGTGTGTGTGTGTGTGTGCATGTGTAACATGATATGCATACATTGCATTGGGTGTTGATTCATTCTGTAAACATACTGTGACAGCTTTAGTCATGGCCGGATTTAGACCATAAAATCAGATTCCAGCATCAGCAGGTTTCCTTGCTGCCTTAAAATTAATTTTCCTTCAGTGCATGGCCGAGTGCCGCACACTTTAAGGGCATACAACAAGTTTGTTTGCCATTGAGAGAGAGAGAGAGAGAGAGAGAGAGAGAGAGAGAGAGAGAGAGAGAGAGAGAGAGAGAGAGATTCACATGACATTGTAATATTAAATGAAAAGTATATAATTCATAATTCGATGAAAAACTATACATTATCCAAAGACATCACTGAATAGACACACACAACAACAATTAGTATTAAGTTATTAGATATTAAACTGCTAAGCAGGAACACAGAAAAATTAACATTTGTCCCAGGGACCAATAATTATTAAACTAAATTCATACAATACAAATATTTATAACTGTATACACAGATGCAAGATCACTACACACACTTTTTCAGAAGGAAAAAAAAACTACATGTATTTTTTGATTGCACTATATGGCTTGATTGTTACCACCACGACCGATCAATCAATGATGTCATACTAGGTATCACATGACTGTCATGTGATCACCATACGTCACGAATCACTACCGTAATCTCTGCGTTTTCTAAGCTGTTCTATCCTTCGCTTGAGTAAATCGATTTCTTGTCTTTTGGTCTTCGCTCTCCGACTGAAGGTTTCGAATCTGAAAGTGATTGGAAAATGGTAACATTCACACACTTGACGATAGCTGTGAAATTTGTTCCTAACAAAGCTATTTTGTTTGTTGTATTTTCCCTTCACACTCACACACACACCTCTTTAGCTTGCTGTCTCTTTTCCTTCATCAGTTCATCTTCTCTCTCCTCCAACTCCTTCACTTGATTCTTGTAACGAGTCACTTGACTTTTTAATCTGTTTGTCTGGAAAGTGAAGAATCACAATATGAATGGTAAGGAGTCGTCACAAAATGTTAGTTGTGGTTGGTAAAGGGTCGCCAAACAATAAAGTTTGAGGTTAGTCCAATCTCACAATGCAACATGAATAGCCATAATAAAGTTATTATAGATTGCCTGCCAAATTAAAACCTGTGGTACAATTCTTAATACGTTATTATTGGTAACTCAATTCTCAATAAAATTCAATTATGGGATAGGTATATCACATTCTAAGGCTGTCTCTCAGCCTAGGAAAGTCGTATGAAGCTGGGATTGGTACCATTGTGATCAGCTCTAAGAGATCTTTCAAATGATATGTTTTATGTGCAGATATAAATTTTGAGCAAAATTGCCAAAACCTTCAGAGTGCGATTTTTTTTTTTTATGAAAATGGTCCCTTTTGAAATTTCAAAATAAACCATACCATTTGAAACATCTCTACATGCTGATCATAATGGCACAAGTCCCAGCTTCTAACGACCAACCTTTTTCTTTAGAGCAAAAAGGGACAATTCGATTAGTTAGTCAAAAAATCTTCTCAACTTACCATTCCCTCCAAGCGAGAGTTTTCAGCTTCTGAGATTTGTAACTTTGTCTTGTACTCACTAACCATACGAGTGCTGACCTCTGGAGGAAGGAGGGGGGGGAGAGAGAGAGAGAGAGAGAGAGAGAGAGAGAGAGAGAGAATTACATGATGATATACATTGCACTACTATTCAGTAAAAAAAACTTGGAAGATTTCCCCCTAGTTCACAAACCAAATCAACCAACTACGTAGCTACTGACAATATACAAATGTTATACAAACAAGGTACATAGGTTAAGATTTTCTCTCCCTTGCGTACTTACGGACAATATCTCTAGGTTGCTGGTCTCCTAGCAGTGAGCCACTCTTCATGGAGTCAATCTCTTCTTTCAGTGACTCTATCTGCTTCAGTAGACGCTGCTTCTCCTCCGAGTCCATTTCTAAGGGTCAAAGGTCAAAATGGAGAGTTCAAAGGTCAAAATAAGGAGTTCAAAGGTCAAGTTATTATTGTATCACAGGGAAGCAGTCAATGCTATTAGCAAAAGTTACAAAACTAGAAAGGAACAATATTCTTTGTTTTGTGAGATAAACAGGAGCTAGCTGTAGTTACAATAACAGTTCCCAGGCTCTCTTTCTCTTAGTCCAAGAGAGAGGGAAGCTAACCTTTCTGGAGTATCTGCTGTTCTTCATCCTCTTCACCAGTTGGTAGGTGGAGGCCATGTCTCTGTGGTGGGTGGGTGGGTGTGGCCAAAGGGTGTGGTCAATTGATCATACATACGTACAGAATGCACATGCTAGCTTCATTTCCCTCATAAATTTAATATGTTCTTCAAAAAATATAGAAAGATAATATTTGCGATGGATGGAAGGGAGCTAACCTCAATAAATTCGTCTCTGTATGTGATCTGTTTCTTGAGGCTTTCCATTTCTGTGTCTCTGGCCTCACCATGGTGACGAAGATGGTTCACTTGCTGCAGACATGATGAGAGAGAGAGAGAGAGAGAGAGAGAGAGAGAGAGAGAGAGAGAGAGAGAGAGAGAGAGAGAGAGAGAGAGAGAGAGAGAG
>CAXIPT010000002.1:5073577-5132737 GCA_964030475.1 Tethya wilhelma | reverse complement strand
TCTCTCTCTCTCTCTCTCTCTCTCTCTCTCGCTCAGTCTTACCTTTGTGTGCATATCATTCAAAGCACTTCCCTCATCTCTGCTCAAATCCTTCTTTTTCTTTAGGGTGCTACTGCGAGTCCGAGTCATTGTATTACTACCACTACTGTGAAGGTTCGAAGTTGATCGCCGTGGCGACCCAGCTCCGCTAGAGGAGGTGGACATGCCCCTTTTTGGAGATGAACTCATTTTGTTTAAAAACGAGAAAATATAAAATCCAGTATTTCTTTTTTTTTTTACTTGCTACCAATCCAGAGAATAGTAGAATTGGACGACATCGGACAACAGAACGACTGTCTCGGGTATAGTTATTGCAATATCTAATACTATTATGTTGAAATGCAGGCTAATCTGTAAAAAAAATTATAAAAAACAGTTAGATACAAGTACAGTAATTATAAGTTTACCATCACAGCAATTAATAACTTGAGCTTCAATATTCTACATATTGTGTAAAAATGAGTAATGATCACAACGTTATTTCAACCTGTACATACTTGCAATATTGTCCAGTAATATAAAATATGCTGGACACAACTCAGGTCACAACATTATTTCAACCTGTACATACTTGCAATATTGTCCAGTAATATAAAATATGCTGGACACAACTCAGGCATACATTATAGCCACATCATAAGCATCGTATAAACAGTATTATATCTGCGTGTACATACATACATACATACTACCATATGCCTACTAAGTGAGCCTAAGCTACTCCACTAGTAACAATGGAAGCACTTTATCCGGGATTGTAAGTGCAACTTCCTTGCTTTAAAACATAACCTTGCTTCCTCGAATTCCAATAGACTGTAGCTACCACCATAATGAAACTACTCAAGTTGAACTCAATCACATAATAGGCCCAGTAAGATTTAGTGACTTTTATACAATAATTTTCAACATGAAAAACCTCAACAAACTTTCACAAAATGGTAGTGCTCTATTAACAATGGAGTTAGAACTAACCTGTAAGCCATCATGCCTATCTCTGTTGACAACATAATGGTCTCCTACCACCCTCTGGTGGACTAGAAATACCAAAAGCTGAAATGTTTTTTTCTAGAGATAAAATGTGTGTTCAAAGCATATGCTTGACTAGTTATGGACTATCAGCTAAAAATCAAGTCAGCTACAGTGAGTTGTGATTTGAACACAAGCTTATCGTTATGTAGAAGACTACAAGTAACAGTACACCCACATGGTACACACACACACACACACACACACACACAAGCATAAACAAGTACCGTCCAATTTGCTCTCATTAATAACCACTATTTGTATCCAAATATATTAACGTACATACAACTTGACAATTACCCACTAATCAGTACCACTCATAAAAGCTCATACTGAGGAAAAACAATGTCAAAAGACACACAAAACATTAGCTAATTGAACACTAAAACAACGGTATACTGTTTATTCTAAATAAAGCCCACCACCAAACAAATTACAGCTAACGTATATAGCACGCTCACAGGACAATAGAATTCAATGCTTCAACTGCGAATCTCTCTAAATTGATCATGAGTGAGCCCCTATCATCAGAGCCACTAATTGAACACATTATCAGCTCAATGAAAACCGTGCACAATATACAGAAATAGAATACTTTATACATGATGTAGCTAATAACCATCATATAACAAAATTTTACTTCCGTGAACCAAGTAAAAACCCACAAAAATCAAGGATTATATATATCCTGCTTCAAAAACATTCAAGTGCTCTCAAAGTACACACTTCCCCATAATCTGAACTTGTAAGATTCATGCAAACTCTTTTCCTACTTCACAAGAAACAATGTTTTTCCAGAGTACTTTGGAGGTCAATTATTCAATTGGTTTGTCAAATTATACCATAACCAGTGGGCAGTACCAATAATAAGGACAAAGTGTACCAATAAGTGCCAAAAGCTACCAAACAACTTCAAAGTGGACCGATAATAGTCCACTGACCTACAAAGTGTGGCTGGTTGTTTAGGCTTGAAAGGCGGACTCACATCAAATTAGGTACACACACAAATTGACTTAGCCAACCTGTCAACAGCCCAGCTGCCAAGAACAAAAGATAGCTGAGCTGATAGGATTAAGAACAGAAACATGCTCTCTCTCTCTCTCTCTCTCTCTCAACACATATACACACAGTTTCTACACTTATATACTTAGTAAACAAACACACATACACATGAATCTAGCTATGTACAAATGTGTATTCAACACAAACTTCAATAATATAAACATGGAATGAATTTTTTTTTTAAGATAAGTTTAGCCATACCAATGGGCACATAAATCTATATTAAACACTCACACAGACTATAGGTTTTTCAGTCAGCACTGTGAACACTGTAAAGTGCCCATATTGACTACTGAAAGCAATTTGCTACTAAGCTTTTCTGTCTGGTACAAGGCATTTATCAAAGGTCTTAATTCTACACTTGATAAGCTCATTTACGCGGCGTGTGCAGTATGTTCTTACGTTCGAAACTGCTCCAAACCGAACTGAAACTCGTGGGGCGTCTTCTTCGCTCGCTGCCAAAGCTGTGTGTCTTTTAATGTTCCTCCTCCAACACAGCTCTTTGTACATGTACAGTATTTGAGTGTAAATAGTCACGTGATCATTTGCCCGCCCCCACACGTACACAAACGCACGTGGAATAATTTTCTATTTATCCGTATGAAATTTTGAACACAAATTTGTAAAGAAAGTGAAACTGTGCCAAATTTTTTTGAGATTTTTTTGCTGGAAAACTTTTGACCAAAGAGAAGATATGACTACTCTACGACCATTCACATGTGCCGATCTCTTGCGATACAACAACGTAAATCTCGATCCGCTTACGGAAACCTACAATCTCGCCTTCTATCTGATGTATCTGTCCAGGTAAAAAATAACACCTTGAATTATTTTTAGCATTGCATGTATAAATAGACACTGTCTAAAATAAACGGCCACTCCAATAAGACATTTACTTTACACTTTTTTTGTAGATAGATCTACTCAAACTCGTGTTTATCTATGAATAAATTCATATCTCTAGGTGGCCAGAATATTTCCAAGTGGCAGAATCCCCCAGTGGTAAGATCATGGGGTACGTCATGGGCAAGTCCGAAGCTCGTAACAACAATCCACTCGACTGGCACGGTCATGTGACCGCAATCTCCGTTGCTGACGAATACCGTCGACTCGGTCTTGCCGCCAAGCTCATGAAATTTCTCGAGGATGTTTCTGATCGTAAAAAGTGCTACTTTGTCGATCTCTTTGTTCGTTGCTCGAACGAAGTTGCCGTGAATATGTACAAGAACTTGGGCTATGTGGTTTATCGTAAGATTGATGCATATTACACTGGGCCTCCTGATGAGGATGCTTATGATATGAGGAAGGCTTTGAGTCGGGATCCGGGAAAGAGATCTGAACAACCACCAACTGAGGAAGACTTGTTAGATTTAGAGGATGATACTTGATAGTAGGTTTTCGATATTTGTTAGTGCGTGTACGTATGTGTTTAGGAGAATAATTGTGTGCGTGTAATTTAGTTTGTTTGAAAGTGATGTTAATTATGCAGTAGTTGTTTGTTTCTTTGTTAGCGTAATATTAGTTTATAGTCGACGCATAATAGTTATTTTCGTACCTTGACTATAATTATGATTTTTTTTGTGTAGCTTTTTACACTGCTTTTCACCACTCACACAAAAAGATTTTCATACTGTTATCCACTGTGTGCGCGTGGTTAAACACCGGAAGCGGGTTGGTAATTCAATATGTGCATGCCACGCCCATCTTTCGTGTGAACACAGAGAAACAACATTGTTTGCTCCAGGAGTTGCTCTGCAGCATACAAGGTCAAGACATCGCCATCTTGAAGAAGCATAAAAGATTTTCAAGTCTGCGCTGGACCCTGCATAGTCATTTTGTAAGTAAAACTCGCTACGATGAGATTATAATTCAATTTGCGGACGGAAATTCCAAGGAAACTTTTTGAAAGGGGGGTGGGGCTGGCGGTTTTGTCGATAATGGACCAATAATGTTTTGTTACAGAGTATTCCGTCGCGTGTTTGCCTGTGAGCCACTCTGGGTGTTCGTCGCCTTCCACTTTATCTGAGAGGGAGAGTGCCTAGCGCTGAATCTGGAAGTAGAGGCTGCCCAGAGGAATCGGGAAAGTTCTGTAAGACGAAGGATATTACGATAATACTCCCAGAGATAGATAAACAAGCGACTTCTTTAATTTCTTCCTATATACAACGGAGCAGCTGTAATCTCTTGGTACTAGGAATCAAAGTGTCAGAATGAGTGGTAAGTATTAAAGTGCATGTTTCAAAATTAATTTAAGCTTATTGAAGCTTATACTGCCAGTCACTGAAACACTGTATTAGCAAAAGCTATAACCCAAGATAGGCTTAGCTTAGCATGGTCTGGGAACTCAATATGTTATAGTCAAGAATAATAATGCCCAAAGTTAGTGTAAGAAGTGTTGTCATTCAGTTGTATGCTTTTCCAGCTAAAGCTAGCTGAGCATTATATCTGAAAGACGTCTAGTATTCAGTAAGAATGTTATTGGAAGCTGTTTGAATTCCATCAAATTCCAGTTGTGTTGTTATCATGGAGTTTCTGTTGAAAGTATTTCAAAATCTCTTTAGAGATAAATGTTTGTGGCTTGAATTACATCGCCTGAACATGAGAAACAGGAATACCAAAGATTGGATTGTTATGTGTGATGTTGTGGTCAGCTAGCTAGCTAGAACAATCAGAGCTGTTTGGAAAACATTGACTTGCACTGAAAATGATATCACGCATAGAGTCACACACGCATGCAGACACACACACACCTGTGTACACACACACACACACACATGTGCACACGTGCACACACATATGCTTATCAATGAACACACACACACACACACACACATACATTATTTTAGTTAACCAACTTTCATTTTTCTTCTCTGCAGATCCAGCTTTTGCTGAAAACAGCCTGGGCTTGACTCCCAGTGAGACAGTGGGGGCCATAATGGCCATTGTCTGTGGTGCCACTATCATAGTACTACTGGTCCTCATACTTATCATGACTTGCAGGTATTGTATATATAAGCTGAATATATTTTTACTGGCAGGGTTTTTGTTAATTTCAATACTTACACATCCATGATTGCACAAAAATGTAAAGATTGCTAAAATAGTTACTTGCAAATAGACTAATAATACACACACACACACATACGTAATGCAATGAATTAGGTATTGGTTCTACAAGACCTCTCGTCGATCTACTAATCTGAACGGACGGTCAAAAGCCAAAGGTAAACACGGAAAACAGACACCAAATCACGAGAGAATCAGTCGAATACCGAGTGGATTTGACACGGAGGCTCCTACATCAGCTTCATTCAATGTTGACTCAGCTCCAGAACCACAGGTACGTGAATGTAACAATTCTTAGATTTTTATTGAGGACAAGCACATGCACTCTTTCACTTACTATTATATGTATACAGTATTGTCTATAATAATAGCAGCCAAACTTGCGTATTGTATATACAAACACATGCATATCCTATAAGCCTGCTTGGACAAATTATTATTACATAGCCTTCTTCTAGCCTTGTTCCCAGGTTCTTTCTTCGTGAATAATTTTCTCTCAGCCTGGGAACAAGGCTAGCATTCATGATCAATACTTCTAAATACTAGCTGAGCTGTCACACTTAATGAATATACAATAAGGTCCATCAACGATTTCCCTTAAAGATGTGACAAACGTATATATATGGATAGCTAGTCCAATAGTGTAACCACTGCCGATACAGTATGGCATTGTACTGCATCTATTGCTGTTCTTACCATCTTTCTTGTGCATGATGTGTGCATGTGTGTTTATCTGTTGATTGTTATACTGGCAAGAAAACAATAAAGTGATATTTCTTCCTGTGAGACAAATTTAAGCAATGCTAACACTTGTACAACTGACATGTATTTTGTGAGAATAACCTATACTGCTGTAGTGTCTCAGCCAGCTATTCATTGCTGGGGTGCTATGGGGTGGTACCATTGGTGCATGTATACTGTAACAATACTCCCTGGGGGGTTAAGTTGGGAGCATATTCATGAGAAAAACTGTTACAACATCGCCATGGAAATATAAACATATCAGAGGGAAAGGAAATTCATTGCAATAGAAGAGCTTTGTGCGTATAGGGAAACACTTATCCACTCACACACACACACACACACACACACACACACACACACACACACACATACTCACACCCTCACACACACGCACACACACACAGTTCAACAATCCCCTCTCCACCAGTCCTCTCCCTGACCCGGACAAGTCCCCCCTGCCACTCCCCCCTCCAACGGAAGAAGAGATCGAACTGACAAGGCAGAGAAACATCATCGAATCACTTCAGTTTCCTCGCGACGACCTACTCCTCCTTGACAAGCTGGGAGAGGGAGAGTATGGGCCCATCTACAGGTAAAAATTTGAAATTTTTATTCTTATATGGAAAGAATGGTCTCTGAAGTAGCAAATTAAGCTAGACCCCTTTATAATTGAATGCTGCCTATATATGAAAGACAGAATACACTCAGAGAGAATTTGAAACACTAAAATCAGTAACAGCAATCATGATTCTTTGAAATGGGTCAAATTTAACCCACTTTATGAGCAATGTATTGAATCTAGTTTTATCACCTTATACTCAGTTGTACACTGTGTATATAGCTTGCATGATTAGATGACATCATACACACTTATCATTCGATCTGTATACACACACACACACACAGAGGGGAAGCTTACAGTCTTGGAATCAGAAACCAATCGCGACCGGTAACAGTCAAAATGTTGGCCCAACACACCACTGAAGAGGGCAAAATAATGCTCTATCAAGACATTGAAATGCTCACAGAAATAAACCACCTCAATGTAGTCGGAGTGCTAGCAGTGTGCACTAAAGACTCTCCGGAATGCATTCTCCTTGATGCTGGGATGCCGGGTGATCTTCTTACCTACATCCGAGACAAAAAACGTGATATTTCTCCTCACGTTTTGGCCGAGAAAGAAACCCTCGAACTCTTAAAGATAGCAGATGAAGTATCACTAGGCATGGCCTACTTGGCATCGGAGCGCTTCATCCACAAAGACCTAGCAGCTAGAAATTGCATTATCGGTTACGACGGGGTTGTCAAGATAGCTCATTTTGGTCTCGGTCCGCTCATATACCCCGAGGCTTACTACCGTGCCAACGATAGTGACCTCCCCATTCGGTGGATGCCTTCAGAAACCATCACAACCACCAATTTCACCACAGCCAGTGACGTGTGGGCATATGGTGTCTTCCTTTGGGAGCTGTTCTCATACGGTGAACTCCCGTTTAAAGGCAAAACCAATGAAGAGGTTATAGGATACGTTGTAAAGGAGTTTGGAAGGTTATCCAAACCGGTAAAGTGTCCGAAAAACGTCTTTACGTTAATGCACCAATGCTGGGGTAGTGATCCAAACGGACGTCCAACGTTTGACGTCATTCACGAACAGATTAATGCGATAACGGGTCGTGAAAGTCGCTCCATGAGTCCATCTGCTCCTTCTTCTCCGATGGGCCAACCTGAGCTGGGAATGAACATCGAGTATCCAAAGTACGAAGCAGAAACTACCTTCCAATAACGAAAGACATGTATTATCATTGTGTGTATGCATGCATGTGTCTATAGGGAGCTTATAAGGTTAATTTATTATTGTTTAATGTAACAAGTTTTGTGTAATAATATTATGCATCCACATCATATTTTTTTATCCTAATTTTTATTGTGCAACTAATAACTAAAGTTTTTTTTATGCATTAATTTTGTACCCTTGTCTTTTATTATGCAGAAATACTGTCATAATTACGTAGTACGTGCTATAATTATCATTCATTTTATGTGATTTTGGTTCTCAAGCATAATCAACAATAACTGGTAAAGGATGCCGCGCGTGACAATCTAGGGCAAAGTTTATTAATAAAGATGAATTCCTCAGTGGTTAATATTAAATTTATAGTTGTCGGTTTATAGCCAAAATTAATAATGGACAGTGTATCTCTCCTTCTCTACGTGTGTGTCTCTCTCCTCTCTCTGGTCTTCCTGGTCTGGTTCATCATCACTGGATACATCTACTGGACACACAGAAGATATGAGCACATACCTTCACCAAAGATGTCCAGGTATAGCTGATGGTAGGCTTGCTTTTCAGCCTGGATTATTATGGCTGTGATTTTAATTTGTTTTGCAGTTTTTATATGGGTCATCTTCCAACTATTGTTCAAGAATACCATCAAAATGGCAGCATTGCTCGGCTCCATCTAAAGTGGTATGCCTATGATGCACCCCCAAAAATTGGCGCACACACACACGATCGACTCAGTATGAAAGTGTATACTATTGTACAGGCTTGATGAATGTGGACCACTCTATGTGACATTCTATCTTCATAGGCCTATGTTAGTTCCACTGAGCACTGAAGATATCCAAGTAATAATTATTATCAGTAATAAACTTAAAACGTCTAGTAAAACAAATCTTTGGCCTTCCTTGCTTCTCTTTAGCTGGTGATTATGAACCCTCAAATCCCAAAGACAGTTGTACTGTATTCCAAACTGATAAATGGATTTGGAGAAAGGTAAGCAACCTAGTGATCACGATTCTGCATATACATACAAGTTAGTACTCTATGTTAATTTCAATGATGACTTTCGTATACGTATACTTATACACTTTATCGAAAGGTTTCTAGGAGAAGGTCTGTTAAGCACTCTTCACTACAAGACTTGGAAGCCACGCAGATCACTGTATGATCCGACCTTCACAAAAAAAGTAAGTCCATTATAGCTTTGATTTCATTATTAACACCTTTATGGCTGAGTTTCAATCAATGCATACAGCAACCTGAAGAATCTGATACCAGTTTTCAATGAGTGTGCTGACTCTTTCATAGAGAAGCTGAGAGCTCAAGCTGATGGAAAGACAGAGGTGCTCATCAAGGAAGAGTTTGGAGCAGTCACACTGGATGTCATTGGAAAGGTTTGTAACATGCTTATGCGTGCAGTTCTTGCTGTGACTGATGAGTATACAACACATGCCAATCAGGTAGCTTTTGGGACTGACTTTGGAGCCTTTAAAGCTTTCGAATCTCTTGGACTAAAGCTGGTCAAGCAGAAAGTTAAAGGCAACCTTGCCTTGTTGATTGAACATGCTATAGCATGCTTTACAGCGGCATTTGAGAATCCTTTTCTGCAGGTATGTTGCTTGCATGTTATTTCATGTAATAATTATATAGTCTTCATGTGGCTGTATTGAAGTCTTATAGACGTTGGTTGTAGTTCTTTATTTGGTCTTTGGTCACCACCATATACAATTTTAGTCAAACATAAATTGAACCCGTATAGAAAGTTAATTAACCTAAACCTCAGCTTTATGTAAGTATTGAAATTGATCGTTTGTACTTTTTAGTACTTGGATCCAAAAAGAGCTGAAGGATATCGTGAGGCGATCAGAGCTGTTCGTAAGATTGGTCGTGATTTGATTGAGAAGAGGATCCTAGCTATTGAGAGAGAGGAGAAGGTGCCTAATGACATCCTCACACAGATACTAAGAATGGCCTCCACTCAGAAGACAGTCAACGTGGAAGACCTGGTGGACGACTTTGTCACGTTTTTAACAGCAGGTCTGTAACCAAACTGTTCCAATGTTAGTATTAATTTTATCAGCCAGCAATTAATACATTAATTTTCTATAAATTATATATAGGGCAAGAGACAACAGGTAACCTACTAACGTTTTCTATAGCCATGTTTCATCAGTATCCTGATATACTGAAACAGTAAGCATAAAAATAATAATAATCATTTCCTTTGCATGTGCTATCAAAGTTTCGTCACATGTGTGGATGCGTGTATAATAATAATTATATAGAGTATTGGAGGAGCTTTCGGAGGTGGTGGGAGAGAGAAAGACTGTTACTGCTGAAGACCTCGAACAGTTGACGTACCTTGAACAGGTAAAGAGCACAATGGTGATCATTCACACTGATGCCGAAATAATAATTATACCTCACACACAGTTGGGATTGCATGCCTTGTAGAGAATTATTGGCTCCCATGGCCAGTTTTACTTTTTTGTGTGTGTGTCTTTTTCTGCCATTAATTTTTGTACTAGGTATTCTGTGAAACTCTTCGCCTGTTCCCTCCTGCTCCCGGGACCTCCAGAGAAACCCCTTGTGAGATGAAGTTATCTGGGTACACCATTCCAGTGGGTACGGTCATACAGGTACCCATCCATGCGATGCACTTGAATCCTAATCACTGGGAGAACCCTGATAATTTTGATCCAGAAAGATTCGGAGCTGATAGACCAAAGTATGTTTGAAATAGGTCACCATTTGTGTGTTGGATGCACATGTACAATGTAGTTATCAAATCTAAAGTCAATTTTTCCCCCTTACCTTAATTCCTTCAGACCCAGTCCTTTCATCTA
Source organism: Tethya wilhelma (assembly GCA_964030475.1). Taxonomy (NCBI): domain Eukaryota; kingdom Metazoa; phylum Porifera; class Demospongiae; order Tethyida; family Tethyidae; genus Tethya; species Tethya wilhelma. The sequence continues at coordinate 5,122,171 of CAXIPT010000002.1, read as the reverse complement.
CCTGCCATTCAGTACTGGCCATCGTTCCTGTATAGGAAAAGTCTTTGCCATGGTGGGTATTTCATACTCTGTATCACCATAACCACACACATAAATGCATGTGGATTGTGTGTGAGTTTTCCATGCATGTTATACGTATCACAGATGGAGGCAAAGATCATCATGGCACGACTGCTGACAACTTTCGAAGTTTCTCTGAGAGAAGATTTTGTTCTCAAAGTAGAAAGTCGGACTACCCTCAAGCCAGCAGGTGGTGTGCCATGTACTTTGACCCCATTGTTGCATGGTAAAGGTCGTCTGAATCTAAAACTCAATAATGACTCAACAAACTGATTCTCTGGCATCCATTATGTCCTGAAGCCAGACCTTAGTAATTAAATTTATTAAATAATAATATTTAATTATTCTGCATAGTACAAGTTGTTAACCTTTGAATGTTACTATATAAACGTCGACTGCATGCCTGCATAGCCAAGTTATCTGATCATAATATTATGGACAGTCCAGTATCTCTCCTTCTCTATGTGGGTGTCTCTCTCCTCTCTCTGGTCTTCCTGGTCTGGTTCATCATCACTGGATACATCTACTGGACACACAGAAGATATGGACACATACCTTCACCAAAGATGTCCAAGTATATAGCTGCTAAATTATTGCTTTTTGCATTAAAGTTAATACAAGCTGTGTGGTTTTGGTTAATATACTGATTTTCTCCTTGCAGTTTCTATACCGGCCATCTTCCAGCTGTTGTTAGAGAGTACAAACAAAATGGCAACATCTGTGCTCTCTATCTTAGGTGGTATGAAGAATGTGGACCACTATTTGTGGTATTCTACATCCACCTTCCAGCTATACTGACTATGAATGCTGAAGATATCAAGGTATAACTACTACAAAAAAATGAAATTATGTTGTTATGAATCATAATTTTTATTTGAAAAATGTACATACCATGCATTTATTATACAGATAGCTATAAATTTAACTGATTTCTTTGCTGTGTGTATATTGTTCATTATAAATTATAATAATTATATAGACTATATTGATGAGTGCTCAGATTCTGAAATCGCCACCAATCTATGGTAAAATGGCCACAGTCTTAGGACAAAGGTAACCAATATAGAATCTTCTTCATAAATAGTGGATATGAACAGTATTGCATGACTGACTGTGTGGTATTGATAGATTTATGGGCAATGGCTTAGTAACTAATGTTTGCTACGAAACATGGAAGTCTCGAAGAAGTCTTTACGATCCAACCTTTACAAAGAAGTAGGTTACTGAGAGTCTTGCATGGTTACTAATTCAAACTTTACACTACTATGTGTTTTGTTGCTACAGCAACCTGAAGACAATGATACCAGTGTTCAATGAGTGTGTAGACTCTTTCATAGAGAAGCTGAGAACTCAAGCTGATGGAAAGACAGAGGTGCTCATCAAGGAAGAATTTGGAGCAGTCACACTGGATGTCATTGGAAAGGTTTGATTGCAACTTGTACATGAGCAGCCTTTAATGTTACAAAACTACGTAGCTACTAAACATTGGCAAAAAACTTTTCAGTTTCATGAAAACCTGCCGATAATATGATTATTATAATTATACCTGAAATTCTCATGTGATGTTTATGCTTCCACTGCATACCAAATCACACGATGTTGTGTAGACAAATTTTGTGCTATATATGATGGCTGCTATAGTAATAGTGAAGCAGCAGCTGCTAGCAAACTTGGAAGACTATGTTAAGTCCATTGTATTATTGCAATTTTTATGTACAATAATTATTATAAGTAAAGTTTGCAGTTTTGCATGTACTTTGTGTGCTGCAGTATAAGTGAGATTTGAATGAGAATTCCATGTGTTTTAAAAGAATAATGGTCATTATGTAAGGAATGTTAGGAATGAATACTATAGGGAGCAAAAAGGAATAGCATGCAGGTCCCTGGCATGTAAGAAATTAACTTTGTAATATAATAGCAATATAATAGTTAATAGTTATATATAGTTTGTCAGGGTGTATGCATAAGGGATTTGTAAGCCTGTAACCTAGCTGATCGAAGGCAATAATGGTATTCATGTTTTGTATGACTTCATAGGCTTGTTTATGAGTACTGTATGTACCTGCTGCTTTTCTTAAAATGTACAATAATTTTTATATAGGTGGCTTTTGGAACAGACTTTGGAGCATTTATAGATTTTGAAACGCTTGGACTAAATGTTATCAAGCACAAAGTCCAAGATCGAAGTCTTGTCCCATTGATTGGACACGCCTTTGAATCATTCACTGCAACCTTTGGAAATCCAGTCTTAAAGGTATTATGTTTTCTTAATAAGTTACTTGCATTCCCAGATAGGTTAGCAATCTACCAGATTAAAAATGAGGAAGCCCAGAAGCCTGAAAAGGTACGCTAGTACCTATGGTATGCAAAATCAACTGTACCTGCAGTTAGTTGAGTTATTATTAATGCCTTGAAGATCAGAGACATATACCTCTAAAGCGGCCTGCATGTGCATGAACAAGGGTGTATGCATGAGTTCCTGGTCTTGACACACACACACACACACACACACACACACACACACGTACACATGGCACATGGATTCACAATCTTCATGACTGTAGTATTGGGACCCAAAGAGAGCTGAGGGATATCGCGAGGCGATCCGAGCTCTTCGTAAAATTGGTCGTGATTTGATTGAGAAGAGGATCCTAGCTATTGAGAGGGAGGAGAAGGTGCCTAATGACATCCTCACACAGATACTAAGAATGGCCTCCACTCAGAAGACTGTAGAAATGGAGGACTTGGTGGATGATTGCATCACGTTTTTAGCAGGAGGTGAGTTCATTTTCATCGATCACATGGATCATACTGATTCATAATGAATACTTTAATGTCATGACTATACAGGACAAGAGACAACTACCATCCTCCTTTCATTTACACTCATTGTGCTTCACCAACATCCTGATATTTTGCACAGGTACAATGTGTCGTAAAATCTTCTGTTTAGGTGACAATTATTATTAAGGATTAAGAATTTAAAATTATGTACAATGCAGAGTATTGGAGGAGCTTTCAGAGGTGGTGGGAGAGAGAAAGACTGTGACTGCTGAAGACCTCGAACAGTTGAAATACCTTGAACAGGTACACCCACACGACCACAGCAACTTTTACATTATTGTGTCCAAGCTACATGACATTGTGCTGTTCATATTCTTTTAATCAAGTTGTACTTGTACAACCAAGGAGTTAAATAACTTACAGTAGAACCCCTGATATTGGACCCTCCAAGATAGGGACACTGTATTATAAACCTCTCAACAAAGGACAATTCTTAGTTCCCAAAAATTCCAATTTCCTATTGTAGCAATACAAACAGAACCTCTGAGAAGAGGACAACCTCTCTACAAAGGACAAACAAGCCGAATTTATATTGTCCCCAAAGTGTCCTTTGTTCGGAGGTTTCACTAAATTAAAATATCCTACAAATCAATGCATTAGCTACCCGTTGTATATCATACAGCTATACCACAAAAGCCAACCATTCAGTGATGATATCATAGGTTTTCTTTGAATTGGAGGCATGCATGCAATTCAAAGAAAACATACTAGTCACAATGATTGACTTCCTATTCATGCTAAGGCAGCTATGCAGCAGATGGTTCATGCATATACATGAATGGGTTTGTTTGTAAACTTTTATAGTTAATACTTTGATAAACATTTGTTTAGGTGTTTTATGAAACTCTTCGTATGTATCCTCCGGCTAATTCCACCACAAGAGAACCCCCTCGCGAGATGAAGCTATCTGGTTACACCATTCCCGTGGGTACTGTCATAGAGGTACCAATCCATGCGATGCACTATAATCCTAATTACTGGGAGAACCCTGATAATTTTGATCCTGAGAGATTCGGAGCTGATAGACCAAAGTAAGTATGAATAATTATTATTACTTTTTCCTATTAATTATAATAATCAAAATAAACAAAAACAACTAATTTAAAACTAAGTTTTCAAATCTCAAGTTTCAAGATAACATTCATGTAGAATTCATAATGATTTCCCCTTCCTTCAGACCCAGTCCTTTCATCTACCTGCCATTCAGTACTGGTCATCGCTCCTGTATAGGAAGAGTCTTTTCTCTTGTGAGTTATATATTGCTGAATGGAAGTTCCCTAAGCTGCATGCATGCACTATCTTTGAGTCTATAGCTATAACATTATGCCCTTGCATACATCCGTACAGATGGAGGCAAAGATCATCATGGCACGACTGCTGACATCTTTCAAGGTTTCTCTAAGAGAAGATTTTGTCCTCAAGCTAGAAACCAAAGCTCTTCTAAACCCAATGGGAGGGGTGCCATGTACTTTGACCCCACTGTAACCTATCTTTACATTATTAATGGAGATTTTCTATTATTTATCTAAGTGCTATAACTTAAATTGTTTGCATTGGCTGCTGAATCTTGGACTGATTTTATTTTAATCTGATGCATTATAATGTTCTGATGATTTAAATTTCCACAATGTCTTGCAGTTGTAGTAGCTATATTTAGTGCTACACACAAAACTAGATTATTATCATGATGTGGCTATTAGTATAATTAAGGGGGGCACCCATATAGGTCATTCAGAAATGGCACGGTGTCCCCTATAGCAGTGACCTTTCATTGGACTGTCTGGCACCACATGAACGTTAATTGTTTGAAACAGCCTGGCCATTCTGGCTACCTCAGTCGTTTGTCTATAATTTAGCTAGCAGTTTATAGTCAGATTCTATGGACAGTTTTGTGTCTCTTCTTCTCTATGTGTGTGTCTCTCTCCTCTCTCTGGTCTTCCTGGTCTGGTTCAGCATCACTGGATACATCTACTGGACACACAGAAGATATGGACACATACCTTCACCAAAGATGTCCAGGTAGAGTCACTAGACTATGAGATAAAACGCAGCTGCATACTGCTTTTCCAAGTCAGCTATTTTTTTTAGATACTGTGATTTGATTTATCTCTTTTTGCAGTTTTTATATGGGTCATCTTCCAGCTATTGTTCAAGAATACAAACAAAATGGCAGTGTTGCTGAACTCCATCTAAAGTGGTATGCCTAAGTTTATGGCATGCATGCACCTGGCTGTGAAAATGGACCACATATATACTAGGCTTGATGAATGTGGACCACTCTATGTAATATTCCATCTTCACCGGCCTATGTTGCTTCCACTAAACATCGAGGATATCAAGGTATAAAAAATTAATATTAATGAGCTTAAACAGATGTTTGGTCTTCCTTGTTCCTTTCTCAAATTAGCTGGTCCTCATGAATGCTCAACTTCCAAAGGCTTTTTTCCTTTATTCCAAATTGATCAATGGATTTGGAGAAAGGTAAGCTAGTGTGATTGTTCACTTTAGCTCCATGAAGCTATTGTAATGACTGGTGATTAGTGCATGATTTAATCTGATGATTTTGTATATTAAAGGTTTATGGGAGAAGGTCTGTCAAGCACCCTTCACTACAAGACTTGGAAGCCTCGCAGATCACTTTATGATCCAACCTTCACAAAAAAGTAACTACAAAAAGCAATCAAATGTCACTCTGATTTATGGCTGAGTTTCAATCATTTCATACAGCAACCTGAAGACGATGATACCTTCCTTCAATGGCTGTGCTGACTCTTTCATAGAGAAGTTGAGAGCTCAAGCTGATGGAAAAACAGAGGTGCTCATCAAGGAAGAGTTTGGAGCAGTCACACTGGACGTCATTGGAAAGGTTTGCTGTTTCATAATTACATCAGATATCATACTTGTGGTTGCCATGTAGGTAGCTTTCGGGACTGACTTTGGAGCCTTTAAAGCGTTCGAATCTCTTGGACTAAAGCTTATCAAGCAGAAAGTTAAAGGCAATCTTAATGATCTTGTCTTGTTGATTGATCAAGCTTGGGAATGCTTTATCGCAGGATTTCGAAATCCTTTTTTGCAAGTATGTTATATGTCTCATTGTCTTTATATGCAGTGCCATGTTGATTTCTTTATTTGGTATTAATTTTGTAAACCTCGGCTGTGATCAAACTAGTGTATTTAATTGTTTATAATTACATATAATCTTATAGTATTGGGACCCAAAGAGAGTTGAGGGATATCGTGAGGCGATCCGAGCTCTTCGTAAAATTGGTCGTGATTTGATTGAGAAGAGGATCCTAGCTGTTGAGAGGGAGGAGAAGGTGCCTAATGACATCCTCGCACAGATACTAAGAAAGGCCTCCACTCAGGAGACGGTCAACGTGGAAGACCTGGTGGACGACTTTGTCACATTTTTATCAGCCGGTCTGAGATGATATTTGCATACAAAAATTGATACTGATAATAGTTTATTTCCTTTACATGCATATATACAAATAGGACAAGAAACAACAGCTAACCTCTTATCATTCACTATAGCAACATTTCATCAGTATCCTGATATACTGAAACGGTAAGCATTTGTGTATAATAATTCTACCGATATTTTTTGGTAGAATAATATAAAGGGATATTTTCATAAAATTAATGTTGTAGAGTATTGGAGGAGCTTTCAGAGGTGGTGGGAGAGAGAAAAACTGTGAGTGCTGAAGACCTCGAACAGTTGACATACCTCGAACAGGTACAGATCTGTAAGACTCTGACAGGTACAAATCCCTAGTCACATGACTAATAGCAGAGCTAGTATACATCAACAATAGCAGTAATTGGCTTGTTTTTTCCCATGTTAATATTTATAATTCATGATTTAATAAATTTTATTTTTGTAGGTATTTTCTGAAATCCTTCGTATGTATCCTCCTGCTGTTGGAACAATCAGAGAAACCCCTCATGAGATGAAGCTATCTGGCTACACCATTCCTGCTGGTACAGCCATACAGGTATCCATCCATGCGATGCACTACAATCCTAATTACTGGGAGGACCCTGATAATTTTGATCCTGAGAGATTCGGAGCTGATAGACCAAAGTAAGTATGAAAATTAATAATGATAAACTTCTAAAGCTTGTTGAGTGCATAGAAAACAGCTGTATCAAAGTGTAAGTCTACTGTTTCCAATCCTTCAGACCCAGTCCTTTCATCTACCTGCCATTCAGTACTGGTCATCGCTCCTGTATAGGAAGAGTCTTTGCCATGGTGAGTCCAAGATATTAATGTTTGCAAACCTTTCTCAATCTGTAGCAAAGCTAGCTTAGTAATGAAAATGATATCAGGGGACGATGACAATAGCTACCATATAGACTCTTAGATTAATTAAAAGGCCACAAAAATAATTATGACCCTTGGGAGGCATGCTTTTGGGAGGTCAAAGTTGTTTCTCGAGACCAGGTGGCGTGTTTTTGTATTGGGGGTTGAGGCGCCAGGTGGTGCATATTTGAATATATATGTCCTTTTCAAATTACATATCAGCAAGAGTTTATTAAGGAGAGTATGCAACAACATACGTACATGAAGTATTGCACACGCGTTTTGACTGAATGACGTCACATTCTGTGTAAGTTAAGTGGGTGTCAAAATTAATGTGAATATCATCAAACTTGCTAGCTGGTATACACACCTGCGTTTGCTAGTCCATACTGGCTGTGGTATAAGTGAATATTTTCTTGTGCACATGTTTCTATGCATCTCCCATGCACAGATGGAGGCAAAGATCATCATGGCACGGCTGCTGACATCTTTCAAAGTTTCTCTGAGAGAAGATTTTGTCCTCAAACTAGAATCTCGAGCCACTCTAAAACCAGCTGGAGAGATGCCATGTACTTTGACCCCACTGTAACATCTCTATATTAAATAGTAGTAACATTAACATGGATAACAATTAATGGTGTTTTTTTGTTTAATTATAGTCCCAGCTAATCCTATGAAATGGATTTTGCAATTATCTGTTAATTATTTTGTTTACTACTGTGAACAACTATTCATCATTGTCACTGACTGTTAATCCCCAGCAGATAATTATGCTCAATTCGTGTACATATTTGTCACTGTAAAAAGAATATTGTTTTTGTAGCAAAGCTTGTATTGCTCTGTACAATGTGAACTGGTAAAGGTCGTTATTTGAAAACCGCAATGTCAAAATTATGGCTTCTCTCCTTCTCTACGTGTGTGTTTCTCTTCTCTCTCTGGTCTTCCTGGTCTGGTTCATCATCACTGGATACATCTACTGGACACACAGAAGATATGGACACATACCTTCACCAAAGATGTCGAGGTACTGACATAGGTACTGAAAACGTAGCTGATCAGTGATAAATCGGGTCACAACACAATGACTGTGATTTTGATTTATCTCTTTTTATAGTTTTTATATGGGTCATCTTCCAGCTATTGTTCAAGAATACAAACAAAATGGCAGCATTGCTAGACTCCATCTAAAGTGGTATGCCTAAGTTGCATTATTGTATATAGCTACAATGCCTAAGTTAAACCTGCATGCAGCCATGAGGACCTAAAGTGAACACACGCACTATCACATACACGGTTAATTATAACTTGAATGTGTATAAAAATATGACAGGCTTGATGAATGTGGATCACTCTTTGTGATATTCTATCTTCATCGGCCTACCTTGGTTCCACTGAACATCAAAGATATCAAGGTAAAATTTGAATTTTATATTATACAGTAAACAGATCTTTAATTGTTCTTCCTTGCTTCTTTCTTTAGCTAGTGATTATGAATAGTCAAATTCCAAAAGCGTTTTTCCTTTATTCTAAAATGATGAATGGATTTGGAGAAAGGTATCACTTGATCCATGCACTTATTTTATTATAGCAACTCACGGATGCATAATGTGTATACAGAAGTTGATTTAACTTTTGTACTGAATATATATCTATATATCAAAAGGTTTATGGGAGGTAGTCTGTTAAGCACTCTTTACTACAAGACTTGGAAGCCTCGCAGATCACTTTATGATCCAACCTTCACAAAAAGGTAGCCACAAACTAGCAAACAAACTAAAAAAGAAAAATCTTAGAACACCACTCTGGTTTGTATTGAGTTTCAATCATTTCATACAGCAACCTAAAGACTCTGATACCTTCCTTCAATGAGTGTGCTGACTCTTTCATAGAGAAGCTGAGAGCTCAAGCTGATGGAAAGACAGAGGTGCTCATCAAGGAAGAGTTTGGAGCAGTCACACTGGACGTCATTGGAAAGGTTAATTGGTTAACTTAATTAATGATTATATCTACCTATCCTACATGCATCCACTTGCCATGCAGGTAGCATTCGGGACAGACTTTGGAGCTTTTAAAGAGTTCGAATCTCTTGGACTAAAGTTTGTCAAGCAGAAAGTTGGTGGCAAGCTAGCCTTGTTGATTGATCATGCTGTGGAAAGCTTTATAGCAGGATTCCGATATCCATTTTTGCAAGTACGTTGAGTGTGCACTTGATGTCTCATTAATATTGGTGTATGTGCTATGTATACTATAGTTCATGAGTCGCTAAATTTCTTTATTGCCTCCTATAAACAATGATCAAACTAGTGTTTGATTGTTCATATGTGTCGTCATTATACACTTAATCGTTTTTGTTTTTTTGTAGTATTGGGACCCAAAGAGAGCTGAAGGATATCGTGAGGCGATCAGAGCTCTTCGTAAAATTGGTCGTGATTTGATTGAGAAGAGGATCCTAGCTGTTGAGAGGGAGGAGAAGGTGCCTAATGACATCCTCACACAGATACTAAGAATGGCCTCCACTCAGAAGACAGTCAACGTGGAAGACCTGGTGGACGACTTTGTCACTTTTTTTGTAGCAGGTCTGAGACAGCATTTGCATTATACTGATAACAATTGATTTCACATACATACATACATACATACATACAAACAGGACAGGAAACTACAGCTAACCTTTTATCGTTCATTATAGCAATGTTTCATCAGTATCCTGATGTACTGAAACGGTAAGCATTTTGTATACCATAGATTGGGGAATATTATAGTATTATTTTTTCCGCTATAAATCCATTTCAACTGATTTGGTTAAGATTGCAAAAAATTTTACCGAAAATTTCTCAATCTACAATATAATATTGGTACAATGTCATCTTAAGTTATCCAGTTTGTTATAGAGTATTGGAGGAGGTTTCAGAGGTGGTGGGAGAGAGAAAGACTGTGACTGCTGAAGACCTTGAACAGTTGAAATACCTCGAACAGGTACAGATATACCTAATCACATAACTTAACTAATGGTGCACAGGTTACGTCAGCAATAGCAAAAAAAGTTATATTTCAGGCCTGGTGTTTTTTCTAACTAACTATTTTTGTAGGTATTTTCTGAAATTCTTCGCATGTATCCGCCCGTTCCTGGAACAATGAGAGAGACCTCTCATGAGATGAAGCTCTCTGGCTACACCATTCCTGCTGGTACGGTCATACAGGTATCTATCCAGGCAATGCATTTGAATCCTAATTACTGGGAGAACCCTGATAATTTTGATCCTGAGAGATTTGGAGCTGATAGACCAAAGTATGTGTAAAATAATGCATGTTAATTTATAACTTAATAATGTTGCATGAGTGCATGGAAAATGGTGTCAGTGTGTACAGTGGACTCTCCATTAACGGACACTCCCAACAGCGGACATATACCTTATAGCCAGTCCAACGGCCAGCGACCGGAAGTACGTATGGTAGTAGTACAAGGTTAATTTCGGACGTGAATTGCATTACGTCATCGTCTAAATCTATCTTTGGAGATCAAAAATTTAACTCCATTTTTGAGCTTTTTCTGTGTCAACTTCTTACGTATTTTGCGGAAGTGTGTTGCATGAAGTAAAGTGCAACGCCTCCTGATCAGAATGGCACAAGTCCCGTATTTGCAAGTGACACGGATGTAACACAGTGTTCGTTTGAAGCTGGTACGTTCGAGTGCTGTCTTTTGAACCTTCCCTACAAAGTGCGTCCGAACAGCAGTTCGCAGGAATATCAGCAGGTAAGAAGCTTGCATACAGTAAAACGGACATAATAGTTGTATTACAAGCGAAGACTTTTTTGTTCCCATATGTATTTAGAGAGAATCAGAGATGCATATTTGGGCGAATATTGCTGGTTATATCTCTGTAAACCGTGAAATTCTCAAGGTTTTTGTGCTCTAGATATGTTTGTAATTCAGCACTAACACCCAGAATACTAAAATTCATGTTGGCAACGACACACAACTTGAAATACTCAAGATTTAACAAAAATAGTGTACAGATTCTAATTAAAGAGCACTTTACCCTTCAAATTGTATCACAGTTTTATTATTATTATTATATGACATTATTATTTGTATCAACCTGGCAAGAATATTACTATTCTTTTTCAAATACATGTATTACTTATTTGTATCAATGTACATCATGCTTTTTCATGTGCCTCCAGAGCTATATTGATTGATTTTAGTCCGTTTTCAATGTCTTGTATCTGTCATGGAAAATATGGGAACAAAAATTTTATTACATAATTTGTTAGCATTACCATTACTCTATCAGTTTGTGGATTATCAATTTCCTGAACACCTCCAAACTGCTGTTCGGACGGTGAAAACACAGCTAATTAAATTTAGTTTCACTTTAGTTGGTATGTTGTAAGGCTGCTGCAGAAGACAATTTTGCCACCATTGTTCTGTATGAAACGCATTTTATTACTACAAGAGTAGTAAAACTTGATGGTGCAAGCTTCAAGGAGATCATCGCAGAAGGTTAGAAGATATCGTCTGTAGAAAACACGGCAAGACTATTTCAGAAAACTGACAAATATTCATAGGGGTGTGGTCAACTTCCGGTCTAAAAATTAAATGCGTACGTTGGCCGTTCGACTGTAGCGGACAGAGTCCTGTGTCCCAACTGCTTTTCCTATATATTCTGTACTTAAAAAACACCCGAATAGCGGCCACCTCTTATTTCCGGACAACGGACAGTGCAGCTTGTCCCAAGCAGTCTATCGCCATATAAATCCTAGCCTGAATAGCGGACAGTAGGCGTGGCTTTGGTAAGGGTCGCTCTTTTAATTTGCTAAAGTCATTGAGATCGAACGTGGACCTTGGTCAGCGAGACTAGCTGCGCTGCCACTGCAGCAAGCCAACAGGCAACTACTCTTGCTGCTAAGCTCTTATCTGGACCAAAAAGTATGTTATACATGAAGTCTAGTCAAAGTTCAGTTCATCCAACAAAAAATGATTTTTTATTGTTCATGATGCTGTTTTCATTATAGAAGGTTAAAAATAGTAAATAAACACAAAATAGAGGTGGAACAGCAATAACACCCCAATAAAGGACACACTCTAAATAACGGACACGGGGCTGTGTCCCAAAGTGTCCGCAATTCGGAGAGTCTACTGTAGTAGTAACTGAAGTCCATACTGTTTCCAATCCTTCAGACCCAGTCCATTCATCTACCTGCCGTTCAGTACTGGCCATCGCTCCTGTATAGGAAGAGTCTTTGCCATGGTGAGTCCAAGGGATTCAAGCGCTGAATTATTGTTGTTTAAGCATAGTCTCGATTTGCAATGCTAGCCATACAGTTTAGATAATGGATGTAGCAAAGTAAATATTTTACTTGTGTTTGTTTTCAAAGTATGCATCTCCCACAGATGGAGGCAAAGATTATCATGGCACGTCTGCTGACATCTTTCAAAGTTTCTCTGAGAGAAGATTTTGTTCTCAAACTAGAAACACGAACAACTCTAAAACCAGCTGGAGGGGTACCATGCACTTTGACCCCACTGTAATTTTTATTTAGTCATATATAGTCCCAGCAAATCCCAGCAGGGTATGAAATGGATTTTGCCATTGTCTGTTCATAGTAATTATTTTGTTTACTACAGTGAACAACTTTTCATCACTGTTCACTGAATGTTAATCCACAGCAGATAATTGTACTCAATCCTTGCACACATAATTGCCACTGTAAAAGGAATATTGTTTGTAGCAAAGAACTTCTCTTGTAATGCTTTGTTTGAGCTTGAGTTCTCATGTACAATGTGAACTGGTAATGGTCGTTATTTGAAAATCACAAATTATGTCAAGGTTTTGTGACGTGTCAGATTAGTGTGTCTCTTTCCTCTCTCTTGTCTTCCTGGTCCATCATCACTGGATATAATGGACACACAGAAGATATGGACACATACCTCAGTTCACCAAAGATGTCCAGGTACATAGATAATTTAAAGCGTAGCGGATACTGTTTGATTTGATAGCTCGTCACATTTGTAGTTTTTATATGGCGGCATACCACTATAGATGGAGTCCAGCAACACTATAGCTGACATTTTGTTTGTATTCTTGAAAAATAGTTGGAAGATAACCTAAGATATTCTACATGCATGCACCCATGAACTTGAATGGACCACATCAGTACAGGCTTGATGAATATGGACCACTAACCGAGTCTATGTAATAATATTATTCCATCTTCACCGGCCTGTATTGCTTCCATTAAATGTCAAAGATATCCAGCTTAAACTTACACTAAACAGAAGTTTGTTCTTCCTTACTCCTTTCTTAAATTCGCTGGTGATTATGAATGAATGAAATAAAGTAGTCATGTTCAAAAATTGAGACATGCCTTGTTCCAATACTTTTTACCGCACTGCCAATTCCTGCACTACTTAATTTTTACTTCTTGTATAATCATATTATTATATGACTTTAAACATTAATACACAATCATGAATGTGATAGCGAATATTTTAGAACTTAAGGTCTTAGCTGAATGTTATGTCTTAAAATACTTTGTATAATAATAATTATACCCAGTAGAAAACAAGTCTCAATATCTGGCCTTGCAAAATCGCAAGGCTTTGCATTTCATGGAGTAGAATCATTTCTGATGCTGGTCCAGCATATACAGAAATCCAAAACGTTTTCTCATGCGTTAATCTCATTAATTATCATACGTACGGTAGTACGTATAGTAGGAATGGGCCGACTGTCCCATAGACACAATACAAAATATTTATCGCCATAAAAATCTAACAACACAAAGTAGAGGCTTCAAACTTGCTCAGAGGCTCTCCTTTACAGAAAACCAACTGCATGGAAGGCTAAAACTTTGCCGAAACTTTTCTGATCACTCGTAGAGAGAGCGCTGGCGAGAAGCCACACTAGTGCAATTTTGTTCTCCTAACTTACTTACTTCCTTCTAACTGACTTACTTGAAAACGATTTCCAGAGAACCAGAAAGTGTTGAGCCAACTTTGACGCCACAAAGTAAGTTCTTTTCTTGGGTAGTACGTTCCTTTATACTCGTTTTCATCGTAAATAGGCCTGAACAAAAACTAGAAAGCTTTGAAACTTAGTGTATAAATTCACGTGCTACAATGCAGCCATCTTTGTAGGTAGAGTTCAAAGGTCATTATCCACGTGGCATTATTATGCGCATGCGCACTAGCCTCTAGCATAATGAAGTGCATGTAGCTGAGACTCAAGCTTTTTGTAGGGACTAACCAGTCTCTGATAGTCTCCACACTGTAGTGTTGAAAAAAGTGAATGAACAAGTAGTAAAAATTTTGAAAAAATAAGTAGTGTNTTTCAAAGTTTCTCAAAGAGAAGATTTTGTTCTCAAACTAGAAACCAAGGCTCTTCTAAACCCAACAGGAGGGGTGCCATGTACTTTGACCCCACTGTAACCTATCTTTACATTATTAATGGAAATTTTCTATTATAATAATTTTATCTAAGTGCTATAACTTAAATTGTTTGCATTGGCCACTGAATCTTGGACTGATTTTATTTTAATCTGATGCATTATAATGTTCTGATGATTTAAATTTCCACAATGTCTTGCAGTTGTAGTAGCTACCTTCAGTGCTATTCCAGTTGCTCGGTTTACAGACAAAACTAGATTATTATCATGATGTGGCTATTAGTATAACTAAGGGGGGCACCCCCTAGTAGGTCATTCAGAAATGGCATGGTGTCCCTATAGCGATGACCTTTCATTGTACCATAGATAATAGAGACTACATATATTTAATATTTATATTTTTGTAGGTATTTTCTGAAATCCTTCACATGTACCCTCCTGCTTCTGGAACAATCAGAGAAACCCCTCATGAGATGAAGCTATCTGGCTACACCATTCCTGCTGGTACGGTCATACAGGTACCCATCCATGCGATGCACTTGAATCCTAGTTACTGGGAGAATCGTGATAATTTTGATCCTGAGAGATTTGGAGCTGATAGACCAAAGTATGGGGGAAAAATAATGATAAACTTAATGTTGCATGTTCATTGAATGTACGAAAAACGGTGTCAGTGTGTAGCTGTAACTGAAGTCTATACTGTTTCCAATCCTTCAGACCCAGTCCATTCATCTACCTGCCATTCAGTACTGGCCATCGCTCCTGTATAGGAAGAGTCTTTGCCATGGTGAGTGACTTCTTAACCGTGAAATATAATGTGATATAATTCATGCATGTGGCTCGGTTGTGTGTGAATTTCCCTGTTACTACAAGATGGAGGCAAAGATCATCATGGCACGGCTGCTGACAACTTTCAAAGTTTCTCTGAGAGAAGTTCTCAAACTAGAAAGTCGAGCCACTCTAAAACCAGCTGGAGAGATGCCATGTACTTTGACCCCACTGTAACATCTCTATCATACGTACGGTAGTACGTATAGTAGGAATGGGCCGACTGTCCCATAGACACAATACAAAATGTTGGTCACTATAAAAATCTAGTTAAACAGAAAATAACCTTCAAAGTTGCTGAGAGGCTCTCACTGACAGATTACCAACTGCATGCAAGGCCCAAAACTCACAAAAACTTTCCTTAGCACTCGTAGAGAGCGCCAGTGGGAAGCCACCATAGTGCCATTTTTGTTCTCTAACGTACTTACGTACTTCCTAACTGACTTACTTGAAAAGGATTTCCAGAGAACCAGAATGTGTTGAGCCAACTTTGACAGCACAAAGTAAGTTCTTTTCATGGGTACTACATTCCTTGATNCTCTGGTCTTCCTGGTCCATCATCACTGGATATAATTATCTAATGGACACACAGAAGATATAGACACATACCTCAGTTCACCAAAGATGTCCAGGTACATAGATAAAGCGTAGCGGATACTATGATTTGATTTGATAGCTTGTTTTGTAGTTTTTATATGGGTTATCTTCCAACTATTGGTCAAGAATACAAACAAAATGGCAGCTATAGTGTTGCTGGACTCCATCTATAGTGGTATGCCTAAGATATTCTACATGCATGCACCCATGAACTTGAATGGACCACATCAGTACAGGCTTGATGAATATGGACCACTAACTCTATGTAATAATATTGTTCCATCTTCACCGGCCTGTATTGCTTCCATTGAATGTCAAAGATATCCAGCTTAAACTTACACTAAACAGAAGTTTGTTCTTCCTTACTCCTTTCTTAAATTCGCTGGTGATTATGAATGAATGAAATAAAGTAGTCATGTTCAAAAATTGAGACATGCCTTGTTCCAATACTTTTTACCGCACTGCCAATTCCTGCACTACTTAATTTTTACTTCTTGTATAATCATATTATTATATGACTTTAAACATTAATACACAATCATGAATGTGATAGCGAATATTTTAGAACTTAAGGTCTTAGCTGAATGTTATGTCTTAAAATACTTTGTATAATAATAATTATACCCAGTAGAAAACAAGTCTCAATATCTGGCCTTGCAAAATCGCAAGGCTTTGCATTTCATGGAGTAGAATCATTTCTGATGCTGGTCCAGCATATACAGAAATCCAAAACGTTTTCTCATGCGTTAATCTCATTAATTATCATACGTACGGTAGTACGTATAGTAGGAATGGGCCGACTGTCCCATAGACACAATACAAAATATTTATCGCCATAAAAATCTAACAACACAAAGTAGAGGCTTCAAACTTGCTCAGAGGCTCTCCTTTACAGAAAACCAACTGCATGGAAGGCTAAAACTTTGCCGAAACTTTTCTGATCACTCGTAGAGAGAGCGCTGGCGAGAAGCCACACTAGTGCAATTTTGTTCTCCTAACTTACTTACTTCCTTCTAACTGACTTACTTGAAAACGATTTCCAGAGAACCAGAAAGTGTTGAGCCAACTTTGACGCCACAAAGTAAGTTCTTTTCTTGGGTAGTACGTTCCTTTATACTCGTTTTCATCGTAAATAGGCCTGAACAAAAACTAGAAAGCTTTGAAACTTAGTGTATAAATTCACGTGCTACAATGCAGCCATCTTTGTAGGTAGAGTTCAAAGGTCATTATCCACGTGGCATTATTATGCGCATGCGCACTAGCCTCTAGCATAATGAAGTGCATGTAGCTGAGACTCAAGCTTTTTGTAGGGACTAACCAGTCTCTGATAGTCTCCACACTGTAGTGTTGAAAAAAGTGAATGAACAAGTAGTAAAAATTTTGAAAAAATAAGTAGTGTAGGAATGGGCAGTGCAGTAAAAAGTATTGGAACAAGGTAGGGTCTCAGTTTCGGCACATGACTACTTCATTTTTATGCCCAACTCTTGGCCAGCAGGTTATATATATACCTGTCTATTATAGTTTACTCCATTGCTTAGCCAAATAATTATTATAATAGTGAACCAATGCAATAATTATGATAAGCTATGGTACCATTATAGTGTACAGATTATTGCAACACGACACTGAAAAATCCATTTGAGGGTTAAAAAATAAAAATGAAGTAGTCATGTGCCGAAACTGAGACCCTACCTTGTTCCAATACTTTTTACTGCACTGCCCATTCCTACACTACTTATTTTTTCAAAATTTTCATATTTAAACTGTACATTGTAACCTTAAGACATATTTGGATCAGAAGCCTTGCAATCTAGCTGACAGTAGCTGTACTTGCTGCCCTGTACATATTGAACTATAATTATAAGCCTAAAGGTAGAGATGTACTCAGACTCTATGTTCTTATAGTTTCGATTTTAAAAACTAATTTTAGTCCACCCATGCATGATTATAAGCTATAATATCCGCATGGTCTACCTTTGATATGGATGACAATTGTCTATTTTGATATTAATTTTGTATGAATGTTTCCAACACTGCAGATCTAGTCTAGATTGACATGTATATACCAGCATGCAGTCCAGCAAAAATACCCGACTATGTCATAATTATGGCTCTATAGCTATAGGTACACAAATAGTGTACATGCATGTTTGCATGTACATGTTCACAATCGCAGTGTGGTGCTACAAAGGAATTTAATTTAGGAAGCGAAATGCATGATCATGAGTCTTTGTAGGGTTCCGCAAAAAAGGATGATATAAATCTGATTACTATCCTATATTCCATGAATAGCACATTTTAAACAGATTAGCTGTTGATAATATGAAATCCGGTAGGAGATTTTAGTCTTAATGGTGATAGGAATGGTGCCTCTTTGATCAGGTTACAGCCCACTAGTTTATTGGGATTTCTCAAGTGTTTATACATTTGTGACAATAATAATTATTACATCAGAATTTGCAATTCAGTTTTGGGATCTTGTTGAAATAAACTAAATGTGTTAGCAATGTAAGTATTTGATCAGCAGCAGACATGAAGTTACCCGCTTTGTTCAGAATTATATCAATGACATTCATACAGTGCATGAGCTTCTCAAGAGAAAAAAATTCAAAAAGTTTTCTGGTCAAGTTTGGGGGATTTTAGTCATGGTAAGGTATTCATTTTGCACCAAGGCTGTGTCACTATACATAGCCAATTCTTGGATAATACTGCAACAGGTTACACTCCTTGTTGGCCTTGGGAGGTGCCTTATAGTCAGTTTGGAGGCAGATTTAGAGGGAGTCACGGTATAGCATCTTTAGTTGTCTATTTGGGCATATGATATTTACTCTGCATGCAGTTTTTTTAGGTATAGTGCATGTAGTCGTGTGAATGACTATAATAGTACATACACTCATGAAATACATCTGTGTAAGCCTTATAGACCAATAATTGAAATGTCATTATCATGATCGACATGTATAGACTAGGATTACGCACTTCCCTATATAAATTATAATTGTATTGGTCTTTTTAATTCACCAAGGTGTCTATAGCTGAGTACAAGTATAGAGAAAGTGCAACAGTGAAGGAAAGCATGTGTTTCATGGCTGTTCGTAGCACCTCTAATCCTGGACCACTCTACAAGCGCATATGAAATAAGTATTACTAAAATTAAATTTTAATATACTTAAATGTTGACCGAAAATTCTAAGTCATATAAATTAAGTTCTTATTATAATACCCATGATAAGTTGGGACAAATATACAACTTAATTTGTATTCGGTTATTCAAATGCATGGGAATTGCCAACTTATTCTGCATGACTATATGGTTGTCAGGACTGTTATTTCCTTGAGTTTTCTACTAGTACTTCCATGCATACTGTATATAGCTCAGTTTTGTCAAACCAGATGCATTGACACCGTAGCCCTTTACAAATATTATGAACGATGAGTATTCATGTAGACTATTATAGTCATGTATACTTTATAATAACACTTTTAAGATCCCCCAAACTGCTGACTGTATAGATTCTGATTGTTTATGCACAGGCCTATAGATAAATACCAACAAGTTTAGTGTAATGATAGACTACGTGACGAAGGAGGAGGGTCTAGCTTGGTAGACTATAGTGTAATGAATACTGAAATATGATCAAAGAGGCACTATATTTGTTCCAGTTATCTGACTATAATTGCCGTACTTGCATGGTTTTATTTGCATTATTAACAAAATCAGGTTTCTCAATGAAAAGAATATTTCAAGCATCAACGGTTATAGCTATATAAGGTCTAGGTTTCCAGTCATGTTAAATTTTGTCCATGAATTTGGAGAAACACCAATAAGCTATTGTCACATAGCTTGAAAATGTGCACTGGAACCTTCAATTGGTTGACTCTGATAAGTCTGATAGCAGTAACTGTAACAATCGTTTCATCTCTTGAAGATTTTGAGGCCCAGCAAAAGATAATCTACATCTATCCAGCTTCCAATGGATCCAGTCAATTCAATAGCACCTGTCCTTCCACATGCTACACTCTACCTGAGCTCTATGACCAGCATACTGAGAATAATTCTCTGATTGCCTTCAACACAATACTGTTTTTCATTGGAGAGGAATATGACTTTGAGCCTAAGCAGCCTGGACACTTGGTCTTCAAAGATGTAACAAATCTAACTCTAACAAGCAACACTAGTGCAGTGATCAACTGTACAAGCCGTTTTGGATTTGCATTCTTGAATATTACAAACCTTACATTCCAAAAGATTTCAATGCACAACTGTGGTGCCAAATTGAGCACAGATTTAGTTCAACAAACTGGTTCGCTTCAAATCCACAACCCGCGAAGAATCAGAATCCAACCTCATGTGGCTGTATTTGTGGTGAATGTATACTCATTGTTAATGTCAGGAGTAACTATTTTTAACAGCTATGGACATGGACTACTGGGACTGAACATTATTGGAGATTCTGAAATTGTATCTACAAACTTTATTGGCAACAACTTCAGATCTTTCTATCAGTGTAGTGGACCATCATTGAATGCTTCTAAAGAAAACAGCTGCAGAGGAGGAAATGCAGTGATCCTTTTTACTGATCTTCATGAATGTCCTCAGCCACCACTGACTCCAGCAACATTCACTTTGACCATAACAGACACTACCTTTATAAAGGGAGTGCATGTCGTACACCATCCAGGGTATTTGAGCTATGGTAGTGGATTAGGAGTTGCCATGAATCAAAGAAATTATGGTGTAAATGTTACACTCATTCGGTGCCTAAGCATTGGGAATATTGCTATTAGAGAAGGTGCTAATTTGTACTTTTTTATTACCGGGACAGTTGTGAACTCTTCTGTCACTATCAAAGATAGCCGAAGTCAATTTGGAAATGTAATAACACAACCTCTTGTTCAAGGAATTTACCCAATAGGCTCAGAACCAGGATTGTATTTTGTTCATGGTGGATTTGACAGTAGGAGTATTTTGCAATGCACACTAGATGTGCAAGGAAATGCTACAAATCAACAAGTTCTTTTGATCAACAACAGTCAATTTTCCCATAATTATGGACGAGGTACAATAACAATATTACTTGCATCTGGATTTCAAGCAAATTTCGCCCAAGTGAGTCTTACAGCAATCATTAGACACTCAACAATCACTGAAAACTTAGGATCTAATGGAGTGTCAGCAGCGGCACTATGGGTAATTGAACAGAACAGAATCACCAGAAATTCAAAGTTTATATTAGAGAATTCACAAGTCACCAACAACCGTATCGAAGTGAATGTAAGTGAAGCATTGTCTACTAATTTTGGATCAGATGCCTTGCCAATTATCAGTTCAGTGAGACTCTCATCCATTAGCAACGTCACTATCATCAGTAGTAGTTTTATAGGAAACAAACAACTATCAGCCATCCATGCTATCAACAGCTATGTTTATTTCAAGGAAAGAAACACATTTGCCAACAACACTGCAGCTTTTGGTGGTGGGCTCTATGTTACAACAGACTCAGTCATCTTTCTTGATCCAAGTACTCAGCTTATATTTGAAAACAATTTTGCTCTGAACAGAGGTGGAGCAATTTATGTTCAAGAGAGTACAAGCTTGACCGATGACAGTGCATGTTTTTTCCAACTGTTTGACCCTACCTTAACTCCCACATCTCTACTTGACACCAAGATCATATTTATCAACAACATGGCTATGGTAGCTGGTGATGCTTTATATGGAGGGAGTATAGACATATGTTTAGTGACATCACCTTCAGCTTTCTTCGTCCTAAATTCTACTATTGCTGGAGGTACAATATTTGACTATCTAGCTGACTTCACAGGACAGGCAAAAACAGACTCTGTTATCTCATCTGATGCAGTTACACTGTGTTTTTGTACAAATAATCAACCAGACTGTGACTTTCAAAACACATATCAATATCAAACTCATTTCCAGTTTCCTGGAGAGAAGTTTCTCGTTTCAGTGATAGGAATAGGTCAGAGAACAGGAATCACTCCAGCTGTAGTGAACACTGCATTCATATCAACAGGTACAGTCAGTGTGCAAAGAATTGGACAAGAATGCAATGAAGTAGAGTACCAAGTTGCAACAAATGCAACGTTAGAGTTCTTGTTTATATCTGTAGACAGACTAGTTGTTGCAACTAATATTTTGGTAGTGGAAGTTCAAATTCTTCCATGCCCAGTTGGATTTGGTCTAGATGAAGAAACTAAAGTATGCAGCTGTGATCAACAGCTGCAGGAACGCAATATGACAGACTGTGATATCAACACTAGGACAATTGTTCGCTTAACACCTTACTGGTTAAGTAACTATTCTGACAGTCTATTGCTCCATGACAACTGCCCGTATGATTACTGTAAACCGACACAGGTTGAGATTACGTTAGAATTAGAGTCTGATATCAACAAGCAATGTGCATTCAATCGTACAGGAACACTCTGTGGACAATGTGAAGAAGGATTGAGTCTTGTTTTTGGCTCATCAAGATGCATCCGATGCTCAAACAAATACCTAGCTCTTCTGATACCATTCGCACTGGCAGGAATAGCTCTTACATTGTTGCTATTTCTGTTAAACTTAACTGTGTCAATTGGTGCTATCAATGGACTCATATTCTACGCCAATATTGTCAAGATCAACGAAGCCATTTTCTTCCCTCCAGGAGCTAATAATGTTTTAAAGATCTTTATTTCATGGGTGAACCTTGACCTTGGCATTGACACCTGCTTCTACAATGGAATGAACTCCCACGTCAAAACATGGCTACAGTTTGCCTTCCCATTGTACCTATGGCTCATTCTTGCTGTAATCTTGATAGCGCTAAGGTATTCCAGTACTCTTGTGAAGCTCTGTGGTACTCATGCCGTACCTGTACTTGCCACAGTTTTCCTACTTTCGTTTACCAAACTGCTGCGTGCAATTATCACAGCTCTGTCACTCACAACCCTCGACTATCCCGATGAGACAAGAGTCATCTGGCTCTACGATGGAAACATTGAGTATGGAAAACACAACCATCTACCACTGCTGCTATTTTCTATCATTTTTCTCATAACCCTGGTCCCATACACCCTTCTGCTCACTGGTGTCCAGTTTCTTAGGAAGTGGTCACATAAAAGGTGTTTTAAATGGGTATCCAAGCTTATGCCCCTCTTTGATGCTTATCTTGGCCCCTACAAAGACAAACATGGCTACTGGACAGGACTCAGTTTGGTTGTTCGTGTTGTCCTGGTCCTAGTCTTCGTCTTCAACATCTTAGGAGATCCTGCCATCAACCTCCTTGCGATTACCTTGGTTGTATTCATTCTCATCATTCTCAACCTTGGTCAGGGTGGAGTATACAAGAAGAACACTATCACAGCACTAGAGGTTTCCTTCATCTTCAACCTAGGTATGCTTGCTGCAGCTACAGGATATGTTCGTCAAACTGGTGGCAATCAGTCAGGAGTCATCTACACTTCAACGTCCATTGCGTTTGTGATGTTCATACTGATCGTGATCTATCATGTTTATTTAAAGTTTGGAGGAAAGTGTAAAAGGAATCGAAGCACATCAGATTCTTCAATACAAGAGCCTGCAACTATACCCAATACTGAAACCAATTCAAATGTCACAAAAACAGTTATAGAGCCACCAAAACCTGATACAGGTAATTTATTGACTGGTTCATATGAGGCTGGCGCTCTCAGAGAGCCACTTATTGAAGACACACCTGTATAATAGATGATGACAAACTTCCTAAAAATACGTGACATTGTACAATATTGTTTTTGCATGCATGCATGCGTGTTACATAACTATAGTACCGTATTTAAGTTAAGTCTATTGTTGTTGTCAGATTTTCTTACCTATTACGGCATGGTGCCTAGCTATATTGCCTCATGTTTTTGATGTAGATTTATAGATGACTATTTGGTTTTCATTAGTTACAGTACGATTATTTCTTCATTTCAGTTTGTAGCATTTAAAGTAATAATTTTTGTTAGCATAACTTTATAGTAGTTTAGGACTATTTGTATAGGCAGATAATCTGATTGTGTGCACATGTAGCTAGCTAGTATATTTACCTCAATTTTATACTGTTGCTTACTTTGAAATAAAGTATCATGTTTGCAACGCCATGCGCATATCGTGACCGCTTGTACCATGGCTACAAATTTGACTAATTACATTACAATGTAAACTGGTAATGGTCGTTTGTTTTGAAATCACAATGGCTACGCTTCTCTACGTGTGTGTCTCTCTCCTCTCTCTGGTCTTCCTGGTCTGGTTCATCATCACTGGATACTTCTACTGGACACACAGAAGATATGGACACTTACCTTCACCAAAAATGGCCAGGTAAAGCCTGCATACGATAGCTCAGTAATCATCTTGACCGTGACTCTGCAGTGCAGTGTGCTTCAAATTATGACAACTCTATGTGTATGCTGTTGTTTTTCCATTCTACTGTTAGTTTCTACATGGGCCATCTTCCCGCTTTTGTTAAGGAGTACAAAGAAAATGGCTGTGCTACTGGACTCTACCTAAAATGGTATGCTTCACACACACACACACACACACACACACACACACACACACACACACAGCTAGCTACCAATTTGTAGTACTAATACCTATTGCCTAAGTGAGGGTGTGTTTATAGCTGGCCTATAGCCTAAGATTAAACCTTTGTCGTGTTTTATTCTGATCCTTGTAATATTTTTTTGCAGGCTCAATGAATATGGACCCCTCTTTGTCGTATTCTATATTCATCGAGCTTCAATAGTCCTTTTGAAGGCAGAAGATGTCCAGGTAATGGAGTCAGTCAAGATATATATACAGCTCACACCCAATGATTGCTATGATGTAAACTTATATAAATCTAATCTCCTCAAAATTAGCCTCGTGTACTTAGACTCTCTCCTTTCCATGAGTGAGAGGTCAAAGGTTGAGGTTCCAAAAAAAAAAACCCAAAAAACACCTTTTTCTCATTTTGTCAACAATTATAGTTGGTGGTGATGAACAGTCAAATGTCAAAACCTTCTGTGTCATACAGCAGACTTATCAATGTATTTAGCGAAAGGTATTACACCATTAGTAGTTTAGTTATAGTTAATTTAAATTTTAATAATAGTCATCATAGATTAAAATTGCATATATGTATGTATGAAATATGGACTAATAGGTTTATGGGACATGGACTCTTGTCCACACTCGACTATAAGACTTGGAAGCCGAGAAGAAGTATGTACGATCCAACCTTCTCCAAAGGGTAAGTTTAAGGAAAGCTCTTGTTTTTGATACGTGATGTTATACATGTACCGTATAGCGGGAAATTTTCGTGGGGGAAAATTTTTGCGAATTTCGCGGTTTGGCAGCTTTCCGCGAAAATTTTCCCCCGCGAAATTTGTAAGGTATGTGGTCGTCACGTATAGTTGAGACGCAATCCACGAAAATTTTCCCCGCGAATTTCTATTCAAGACGAAAATGCAAAAATTTTCCCCCACGAAAATTTCCCGCTATACGGCATGTTGATTAAATGCCGGGGTGTATCGTGTTGCTATAGCAACCTGAAGACTCTGATACCTTCCTTCAATGAGTGTGTTGACTCTTTCATAGAGAAGCTGAGAGCTCAAGCTGATGGAAAGACAGAGGTGCTCATCAAGGAAGAACTTGTAGCAGTCACACTGGATGTCATTGTCAAGGTTCTATCCCAAATGTAGCTAATTTACTAACTTCATTCTTCGATAGCTTCAATCATTTCCAGAATTAACCTGATTTATCGTCATTGAAAAAACTCTTGCTGATGGTTCTTATATCCATGCTGCAATATGTTTAGGTTGCCTTTGGTACAGAGGTAAGTGCTCTGAAAGACTTTGAGTCTCTTGGACTAAACATCATCAAGAAGAAAGCCAATGGACGGTTTGGTTTCTTGATCGAACACGCCCTGGAGTCCCTGACAGCTGCCTTCAAGAACCCTCTGCTGAAAGTAAGAGCCTCAGAATGATATCAATGCTAAAAGAACATTAATAATAAAAATAATTCATGATTGTTCGTACATTTATTGTTTCATGCAGTATTGGGACCCAAGAAGAGCTGAAGGATATCGTGAGGCGATCCGAGCTCTTCGTAAGATTGGTCGTGATTTGATTGAGAAGAGGATCCTAGCTGTTGAGAGGGAGGAGAAGGTGCCTAATGACATCCTCACACAGATACTAAGAATGGCCTCCACTCAAAAGACAGTCAACGTGGAAGACCTGGTGGACGACTTTGTCACATTTTTTATCGCAGGTACCTAACTTCGATACACGTGGTGGGATATTAAATTATTATCTAAGCAATCATTTTATATGTATACACAGGCCAAGAGACCACTGCCATGTTGNCTGCCTAGATTTTGTTTGCTGCCTTTTCGCCAGCAAACGAGTTGAAAAGGACGTACTGTGCATCAAATGAAGTCCCACTATATGGTCAAAGTTGGCTCAATGCCTTTTGTTTGTCTGGAAATCGCGTTCAAGTAAGTCAGTTAGGAAGGAAGGAAGGAAGGAAGGAAGGAAGGGGAGAACAAAATTGCACTGTTGTGGCTTCTCGCCAGCGCTCTCTACAGAGTGCTCTAGAAACTTTTTGCCTGTTTTCTTGGTTAATACAGTAAGCAAACTGTCTGGGGGAGGTTATTAAATGCATTTGAAGGCTTAGCTTTCATTCCCTGAAAGTTTATAAGCATGAACATTTTGTATTGTGTCAATGGGACAGTCGGCCCATTCCTACTATACGTACTACCGTACGTATGATACACTTTGTTATACGATAACGTGGACAATAACAAAACTTTTATATTCTTTAGCATCATTTCCAGGTTCTTACTTTCAACAGAGGGTTCTGAAAGGAAGCTGTCAATGACTCTAGGGCATGTTCGATTAAAAAACCAAATCGTCCATTGGCCTTCTTTTTGATGATGTTCAGTTCAAGAGATTCAAAGTCTTTGTAAACACTTAAGTCTGCACCAAATGCAACCTGTATACAGTATAATATCACTGATTTCAATTTTTCAAGCAGCATTATTATATATTATGTTTGTGTGTAACCTCTCCCTTCAGTATACTGCTCAAAATTTCTGCGTGCTTTATCTGAACTCAGATGAACATGAGAATAGACTTAACCTTGACAATGACGTCCAGTGTGACTGCTACAAACTCTTCCTTGATGAGCACCTCTGTCTTTCCATCAGCTTGAGCTCTCAGCTTCTCTATGAAAGAGTCAGCACACTCATTGAAGGAAGGTATCAGAGTCTTCAGGTTGCTAGATTTAATCAAAATTATTCAATCTGATTCAGAAATGTGTGGAATTCTAGTAGCAAGAGTACAATAATATTTCTATAAGACAATAATCATAATTAAGCTGCTATACTATTTTCAACTTACCTTTTGGAGAAAGTTGGATCGTACATGCTTCTTCTCGGCTTCCAAGTCTTATAGTCGAGTGTGGTCACAAGTCCACGTCCCATAAACCTATTGATTGATACATGCCATTTTATACATATACTATCATAATAGTGATTATAATAATAATACAGTTTTTATTATACCTTTCATTAAATACTTTAGCAACTTTTGCATATCCTGATTGAGGTTTTGGAATCTGACCATTCATCAGAACCATCTTGATTATACAAGAAAGAAAAAGAAAAGAAACTCTTTTTGACAGCAAATGAAGTTTGGTAGTTTTAAGTTTTACCATTGAACTTTATTGCAAACAAACTTTAATAATTATTATTGTTAGACATGTAGAGGCATTGTAGACACGAAAAAATGGTACATTCATGCAAGGCCAATAATCTTTTTCTCAAGGGGTGGTCACGACTATATCCACTGTCTCGATTGCTCGCTTTTGATCAGTGATCAAAGGTCATTAGCTACAGACAACATGGTTAGTTGGGACTGGCAAGGTCAAATTCTGTACAATCATGCAAAGCCTTCCAAAATGGTGAGAGCAAGGGTCAAGGTCTAAAAATTGGATGGATCAAATTTTGATCCAGGTCACAGGTGTTAGTACAGTGGGTATCTTTGTGACCATTCCCTAATACCTGGATGTGTTCTGCATTCATTATGATCACACAAGGACGATTAAGTAAGAATATGACGAAGAGAGACCCAAATTCATTAAGCCTGCATATAAACATAGGTATAATAATCATGAGACAGAGGCAAAATAAGTTTTAACTTCTGATCCATCAAATTAATCAGTACTAAATTATAATCATTATGTTTAAACACATCCTCCAAATTATTAAGTCTTAGCTAGCTAGAACTGAGCACTGATGATGATCATTGCAGTACCATTTTAGGTAGAGTCCAGTAACCCAGCCATTTTCTTTGTACTCCTTAACAACAACAGGAAGATGGCCCATGTAGAAACTAACAGGAGAATGGGAAAACAATGGTACAATGTCATGCAATTATCTCAGTATGCATGGTTCGATCAAGCACATGTAAAATTGTTCTTTACTTGGACATCTTTGGTGAAGGAATGTGTCCATATCTTCTGTGTGTCCAGTAGATGTATCCAGTGATGATGAACCAGACCAGGAAGACCAGAGAGAGGAGAGAGACACACACGTAGAGAAGAAGAGAAGCCATGACTTATTGCATCCTATGAGCATCATAAGCTATCGACCTTTACCAGTCCGCATACACGCCCCCAAGCTTTGGAATTTCTACAAAGGTCACATGCAAATACAATTCACTTACATCAGAACTAAAAAAAAATATATATAATAATTTATATAATATAATTATAAATAAAATATTATAAGCATTATAAAGAAGATAATATTATAATATTATGTTACAGTGGGGTCAAAGTACACGGCACCCCTCCAGCCGGTTTCAGAGTGGTTCCTGTTTGTAGTTTGAGAACAAAATCTTCTCTCAGAGAAACTTTAAAAGTTGTCAGCAGTCGTGCCATAATGATCTTTGCCTCCATCTGTGGGAGAAGCCAAAATAATCACTTAGCTAGTTACATGCATCACAAATGTTATAACACTTTGTAGCAGATTTAGAAAAGGTTTAGAAAAACAGAATTAGGTCACAAATCATAACCCTTGAAATGCTAGCTTGGACTCACCATGGCAAAGACTCTTCCTATACAGGAGCGATGGCCGGTACTGAATGGCAGGTAGATGAAAGGACTGGGTCTGAAGGAAGGGATGGGGAAAATAATTAGTAATTAATGCAGAACAGTTTTTCCACTGTTCACATTAAACTGTGTTTAAGTTAGAGAATAATATTATGGTAGCTAGCTCTGTTATAACCTGATTATATCAATCATTACTTCATACTTACTTTGGTCTATCAGGTCCGAATCTCTCAGGATCATAATTATCAGGATCCTCCCAGTAATTAGGATTATAATGCATAGCATGTATGGCTGTAACAATGGCCGTGCCTGCAGGAATGTCGTAACCAGATAGCTTCATCCCTCGAGGAGCCTCTCTTGTTGTTGCACTACCAGGAGGATACATACGGAGAGTTTCACTGAATACCTGCAGAGGTAGATGATAAGGCGAGTTAGCGATTTTTTTCCTGTAACCATTAATCTTTTCCCATTTGCCAATAGATATGCTGCAAGATTTGCAACTGTCACATGATAGAGTTTGACTTGTCATATGATCTTCATGTGACTATGATACCATGTGATTCTATTAGGTGTGTACCTGTTCGAGGTAGGTCAACTGTTCAAGGTCTTCAGCAGTCACAGTCTTTCTCTCTCCTACCACCTCTGAAAGTTCTTCTAATACTCTTTGGAGTATATCAGGATGTTGGTGAAACATGATGATCGTGAATGACAGCAACATGGCAGTGGTCTCTTGGCCTGTGTATACATATAAAATGATTGCTTAGATAATAATTTAATATCCCACCACGTGTATCGAAGTTAGGTACCTGCGATAAAAAATGTGACAAAGTCGTCCACCAGGTCTTCCACGTTGACTGTCTTTTGAGTGGAGGCCATTCTTAGTATCTGTGTGAGGATGTCATTAGGCACCTTCTCCTCCCTCTCAACAGCTAGGATCCTCTTCTCAATCAAATCACGACCAATCTTACGAAGAGCTCGGATCGCCTCACGATATCCTTCAGCTCTTCTTGGGTCCCAATACTGCATGAAACAATAAATGTACGAACAATCATGAATTATTTTTATTATTAATGTTCTTTTAGCATTGATATCATTCTGAGGCTCTTACTTTCAGCAGAGGGTTCTTGAAGGCAGCTGTCAGGGACTCCAGGGCGTGTTCGATCAAGAAACCAAACCGTCCATTGGCTTTCTTCTTGATGATGTTTAGTCCAAGAGACTCAAAGTCTTTCAGAGCACTTACCTCTGTACCAAAGGCAACCTAAACATATTGCAGCATGGATATAAGAACCATCAGCAAGAGTTTTTTCAATGACGATAAATCAGGTTAATTCTGGAAATGATTGAAGCTATCGAAGAATGAAGTTAGTAAATTAGCTACATTTGGGATAGAACCTTGACAATGACATCCAGTGTGACTGCTACAAGTTCTTCCTTGATGAGCACCTCTGTCTTTCCATCAGCTTGAGCTCTCAGCTTCTCTATGAAAGAGTCAACACACTCATTGAAGGAAGGTATCAGAGTCTTCAGGTTGCTATAGCAACACGATACACCCCGGCATTTAATCAACATGCCGTATAGCGGGAAATTTTCGTGGGGGAAAATTTTTGCATTTTCGTCTTGAATAGAAATTCGCGGGGAAAATTTTCGTGGATTGCGTCTCAACTATACGTGACGACCACATACCTTACAAATTTCGCGGGGGAAAATTTTCGCGGAAAGCTGCCAAACCGCGAAATTCGCAAAAATTTTCCCCCACGAAAATTTCCCGCTATACGGTACATGTATAACATCACGTATCAAAAACAAGAGCTTTCCTTAAACTTACCCTTTGGAGAAGGTTGGATCGTACATACTTCTTCTCGGCTTCCAAGTCTTATAGTCGAGTGTGGACAAGAGTCCATGTCCCATAAACCTATTAGTCCATATTTCATACATACATATATGCAATTTTAATCTATGATGACTATTATTAAAATTTAAATTAACTATAACTAAACTACTAATGGTGTAATACCTTTCGCTAAATACATTGATAAGTCTGCTGTATGACACAGAAGGTTTTGACATTTGACTGTTCATCACCACCAACTATAATTGTTGACAAAATGAGAAAAAGGTGTTTTTTGGGTTTTTTTTTTTGGAACCTCAACCTTTGACCTCTCACTCATGGAAAGGAGAGAGTCTAAGTACACGAGGCTAATTTTGAGGAGATTAGATTTATATAAGTTTACATCATAGCAATCATTGGGTGTGAGCTGTATATATATCTTGACTGACTCCATTACCTGGACATCTTCTGCCTTCAAAAGGACTATTGAAGCTCGATGAATATAGAATACGACAAAGAGGGGTCCATATTCATTGAGCCTGCAAAAAAATATTACAAGGATCAGAATAAAACACGACAAAGGTTTAATCTTAGGCTATAGGCCAGCTATAAACACACCCTCACTTAGGCAATAGGTATTAGTACTACAAATTGGTAGCTAGCTGTGTGTGTGTGTGTGTGTGTGTGTGTGTGTGTGTGTGTGTGTGTNGGGGGGGGGGGGGGGGGGGGGGGGGAATTATGACAAACAGGAGGAGAGTCCAGCTTGATAGACTATAACTATGTCTTTAAAAATAGCTAGTCTATAATGATATCTATTGTTATATGTCCCTTTAGACGGTACTTATGAATGCTCAAATCCCTAAACCTGTTAAAGCATATGCTACAGTCACTAAAATATTTAACGAAAGGTGAATAAAAACATCATCAACAACAAAATAGTACAGTACATTATCGTATGCATGCTATTAATGCTTATATGTGTGAATGGAATATGGAACAATAGGTTTATGGGATATGGACTCTTGTCCACACTCGACTATAAGACTTGGAAACCGAGAAGAAGTATGTATGACCCAACCTTCTCCAAAAGGTAAATTGAAGAGCAGAGATTGCATGGAAGTGCAAGGTGTAATGTAAACATCCTGCAGACTCTAATGTTGACCCAAGTTTGAACCAGTCTTGTTTTAGTTCACTATAAAACACTTTTAGTTTTAGCAAAAATGGCCTTTTTCTAACTAAACTAAATCATAAAGAACCGGTCAAAATAGCTAGTTTGAACCTGTACAGGGATTAGGCCTTGGCAAATTATTCTCAAAAGTTTGCCTATATTATTCTATTCTTTTATTCCCAAACATTGAGCCCATTATTAAAAAAGCCTATAGAATCGATCACATATCTTCCTTAGAGAACTACCTACACTGAATTATCTGTAATGATGCACTCAATAGTTCAGTTATTTGGCATTTAAGCAGTGCATGCAAATTTTCTGAGAATTTACCTATTATTCCCAAAGTACAGCCTATTATTCTCACAGAATCCTATTATTCTCAAATTATTCCAGGAATAATTTGCCAAGGCCGAACAGGGATTCAGTAATGCATGCATGGACTCTGACGTTGTACTTTGATTCAGTGCATGTGTCTTTGTTGACTTGATGCTGTAGCAACCTAAAGACTCTGATCCCTTCCTTCAATGAGTGTGTAGACTCTTTCATAGAGAAGCTGAGAGCTCAAGCTGATGGAAAGACAGAGGTGCCTATCAAGTACGAATTTGGAACAGTCACAATGGATGTCATTGTCAAGGTATAAATATCCCAAATTATCTATTATAATGAATTCATTTTAAACCTCAACATCCTGTGTAGGTTGCCTTTGGCACAGATGTGAGTGCTCTTAAAGACTTCGAGTCTCTTGGACTAAACATCATCAAAAAGAAGGCCAACGGACGGTTTGGTTTCTTGATAGAACACGCTTTGGAGTCACTGACAGCTGTCTTTGAGAACCCTATATTGAAAGTAAATTGAGGGGTGGGAGTGAAGGCAAGATATTGTTTGAAACTATCATGCAACACACTGCAGTACTGGGACCCAAAGAGAGCTGAGGGATATCGTGAGGCAGTCAGAGCTCTTCGTAAAATTGGTCGTGATTTGATTGAAAAGAGGATCCTAGCTGTTGAGAGGGAGGAGAAGGTGCCTAATGACATCCTCACACAGATACTAAGAATGGCCTCCACTCAGAAGACAGTCAACGTGGAAGACCTGGTGGACGACTTTGTCACATTTTTTATCGCAGGTATATTATATGGTTCAATGTACTTTGTTGGGACGGGAATAGTCAGAATATATGTGATTTTGAAGTATGTTCTATATGTACACAGGACAAGAGACAACCACTATGATGCTGTCTTTTACAATCATCAAGTTTCACCAACATCCTGATGTACTCCAACGGTAAGATATAAGAATTCAGTCATATGTTCCAAACATATCACAATTTCTGGCAAGCAAATTTAAGATAGCCCAGTGAAATGGGCAGTGCGTTAAGCTTTTTCTGTGAATATTGCATGCACAATGAAACTGACATATTATGTACAGAGTATTGGAGGAGCTTTCAGAGGTGGTGGGAGAGAGAAAGACTGTGACTGCTGAAGACCTCAAACAGTTGACATACCTTGAACAGGTATACATTATACTCAATCACAATTAGCTACATGATACTATGCTAGGTCTTGAAAGTATGCACAGACTAAAACTCATTTTTTAGGTATTCAGTGAAACCCTTCGCTTGTATCCGCCTGTGAACTCCACAACAAGAGAACCCCCTCGCGAGATGAAACTGTCTGGGTACACCATTCCCGCAGGATCCACGATTGAGATGCCCACTGGACCGATGCACTATAATCCTAATTACTGGGAGAATCCTGATAATTATGATCCTGAGAGATTCGGAGCTGACAGACCAAAGTATGTGCTTTAGATATTGGTAGTTATGTCAGTACGTTAGTTACTCTGTTAGTCTATAACAATATCTTCAACTGGTATCATTTTACTTCATACACGCATTACATTCAATCCTTCCTTCCTTCCTTCAGACCCAGTCCTTTCATCTACCTGCCATTCAGTACTGGCCATCGCTCCTGTATAGGAAGAGTCTTTGCCATGGTGAGTCCAAGAGATTCAAGGAATCATTTTATAAATAGCTAAACATACAATACTGAAATTTTTAACCATTTTGCCTGTATATTATGATGTAGACACTGTAGCTATATATATACTAGTAATTTGTAAACCTGTCCACTGGCTATATATAGTTTTGTAAACTCATGTACTCATCTACAGATGGAGGCAAAGATCATCATGGCACGACTGCTGACAACTTTCAAAGTTTCTCTGAGAGAAGATTTTGTTCTCAAACTAGAAACCAGAGCCACTCTAAAACCAGCTGGAGGGGTGCCGTGTACTTTGACCCCTTTATAAGTGCATCCACAAGTTTGACTGTAATAGTTGTTAGATTTTGTAGCTGTTATGTAAGTATTTATGTGTCATCACGGCATATAAATTATCAACAAGAACTAGTTTCTTACAAAGTTTTTTTTTTTTCTTTTCTTTTAGTGCACATAAAAACTGTTCATTGAAAGTGGATGATTAGCACACTGCATGCTCTGATATATTTTTTTATTATGACTAGTATGTTGGGATGTTGAGATAATAAAAATTAGCTATATTATATCATTGATCATAATTATGTTGAGTGTATTAGTGGTAAAGGTCGTTATATTCATTTGCTGAAATTATCAGGCATGGCAGTTGACGCTTTTCTTCTCTACGTGTGTGTCTCTCTCCTCTCTCTGGTCTTCCTGGTCTGGTTCATCATCACTGGATACATCTACTGGACACGCAGAAGATATGGACACATACCTTCACCAAAGATGACCAGGTAAAGAGCTAGTTTAAGAGCAAGCTGATACATGTTTTTTGTTGCCGGTTCAGGGTGTTTTTGAGGCTCTATATTGTCAGTGTATACAGTAGCAAATGAATTGATCTAACTGTCTTGGTTTCAGTTTCTACATGGGCCACCTTTCTGCTGTAATAAAGGAGTACAAAGAAAATGGATGGGTTGCTGGGCTCTACCTAAAATGGTATTTAATACTGTTGATGCATAAATGCATGCATGACTAGTACTCACAAAAAGATCTATATGAGACTCAGAGTGCTTGTCTTTAGCAAAATGTGCGTGCATTGAGTGGCTCAATATTCTAGAATGGCCAAAATTCAGTCTAATCGAAATTTCTTTATTCGTGTTTATCATACGTACGGTAGTAATGGGCCAACTGCCCCATAGACACAATACAAAAATGTTTATCACCATAAAAATCTAGCAAGACAAAGTTAAGCCTTCACACTTGCTCAGAAGCTCTTTTAGGCTGATTACCANCTTCCCTGCCGGGACAAAAGATGGTTTTAAAATTCGGCGAACATTGTATGTTTAGCTACAAAAATGATTCAGCTTCAATCTCTTGGACTCACCATGGCAAACACTTTTCCTATACAGGAGCGATGACCTTTACTGAATGGCAGGTAGACGAAAGGACTGGGTCTGAAGGAACGGATGAAAAATAAAAGCATGGTTGAATATCTTAAGCCAAACTGACAAGCCTCCATAATTATAAGGTGTACATCAGTTGCACGTGCTTTAGTTACACTCAACAATTACCAACTTATCATTACTTGATCCATAGATAATATGCTTGATCACACATACTTTGGTCTATCAGGTCCGAATCTCTCGGGATCATAATTGTCAAGGTTCTCCCAGTAATTAGGATTATAGTGCATCGGTCCAGTGGGTACCTCAAACATGGCCCCCGTGGGAATGGTGTACCCAGACATGATTATGTCTTGAGGGGGTTCTCTTGTGGTAAAATTAGCCGGAGGATACATACGAAGGGTTTCACTGAAGACCTGCAGAAGGGTAGTTACATACGTTATAATAACATATAATTATATATCTGGATCTTCAAGTGTCCTGTGATCTTCATGTGATGGTCATGTGATATAACATACCTGTTCGAGGTACGTCAACTGTTCGAGGTCTTCAGCAGTCACAGTCTTTCTCTCTCCCACCACTTCTGAAAGCTCCTCCAATACTCTGCATCAAATGTAACGAATGACAATGAAATTATATTCATTGATGGATACTTGGAAGCTGGTACTTCTGTTTTAGCACTGTCTATTAAAGAGTGATATACTGTCAGGATGGGTGGGAACTGCCTGCGCCTGAGCTTTGAAGCTTCTACTGATCAAGGAAGTTTTATTTTAACTCTTATTATTGTGATGATAACTTACCGCTGAAGTATATCTGGATGTCGATGAAACATGACAATTGTGAAAGATAGCAACATAGCAGTGGTTTCTTGACCTGTATAATATTAATTTATTTAAGTATGTAAGTATATGTATGTATATTGGGACCATAAAATCATTATACTTTTGCCATGGTGAGTCCAAGAGATTGAAGCTGAATCATTTTTGTAGCTAAACATACAATGTTCGCCGAATTTTAAAACCATCTTTTGTCCCGGCAGGGAAGCTAGTTTATTATGGTTATAGTTTTTGTAAACTCATGCACTCATCTACAGATGGAGGCAAAGATCATCATGGCCCGTTTGCTGACATCTTTCAAAATTTCTCTTAGAGAAGATTTTGTCCTCAAACTAGAATCACGAGCCACTCTACGACCAGCTGGAGGGGTGCCGTGTACTTTGACCCCTTTATGAGTACCTGTGCAAGTTTGATATGATCATTAATTTTATGACTGTATGTTTTCTGTAGTTGTGTTAGATTTTATACAAAATAATTGCAACTGTTGTCCAAGTTAGTACCAGGTTCTTTGTAGATTTTTTTACATTTTCTTTTGATGTTTTTATCCAGTAGCATAATTAGATTTCATTTACACTCAACCATTTTGATGGATTAGCAAGTGACTGGTACACTATAGTCTTACAACTTATCAGGTTGTTAACACTAGTAAATATTTGCATAGTTTCATCTCAATTTTGTAACTAGACCTGACTTACATCAATATATGCTCGCCTTGCATGTCTATATAAATGGCAAAGTATGGTACCATACAATTTAGCTTGACTGTAGGCTGCATGACAAAGCTGAGTTAGAGCTGTATGCCACATACGTATATAAGTGAAGTCTTATAACTCAGTTCTAGCTCGAAGACGGATAAAAAGAGACCTTTGAAATCTTTGAGGAAGTAGTCCAGAAGCTAAAGCAAATCCTTCACAGTTAGCTAGTCAGCTGCGTGACTGTAGCACTTATATACTTCACCAATCAAATATATCGTTTGAAGCTCTATCATATACGTATCAATGATGAAAACATACAGTGGGATTTGTAAAGTTGGCATCATAGCTATAGCGGTCTTATCCCTTTTTCTCGGAGGAACTTGGGCTCTCCCAAGTGGAGCGCCGGCCGCAGCTTGCGATGATATGAGACCTCAAAGTCCTCATTCGAGCTTAGGAGAACAGTCGGGCTCAAGCAACTATGTTGTCCTTATCAATGACTTTGTTGATTCTGAAAGCTCTACTGGTTTCAGTTATACTCCTGGACAGACTTATAATGGTACATATGTATGTATGTATGTATGTATGTATCAATATATTGCAACTAGCCTACGTATTATTTTGTCTGTTTAAACACACTCATTCTCTCTCTCTCTCTCTCTCTCTCTCTCTCTCTCTCTCTCTCTCTCTCTCNACACAGTCATCTTTGATCCTGGTTTCATTGTGCCCGGTACAACCTATCGAGGATTTCTTATCATTGCCCGGACGATGGCCGGAGATGATCCCGTGGGATCATTTTCATCTCCTTCAACAGGAGAGACTCTGTACCGTCTCAGCTCCTGCACTCCTAGCAATATTGGCGTGACCCACGTCAACAATGCTCGCATAGACCGTAACAGTTCTATTCAATTCACGTGGACAGCTCCACCAGCTGGTACTGGTGCTATACAGTTTGCTTACACTACTGTCCAAGTTAGGGACATCTTCTGGGTTGGTGAGAGAACTGCTGTGATTGAAGGTAAACTCCTTACAATCACACACAATCATTTTGCATTTGGATGACAATTGTGAATCAGAAACAATCTTCATACATGAGATCTAGTTGGGATTCAAACCTAGGCCTTTCGTCTAGTTGATGCTCTTACCATATAGGAGCAGAGAATAGTATACTGCTTTACTCTTTCTAGACACTATAATATGTTGACTTTCAATGTACATAAATGGTTAAGTATAGTAGAGTACATGCCGCCTGCACCAGTGGAAATATATAGGGTTTCTTATAATTTAAGTGCTGCCTTATAGCAACTGTTATTTAGACCAAGTTTAAACTTTGTACAGAGAGGATTGAAGAAACAACCACAGATGCCCAAACTACGGATGAAGCAACTACCGAAGAAGCTACTACCCAACCAGAAACTACAACTGAAGAAGCTACAACTGAAGAAGCTACTACCCAACCAGAAACTACAACTGAAGAAGCTACAACTGAAGAAGCAACGACTGAAGAAGCTACAACCGAACCAACTACTCAACCAGAGGCTACAACTGAGTCTGACACTACACTTGATGATATAGTGACGGATGAACCAACAACTGAAGACCCTCCAGGTATGACCCAGAAACTCATGGGTTGGTACTTTCCACATGCATGACACATGCATGTATGTGCACAGCTTCAAATTGACTGCATACCCTGTCATGAGCATATGTTGTAGTCATTGAGAACTATATATGCACATACAAAGGGATCTTTATTAAAAGTTGGTACCATGATGTGCCAGGCAGATGACATAATTTGAAAGTATGCTGTAGTATAGGATACACAATTGCATGGTAAACTGTTGATATTCTGGAGAGGTGTATCAATTTCAAGTAGAAACGTGATAATTATAATGCTAATTGTGTTCTAAAGAGATTGATGACAAACACATGAGCAGAATATATACACAGAAGCCAACTTAGCTAAAGAGCGAAAACTAAGTTGGCATGCATGTCCTTCAGAGCCTGGTACACAATCTTATTAAAATGGTGGAATTTAATCTGTGACATGACATTGTTGAATGGTTTGTGCCAGGTTCTGGGTGGTTTCATTTTACTTGTCAATAAAATCAATCATCCTTTTATAGAGAGTCTGAGATAGCCGCATGTCAACCTGTGCATGTGACTAATTATTATCTAGATACCAGTTACCAAGTGGTACAGAGTTCAAATTTAGAGCATTTTACGCATTCCTTTCCATGCTAATCCATTATAGTCTGTTTGCTTCATTCAAATGATAAGTTACTTAGCTGTCATGCAAAATTTTAAACTGATCATTATGCCATCAACTGGGTACATTAATTCACACATAATTGTATATATACCAACCCTTCAATCATGAACTGAATGTTTCCATGCCTATGCATGCCTAATAATCGATAGCAACTCATCCCCTTAATGTTTGTTTTCTTTCTCTCTTACAATCTTTCCATGAATGCATAGAACCAATCCAGGTGGAGTTTGAGCGTCAGTTCTACAGTGTGATAGAAGGACGGTATGTTGAAGTGTGTGTTCTCATCGAAGGAGAAATTACATCAGAACTGATCCTCAACATACACGCCAGTAGCAAAAGTAAGTACAATAGCCGCAATACCAAACTGCATGAAGTGGCAATAATATTGTGGAAAATGCTATGCATTCATTGCATTGTCAAGCTATTCACAAAGTGAAAAATTGTCATGTAAATTTGCATCAAAAAACATACTCATAATAGCTTCAGGTTAGCCAAGACACCAAACTAGTATAATAGCAAAATGACGTGCTATTCACAAAAATTGTTTTTAAACTTTGTGCTCAGATTTATTTATCTATGAGGAGCTGGTGGTTGAGGCGTCTATAGAGATAACAAGAAGGCTCTGCGTCGAGCTTCACGCTGAAAATGATTTCTACTTCAACCAGTTTGAACGAGAGCTGGACCTTGAGATATCTGCAGCTGGTGACGACCCAAGGCCTCTAGTCTATGGAGACAACTACCCTGCCTGGTTGTTCATTGTTGATGTCGCAGGTATAATCTGATGATATGTATTAACTCAAAATCTAGCTATGTTTACCTTCCTTCAAATGGAATTCTGGTTTGAATAATTTGTACGTATACTTTGTTTCTTTTAAAATCGTTTTCAGTTGTTGAGATTGGTTTCTTTGATGATGAGTTCACTGTCAGTGAGGGAGAAATAGCGCGCGTGTGTGTTGGTGCTCTGAACCAGGCCGTTATTGCAGCACCTCTTCAGTTCAGAGTACAGAGTCAAGAGGTTACTGCTGAAGGTATGTGTGCACCACACACACACACACACACACACACACACACACACACACACACACACACACAAACACATGCATGCACACACGTACACATACATACACACACACACACTCACACACACACACACACACACACACACAAAAACACAGAGGGAGAAGACTACGAAGCCATTAACGAAATAGCAGCCATTCCAAGTGGCACTGCAAACTTCGATGGACAAAACATCACGGGAGGTTCAACCATTGCTGACCTCCCTCCAGCTCTGACTTGTGTCGATATTGAGATAAATAACGACAACGTTCTGGAAGACCCCGAGTACTTTGCTCTTCAGCTTATCAGCTTTGATCCACGAGTGATTGTGGTCAGACCATTGATAAACATCAGGATCGTTGACAATGGTAAGTGATACTCTACATATACAACAATAATGCATAGGTTAGGATTTTCCCTATTCAATTAAGTTAGTAAAATATCGAGCGAATCTCAGCCTATTTATAAGAAAGTTGTACAAAGCTATGACTTAATTCCTTGCAAAGAGCTCAAAAATGATCTTTCAAATGATGTTATTATGTATTCTTAAGCTTGCATGACCGAAATAGTAAAGTACACGATTCAATGTGCTATGTGATTAATTTTCATGAAAATGATATATATTCTTGATTTGTTGGGATCTCAATTCATTCCATTTAATCCATTCTATCTAATATTATTATTCCAGATGTCAAACTGGCGTTCGTTGAAGACACCCCATTGGTTGATGGAAATGCTCTGCGCCTTGTCCTCTGCTTCGAACCAGCTGCCACCATCACCTGCTCCGTGTCCAGGGCAGAGCCAGAAACACAAGACTGTAAGGACTAACATTGTGGCCATACAGGCTCTTCCCTTTGACCTTTAATAAGTCACTCACAGAAAGGAAGTCAAATTGTTACCATTTTAGTATGAGGTCAATGGGGAAGCCTGGGTATGTGAACACCACTTGATCTACTAGCTATACTCAGCTTTATACCGTATAGCGGGAAATTTTCGTGGGGGAAAATTTTTGCGAATTTCGCGGTTTGGCAGCTTTCCACGAAAATTTTCCCCCACGAAATTTGTAAGGTACGAGGTCGTCACGTAATGTTGAGACGCAATCCACGAAAATTTTCCCCACGAATTTCTATTCAAGACGAAAACGCAAAAATTTTCCCCCACGAAATTTTCCCGCTATACGGTACAAATTATACCATATATAGTGACATTTGTCTATTTATTACTATTATTTTAGCTCTGATTCATAACTTATTTGTGCAGGTTCTAGCGGCAGTGCCAATTTCACTCTCCCGACTGGTAGAGGGGTGCATAACATTAATGTGACAGCAGTGTTTGAAAATGGAGAG
The DNA here is from genome assembly GCA_964030475.1 of Tethya wilhelma. Lineage (NCBI taxonomy): Eukaryota > Metazoa > Porifera > Demospongiae > Tethyida > Tethyidae > Tethya > Tethya wilhelma. Next base: position 5,080,450 of record CAXIPT010000002.1, on the reverse strand, counting down.
GTCCGCAGCATAACAGACCGAAGAGTTCGATCAGGTGACAGTCATATGAATTGTGCATCTATTAAACAGTGCATGTATAGCTAGTGACTATACCTCCTCAACTTCATGCATTCAATGAATCATATCTTTAAGCCTTCAATCTTGCATGGTCAATGATGGTGTTTTAAACGCAAAGACACAGATAATGATGGTTAGTATAGCCAGTTTTTGAAAAGCCTCCCAAATTAATGGTATACATACAGAATTTAAGGGAAAGCTTTTTTTTTTCCTGCTAGGAAGGAACCTGGGTTTAAGGCTTTGTAATAACATTACAGTATGTGAAACCTCCGAACAAAGGACACTTTGGGGACAATGTAAATTCAGCTTGTTTGTCCTTTGTAGAGAGGTTGTCCTCTTCTCGGAGGTTCTGTTTGTATTGCTACAATAGGAAACTGGAATTTTTGGGAACTAAGAATAGTCCTTTGTTGAGGGGTTTATAATACAGTGTCCCTATCTCGGAGGGTCCACTATATTGCAGCTTCTACTGTATTTGCACATACTAAATCTGTACATGTACATACAGAGACAACTGACAGCTGCTGGGCCCATGCTATCAATGACGGACTGATCACAAACGAGACCCACGCTATGCTCAGTTTCCAGGGAACAGGTGCTGCTAGCATCTCCCAGCCCCCAAGGGTCACGACCTTTGACTGTGATGTGTTTGAAGGAGAGTGTGGGACTCAGTTCCGTGGCAGAGAGGTGCTAGCTGCGGTCAACTGTAAGTGACTAATTTTTAATAGCTAACTGACACCATAGGTCAGTATATTATCCCTTATCGAGTGATTTGTCCAAAGGATGACTTAGCACAACTATAAAAGAATAGTACAGTGTGGCATCTCTCATTCACTATTGACTAGCTTTAGACTGGATCCTGCATGATAGGTATATCACTGTAGGCGAGTGAGTGATTTGTCTTATAATACTTGCATAATATTATTATAATTATGATCAAGTGCACGCATAAAGCTTTTGATCTTACAAGCTAGCTTACACAGTAACATCAGCAATAAAACTACATTGTTGTGCAGAGTCAAGAACTTTATGAAGATTCTGTATAATGCACACTAACTGACTAGTAACTGTTATGACAATAAGCAGAAGTACAAGCCTCCTAATCCCCTTCTCCAATCCACACACACACACACACACACACACACACACACACACACACACACACACTAAACATACTTTCATTCACTTCTCATACAGTCTTACAAACCTAACTTCTCAGTGCACACTAATTATTATACATGTGTATGTTTGTTTTGTGTGCTGTATAGGTTCTGCTCCAAGTGTGACCGCTGGTCCATTCGAAGCTGGTGACTACTGCCTCTCTGTGAGACCTCGTGATGATGCTTGTAGGAGAGAGATCAGATTTATTACTGATTTCTCCCTCGAAGGACTTTAGAGACAAAACTGTCTTAGACTTGTGCCTACCCTTATACATAAATAAAAGAACTTATATTACCGTTAAAATTTTATATATTGTTTTTTATTTTAGGAGCATTAATTTATTCTAAGAAAAGATTTTAAATTATTGTTAGTTTTATACTCATGAGTTTGTATTGATTAGTAATTATTTATTACTTAATTCAAATGATTACGTATGCTCATGACTTGTATTATATACTATTTTCCTTTGTATTATCAAGTTTATTTTCTATACTATACCCAATCATGTAGTTTTTGCAATAATTATTAAGCAATAAATTATTGTTTACATGCAATATATTGAACTGGTGGATATAAGCAAAGTATATACAAGTAGTAAAAATTTCAAAAAAATAAGCAGTGTAGGAATGGGCAGTGCTATAAAAAGTATTGGAACAAGGAATGGTCTCAATTTCGGCACATGACTACTTCATTTTCACTTTTGATCCCTCATAATTATATATAGCTATTTGTCGTAAATGGATGGTTCAAAGAATGAGCTCTACTTGAATAGCTAACGAGTATCACAAATCTTATCACTTGGTTAAAAGGTGGAATAAAATATAGCAGGCAGAGTTAGATTACTGGCCAAAACTTGGGCACAAAAATGAAGTAGTCATGTGCCGAAATTGAGACCATTCCTTGTTCCAATACTTTTTATAGCACTGCCCATTCCTACACTGCTTATTTTTTTGAAATTTTTACTACTTGTTCATTCACTTTTTTCAACACTACAGTGAGGAGACTCTCAGAGACTGGTTAGTCTCTACAAAAATACTTGAGTAGTAGTATGTGGCTAACGCGCATGCGCATTAAATGCCACGTGAATGAGACAACGACCTTTGAACTCTACTAAAAAATGGCTACACATGAAGTACACAAATTTATACTGAAGTTACAAAGCTTTCTAGCTCTTGTTTTAACACATTTAGGCAGTAAACGAGGGTAAAAGACCCTAGTTCGGATGAAAAGAAGTTACTTTGTGTTGTCAAAGCTAGCTCAAATTCTTCTGTTTGTCTGGAAACCTCGTTCAAGTAAGTCAGGAAGTAAGGAAGTAAGTAAGTAAGTAAGTAAGTGAGAACAAAATTGCGTGGGTGTAACTTTTGACTAGCGCTCTCTACGAGTGCTTTGGAAAGTTTCTGTAAGCTTTAGGCCTTACATTCTGTTGGTAATCAGCCTAAAAGAGCTTCTGAGCAAGTGTGAAGGCTTAACTTTGTCTTGCTAGATTTTTATGGTGATAAACATTTTGTATTGTGTCTATGGGGCAGTCGACCCATTCCTACTATACGTACTACCGTACGTATGATAAAACATGGCTGTGCCTGTAGCCTTGTCAATGTTTGATCCAAGCTAGCTTGCTCTCTTTCCTGGGCTCTCTGGAAATGAATGAAGTGTGGTAGCTGGCTATAGGTTAAAATTATTGGTCATGTATAATATATGCACAGGAAGATACATTATGATCATGAGTCACATGCATGTGGAATAAGAAATTGAGTGTCCCCTGTAATAAATATTATTCAATATGTACATGACATAGCTTGTGCTCATGTCATCAATATCAAGCATTCATGAAAGAGACCTAAGGAATGTCTTCAATGTCCCAAGTCGACGACCATGCTTTTTTTAGAGACAGTCGCATACCATGGCCATTCAGTGTATCACAACACAGACTGTAACAGCCTGGTACTGAAGGTAGGAAAGCATGCGAAACCTCTCAACAATTTGACCACAATGGCATCTAAAATAATAATTATGCTCGTCACGTACCAATTATATTATCTTTGCACACATGCTTGCAAGCATCCACACGAGTTACAGTATAAGGAATAGAGAATTTGTGGGTACATGTCTAACTAGCTAGGTACTGCACAGTAACAGTCACAAATATACTGAGAAGATTTTCAAGCTCGTTAGCACTGAATAGTTGCAGCCAAACATTGTTGTTTTTGTTTATGGCTTGTGACAAGCACAGGGTATCACCATAACAACCGCCCAGCAACTGGTGGTATGAGAGAGTGACTTGTACGATCTCCCAAGACTAATTCTATGGCAACCTTATCAATTCACCCAATGCAAATATAGGGAAAGGGTATCATTGCAAACACTCATTCATCAACTGCACGGCAATTTGGTGAAAAGCTACAGGTGTAAGCTGAAAAGACGACCAATCTAACCGGACTTGAAGTTAAAACTGTCATACCCAGAATGGCTGTCACAAAAGCAATGATGCTGTGTGGTTTCGTTCTACTGGCTGTTATTCTTGGCACCCAAGCACAAGAGGCCACGGAACCCCCTCCCCCAGGTTAGTGCCTGCTTGTTTTATGCATGCATAATTACAAAAACTCTGTAGTTATGTGTTCATGGCCGGCCTGCTTTGGACAATGTCATACAAATGTAACTGTTCGATCAGCTGGGTTGGTTAATTGATGAAGTCCGACATTGCATTGTCAAAAAATCTAAGTTCTTTGTTTGGCTTTGAAATCTTAAGTGTTATAGTCATTGGCTATTATGAAACATGATAGCTCAAAATTAAAGGATTCGTAACAATCATAAAAGTTGCAGTGGGGAAGCAGCCTAAATGGGAACAGCAATTAATGACAATTAAAATTATGCATTTGAATATAGCGAGCTTATACCAGGAGAAAAAATTACTGTCAGCATTCCCCCCCCCCCGTTTTTTATTGAACAGAGACATACACACAAGACTATGGTAGCCCGCACTGTGCATGCACAGACGCTGAGGGTTAATCACGGTAACTGTATAATAAAAATTATGTTTTGTTCATCAATACTTGTTTCCATCATAATATTATACCGGAATTTGAAAGATCTGGGTTCGAATCCCAGCTAGATCTCAAGATTATTTTTTCCCATAAATTTTCCATGTACATTTGGAATAATAATATAATATGACAAGCATATAGCTAGCAATGTTTTGGACAAGATATATTATTAAATTTTAACACTAAATTGCTCGCTCTATAGCTAATAAACTTGCATGTGCATGTATCAAATCTGTACCGATAAAGTTATTAATGATTTCAAGTTAGTTCTGTTTCTATACAATCAGCTGGCTAAAGCTATTTTCCTCCACAACCAAACCATGAAAGTGTGTCACTTGAACTGAATCCTTGGTAAAAAAGTGATGTCACCACCACGTACCATATGAATATAAGGGAGCAATATAATGTTAAGAGTTTTCCAGAATCATTCCACGTACAGCACACTGATATGAACTGAGCACGGTGCAAGTATCCGTACATCAAATTAAAGGAAGAAAAAAATTTTTTTTCTCATGATCAATGTAGGCTTTAGCTTAGCAACAAGGCTAGAAGCTCAGCAATCCAATATCCTATGAGAAGGGAAATTTTACACTTCTATGAATGCATGCACACAAAATACTGTTGGTAGGTGTATTGCTGGCAAAAAAGAAGAAACTAAATTAAATACCACATCATAGGTGCATGCATACTGGCATTGTGTATAATTATGTAACATACCGGTAATTGATTGCACGTTAGCTTGCATGGTAACAAATGACTAGACAATAATGTCAACAAATGATGTGAATCAAGCAAGCGGCATTTAATCATGTGATCAAAGAAGAGGGTTCATTATATTTCACCCCCATGTATGCATTGACGGTTAATCAGTGTGTTACTAGGGTAGCAACTTGAACTCTAATGTATGCTGCACTGATACATCTATGAGTGTATAAATGAGCTAAAGAATGTCTGATAAAGACAAAACAGTACCATGCTGTGCCATGTACTTGTATGGTTGGTACTAGGTACGAAGATAAGCTGATAAATTCCATCAATCCAATACAGACAAATTAGTATTATAGGTCTAAAAGTTTAGACAAAAAATATTTTAAGATATGGAAAATTCTTGAGTCCAAAGTCTCAGTAAAATTAATGCGAATACAAATCTAGTTTGGTTTAGGATCTATATAAAGTTAATGGTTGCACGTAGAACTAAGGTATGATACCATTTGCATATCTTAGTCATATTAGCTAATTCTAAACTGGACTGTCAGAATGCAGTGAGCTGATCTCATTGGAATTGCAGGTTAAACAAATTATTCATATCTTTTAATACACAATCTACGGTATGCAGATCTCTATGTCAACTTTGAGCGTCAGTTCTACAGCGTGGTTGAGGATCGTTACATGAACATCTGCATCATCATTACTGGAGAGGTTATTGAAGAGTTCACAATTAACTTGAGTGTGGAAACCAAAGGTGAAAATAACTTACAGATGCACGCTAAAAAATGACTTACACAATACTAATCTCAACTCCCTTTTCACTAAAACATCATATCTGAATATACAGATCCATTTGTGCAAATTTTTGAGACTATCACCATCGAAGTATCAGCCGAAGAGTCAAGAAGAGTATGCTTCCGTATCCATCTAAACGATGATGATTACTTCAACATGCTTGAAAGAGAAGCAGAGCTTGTACTGGTGGTCAACACCAATCAGCCTTACCACTTTGGAGAATTGTATCCAGCTTGGCTATTCCTGGTGGACTCATCAGGTATGCATGTGCGATACATTTAAAGATGAATGTGAAAATTCGGTGCATCTTAAACCCCCTTCCCCAAACACACACACACACACCCACACACCCACACACACCCATACACCCACACACACACACACACACACACACAATAATCAACACCGTATAATTATGCAGTTGTTGAGATTGGCTTTGAAGAGGAAATTTACACAGTGAATGAGGGTACAGTACTCCATGCTTGTGTTGAGCTGAAAACCGACATTTACCTTGCTGCCCCCATTGTGTTCAGAGTCTACAGTCAAGATGGAACAGCAATTGGTAGGATTATAACAAGAGTTTAACAAGAGTTTTCTGATGGCACACACACACACACACACACACACACACACACACACACACACACACACACAGCTGGAGAAGACTACGAGATGGTGAATGAGGTAGCTGCCATTGCTAGTGGAGGTTTCGTGGGATCCTTGGGATGTGTGTACATCGAAATCTTGGACGACAGTTTCTTGGAAGACCCAGAGTACTTTACTCTGCATTTCTTCAGTTATGACCATCGTATTATAATAAACAGAGCTTGGGCTACCATCAGGATCATTGATGAAGGTAACAATAACTATATACATGATCAGAATGGGTATAAAATCAGTATGGATGGATTAATTGCTACACTGCTTGGCATACAACATTAAGTGATTCAGATGCTTATAGGCCCTTACTGTTCATAATTATTATATGCTTAGTTCATGCAAGTGTACATCTTCTCTCCACTAGCTCTTTTCAATGTTAAAATGAATGTCACACACCCATCCACCCACCCACCCACTCACACACCCACACACACACCCACACACACACACACAC
>CAXIPT010000002.1:5045260-5073221 GCA_964030475.1 Tethya wilhelma | reverse complement strand
CACACACACACACACACACACACACACACACACACACACACACACACACACACACACACACACACACACACAGATGTCAAGGTTGCATTCATCGACAACACTCCATTGATTGACCTTACTTCCCTTAACCTCTCCCTCTGCTTCTCCCCTGCACCATTGTATGCTGAGTGTACCGTTACCAGGGCAACTGGAGATGACACACAAAACTGTGAGTATCTTACTATTTATATACCCCAGGCAGCAATATTGCATGTACGTACGGTTAATTTCATCAGTAGATTCATTATTAATAAATAAAGTTCGAAACCCCCAAAATCCTGTCAAAACGACAAAAGACTGCCATTTTAGCTGTTATGCTGATCGGTTGTACCTCTAAGAACTGCAAAAAGAGTCTTTTCCAACCTTTTTCTCCAGAGGATAGTAGACAGATGACATGCCTTGTTCCAATACTTTTTACAGCATTGTATGCCCATTCCTACACTAATTATTTTTGGAAATTTTTGCTACTTGTAATACTAATATACAGTGTAAATCTCGGTTAAACTTTCATGCATTGTCTATATATCGATAAAGGTACTGGTGGTTTCGCATCATTTATGCTTCCAACTGGTACCAGGCCCCATGACATCAACGTCACTGCTGTGTTTGCCAGTGGAGAGGTCATCAGTCTCTTGGACAGGCGTGTTAGAGCAGGTAGATATAATATTATATGCATAATAGATATGCATTCTAAAATTATTAATTTGGGCAGGAACGGTCCAACTATATAGGCAATGCTATACAATCTTGTCATGTTATTAGAAAGCAAAGATTGGCAGGAGTCAAAACCAGACCTAGTAGTTAATGTTGTGATAGCTACAATGATGCTAACATAATCGGTCGAGATGCATAAAATAAACTAAATAATATGTTGTTTGCTCACTTGGGTGTATTGTATATTTTGCAACATGAAGTTTCCAAAGAATGCATAAATAGTTTGTGATTCTCTGTGTGGAATTACATGTAGTTTTGGCACAAAGTTAATGTACATTATTATACACATGCAGAAACGGATCGTGCCATTTGTTGGGCACATGCTATCAACGATGGTGTGACTGTTGATGGGAGCACCGTGATTGTGGAGTATCAGGGAACTGGGCCAGCATCAAACGATGCACCAAGGATCACAGACAGTGAATGTGAACTCTTTTCAGAAGCTTGTCCAGCAACTGGTGCACCATCTTCAGACAATCTACTGGACATTGAACCAGATTGTAAGTATCTATATTCAACCATATATACTACAGCATTTAACCATGCAGTGAATGTAGTGGAAAGTCTTCAAATTTCAGTTATTTCAGTCTATCTTTACATCCTTTGAACATTCATGCATGTATCAGTGCAAGCTTGGCTTTTAACTTAAATTTGCGTACTTTTCACATATTTAATTTTATAGGTGATACATCGCTATAACTTTGAGTGCACGTATGAATGTACTGTATATACATGCACACACACGATTCATAGGTGTTATCGATTCTGAAAGTGGTGCTGGAACTGCAACAATTGAGAATCTGGGAGCAGGCGAGTACTGCCTTTCCATCCGATCCATCGATGGTGAATGCAATAGGCAGATTCGATTCCTTCAAGATATTGTTGTTCCTGATGAGAGCCCTTAGTGAGCTACCTGCCAAGCCACTGAGAGAATTTTGAAGCAAGCTAGACTGACAAACTTGTTTTTATAATTATTGAAAAAAAACAACAAACTTTTATTGATAATTTGCAAATTTAGTAAACAGATATTTTCTACAGCAAACATTGCATTAGTATTAGGTTTATTAGAAGTTAGACAAGCAAGATATAAATTTAACTTTATAAAGAGTTTTTTCATACATTTGTAAAATTAAATTAATAATTCTGTATAAGTGTACATGCATCTGAGAACACAATTTTGTAGGGAAAAAAATTAAGTTGATATTTTGGATTTCTTTGTTGGTGGTGGATCAAGATTCTCTTCTTGAGAGCAATCAGTTTCACCACTAACACTAACACTGACACTAACACTAACATGATCAATAAAAGGCTCAATAAGATACAGTTTCAATCTTGTCTGTTGAATGTTGGATCGTTCAACAATCACTCTCACTATCACTTTATCAAAAAGCTGAAACTTGTGATCACCAACAGTCAATGACGGCTCAGACTCGTCAAAAACCAGAGAAACTTTTTTGTCCGTTTTACTACCCTCGTCAAAAAATAGTGGACTCTCGAGACCATATTTGGGAATGAGGATCTGTAAGGCATTCTGACGTACAAAGAGCACATAGCCTTCTTCAGTGGCTTCTTGATTCTTGAAGAAGAGGTGAGTGTGGAGATTTATCGAGGCTCGGGCAGCATATTGTGCGTTCTTGTGTCGAAGGTTGAGATGATTACAGAGAATTTGTGTTTTGTGCTTTTCCAAGAGGTCAGGGTACGTTTGATCTGCTTGAACGGACACGGCTAATAGTCGGTGGACCATGAGATCAGAGTAACGACGGATGGGAGATGTAAAATGGGTATAAATGGGCGTGGCAAGACCGTAGTGGTGGAACTGATCTGTTGGGAGCGTGCCTGAACAGAAATAGACGGCTTGCATCATACACCTTGTGGCCATAATCCTTAGCATTGTGTTAAAGTAAGGCTCGCTCGTAAGAGTGGCCAGATCAAGAGATGTTGCCAAGTCTTTGGCCGTTTCGACTGCTATTTCAACTCCCTTGCAAGCGCCTGCCTTTATTAGGATATCGTAATTAGAAAGGGGCGGGGCTGGATGTCGTCGTAGCAACGCACAATGAGGAAAAGTATCATGAATGTGCTTAGCAACAGAAATATTAGCAAGTAACATAAACTCTTCGACGAGAGAATTAGTTTCGCGTAATTTTTTCGTCTGAAGATCGATAGGATCGTGAGTCTCGCTATCCACTTCAAATCTCACTTCTGGAGAGGCAAGTGTAAGCGCACCATTGTCAATACGGCGCTGTTTGAGTGTCTTAGCCAGCGAATTCAGATTTCTTAGGCTTGAGGTGATATCTTCAGTGGCTTCTTGATTCTTAAAGAAGAGATGAGTGTGAAGATTTATTGAGGCTCGGGCAGCGTATTGTGCGTTCTTGTGTCGAAGGTTGAGATGATTGCAGAGAATTTGTGTTTTGTGCTTTTCCAAGAGGTCGGGGTACGTTTGATCTGCTTGAACGGACACAGCTAATAATCGGTGGACCATGAGATCGGAGTAACGACGAATGGGAGACGTAAAATGGGTATAAATGGGCGTGGCAAGACCGTAGTGGTGGAACTGATCTGTTGGGAGCGTGCCAGAACAGAAATAGACGGCTTGCATCATACATCTCGTGGCCATAATCCTCAGCATTGTGTTAAAGTAAGGCTCGCTCGTAAGAGTGGCCAGATCCAGAGATGTTGCCAAGTCTTTGGCTGTTTCAACTGCTATTTCAACTCCCTTGCAAGCACCTGCCTTTATGAGGATATCGTAATTAGAAAGGGGCGGGGCTGGATGTCGTCGTAGCAACGCACAATGAGGAAAAGTATCATGAATGTGCTTAGCGACAGAAATATTAGCAAGTAACATAAACTCTTCGACGAGAGAATTTGTTTCGCGTAATTTTTTCGTCTGAAGATCAATCGGATCATGAGTCTCGCTATCCACTTCAAATCTCACTTCTGGAGAGGCAAGTGTGAGCGCACCATTGTCAATACGGCGCTGTTTGAGTGTCTTAGCCAGTGAATTCAGATTTCTCAGGCTTGAGGTGATCGCATCCGTCATTTTAGGATCGTCAATTCTCATCTGTGCTTCAGCGTACGTAAGCGCAGCTCGAGATTTGATTATACTTTTTGTGAAGAGTGTCGATCGTATTTCTGCATTTGGACTCATTTCCCAAAGAACCGAGAAAGCGAGTCTTTCTTCGTTGCCTCTCAAAGAGCACAAGTTGGAGCTGAGCAACTCTGGCACCATGTCTATCCTTCGGTCGGCAAGATAGACAGTCGTGCCTCTATTAGCTGCTTCTTTATCCAGTGCTGTGCCCGGTCTGATAAAGTGTGAAACGTCTGCAATGTGGACGCCAACTTCAAGGTTTCCGTTCTCGAGTTCTCGACAGTGAAGAGCGTCGTCTATGTCCGTACAGCCAGGGGGATCGACACTGCAGATGTCAAGATTACGAAAATCTTGTCGAGTTTTGAAATCTTCGGCTGTTATGATCCAAGGCATTTGTGGCAGGTTAGCTAGAACTGCTTTAGAGAAGCCTTGATGAGGTACGTCATATTCAATCAATAAGACTTCATTTTCTGTTTCTTTATCGCCAATGGCTCCAAGCTCCTTCACAAAATGTCCGTGAGGAAAACGGGAAGACCGCGGCCAAGAATCGACACTTACGATGATACGCTTTCCGACCAGAGAACCTGCTTGACGGGTTTCCAAACGTACCCTCGGAATTCTTCGATCAGCAGGAATAAAGGTGTGTCTGCGGGTCGAACTCATCGAGGAATTTGTTAGCGGTAGCAATGTGCCACAAAAAGGTCGCCAATTTCTCTTAATAATGCCCACCACTTTTCCTGTAGGTTGTACGAGCGATTTATCCATCGTTTTAGGAATGGGTAATTTATCACTACCCCCTTCATTATTACCATCATCATCATCCCCAGTATTGTCTGAAATCTGATTGGTTGATTTATCTCGATCGTCGGGATCCTTCATCACAAGACCTGAAGGACATGACCAATTAGATTCAGGAAAAAGTTCCACAGCTACGACATCCTCGTGAACAGCTCGATTCAAACTGGCCAATCCTTGGACAAGGACAAACTTTTCCAGTGACTCTACACGAACAAAACCTTCGAGATAGTTTTCACGCGATCCTTGAAACACTCCTTGCAAGTATCGACCGCTTTTGATTCCCGTTTGAATCGTGGAGAGTGGCAAATGCTCGGGAAAGGAGAATTTTTCTTTCGATTTCACGTTATCTTGGTCGCCCAATCCACTCTGTGATAGCCGATCCACTAGTGATGGCATATCTACCAGTGATTGCACATATTCGTGAACAGTGTGAGCTTCTAGGTTCATTTTTCGTGCCTTTTCGCGGTTCTCGCGATCATTAGTCAACAAGAGGACGCCGGGGAATTTTTCAGACGCTTTTCCGCTATTTTGCGAGAGGTGACGGTTGTACCAACTAGTGGCCACACGAATAGCTCTATCGTTACGATCATTAGCGGACTCACCTCCTTCTCTCTCGATGAATGTCTCGCGGTGGTGTTCGTTGGCAAAGACGTGGAAACGTTTGGAAGGGTTGGAGATGAGATCACGCAGCCTGGTGTAGACGCTCAAGTTTTGGTGTTTGACCTACATCAATAGGAATTAGTTGTACATGTAAATAATACCCACAAAATTTATGCAACAGAATTAACGCTTGTACATGCAAACAAGATTATTTCAGCCTAGGAAGGTCGTATTGAGCTGGGATTTGTACCATTACGATCAGCTCAAAGAGAGCTTTCAAATGATATATAATTTGTGGGATTTTAAGTTTGACACCAAATTACCGATTTTGATAAAATTCCCTGACTATAGTCCACACTTTTTTCCTGATTTCAGGTCAAAATCAAACCTATTTCAAATGTATATCATTCAAAAGATCTTTTTACGCTGATCACAATGGTACAAATCCCAGCTTCATACAACCTTCCTAGACTAAGATATGGATATAGTTAAATGCATACAATCAAGTAGCTACCAACAAATTGAGTTGCAACTTAATGTGGGAAAAAATAAAAAAATTTTCTCACTTCTTGTAAGACGACAGAGAGCAAGATAATGTTAGTCACAGCTGGGTCCTCCAGGAAGTCGATCTGATGAAGGACGACGTTGGTATCAGGTAAAATAAAGTGAGGAGCATCGCAGAGGGTTGATTCTATCGTCATGGTTTCTGTGTCTAAAGGAGGGTCGTCATGGCGACACAAACCACACCCCTTTACTCCGCACCAGACATCGTCACGTAGATAGTGCTCTCGGACGACCTTCACCACAGCACCTTTCTTGGTCTTCTTCACAAAGGTCTTTGAAGCAAGCATCTTTGAAGAGCTCGTGGACGAGTTAGTAATGCTAGTTGCCTGCAATGTGTGTGTGCAAAGACGAGATATGTAAACCACCCTTCTACATGTACTTTCAGGAGAACTTAATAGGAACTGCACTAACTCTAGCACTGACTATGCAGTAGTTCTGACACTGAGGCTGAAGCATGCAAATATAAATTTGTCAAATATAAAACTACCTTGCTAAAAGTTATTCCACTGTAATTACAGTAATACAACATATGAGAGATTAATTAGGTACACAGTGATTCCATTCGCATGCAAAGCACGTACCTTATCGTTTGCTCAGTGCAGCAAAAGCAGCATGAATAGGGTTGTGCTTCAATTGGAATTTCATAGTGGTGTGCATTAATTAGAATTACCCAACCCGCCAGCTCAGAACTGACACACAAGGCTGAGCTTTCAAGAATGGCTGCTATAGAGAGACAGCAATCAGGTAAAATAACACACAAGTGCTCCTAATTTACACCATACTGTTTTCCATGTGTTTGCCTGTTCTAATTCATCATATTTCTTGTGGATATTTGAGTTGAAGTACCTTCCCCTGTTCTTTTCTCAGTGGGTAGTATATCGAGTGTAGTAAGTGCACAGCAAGACTTCAACCACTTGGACATCCACGCCAGCTGCCCAGAAAAGATTGTGAGTCTATTGATTTGAATGCATGTAACCTTGAGAACCGTATCTTACTTGTTGAGTCAATGTGTACTTTGTGACTGCATGTATGTGTATGCGTTTTTGTAGATAATATGCATTGATTTGGCATATGAACTCAGCCAAACCACAGTCAAGACAAAAGATAAGTATGTATTGTGTGACTTTTCATGTGACTATCACGTGACTATCATGTGACTTTAATTTCCTTGCATACAGAGGGGAGTTGAATCTTCTCTCAGTGTTCAAGAATGCTCTCAGTCTCTTCATTTGGAACAAACATCTGATCAACAGTTACCATCAGTTTGCAATAGTTATTGTCGGAGATAAGGCACAATGGGTAGGTCGTGTGTATGTATGTATGTGTGTGTGTGTGTGTGTGTGTGTGTGTGTGTGTGTGTGTGTGTGTGTGTGTGTGTGTGTGTGTGTGTGTGTGNTGTGTGTGTGTGTGTGTGTGTGTGTGTGTGTGTGTGTGTGTGTGTGTGTGTACATATCTCAGATTATGTATCTTAATATTGCCCTTTCTTCATATTTCTTGCAGTTTTGTGATTTCACTAGCTCTCCACAAGATGCTTGTAACGTCATCAGTCAATTGGAGTCACTCAACGAAGACTTTGAATCTTTCGGTAAGAAAGCTCTGACACATTTTGTGAAAACATCTCATAATCCTTCTTCTGGTCTATTTTGTTTATGTTACAGATACTGCTTCTCTGTTTTCAATCATGTAAGTTTATATAATTAATTTTGCTTTCATTTCTACTCCTAAACAGCAAGCTAGGTTATTACTACTAGCACGTGAATTAAATTTTATCGTCAGTTATCTTATCCTGATCTCCAGTTATGAGAACTGCTGTCCTCCCCCTCCCATGGAGAACCCCTCCCTCCCTCCTCCCTTCACAGTTCGGGCCATCCTCCTGTATGGACGGTCACGGAGCATGCCCGTCTACCGTGGTGATGTCACAGTGAGTGATGTAATGGGTCCTTGTCTTTGTAAACACACACACTCTCATCTGCTTAGTCTCTCTGACTCTCAAGGACTATTGAAATACTGTGAACTGTGCTCTCTCTCTCTCTCTCTCTCTCTCTCTCTCTCTCTCTCTCTCTCTCTCTCTCTCTTCCCTATTTCTTCCTCGATGTTCTCTATGCTCACGCTCCACCATCTCCTAACAACATGTGCACAGTGAGTTGAACCGTCTGCTAGCCAAGAGTATAATATGGATGTTTATCCAAGTAGTCCTTCTTATAAGTATTTTTATCAATGGTTGACTATCTTTGCTTAAAGATGAGCTCTGTTTTTTTCCACTCTTATTATTTGTTAGGGGATCTTCGACATATTGACTGAAATCTTCCCAAATCCCAAAGCTATGGTGCTAGATTGGTCTTTCAGCATCATTCAACTCTTAAACTGTTTCTCCAAACTTCTGGCCCACCCCTTGCAGAGACCACTGCAGTTTAAGATGGACCATAAGTTGATGACTTCGTAAAAGTAATAAAGCTAATTTCAATATCAAACAATTATTAACGAACTTCACATTATTAAATATTACTGTTTATAAGTGTTTTTAATTCACTATAATAATAATTAATAATTCAGCCACATTTTTTTTCATTATGGTCAATCATAAAAAAACATAATATTATGGTGTAATCAGACTAAGACTATTTTGATTTTTGGTTTGCATTTGATACCTCTAGTAAGCTGGACCAAACTGAAGCAACTGTAACTATCGTAACACTGCTATTGTAATTCTGTTGCCAAAATTGAGCAAGAGATATACAGGTACGTATTACGATAGACGGTGGGTACCAGCAAGGTTCGCAACCCGGAATTATTATTGGGAGTATCGTCTGGTGTACCTGGGATATCTTGAATGGGAACTTCCACTGTCCGATTGTTTTCTTTCTCCATTGAATTCATTTTGGCCAGGTTGTTCAAAGGTTTATCCAACTTTGCTATACTCTGCTCTGTGGGATGAAGCTGTTGATTTTGTAGCATCACTACTAAACACAATGTCATAGAAGCCACTATGATAAGCAAAGCGCTCATAAGCTTGACCTCCATTTTCATTGATGCTACATACCCTATTGTATCTTCACATGCTTTTTTGGCTGCCGTGAACTTTTCCTTCACCCATTTAAGAACAAAGAACGAGACTACTTTCAGCAAGAAATAAATGACCCATTTTGGAGGAGCTGTCAACCACTGGCACAAAGTTGCCATCTTGGGCCTTTTCAGTTTAGCATCTTCAGTCTGACCTAGCTTACTCTCTGGTGCTGATTTGCGAATGCTTTCATACTCTTGTCTAGCTATGTCTTGATCATTGGTTGGTAGCTGTGGTCTTGGTTGGTATATGACAATAATACTATGATGAAGGTGGTCTGAAGAGGTGGTGGGTGACTTGATGGCAAATGAAGGTGACTTAATACTCCCTATACTGAGGGTACTCAGTAATAGTGTATGAATGTACACTTGAGTATAAGCATTATTGTTGAAATCTTCACACTCATTTTAGAGCCTAGCTTCCTCATGCAGTGAAGGTGTTATAATTCATGATTATATTGTAGGATACAACTGTTTGCTTTCAATAGTGAAATGCGATCAGCTATTCAATGTCATTTATACTAGCTGGCTTTTTGTTTTATGCATCTTTCTTTTTACATTTTCAATTTAATAAATGATTCTTTGTTTATTAGTGTTTTTTTCTCTTTGACTTCTTTAGATGTATTTCTTTCTACCCATCTTCCTGGTGGGAGCCGGTGGAGTGCTTCTCTTCAACGGGCTTCAGATCTATGAGCACTACGGTAACGATTTTGCCGTGACTTGCAGGGATAGTAACCTCGAAGACTTCAATATCCATGGTAGGGATAGGTACATCCCCGTGGAGTTTGCTGGAGTCGTGACTTGTGTTATTTGTCATGTAAGTCAACATGAGAGAGAGAGAGAGGGGGGGGGGTAGCAGGAGGTATATTTTGAGGTGTGTTTTACTATAATTTTAGTGGCATGTATTTAATACACTTCTAATTTGTTAATAAGTTTGAAAATCAAGAAATTGCTTAGAATTTGTTCAGATATGTGCATGGTCAATATTGACATGTTTGTCTGAAGTTCAACAAGGTACTAGGAAAATGAATATCAAAAATCTGTAGCAAACTAGTCAGTCATTTGTAGCTGAATGGTTAAAAAAAAAAACACGCAAATTGTTGATGCTCTACCAGCACTGTATGTTGATAGCTGAAGGCTGGTACTAGAGAAGCCTACCAAGATCCTGTCATTTTGGAACATATGCTCCAATTACTACCAGACAATGATCACATCTGTAGTGGTGTGTGTAGAAGGGACTTTGAAGTCCAGTTGAAAATCATAAGCTGGAACTTGTTTTTTGTCTAGTTGACAATAGAGTACTGTGTGTTTTGCAAGCTAGGTAGTTAGCACTGGTGAACTTTCACATTAAACTTGCTTTGCTAGAAATATTTCAAAGAGTACTGAGTAGCTTGTCCCCTTTTACATGTGGTCAGAGTGAATTAGCATTTACTATAAACTCCTGAAACATCTGTGAAGCCACACTTGGTCATTTTGAACACCAACAATAGAAAAACTGGCTATACCTTTACAGATGTGATGTGTTCAAAAGATGGTTGCTTAGTTATATCATCATGTGTTGTAAAGATAATGGCTTTGGCATAGCAGTTGAGACAGTTTGAGCAAGCACTCCAAGGAATGGATTGGGAAAAGGACACTTGAATGGTTCATCCTTCTTGCTAATAAATCAGACCTTTAGACCTTAATATTCTCTGATTGTTTGTGGACGAGGTGTATATGTTTGCAGTGCGTGCGTGTGTGTCTGTGCATGTGTGTGTGTGTGTGTGTGTGTGTGTGTGTGTATGTGTGTGTCCACCCCACCCCCTCTGGCCCTGACCTGCCAACCCTCTGCTATGGGTGTGCCAAGGGTGGAGTGACATGTAAACAACTCATTAGCGACCATAATTGCTGCTCTATTGGGATATTCATGCATTGTGAGGATGGCCAATGCTTTGTAGTACGGCAATGAATATATGGAGGGATGTGAATGTGGTTTGAACAAAAGCTATAGCTAGCTGTGAATAAGTTTGAGTTGCAATAGCTAGCAATCCATCATGGATGTATAGGCACTGTATGGTCTCCTATCATCGTGAAATTTTAGTTAGTCCATCAGAGGGTGGTAGGAGACCATTATGTTGTCAACAAAGATAGGCATGATGGCTTACAAGTTAGTTTGTAACTAAGTCTTAATTCTAGTCCACCAGAGTAGGAGACCATTATGTTGTCAACAGAGATAGCCATGATGGCTTACAAGTTAGTTTATAACTCAACTCTTAATTCTAGTCCACCAGAGGGTGGTAGGAGACCATTATGTTGTTAGCAGGAAATAAAAAGGAGTACTCTTATTATATTGCACACACACACACACACACACACACATGCACACACAGTACGTATTTCTTCTCTTGTCGCCTTGCTTTGCATCTGGCAAGAAAGAATACGCCTAACTGTTGAGCCGAGCAGCTACTGATCACTCTGAGAGGCAGCCATATTGTAATACAACACAAGACCTTACTCACTCAAAGAACATTTAAGCACATCAAACGAAATAGACAACAGATTTATTAATGTAATGAGCTACGTATATGTATTGATTCTCAGTTAGCACGTTTTTCTCTTTTTAGATTTCTTACAAGAGTTTATTAGTATTGCAAATTTACTTTTCCATTGATTTTGTATATTATTGCACGCATATCATATCATTTGCTAACATCACTCAATGTTCTTACTTTCTAATACATTTAACTGCATATATTATGAAGAATAATCGAAGCAAACCTATAGAGTGTGTATTGAACATATCACTGGTGTGGGGGGTCGTGCTATAAGCCTGACATACAAGACCAATGTGACTGCCTGTATGTGTTGCTAGGGAGATCTTCATTTCTAGAAGCAAAAATCCAACAAATAAAAATTTAATTTTTAACACACACACACTCATCAAAACTACAATGGTGTCCTAAACAACCATCTGTGGTTGAAAGGCTGCACAAAGTATAGAGTAAAAATACAAAAATTATGACTCAGCAGCACATGATGTAGGTATTGTGTACCTCACTTAGTCACAAACAACATCTGTGTATGATGCAAGGGGTGAAGAAACCACAGTGACTTATTTGCTGATCAATAGTATTAACTGGTATTGTCTTGTACAGCAGCTAAACACAATGTCATAATGCCAATAGGAACCATTTAGAGGAGGTCCGACATCTGGTAGGCCATTGCAGGCTAATTGCAATGATAAATTAAATCACGTGATGTCGATTCCTGGTTGCATAGCTCACTTTTTCTAAGATTTATCAAACTTTTAGCAGCTATTCTGACAAAGTAACATAAGAGAGAAGGATGCCTAGCTTTTTCAAGGCATGAAAGCGTAGAAAGCACCTCAAATCAAGACTAGGAAATGTAATCACGTGACCTTTTTAATTATGAAGTGGCCAGTGGATGTCGGATATCAGATGTGATGTCGCATGTCGCATGTCGCATGTCGCATGTCGCATGTCACATGTCGTATGTCGTATGTTGCATGTCGCGTTATTATCCCTATCTGATAATTTTAAGTATAAGCAAATTGTACATTTCATATATAATTGCATGCATATCACATCATTTACTAACATCACTCAATGCTCTTATTTTCTAATACATTTAGTCTATGAAGAATGACACATGAGAACTGGAACTATTATAGTTCTCCTTCCATAATGAGTGTATCACATTTTTACTCACCATCAGTCACACATAATATAGAAAATTTAGCTCTCAATGGAATCCAGTGACATACACCACTCTAGCTGCTTATATATACACATCACATAATATGTTTATCAAATACTCTGTTCAGTTGTGATCACTAGCAATTGCAACAATAATAATACTGGTTTCACGTAGCCTTGTTCCCACGCTCTCACCTTAAGGTCAAAGGTGAGAGCCTGGGAACGAGGCTAAGTTTCACCTACCTTAAAATTCTGAGCATCAAGTTCTAGAGCTCTTGAGAGTGAGGATATCTTGGTCTGTAACATTCTCCTAGTGGCGTCCAGTCCTTGGAGCTGGCTCTTGACGGTCTGGAGGTGTTGTTCCACACTCTGTTTGGCCTTGGAGAGAACATGGGCTTCTTCTCGAAGGAGCTTGATGGAGGAATCCTGGAGATAAAAGAAAATAGATGAAAATAAGTTTTTACAGTCAAGTTTTAATCAACAAAATCTCTTTAGCACATAACTGCATGTATGTGAGTTATAACTGTATGTATATTATGTAAACATGCATACAGTCCCCAATGGGCCAAGGTACACACACACACCTCCTCTCCTCTGCTGCTCTTCTTCAACTGTGTACTGATTGACTGCTGATTCACAGACAGGGCCTTCCTAATATCCTGTATGGACATCTCCAGAGTGCTCCTACCACGATTCAAATTCTTAATCTCCTCTTCAACTTTCAAAAGATGCTCTCTCATTTTTGCCACATCGTGCTTCAGCGTTCGTATGTGTTCATGACTCGTAGAATTTGTCTTTTCCCGAACTTTATTAGCTACTTGTGCCACTTGAGATGAAGAGAGAGACTTGGTCTTACTAGCCGTATGATGGTCAAAATACGGTCTTCCTCGATCTCGTGTCGACGTAGTATCATGAACAGGAAAGGGTCTAGAGTAAGAGAAACTCTTGCTTGTGGTTTTCATCCCTGCTGGATTTGATGGTGGTGGTGCTAGAGGGGAATCAGATCGCGAGGGGCGTGCAACTGGACGTTCCATTTCAACAGGTTTTAGGACTTCATTGTGAGTCTGTTCTTCGGGTATGTCACTAATGAGATCGGGTTTTGAGCCGAGTAATCCAGAAGTGGGTGTGGGCTTGGTTCCAACTGACCTTTGACCTCCAGAAGGGGATCCAGTCTTGGTCTCACCTGACCTTTGACCTCTGTGTGCGGAGAGAGATGGTGGTGCTGTATAAGGTCTGTGTTGGTGGGTGGCAGCTATGGTGGTGGTGGTGGTGGTGGATTGATGAGGGGTGTGGTTTGAGGTTGCAGTGATGCCAGGCGGACTTAGAGCATTGCTTGGAAGCTTGAAACTGACAGTCTTCAGTTTGGAAGGGGTTGACGTCATGGCTGATGATTGTATGATGCTCTGTAAAAGGAAATATGACCTGAATGAAGCAACATTTTCAAGCACATATCTATGTTTATAGGTGACTGGTCTATTATATTTTGAGCTGAGAATAAGTGAGAATTGCTGAAAATGGACAGCTCTTAAATTATTATTAACGGTATGAATCATTGAAGTAGGATACTAGCCTGCTTTAAACCTCTTTCAAAGCATGCCAATTTTGAACATCATCCTGATTGTTCAAACATTTTCCATGCTTGCATCTTATAACTACAATGACCCATAACTCATAGAGATTTACATACCTTTCAATTTACGCTCCTCCAATAGTCATATCATCTTCAAGGTGCTAAAAGGACAAAGAAATTGCTTGAAAAATTCAAAGGCTCGGCCGCGTTTACTAGAGTTCACGTTACCAATGGCAACAGATCACGTGATAAGCATAATGAATGTGCTGAATCATACTACTGCGCAGGCGTAAGCGATTAGATTTCAATAAAGGAGTCACATGTGTAATTTAATAATACCATGATTATAATTGACCAGATATTGGTGTTTAAGTTGTGAAAGAAGTGAGAAATATATACTATTGTGCTGTAAGCTTGTATTTACGCAATGGGAGGCTGGTTTTCTGCTCAAAATGACTCAGTCCGAGGCTATTTCGGCTACCCGCACGGAGAAACGGCCAGCGGCCCCGCCGAAAATGAAAAAAAAAATAAAGAAACGAGCCAAACTGAAGAAACAATTCGTCGTAGAAACAAACCTTAAATGGGTAAACGAATCAATACATTTGTGGACCAGGTTACCGATGCATTTTCTGAGTTGGTATCTCCACCAAAGGAGGCTGCCGCTGACTGAGACACGTGTAAACCGTTCACCCGGTGAAGAACCAGTGTTCGAGCTGTTATTGATTCCAAAGTGTGTTTTAAATTTCTTTCTGTGGATCATACTATGGCCTGTTCCAAACTCTGTGAGATCAAAAATCACAGAAGCTGTGAATCTTTTACTCTCACTAACAAAGAGGGACTTGATAGTGATTACACTGCTTGTCTTCTTGTGTATTATGATGGTGGTTGTAGTCCTTGAGCGATGAGATTACCGTTTTGCTTCTGATCATGGCTTTTCAAAAATCTCTGATGAAATTTATACCGCCAAGGAGGAGATTAAGTCTACCATAGAAAAGAGTTCTGAACATCGTCAAGAGAGTAATACAACAGTGAGTTACCTTAGTGGGGTGGTTGAATCTGTCACTGGGGGAGTAGTCAATGGAAGTAAGTATGTCAATCATGCTCACATGTTAGCATCCCGATTTAATGCATTTAACTTTGTGTTTAATAATCTCTTTTATACAGCTAAGTATTTAGTTAATGAGGCCTACAACTTGCTGTGCTGGGTGGTGAAATAATCTGTGACAGTACTGGTCGATTGATCTGTAGTTAAGTTAGCATTCATGAACCTACCGGTATTTTTCTGCATGAGTAAAATTAGTGCTGAAGATTGATTTCTGTTTCGCTATGTTGGCTATAATATAATTATATTACTAAAATGAAACAGCAACATGATGTCATAGCAAACAACATGAATCAGCAATATTATGGATAACCATGACCTTATTTTGTAACAAGTTTACACAACCACGCTACAAGCAAACTACAAGGGAAGTTCTCAGGGACTTTCCTTGTCTACCAGTATTGTATACGTAACCATTGCACTGTCACGTTCTCTACAATACTGCGCATGCGTAAACGTATATATCGTCAAGATGTATTATATATCTGTGATGAAGCGCATACGCGTAATAAAAGGTCGCTGAGCCGTACTAAAGATTTAGACTACCTAAAAAGATGGGAAATTCACAATCAAACGAACCAGAGCACCAACCAAAAACGGAGGAAAACACGCCGAGAGCTGCTAACAGTAGCGATATCAGACCTCCGAAGACGTTCAGTATATCAAAAATATCTCGACTCGTGCTTGGAGTACGCTCATGAAATAAATTGTGTTGGACGGGACAATGAATGAGCTATCTGCTGACACCTAAACCGTGCAAATTGGTTGCGCGGAATCACCGCTAGCTCAATAATTGTATGTATGGAAGTTTCTATTGAAAAATTTTGGGTGGGCGTGGCTTTGCAACAGTTTTATGTATGATCGTGTAACAAGCACCATTGGATAGCGCTCGTGGATAATTATCGTCAGATACTTGAACATTTACATATTACTTAGAAAAACTCTGCGGAAAAACAGGTGAATTTGCAGAGGTCTGACATCGCTACTAACAGCGAGAGCTCTGATAAGCAGGATGCAACCAGCAGAGACCAAGAGGTATCCAGTACAACTAGTGACGAAAAGAAAGATGACCCTGCTGTAGATAAAACAGATAAGGTTTCAACGAGAAAGCAGTCTGCCGCAACTTCCAAATGTCCTGAATCTGAGCCGGGGGAAACTGAAGCCGCAGTCCCTCGTAAAAAGAAACCTCGTCAGATTGTTGCTGAGAAGGTTACAGGAGTCTTCAGACGTCGGAAATCAGCACCAGAGAGTAAGTTGAGTCAGACTAAAGATGCCAAAATGGATGAACAAACAACTGAGGCTACAGACAGTGGTGCTATGCCAAATGGAGATGACAAGACAATAAAGGTCGATGATAAAAAAACCAAACAGAAAAAGCCTAAGAAACCTTGGTGCCAGTGGGTCATTTATTGGTTGCTGAAAATACTCTGGTGGTTTGTTCCTAAATGGGTGAAAGAAAAGTTCATGGCTGCCAAAAAAGCATGTGAAGATGCAATGGAATATGTAGCATCAATGAAAATCGAGGCTAAGCTTATGATAGCTTTGCTTGCCATTGTGGTTACTATGTGTCTAGCAGTGATGCTACAAAATCAACAGCTCCATACCACAGTTATTCAAGAACATTTAAGCCGTTCAAAAGAAGCAAGTGAAACTAAAAGTAATGTCATACAAAATGGTCAAAGGTTCACAAATTTTGCCGAAAAGATGGATACACGTTTTGATGAATTGGGTGAAAAGGTCGATGATCTGGACAAAAAGATAACAAATGGGGGGGGAAATGAGCCGACAGTCGAAGTTCCTGTTCAAGACTCCCCAGATACACTAGAGGATACTCCTGATGATAATTCCGGGTCAAATAAGGGTTTTATTAATGGAGCAAAAGATGTATTAGTGGTGGATAGCAGCAAGGCACTTGGTAAGAATTTATATATAGAATTCATGCAATGTCATGTTTATTTCCACTATAAGTACATGCTCAAAATAATAGTCTTGTGTGCATTGTGCAGGTGCCTCTGCATACAGTGCAGGTGCTTCTGCATTCAGCTACCTGCAAAGATTATGGTCAAGAGCTAAACAGTATGATCAAGCCAGCAGCAGTTAACTGTGAGCCGCGATTATGCATGCACTCTCTTGATCTTGTAAGTGAATATAGGCTGCATGTGGCTGTGCACGGACCGTTATTATTAGAGAATGATATTATAATTATATAGTTACCCATAATAGCAATCAAACTTCCTCTGCACTTATTATACCACTACACTATAGTTAGCATTACTAACTGTTAATAGTAGCTATAGACAATAATTATTTATTGTTGAGTCATGTTGTCATGTTTATTGTGTTGTCAGTGTCTGAGTGAATGCTGTTGATGATTTCACTCACCACTATACATTTAATTTGTAAAAAAAAAATTTAAAAAAAAAAAAAATAAAAAAATTTTAAAAAAATTCCCTGGGACTTTTTTACATGATGTCTGTACAGGAACTGGAACAAGACTTATGGCATTGCATTGTCATGCACTTGTTCAAAAACATGTGTGGTTTACACTGGCTAGTGCCAAGTGACAATTTAATACAATTACTTGGGTGTGGATAGTATTGCGCATGCATGGTATGCAAGTAGAGATTGGCATGTGCAGCCGGTGTCATGGTGCTTTAATCAGTACGTCATCATGTATATGTAATACATTATGTTACCAAAAATAGAAAAGCTATATAATCATATTCAAATAATAATTCACTATAATAACTTACTACAGTACTATAAAGTTAAAATGTATTTTCGGCGGAGTTCAAGTGCAAGTGTTGGTTCAGTTCCTAAACTGTCGATGGCTTCAACCACAGCTGCCCAGGATGGAGGAGGGGAGACTCTCTTCAGCCACACCCTCAGCATCTCACAGAGACAAGCATGAACGAGGCTGTTGTTCGCCTTCACTGTGGCCAGCTGTCCCTCATCCATGTCAAGGAAGATACCAATGTCTTCCCACCTGTCTGCTACCCCGGTGAGTTCTTTGAGAAGATCCTTCAATTTTGGTTTTTCAGCCCGCATTACTAGATTACATGTCATGCATAAATATATGGGATGAGTAATGAAAGCTATTAAGATTTACCAGCTATAGTACTATAATACTTACAGTATGATGGTGACCTCACTTCTGGAGTTGCAACTGCTGAATGAGGTATGAAATTGATAGTAAGTAAATCAAATGGTTGTTTTGCCCCATTTAGTTGAAGTTCATGAGTTAGTGCAGGCATATCAGATCGATCTGAGAATGGAGGAGGAAGTGCTTGGATTTGACAATGTGGAATCAAACAATCACGTCTGAAGTGGTCAACAGCTTTCTTGGTAACCTGGATAATTTATAGTATACTCTTTCAAATGTCATGGAATTGCTTATGCGGGCAATGCAATAAATAACAAAAACTTGTATAGAAATTAATCAATGAGAAGATACACTCACAATCAAACGTGTCAGTCCAAACAGTTTCCATCCTCCACTCACAACTGCTCCTTCTTTTGGAATATTCAGTGAAATTGCATCAGCTTCAAAACTAATACTAGTTACAGGCCCTTTTACAGCTCCTTCTGATTTGTAGTGTTTTTGAACAAGCTAGAATGGCATGCATGCATGCATGCGCACAATATATTTATGATAAAATTTGTATGCATATTATAGCAAGAGAATAATAATTATTCAAACATACCATGTGGTGCAATTCAATGTTCCAATAAATAACAAAATGGATTACAGGATTAAACCTAATTTTCTCCAGGTAGTAGAGGCCAGCACAATACTCTCTCTCTTCAGAACCATCCTGAGTGATGGCTAATCCAGAGAATCTATTTACTTCAATATGTCCATACGAGCTATGATCAGAGAAACATTTATTGACTGGCCCGGAAAGTTTCTTGAATGAAAGGGTTTCTAGTGTGCAGTCACTCCTAACAAAGCTCAGTTTGGACGTATTCTTCTTTGGTGCACAGTGCTCTATTTGAACTGAAACATTCTTCACAAACTTACACCTTGGTTTACAACCTAGCCAGTAGACAGCGCTCACCAAATGAGAGTCTTCAGAGAACTCATACTGACCAGCTAGAGAGGCCATAATGGTGATGGTGCATTGTTCCTCACCAGCAGGAAGACAGCCATCAGGAAAATGGAGGGTTAGTCCATATCCTTTCCAGGGGAAGTGCTGACCAGTATTAGTCACAATAAGGGTGGTTTGAGCAAACACTTCGGCACCCCATATTTTGGCAACTGTAACAGTGAGTTACATTCAAGACTAGAGATTAACATTCTCTAATATACCTAACATCTCTATATAGATCTGCAGCTGAATTCGAGAATGTACCTGGTTGCAAAGTCTTAAGATCTGTTTGGATCTGTACATTAGCTGTCTTGATTCCTCTTTCCTGCATGAATATCTTCTGAACCTTTGCTGTTAAATCTTTTTCTTCAACTTCAAATCTTGCCACTTTATCCTATAAATTTTGGTGAACAATACTATATGCATAAACTACAGTATTAAAGATCTAGTCTTGTACCTTTAGCACGTTGATTGTTTTCAGCATGTCCACCTTGTTGGCGTAAGATGGAGGGAAATGGACCACTGCATCTTTCAGTCGCTGAACAATCTCTTCTGTTCTTCCTCTCAGTAGAGGATCATTATCAATACACTCCAGAATGAGGTCCTTCAGTGGGTAGTAATGACGTATCTTATTAAGGTACTCCTTACGATGATCAGCTTCTGAAACAGGGATCTGTTTACCATCAGGAGTTGTGAGTATTGCATCAGTTGGAATAGGGAATTCCCCACTAAAGACATGAATCATGACTACTCCAAATGAGAACACATCTATGGTGGTATCGTATGTTGGGCTAGCTGTTAAAGCTTCAGGAGGCATAAATGCATCAAAGAAGAATGGTGCAGCTCGTGTCATCTTTACTAAGCGCTGTCTAGGTAGGTTTACAGTTATCTTGGCTGTCATGTTGGAAGAGAGGAGGATATCTTTAGTTGTAAGATTTTGGTGTATAATGGGTGGATTTTGGTTGTGGAGGTAATTTAGACCCAACGACACATCGTAAAGAATGGAGCAACTGATCTCCATTGGTAGGACACCATATTGGTTGATACACTTGGCCAGGTTGGTTGGGAGGAACTCCATTGTCAAAATTGGCAGCAGTTGTTGAACATCCTGGTTTTCAAAGAAGATGCCAAGGAAAGGGACGATATTCAGATGTCTCAATTCGCTAAGTTGTTTACACAACAAAACATACTCACTCGCATCACCATAAGGAAGAGATGGGCGGTAGCCATGGCATTTTAATCCCCTGTATTCTAGTTCATAGTCCCAATTCGAAAAAGAACCTTCTTGATATCTCGTGTCTGAGAATGTGAGACGACTGGGATCCCTTTCATATCTGAGATGCTCCTGAAAAGGATTCTTGATTACTACACCATCCAAAGAGTATTTCTCCAACTCTTGAAAACGAGACATCTGGGAACATCTATGAGTAAACACGTGTTACAATCAAATCCGGTATTGGGTCGTCATAAGGTGGTGACAGAACCTCGATGGCGTACTTCGATCCTTATTCCTGTCTTCTCTACGTGGGCGTCTCTCTCCTCTCTCTGGTCTTCCTGGTCTGGTTCATCATCACTGGATACATCTACTGGACACACAGAAGATACTCCTATCTCCCAACCCCAAAGTACTCCAGGTACCTCTCTGAGCTAGAGTACAAATTAGTACAAACTAGAGCTGCTACAAGCACTCAACCTATATGGAGCTGTGTGGGTGGTGCTAACAATAGGTTTGTAATGTTTACTACTAATCTTTATTTTTTCTTCTATGTGTTAGCTTTTATCTGGGTCATCTTCTCAGCTACATTGCTGTGACGAGGACCCCCACAGAGTTGGCTGCACAGCTCTACCTTGACTGGTAATCATTAGTCATTACATCATAGTTTATTGTACACAGTAATTAGCACTCTTGTTCACAGGGGCAGAGAATGTGGTCCCCTTTACGTTGTCTTCTTGCTACACATACCTTGTGTGGTGTGTCTTAAACCACAGAACGTCATGGTAGGTAGCAAAGAGATCAACTTAATTGGTTCGATCGATAGTTTTTTCTAGTTTTTACGATTTTTTTCTCCCTCTCTCAGGAGGTGTTGAGTAGCTCAAAGATGATGAAAGCAAACTGGTTTTATGGAAGAATGGCCAATCCTTTTGGTGTGAGGTAAGATATCGTGCAACTTAGCCTTGTCCCTGCCTCTTATATAGCTGCTCTTTGTCATAATATTCACTTTCTCTCTCTCTCTCTCTCTCTCTCTCTCTCTCTCTCTCTCTCTGTCTGTCTCTCTCTCTCTGTAGGTTGTTTGGTCAAGGTCTAGGGATGATAGTTTATGAGGACATTTGGAAGAGAAGACGAGCTCTTTATGAATCATCCTTCAAGAGAGAGTGAGTGCAAGCTATGACTTAAAACTATCTTTATCTGAATCTCATTTTGATCTAGAATTAATCTTTCGTTTATCTTCACACGATTGAAAATTCCCCCCCAACTATATTACCTCCTAATGCAGGTATCTCACTCAGCTCATACCTGTGTTCAATGAGTGTGCAGATGAGTTTGTGAAGAGACTCACACCCCTGGCCGATGGAAGGACAGACATACTGCTGAGAGACGAAATAGCACTGGAGACTCTCAATGTCATGGCAAAGGTTAGTAGCAACAGAACTTGAGACTCTATACTTTGATAATGGGAATACATTAAATTTATAGCAGCTATTCCATACCCATTTTCAATACCAGTACTAAATTTCACTATTCCCAGTGTCTGCAACTACCACCCCAAGTTCTCCGAGACTAGGTACCCATTACTACCCATGTGGCTCAATTGGCCTTTATACACATACGTTTCCATTAGCAAGCATTGGGAAGGTTCCTTAAGGTTTTAGATTGATAAGAACATTGAATTTTCATGTAGTACATCTGTTCAAATTTCTCTTGCTGCACAAATACATTTTTACATTACTGGTAAGTAATTTCATTATCATCTCAGGTTGGTTTCAGTATGGACTTGAGACAGACATATTCTGATGACCAGCTGGGATTGAAGCATGTCAGAGGTGATGGTACTCTGAGGTTTGTGGTGACTCACTCGCTAGAGGCAGTTCACAACTCCTTCTTCAAACCTTACATGAGGGTGAGGTGTGTATGTGTGTGTGTGTGCGTGTGTGTGTGTGTGANTGTGTGTGTGTGTGTGTGTGTGTGTGTGTGTGTGTGTGTGTGTGTGTGTGTGTGTGTGTGTGTGTGTGTGTGTGTGTCTCCTGTAAACATGGCTTTTTGTTTCTGTCATACAATCTAGATTCTGAATCCCATCAAAGTAAAGGGATATCGTGAGGCGATCAGAGCTCTTCGTAAAATTGGTCGTGATTTGATTGAGAAGAGGATCCTAGCTGTTGAGAGGGAGGAGAAGGTGCCTAATGACATCCTCACACAGATACTAAGAATGGCCTCCACTCAGAAGACAGTCAACGTGGAAGACCTGGTGGACGACTTTGCTGTGTTCTTCTTCGCAGGTGTGTGCATTGTAATTAATTCCTGTTGAGCTGAACTTTGTAAAATGTTAGTTTTTGTTGTTTTTTGGTTGTGAATAATTTTCTCTATCATTGAATTTTTAGGTCAAGATACAACAGCAAGTACTGTTTCATTTGCTCTTGTTCTGATGTTACAACATCCTGACGTTCTACAGAGGTATTTATAATTATTATTGCATGATCTAGCTATATTTAGTTTTTATGACTTAGTGAATTGTGTAGCCTCTACCCAGGCTCTCTCCTTTGACCTTACACTATCAGCCACGGGTGTATTATGATGTTATAGAGTATTGGAGGAGCTTTCAGAGGTGGTGGGAGAGAGAAAGACTGTGACTGCTGAAGACCTTGAACAGTTGACATACCTCGAACAGGTAAAGTAACGCAGATGAAAATGCAAAAATTTTCCCCCATGAAAAATTCCCGCTATATGGTATAGTTTACTGGGAAAAGGGTCTTGGCGGGTTCTCCAGCTAAAGTCCATCTAAATATTCAACTGATTTCAAAGTTTCAAGCACTATTAGAAAGTGCTCATTCTCCTGTTCTTTTGATTGCTTTTTCAGCCTTCTACGCCTTACCAGTCAAAAGTTAGCCATTTTGTCCCATAAGAAAAGTATTGTATGAATCTCATTATTTCACTTCCGGCGGCATTCTCAAACCAGATGGACTTGAGTGTGTACTGACACACTGAGTGGATGGCTAGTTCCTTCTGAGATTTGTAAAATAAACCAAACTGATGGCATAATAGGCATACACTATGTAAACCACTCAACTTGCTTTAAACACAATGGTTGTTCCACTTTCTGTGAAGTTGTATCAGCAGCTGAAAGTTTTCTGCAAAGTGTATGAATCAATGAATGATAATAATTATTATGTTAATGGTATTGTAAAGTTTGATATACTGTGGTACATAAAAGCAACCACAATGGGAATCAAAGCGATCATAAGCTTAGCCACTGACATGATTTTTATAGATGCTACATAATCTATTGCATCTTCACATGCTTTTTCACTAGCAGCCAAGAATTTCCTTTCTCCCATTTAGGAACAACCCAAGAGAGTACTTTTAGCAAGCAATAAATGACCCATTTTGGAGGAACGGTCAAAAACTGACACCACATTTTCTTGGACTTTTTTGTTCTCTCCATTTGGCATCTGTCTCGTGACTAGACCTCGAGTACTCAGCACAGCTATAATATATATCCTCTAAGAACAGGAAATTAAAGTAACTAGCATTAATTTGTTTGTACAATCCCGTGACAATAGATCTTAGACATGCACGTCAAAGTGGTGCGGCGAGTGGGGTATGGTAGTCACATGAGTAACTGCTCTGCTATTACTGACATAATAGTCCATTGTTGGTCTATGTACACTGTTTGTGTTATTGCTCCTCTTTTGGTCTGCTATTGTGATATTGTTATATTCTCAAGTTGTAGTTTATTGGATAGACATTCATGCACAAAAATGACTATGCATATTGGCGCCTATCTACCCAGTCTCACACTACCAGCCCCTGACACTGGCAGGGAGCTAGTGTATGGCCAGAGCAAGTGTGAGGGGCTGGCTTCACAAGACTACTATCTGCCATAATATTATATTTTTCTATATAATTATAATTATATTGTGACAAGCATGCATGAAAGCCTGGCAAAGTAACTTACTGTTGTAAATGCTTCTCATAATTTAATCATTTTATTGTCACGGTGGTGAACCATTCTCCCACAGGTCCTCAAAGAGACCCTCCGTCTCTATCCCTTACCTCCTGGTACCTTCAAACAGTCCACTGAGGATGTGACCTTCTGTGGCTATCATCTTCCCAAAGGCACCACCTTCAACGTCATGTTCTATGCCACACAACACGACCCAGAGCATTGGGAGGACCCAGAGAACTTTGACCCCGATAGATTTCATCCTGATAAACCAAGGTATGTAATGCATGGTGGTTCACAGTAGTGGTTTTTTGAGGGTAAACAATTAATCTTTTAAACTTTATATAGCTATGTAATGTGAAAATAATCCATCGTGCAAGTCTGTGTTAACTTTCATTCTGCTTGTGTGTCTGTGTGTGTGTGTGTGTGTGTGTGTGTGTGTGTGTGTGTGTGTGCAGGCCTCACCCAGGAAGCTATCATCCATTCAACATTGGTCCACAATCGTGTATTGGAAAAGTGCTTGCTATGGTGAGTATGTATGCATCATGTGATGTAATACATGCACATGCATCCAAGTCACATGACTTACATTGCCACACCTCTCATTTACCTTTCTAATTATAGATGGAAGCAAAAATTTTTCTGGCTCGTCTCTTAACATCATTCAAGCTCCGCCTACCTGATAATTACCAACTGAAACTACGTCTCAAGTTTCTCATGGGACCTGCTGATGGCGTACCTTGCACCCTACAGCCATTACCATAGCAACCAAGACAATTGTCCAAAAAGAAATACCAGCTTTTTACTGCAACTATGAATTAATTTTTAGTACCTTTGCCACTGACATAGCCTATAGCTAGCATTGCAACCTCCAAATTCAGAATCTCTGAGAACAAAACAAAATTAATTACAAACCATACTGTTATTATGTTATGTGGCTGGATTGATTATAGATCATAGTCAATCGTTGCTTCTCAGACTTTTTGTGTCCCTCGGCATGCATGCCACATGTTGGAAAATTTCTGTTGATTTTGATGGTGCAAATAGTAAAGGAATCTAGGCTGTTTTAGAGAGACTCTAAAACTTAGAGTGTTTGAAGGCTTACCAAGTCGCTGCCCTCTCACTATTATACTTGAATAACAATGTCATGACTCCTTTTGCAGAAAGGGAGTGTGGGAATTTAAACTATTGTGAGCATCGCTATCAATCTATAGTAACATTTGATCTGGAGGTGGACATTTTAGGTACAGTTGTTATTATAGTACAACAATTATTATTATCAATCACTATTATAGTTTATAATTATTACTTTTAAATTAATTGCACGAGTATTGAATATCAACAGTTGTTCTAGTTAGTGGAACAGATCGAATTTTCAAGACACCACTTAGGGAGCTGAGAAGAATTTAACTTAATTATAATTATTAAATAGCTGACTCAAAATACACGACTATGGCCACACAAAAGTCTAGTCAAGTGAAATTGCCAGCAGGAAGCAATACTAGTGCACGCCGAAATGAAGTGTTTGTTCAAAACTTTCCTCGTCTTGTGGAAGCTGTGGCACCAGTTGTTGTGAAATTTGCTGTACATGCTCGTTCAAAGTCTCTCATCTCTGACTATAACAAAACCCAAGCAGAGAATCCTCACGCTCATGAATATGACAGGACTAGTATCCTCATGAGTCAGATCCTACTCAAGATCAAAGGCAGCGATGCTCACTTTGATGATTTTGTTGCTATCCTTCAAGAATTGAACTTTTCCAAGCTAGCTAGTGAGCTAAAGAGGGCAGTTGATCATCCTAATGAGAGTAAAACTAGTGGAGACTCTGATTCTAGTGCTACAGGAGTAGAAGCTTGTGGTTTTGAATGTCCTTGTGGACAGTGTAGCATGGAATCCTACTTTGAAGATAGGTCAAGATGTCCTGGAGTAAAGGAATGGTCATTTCCACTCCTTGACCTGCATCACTTGAGTGCAGATGACAAAGAAACACTTAAATATCAACTTTTAGATGATACAAACTGCATTAGAAGGGAATTTAAAATACTTTTAGATACTGTTTTTGAAGCATTAAGGGAAAATGGAACACTTGTAAAAGAGATCAGAAGCATAATACTTTGTTCAAGAGCTACAGATCATCCTAGAGCAATTCAACCATCTCATGCTGATGAGTTAAAGTCAATTACATCTATATCTGAGATGGAAGGCTTTCTTGCTTATCACACGTATGTATCCTTCATCAATTATGGAATCCTTGAAGAAATCATTGACAAACATTGCAAAGAGTGTAGGACAGATCTTGATCAGTACCTTCAAAAATTCAAAAATTTTGGTAGGAGAAATGTCTTTGAAATCCCCACAGATGTCCTGAGCTCATCTTCTACTTCAAGCAAGCAACTGTTGGTGGTTAAAATAGTAGATGGTCTGTGGTTTGGTGCTGAACGTGATACTTCCAACTGCCCCTATACTTTGAATGACATTGAGATTATAGAGATGAAAATCGCTAAAGTAATTGGACATAATCGACGTTTTATCCATTTAGTAGATATTGGCAAAGGTTGTATCCAACTAACACTTTCAATTTTGTCATATCAAGAAGCTCCCATTTTCCCCCTCACTACTTCTCAACTAAGTGAGTTGATACGCCATGGTATTGTTGTCATATACCAACCAAAACCATTCCTACCAACCAACGATCAAGATACCAATTGTACTGACTCTGGGCAGCCAGGGAAAACTGAAACACTCTCCAGTAAAAGGATCATGATCAACAACATTCCAATTATGGAAAAGACTAACCAAACTGAAGGAACAATTCGTCGTAGGAACAAACCTCAAATGGGTAAACAAATCAATACATTTGTGGACCAGGTTACAGATGCATTTTCTGAGTTGGTATCTCCCCTAAAGGAAGCCGCTGAGACACGTGTAAACTTCTTCCTGAGATTCATACTGTGGCCAACTGTTAATTTTTTACTGTCGCTGACAAAAAAGGACTGGATAGTGATTACACTGTTGACTTTCTTGTGTGTGATGTTGGTTGTTACAGTCATTGAGCTATACTGTCTACATAATTTAATAAGTTCAAAACTTCGAACTTTAGAAAATTTTGAAAATCATCAAGAAAACAATATTGGAATGACAAGTTACTTTAGTGATGCGATAGAAACCATCACAGAAGGAGCTATGTATTTAGTAAATGGGACCTGCTACTTGCTGTGTTGGATGGTGAAATAATAACCCTAAGTATACTAAAGCAAGCAAATATATAACAAAATTTTATTCATGCACATGGACCATGCATCAACAAACTGATCTAGTATTATGTACAATACTATATATAGCTATCATATTGCCATATGTAGTATAGAATTTGATTTACTTGATATTGCTATTTAAACAACTAAAAAAAACATTGGAAATGTAATGAGACACAGGAATGGCTAAATCGTAAAAAGAACGCAAACAAGATGGAATGGCTGTTGAGAGT
>CAXIPT010000002.1:4958075-5045193 GCA_964030475.1 Tethya wilhelma | reverse complement strand
CCAATCGTCATCGCACTACTCTCTCTCTCTCTCATGTTGACTTACATGACAAATAACACAAGTCACGACTCCAGCAAACTCCACGGGGATGTACCTATCCCTACCATGGATATTGAAGTCTTCGAGGTTACTATCCCTGCAAGTCACGGCAAAATCGTTACCGTAGTGCTCATAGATCTGAAGCCCGTTGAAGAGAAGCACTCCACCGGCTCCCACCAGGAAGATGGGTAGAAAGAAATACATCTAAAGAAGTCAAAGAGAAAAAAACACTAATAAACAAAGAATCATTTATTAAATTGAAAATGTAAAAAGAAAGATGCATAAAACAAAAAGCCAGCTAGTATAAATGACATTGAATAGCTGATCGCATTTCACTATTGAAAGCAAACAGTTGTATCCTACAATATAATCATGAATTATAACACCTTCACTGCATGAGGAAGCTAGGCTCTAAAATGAGTGTGAAGATTTCAACAATAATGCTTATACTCAAGTGTACATTCATACACTATTACTGAGTACCCTCAGTATAGGGAGTATTAAGCACACACACACACACACACACACACACACACACACACACACAATACAATACATCAGTAAGGTTTTAGATTGCTTGCTTGCTTGCCACAGAATAGATTACTAACTCATTAACGGCCGTTCAGAATTATGTTCTTGGCAAGCCCATCCATTTGCGCTTGTAGCTTATATATAGCATATGCAACCAATATATGTGTGCATGTGTGTGGTGCTGTAGTTATTTATAGAACAACACTTAAACTAAATTTAGTTGCTTGTTTCCATGGGTTCAATGTGCCCCTGAGCTTCTATTGTGTACAATTACAGCTATGTTAGTTGCGCTCGAGCCACAAAGTCTCGAAGGTTGTAGCAATGTAACTTGTTATTGGAACTAAACACAAATACGCTTGCTTGCGTACGTATCTATATACGTCACAACATGTTTTTGCAAGTTCATTACTTATTGCCTTACCAAAAATAGCAAGAGTGTGTTTTTGCAAGTTGATTATTTTATTGCCTCACCAAAAATAGCGAGACTCTGTGCTTCCAGAAGATGTAGAGCATGCTGAAAGTGAGCACAAGAGGAGGGGCAAAGATGAACACCCAAAGGAAGAAATAGTCCGGTGAAACAGCATCATCTGGTGGACCCTCTTCATCTCTGTAGCTATTGTTTAATAGAAAATAATATGCACCATTAAGTCATTTAGATAGATTGATAGGGGTGAAGTAATTATAATGGTCTACCATGCCTATCCCTGTTAACTGTATTGAAGTCTGGGGGCTTAGTAGCTTGTATAGCCAATAAGCTATATATCATGACTATATATCTCATGCAGTTAAAAATTAAATTGTCTCCTAGCTACCGCCTTCTGGTGGAATAGAATTTAGAGTCGGAAGCCACTTTAAAGCACTGATGCTATGGTTAATTCACCCCAGTACATTCATTCAATATAGTATATTATGTGAAGTAGAGCAATGTATACCAGTATCTGTGTGTGTGTACATGTGAAGCTACATCTTCTATTCATTGTCTGACAAAGCCACACTTTTAGCTTCCTATTGATGTGTCAAAACAAGTTACTGTACAATACTTGTAGCTAACCAGTCTGTGAGGCTGTGTACCACAGACACACAAGAGCCAAGCTAGCAAGCAAACAAGCAAGCAAGCAAGCTAGTAAGCAAGCTAGCAAGCAAGCAAGCAAGCAAGCAAGGCGTGACAGACCAAAACACTACCACACTGAAACAAAAGGCTTTACTAGTACAAATAGAATTACTACTACTTCTCCAGAGGCAGAATTGTTGTTTTAGGTTTTCTGTCTATTCACTGTAAGACGAAAGTGAAAAAGTAGGCTCTTTGCTTTGTAGTAAGATTGAGGCAACTATAAACAATGCCTACTTTGATGAGTACCGATAAGCTGGTGTGTGTGTAGATGTGTGTGTAGATGTGTCTGTGTGTGTGTGTGTGTGTGTGTGTGTGTTGACTTACGCAAAGTTCCTCACAATAAATCCAGCAACAAAGAGCAGCCATCCAGCTATAGCCAGCAGAACAAAGGGAATGGCTATCTAAAAGTAAAAATAACACAAAAAAAAGCCACAAAAATAAGAAAGATAAATATAATATCATTCACTACAAAAGTAAGATGATTTGCTATTAAAAGGTCTACAAATGCAAGTCATATCTTAAACAAACACTGGTTCCATTTTTGGAGAGAGAGCTAGAAAGACAGTGACCATGTTTAGCAGCACAAATTCTTGCTCTCAAGAGTAAATATAAACTCTTGCACTCAATCCTAGGATATATAGGCATAATTTGCTTTGCTGCACACTTAGACTAAACGTGCACATAAGTACTTTTATATTCAGCAAAAAATATTTCTATTTCTAAGTTTTATATAGCAAACTACCTTTCTTGAAACTCCTGGTAACATGATGATAGATTTCTTTCACTGCTTTAGTCTTCAATGCAAGGTGTAACTCTTCTTAAACTTTCCACCTACTAGCCAGACAGTATTTTCTAGCAACTAACAAAGCACTTTGACTGCAAGCAACGTGAAAAACTGCACTTAGTAAGTCACTCTGCAATAAAAGGGGGTGCGGTTTTGAGAGCAAGCTCATTCCAGAGTTCATTAGTTGCTATGGTAGCGTGTACAGTTGTTCAAATAAGGACATAGTGGTTTGTTGGTTCAATTTGCTGACGTCTGAGCAAGTTTTTGGCAGCCAAGGATGTGTTGCCAGGACACAGGCAGTCTGTCTGCAATAGCAGCATTACTCAATAGGAGGATAAGTGTTGGTAACTGTCTATAGGCTTTGTGTAGACTAGGCTTGGTGGACTGATGCAATGAATATTATTGTGTGCAGAAATATTCTTCTGTGAAGAGCCATACTCTTAACTTTTTAGTGTGTATGTGTTTGTCGAGGTGCTACGATATTCTCTCTCATACTGCATCTCTCTCTCTCTCTCTCTCTCTCTCCCTCTCTCCCTCCCTCTCCCCCTCTCTAGGTATATGATGGTCCGGTACACGTGAGGTCAGGGTCCATGAGTCGCCAACGTCACTATGCCAGTGCCTGTCCTCCTCCAAAGACTCGTGTGTGTGAGGATGGAGTGGGTGAGTGCATTGATTTACCTTTCACATACCGTATAGCAGGAAAGTTTTGCGATGTCAACTTTTACGGATGTCTCTAGTCGAACATTTTTTAACTTTCA
Organism: Tethya wilhelma; assembly: GCA_964030475.1. NCBI lineage: Eukaryota > Metazoa > Porifera > Demospongiae > Tethyida > Tethyidae > Tethya > Tethya wilhelma. The sequence continues at coordinate 5,041,970 of CAXIPT010000002.1, read as the reverse complement.
TGAATGAGCTGTGCAAGCCCATTATACATTATGGAGAATTTCGTGATGATTAAAAACCGTGAAAGTTAAACCCAGAAAAACTTTTCCGCCTCATGGTAGACCATTGTAGAGAGGATACTCTTTTGTCAGCTTTTATTTATATTTTAAAATAGCTACTGATGGTTTGTATAGTCTATTGAGCTAGAACCTTTTTTTCTACTTCTGATCTGCGACAATCAGGAGTCTAGTTCGAATCGTTACACTATGTATGGTATGCTGTTAAAATCGCATTATTGATTCTTCTCTGATTTGATACGATATAGCTGAGTTGTGTTCTAAGGCCGTGGACTCTGTGTCGACTGCAAGGAGCGTCAGAGGAGAAATCAAGTCCCTCATTGTTACCGTCCAGGCCAAGAAGATGGAAGCACACGAAAAGATCGCCACAGCTATAGCAAGAAAGATGGAAGAGGCTAAAACACAACAGGTAATATTGTGTGTGTCTATGTAGCAGTCAAACACACTCTACTCTGAAGCTAAATAGGTTGTTTGAAATTGAAAATAACTATTTTTTATTTTGCATTTTTTGATCAGTTTTATACTGAAGTGTCGATTCAAACACACACACACATACATACACACACACACACTGTACGTACACTTTAGAGGGAGATTCTACTGGAAAGAGGTCAGGTAAGGATGGCCCAGAACACTGCCAACCATCAGAAACACTCGGAAGAGATTGCACTCGGTATCATCTTAGGACCAGTCTCAGACAAACACAGGTATATAGATGATAAAATAACCTGGGGAAAAACAACCGCAAAAATCGGGCTAAAACTTGTTTCACACAAACGCGTTTGCACATTATTGCACATTATGCGTTAGCAGTAAAATTATTGAATTATTAGTCCGTGCTTAAAGGGTTAGCTTCAACTGATCACAACATAGTGTACACCCATGAAACTATGCAAGATGCTTCTGCACACCTTGAATGATTATTGTATTTTGTCATTGTGTTGTTTGGTCATAGATCTGTGTCTGAGAAGGTGGAGAGACCATTGTCACAATTGAGGCCTGCTTCAGCTCTGGAGGAGAAGGCAAACCTCAAAGAAACAAAGGCTAAACTAACAAGGTAAGTACCTTATTATTAACTCATATTCCTTTTGATGGCACAACTTGCAAATCTACAAAAATAGGTCACAATTACGATAATGCTTGTCATGCTATTAAAGTTTTTCTTCAATGGTGTGTGTGTGTGTGTACAGGCAACTCTCAGCTTCTAGTGTGCGTGCTTCTAACATGAGTGAATCGGACGTGAAACTCTTGAAGAGACTGCGAGCTGGATCACATGCAACACTACACGATGCACACACACTCAGAATAAGAAAAATGTCCCTTGACAACAGGTATGTTAATTTGTATTAGCAAATGAATATCAGAGTTTTCAATATAGACTCTTTTGCAAGCTTTCAATTTTTAAGCTATCAGTTACACATTTGCTGGAAAGAATTAATTAATACTGTTGAATATTATCATCATTAAAATTTCAATAACACTGTTTGTTCCTCTCATTACATAATTATAACTTAGATGGGTCCACTTGTGAGAGGTTCAAATTTTTATGTGGCTCGTGAAAAAGACCTTCACTCGGCTCCCCAAAATTCCATTATATTATTATAATTATATAATAGTTTACTAAAATGTAACAAAGGAATTTGACAAACAGGCTAGGTATAATAATGAATGTTATACACTGAATCTAAATTTTGGTGTATGTACTTACCAGAATTGTCATGTAGTATTATATTCTTTTTATATAATATAAAAAATAAATGTTTTTGTATTCAGAACAGGCCAAAATTAATAATAATAATTATTATTATTTATTAATATTATGATCCACATGATCCATTTTGAACACTAAACTATGCGGGATCTCTTTTGTACATAATGTCAGTGCACATTAAATAAAAGTTAATGATAATTTAGATGCATGATGATCGATTGTGCATGATTTGCCCGTGCTCTGGACACTGTAACATCAAACTGAGCACTGTAAACCTTGTTCTCCAGCTGATCGTCTTCCAAGAGTGGTTGCTTCTTTACGCTGTTTTTTGTTCATGCGCTTCATGAATTCAGCATGACATAATTATACAAATACTCTAAGCGATCACTACCTAATTTGCGCACCTGCGTGAGCTTAGCGCTTACGCATCTTCTTGGGGGAATCCCGAATTATATATTGAGCCCGCCCAACGAGCCCTCACGTAAAACTGCACGAAAAAAGATTGAAATCAGTTCACCGACGCATAGCAATGACTACATCCGCAAGCAGTGCTGAAAAAGGCCTTTTGAGGGCATTTGCTGGTACAAGTGAAAGTCGTGCAATAAGCCAACTTGCCGCTCTAGTACCACAACTAGGCAGCTCGCGAAATCGCCATCCAGGCATTGTTAAAAGCCGTGACAGGGAGACGTATCCCGGCTGGACTCTTCTTCATTTTGCCTGTCGCAAGGGCTGGATTGCCGCGGTCAAGACGCTCGTGGAAGAGTACAACTGCAAACCTTCAAAAGTGAAAGCCAACAAGGAAGGTCAGTCTCCATTGTTTTTAGCCTGTATGCACGGTCATTTGCAAGTTGCACAGTACTTGGTGTCGGAGTGTGATTGCAATCCTCTTCTGAATCAGCCTGACAATGATGGTACCACTCCACTTCTAGTTGCTTGCATGTACGGTCACATGCCTATCATTGAATACCTTGTCAATGAATGTAAATGCGATCCCATGAAAACAGACAAGGCTGGTGACAATGCACTACATGCAGCGTTAGGAAACAATCAAGCCAAAGCTTTTGCCTTTTTGGTATCAACTGGAAAGGTAGACGAAGTGTTGAATGAAGGTCTCAACCAGCATTTGCATGATTCAGTAGAATTGCAACGCATTGTCAGCTTAAGGAAACGTCATTCCTTCAATCCAGCATTCAAGGTTTGTGTGGTTGGAAACCAGTCTGTCGGCAAGAGTACGCTAGCTAGAGCATTAGAACGTAGACTGACTGATCCTTCGATGCGTAGAGCCGTTCGCAATTTCTTTCGTACAGTACCTGGAGTTCAACAACAAACAGCAGGTATCGTACCCATCCACATCCTAAGCCCAGAAGCAGGTCAGATTATCATCTACGATTTTGCCGGGCAACACGAATACTATTCGAGTCATACAGGCATCCTTGAAAACATCATTTCACCACCAGGTGTCCTTTTTCTGCTGGTAATCGACGTTAGTGATAGCGAAGAAGAGATTTTACGATCTCTCTACTTTTGGAACTCTTTCATCGAGAACCTTAGCAGCCGCAGTCATCAACCACCAGAGATTATGGTGATAGGTAGCCATAACGATATGGCCAACAATTCATCTACAAAGCTATCCAATGCTTGCACAAAGCTTGATGTTGCTACAGGTGCTTCTTTGAATAATAGCAAGGTGTTAATAGATTGTACGCAATCTGTATCAAGAAATCTGAGTAAAATTGCCGACCACATCGTAGTACAAGCTCAAGAGTATCAAAAGAATGAATGTGTGGCTTCACAAGTTAGTTTTCTTCACGCTGTGATCAAAGAATCACATCTCGGTCGAAAAGTAGCTTGCAAAGTAGAGGATATTTCGAAGGTGATCTATTCTCTGGAGAATTTGTGTTTGATTACTAAAGAAATCCTACCAACCACTCTCGATCAGTTAACAAAACATCTCACAACTCTTAGTCAACACGGTCAACTTCTCTATCTACAAAATGATCAAGACATCGGAGAAAGCTGGGTCATTCTTGACACTGAATTGCTTCTTTCGCAAGTCAACGGTACGATCTTTGCTCCTGATAATTTTGTACAACATCACGACATTTCCAGCAATACGGGAGTGGTTCCACTTTCAGAAATCAGAAAGATTTTTCCTCAACACGATCCAAACATGATTGTAAGCTTTCTCACTCACTTGGAGTTCTGTCATCATATTCCAGAAGCCGATATCTTGCTCGGAAATACCGAACTTTCAACCACGGGTCGCCAGTCAGAATCATACTACTTCTTCCCAGCTCTAGTAAGTGCAGAAAGACCAGAAGAAAGTTGCTTGTCAATCAAGACCTCAAAGTCAAAATGTGGATGGTGTCTTGAGAGAACACAAGACGATCAGTTCTTCAGTTCGCGATTTCTTCACATGCTTCTCCTTCAACTTGCGTTTGGCTACACTCACAAGCTAGATAGTTGGACGCACCCTCTATCTCATCCAGTTGTACAGAGAAGTTGTAACGTGTGGCAGAGTGGGATACACTGGCAGAATAATGATGGTGTAGAAGCTATCGTAGAAGTTGTCGATCAAAACACAGCAGTAAGAGTCGTGATTGGTTGCCAAAAAGGCAGCGAAGCAGCTAGCGTTAAGCTTCGTTCTAAGGTGATCAGAACAATCTTGGAGATGAAGGTAAAGTATTCTGGAGCAGTTGAAGTGAGAGAGTCGCTCATAAACCCTTCAGAATTGGACCGCTATCCACCAACAAACAGTATTCAAGATCTCTCAAAATTCAGCCTCTATGCTATTGCTCGCGCAATTTCTGAAGGAAAGTTCTTTGTCACTCGAAAGCGTGGCTTTGAGCAGGAACTACTGCCTCTCCATAAACTTTTGATTGATGAGCCATACTTATGCTTAAGTCCAAATCTTCTGAAAAGCATCTTCGACAAGAGTGTCACCCACTCAAACATCGCACAAAGTTTGCAGAAAGAAATTGACAAGTGTTCCAAAATGCTTCCATTGAAACTCAAAAGGGGTCTCAAGTACGGTGAACTAAGAATGTTGCTTGACTCTTACAGCATATTCTGTGGCCGCAGTCCACTAGTAAGTGATCGATAGAAAAGGGGGGGAGGGAAATGATTGATTGGAAGCTGGACTTAAATTGTACAAACTTAAGTTTACAATCAGGTGTAACAATAATTAGATCTTTATGCCTGATAATGATTGCAGGTACTGAGTGGATTGTCCGCAACTGATCCTCAAGAGAATGGGCCACAACTTCCTCCACCGATTTGTTCACAACCAGGTAACTGTAATATAATTTTAATAGTATTTTATTGACCTATATAGCTGACAACTGGTGTATGATTACATGATGCATGCATGCCTTTGCATGGACCTCACTATTGAATAAACTTTTTCAATAGCCAAAGTGTGAATATATACACAAAGGAAGCTCATACAGAAACCTACTAAGTTAGTGCTTCCAAAACTAATTCAGTAGCAAATACCTTATACATGTAAACGTGCTGTGGTGTAATGCATAGTAATGAGTGCATTTTTGGTCAAGCCACTAATCTGATCGATCAGTCTCTGGTATAGCACCAACAGCTGTGAGTGGTAGAATCCCAGGACCTTTCCCTCTATTGTCTGATCTACTGTGGTCCATTGGATGGTCTCACAACCAGTAATACAGGTTGTGAGGTCAACTAGCATGTAAACAATGAGATAGTCTCTACTCAGAACATACCGCATGCATGCATGATAAGCAGTGTCATTTTACTCCATCCCTGCACAGGTAGCTTTTATGGTTATAATACTATAGTAACCTTTTGAAGCAAAAATCCCCAGTTAGCTATAAATAAATTTAAATTGTATTACAGTGAGCGCAAACTTTACATACTTGCATTACTATATTGCATGTGTGTGACACTGTGTGTCATGTGCCATTGCAGGAGATGTGTATGACGAATGGTGTGACCTAACTGATGAAATTACTACTACTGATCATGAAAGTCAACGCAAACTACCACGAAAATGTATGCATACATTATAACCATGCATTATAAACTATAATATATTATTATCTTACACACATGCATCATGCAATGATTAAGAGACTGTATGTAATATGGGCAAACAAGATTCACTAGCTAGTCTTAATCACAATTAAAAGGTATCAATAGTAACAATAATTGATTGATCAAAAACCATTTTAACAATAATATTAATGAGTGGGGGGGGGGGGTTACAATCAGTTATTATAACTGATTAAGATTAGTGAATCTTGTCCTTTGATACCTTTCAGTTATCTGATATCAATGTTTCATGTTGTATCTTCTTCACAGGTGACAAACCCTCACTGCGTTACCTCCAGTGGATCAACAGCCCAGAGGGTGGCAACTCTGTCCGAGTGATAGCAGGCACTGCGGCAAGATGGGAAGAGTTAGCAGCTGCACTATACATCGACCATAAAGATGTTGAGATCATACAGCGGGATCTTGGTAGGGAGAGCAAGAGGGCTTGTCGTCAAGCACTGATAGAATGGTTGGAGGGGGCGTGGCGTCAACCTGTCACTTGGGCTACGTTGATCGATAGTCTTAGAGAAGCCGAGTTTGCAGAAATAGCAGCATCGTTGGATAAAATACTAATGTAAGAGCACTGATGTCAGAGAGATCTGTTTCTCACTCTTACGTACATGATCACGATTCTGATGCAACATGTTTTGATACAAATTTCTGTATTCTAATGCAGGTCTGGTGAAAATTTTTGAGTGACTTAGTCTACATCTATAACTAGTACAATCACACCTCTTGCATAACTAATATTTTGTGTACATGTGTAATACATGCATGTTGTCCTGATGTGTTGACGAAGAATAGTATTATGGAAAAGGGTCGATAAATTCAAAAACGCGAACACAGGTGCGCGTTAATAAGATTTTGAAAGACGGTTTGAATTTATGGAGGGAAGAGAAGAGCAGGACCTGCAGGTTTGATTTCAGTGACATTATGAACTAATACTATATCAGATTCTTTTAAACTACATGCATGTGAACATTAGTATACTAGTTCAGTTTTATGCTGTGCTACTAGAGTGAAAGGTCAAAGGGGAGCCTGGGACGAGCCTGGCTACTGTGCCATGTGTACACTAAGCAGGGTCAATGCAGGTATCAATCAAGTTTTTAAAATTATGTGTAGGTTGTTGTTGAGCAGCTGACTGCTGAAGTGGAAAGGAAAGAGACAGACTTACAATCACTGACTTCAGAACTGGAAGAGATCAAGAGCTCAATTCACAAACTGTACGTAAAACGAACAATATCCACATGCACATCTTTAACACTATATAGCCAAGTAGATATCTAGTAGCTATACATTCGACATCAGTGAGCCTATAACTATAGATAATCTATGCTATAACCCACACTCTAGGAAACAAGATCGTCAAGAATGCGTTGAAAAGCTGTTTCAATTTCAAGAGGTACTACATCTCTCAACCATGAAATGTGATGCACTGACTATATACGGTTGAACCAGTATCAATATACCATTACTATTATGATATGCTGGTTCTGTGGTCCACCCTTCAGGTGTCGCCACTGCTCTATGAGAACAGACACACACAGAGGGAGCTGGAAGAGAAGAGGAAGAAACTCAAACAGCTGAATCTTGGAGAGGCTAGTGAAGTAACGTAAGCTGTGTACTGTTAATCTTCTAAAATTCGGCACCCTTTACCAAAATTTAATTGTTTAAATTTGCCTCTAATTTTCGGCAAAGGTCATCATGCATATAGTATGCAATTGAGGTTTGAGTAATTCAGCTAGGACTGAGATTTAGTTTTAAGGTGTTTTATTTTGACCAACTTTTGTATAGTGAACTTGCTGCGTTGAAGAATCAGCTTGAGGAGCTTCAGAAAGGGCAGCTGAAGAGAGAGCTAGATGACATACAGACTAAAAACTCTCAGGCTATCACAGGTAAATACTTAGTTGTTTCACTCATAAACTAAGGTACTACACACCACATTCTACCATACTGTTTTATTTATACCCTTGACAAAGAACTCAACAAAGAGTACGAAGAGAAGATGCAAGAATTTCTATCTGCTCAAGCCACACTAGAAAAGTGTAAGCAGTTAGCTACGTAGCTATGATTGTGTAAATTTTCATTGCACACTCTGTGTGTGGGTGTAGTGAGAAGTGAGGTAGCCATGGTGAAGGCTTCAAGATCTGATCGTGAAGTGTCACAGGACAATAATTCCAAGAAGATAAATATCAACGAGAAACTAGACAAACTGGTTTTAAAAACGTGTCAAAAAGCAGGACTAGAACTTAATTCATAGTACTGACAGCCATGGTACATGTTCAGTATCATAAAATTTCTACAATTATTGGACATGAATACATTTATGATAGATCCAAAGTATAGAATCTGTAAACTTAAACTCACAACATAATACAGTGCTGTTAATAGCCAATGCCATGTAGGATGATAATCTGATGCTAATGAGAATGGTTTACGTCTTTACGAAAGCATCTCTAAAGTGCGTGCAATCTGCTGCAGTCTGTTCTTGAGGGCGTCCTTTTGTTGTTTCAAGTTCTCCTCTATTGCACGGGCGTCTCTTATCAAACCATCCAAACGAGCTGGACAGAACTCTTCAAATGACTCTCCCTCACTGCACAAAATAAAGCAAAAACTACCGTATAGCACAAAATATTGGTGGGAATAAAATTTGGTGGATTGTCAAACTTTTCATGATTGGTGGATTTTATTTTGGTGGTATTTTATATACAACTTACAGAAAAGATTCTTTCCACTTCAACAGCAGTTGAATGGACTCATTTCTGATCTTCTGAACACACGTCTCCACATTCTCTCCCTTGGGAGTGGGCGGGGCTTCAGTACCAACGACAGAGGATTGACTACCAACTGTACGACAGTGATATGATATGTACACTCACTGACAACATACTGACGATAATGATATACCCACACACAAGCTCATTAATTTTCGTGTTTAGCCTGGTTTTATATACAGAAATGTCTAGAGAACCGATAGTCCGTATACTTTTCTATTGATTTTTTATTGCCAGATTATAGTATCCTGATTTGCCAGCACTCTAATGGCACGGGACGAGAGTGCCCGCTCCATTGACTACCATATATTTAGCTTAGTATACGGACCTGGCTCTCCAGGTCCGTGCCTTCATATACCTGGTGGTACACTGATTATGTGACTAGCACTGTCTTCTTGGAGATCAATTTTTGAGCGTTTACTAGGAGGCATCTCTTCTCCATCTTTATCTTGAGGATTCATGGCTTGTAGACCATCAGGTTCACTGTACACATTTTAAAAGGTTTTCATATCAATGCATACATATATATTGAATGCTAACTTTCCTCAATAACTACTGATGCTCACTTTTTTTCATCATAGCTCGCCGTTCTCTTTTGCCCAGCCTTTCTCTCTACTTCTAAAAGCTCTCTTCCACCACCACTCTGACCCAACAGTCCCTTTGTGTGTCTCTCTCCACTCTCAGCTTCAGGAATGGCGGGGGAAGAAGGCTCAACTCCACCGTACGCGTCACTGATGACCTGAAGCTGAGAACAAACGCCTCCCTTTTCTTCTTGCTGTGTTGTAGAAGGCATAATCGAATATTGACAGTGGTGTCTACGTCTCAGTCTGGCTCTTCAAGTTCTTCAGAAATCCACACGCACAAACAGCTGCGTTATTTTCCCGCCAGATTCTGAAATGTATACGCATGCGCACAATAGCTCCAGTGGAATGACGTATTAGGGAAACACCCGGAGAATTGGCGCTTGTCACCATGACCTGAGAGAGGCGTCATGGGGGACGATAACTGGGAGAAGAAAGACTACTACGAGATTCTGGGAGTGTCCAGAAGTGCTTCTCAAGATGAAATAAAGAAAGCGTAAGCAATATAACCAGTAAGAGCACGTATAAAAGCTCCAGTACCGTCCCAAATATCAGACCTAGAAGATAACTTTCAGTTCATGTAATTTTATGTGTTTTGGACTTATACTATTGAACACTTAAAGAATACCTCCACTGAGAGTTATATAGAAGCTATTTCTGATAGCACACTGAGAAACAGCTTTTGAAGAAGCAACTATTCACACCTTGTTTGTGTCTCTGCTGTGCTTGTGCTTACACACACACACACACACACACACACACACAGATATCGAAAGTTAGCTCTGAAATGGCATCCAGATAAAAACCCAGACAATGTGGAAGAAGCAGATCAGAAGTTCAAACTAATTGCGGAAGCATTTGAAATACTATCAGATCGTAAGTTACTGTCATTCTGTTAAACACTGCCTACTCAGAATGCACTTAATCATGTCAGTAGCTATTGCAGTTCATGTTACACAATTACTAAGATAGCATTTCAGTTGTGTGTGTGTGTGTGTGTGTGTGTGTGTGTACTTAGCAGTTTAACTGTGTCGTATATAAGCACTGTTTTGTTACCCTAAAATGCGTGATGTTTTGTGACATTTTTTGTTAACAAATGCGCAGGATATGCGCAATAATACGTACGAATACGGAGCTAGTATCCGGATGTGGTACCCAGATTGCACTAAAAACAAAACAAAAATGTCAAAAAAGGTCATAGAATATCATAAAATGTCACACATTTTATTCTTAGTAACAAAGCAGCGCTTATAATTATAATGATACAGCTCCTTTAATAGTAGCCTGTTCCAAGGTTCATTCTTAGTGAATAGGTTATATCAAAACTTGTGAAACAAAATAAAGCTTATTTTCCTTAGAAAATATTCGCTAAGGAGGAGCTTGGAAACAAGGCTAAGCAGTTGGTATACGTGAGCTGGTTTAATGGCGTGAAATTTTTTCTTTCCTATTTAGCTGATAAGAGAACTACTTACGACAGATTCGGCAAGGAAGGGGTCAAAGGTGGAATGAGTAAGTACAGTGTGTGTTACCTAGCAACCTAGATGTTTTGTAGGATAATTTCTGTTAGTTGTATGTGTGTACAGTAATCTGTAAAAGTATCTTTAAGTGTAAAAGGGTCAGAGTATTGGGTGTACAGAAATCTGAGCAGTGCTATCAAAGTAAAGACGTAAAGCTTCATCTGTGTACAGTATGTTGAACTGTAGACTTGTTTTTAGGTATATGACAAGCATGCTTCATTTGTTGGGCTACTCAGTACGTAAAACCACAGCTTGGTGGTGGTGAGTGTTTGTGTACACAGCTAGCTTCATGACATTGTATATATGTACACAGATCTTAATCACCTCACTATCATATTATTGTTATTATTATATCAATATTAGATATTAAGATAAGATATGTTTGAAAGTGAAAGTCCCTATAGAAGGTTTCTTTATGATGGAGCATTATTCATGGTTTCCAAGTATTTCAGTGAATACAGTATATCCATTAAAAGAGATATTAGTTTATTCATGCAATGTCCTTACAGCTGGCTGTTCTAGAGTATTCTATACTATGATGTAATAGTGTGTAATCTACAATAAATTATCTTAAATTTCAAAAGGCTATTCCATGGATATTTTTAGCTCTTGACTCTAGTCCACCAGAGGGTGGTATGTAGGTAATGCCAATACAGAGAGGCATGATGGGTAAAAGTTAGTTGTAACACAACTCCTATTTCTAGTCCATGCCACTGGAGCCTATCTATAGGGTGGTAGGAGACCATTTATACAATATGTTGTCAGCAGAGATATGTATATGTAGGCTTTAAGTCAAAGCAGGAAAGTTTAGTAGAGTGAAAATTTCACTGAAGCTAAGCTCTTGTCATACATTTTGAATCTTATCTCTGTGATTAAGATTCAGTCAAGGCCATTATGTTAATGAAGTTTATTATGAAAGTGTACACATTAACAAGATTCAACAAACCAGTTCTGACTGTCAATATACTAAACAGAGTGTAGGTTTGTCTCTTCACTTGAAAACAATCACCAACACATAGCTACAAAATGATTATTACATAAATGACTACCATAATTATTATTCTATCTCTTATAACAGGTGGCACTCAAGATTTCCATTTTACTTCAGCTTTTGACTTATTTGAAGATTTCTTTGGTGACGATTTCTTGAAAGATTTTGGATTTTCTTGTAAGTAGATCTATTGTAAAGTAGGCACAAGTGGTTGCAACCTAACAAAACTTGGTGCACTTGTAGCTTAATGTACACATGCAGATTTGTTTGTCCCATCTTTTACTCTCTCTCTCTCACACACACCCTCACATCCTCACACCCTCACATCCTCACACCCTCATACCCTCACACCCTCACAGTCCACAGCAGTAGACACGGGGGTAGCAGGGGGTCTAGAGGCAGTGGTGGAGGAGGTCTCTTTGCAACAAACTTATTCGGTTTTGACAACGGTTTTGGCGGTGGTGGTTTCGGAAGTGGTTTTGGGAGTGGATTTGGATCTGGTTTCGGTTCAGATTTCTCTGATTTTGGATCTAGAGGCGGAGCTTCGTAAGTTGAGAGTGTGAAAATAATATCTATGGACTGAGCGTAATAATTTATACAAACATTCTTTTGACTAAATGACATAACTTCTTAACGAAGGAGATGAAACTGCAGCTAGTAATCTTTATTGTAAATTAGTTGAAATGACCAATATGTGAAAGTTAACAAGCAAAAATGATTTTTTGAAAGAAGTATGTTTACAACTATGAACGCATCTTTCCCATCCCTCTATAGGTTTACCTCAATATCCAGCAGCAGTGGTGGGTTTGGAGGGGGCGGGGCTTCAAGAATGAGCAGTACCACAAGACAAATGGTCAATGGAAAGACTCGTGTCACAGAAACGTACGAAATATATGATTTACTTGTTTATTTATGCATATACTCACTCAACCTAGCAACTGCATGTATTGCTAAGCATGCATACTTTGGCTGCCAGCTACTCTCTCTCTCTCTCTCTCTGTGTGTGTGTGTCTCTCTCTGTGTCTCTCTCTCTCTCTCTCTCTCTCTCTCTTTCTTTCTTACTCACTCTCTCTCTCTCTCTCTCTCTCTCTCTCTCTCTCTCTCTATCTCTCTCTCAAACACACATACAGTGTAATAGAGAATGGTCACAAGCAAGTCACAGTCATGGAAAATGGAAAAGTTGTATCTGTGACAGTTGATGGCCATCAGATTGAAGGACCAGAAGCTCAGAACGTTGAAGCTATACAGTTTGAAAAATCAACAGCAAAAGGCAAGAAAAAATGGCACCATCATTGACTTGCTCAAAACATGCTTGTTTGAGGTATTATCCTGCAATATTATTGTTGCTTTCTCTTTTGGTTTTCGTGCATGTATGTAAACGCAATATTGTTTCTTTTAAAATTCTTGTATCGTAGTTTTTGCCCAATATCTCAGAGAGATATTATATATTTCAGTTGTTGTATTGTCAGCAGTTATGAGTAGCTTAAAGCTTATTATATGAAATTTATGAATACAATTTAAAAGCTCTGTGAGAGTCCATTTGTTCACTTGCTTCGTAACATACGTTTTGAATTCACTGTTGTAATAATTAAATTTATGCATGAATGCACCGAGTATGTATATAATTACNGGTGGGTTTGGAGGGGGCGGGGCTTCAAGAATGAGCAGTACCACAAGACAAATGGTCAATGGAAAGACTCGTGTCACAGAAACGTACGAAATATATGATTTACTTGTTTATTTATGCATATACTCACTCAACCTAGCAACTGCATGTATTGCTAAGCATGCATACTTTGGCTGCCAGCTACTCTCTCTCTCTCTCTCTCTGTGTGTGTGTCTCTCTCTGTGTCTCTCTCTCTCTCTCTCTCTCTCTCTCTTTCTTTCTTACTCACTCTCTCTCTCTCTCTCTCTCTCTCTCTCTCTCTCTCTCTCTATCTCTCTCTCAAACACACATACAGTGTAATAGAGAATGGTCACAAGCAAGTCACAGTCATGGAAAATGGAAAAGTTGTATCTGTGACAGTTGATGGCCATCAGATTGAAGGACCAGAAGCTCAGAACGTTGAAGCTATACAGTTTGAAAAATCAACAGCAAAAGGCAAGAAAAAATGGCACCATCATTGACTTGCTCAAAACATGCTTGTTTGAGGTATTATCCTGCAATATTATTGTTGCTTTCTCTTTTGGTTTTCGTGCATGTATGTAAACGCAATATTGTTTCTTTTAAAATTCTTGTATCGTAGTTTTTGCCCAATATCTCAGAGAGATATTATATATTTCAGTTGTTGTATTGTCAGCAGTTATGAGTAGCTTAAAGCTTATTATATGAAATTTATGAATACAATTTAAAAGCTCTGTGAGAGTCCATTTGTTCACTTGCTTCGTAACATACGTTTTGAATTCACTGTTGTAATAATTAAATTTATGCATGAATGCACCGAGTATGTATATAATTACTCAGGTGATTAATTGAGCAGTCGTGTCGTCTAACGACCTGTAGTAGGGCTTGGAATGGCTGTTACCAAGGTGCTCATGTACATGTGTGTATAGAATGCAAAAAGGAGTTTTAAAAACAGATTCAGTGTGCTGGCTTCTCAAACTGATGATTATATAAGCTGTGTTGACACTGTCAATTCAATTACTAGTTCACATATAACCAATTACGACGTGTTTATATAATTAGGTCCTATGCTGACCTTTGATAATTAAAAGTCAGTCAGTTCAAAAAAGTTCAGCTAGCTAGATCTCAGGCCAGGCAAGTTGAGTTTGTTGCTACTGGACTCTGAACACAGTTGTAGGCAATTCAGGGATCTAGATGTGTAGCTGCCAAGTTTAAAAATTAGCTATATATATATATATATAATTTGGTACAATTATACAAACAGAACCTTTTATGTCAGCTGAAAGTGGCACTTCGATCCGCTCGCGGCGAGAACACTCGTGGACAGAACGTTCGTTCTCCGAGGCTGCCGACAATCAATCGGCCGCATCTCTCTCCTATCCAACAAACAGTACCTTTCAAGTAGACTGCCGTGGACTTCTTCTCTTGGGCTTCAAGGCTTCTAATGGCGTCGTCTTCTGTTGTGTTCACCAGCTGGCTGTGGAGTTGTGGAAGGCGTTTGACACACCCCGCGTGTCTGTCCAGAAGAAGATAGGCGACTTGAGAATCACCATCCACCACTGCGATAGAGCGCAAGTCGCGATGCTACGCGACGCAGGCATTATTCATAACTTCAGAGCCACCATGATACGCTACCAAGATGCCCTCCTTCTCTACGATGCGCTCGAGTATTCGAGAAAGAAGCGAGGTTTGAAGAAACACGCTTTGAAATCAAAGCTTACGCCTGCAAAGCGAGCCGAGAGGCAAGAAGAAAAACTAGCAAAGAGACTGTCAAGTTCCACAAAGCTCTTACAAGATTCATCAGCCCTCCCACCTGTGTGTGTCAATAACAACAACGTGGTGGCGCATGGTTTATCAAACCACATCCAACACCAAGAACAGGAAGAAGTCGGGTGCGCTTTAATTGGAACGGGTAACTCGTTGGAAAATTTGAACTGGAATGCCTACCTCAACGCTAATGATGTAGTAATAAGTCTTGATACGCTGTTGATTGCTGCACCTCCTGAGAAAGCAAGCTCTAAGGATTTTGTAGAGCACCCAATAGAGCTAGTTCCTTGGACTGATTTCAGAAAGATTTCTGCAAGTAATTTTGTACCAGAGACCAATTCTCCTTCTTCTTTGGTGTCACCTAGCAAGGGGGGTGTTTCACAACAGCATATGGATTCAAATACCCAGTTCTTGCTGAACTCAAGAGGTACCACAAATTTGACTCATTTTCATCAACACAGGAACGAATCCCTCAGGCACACCCCGGACGTTATTATCTGTGACCCCCCTAATAATAATCCAAATTTATATCAAGCATCGGCATCATTCTGTTCTAGTAATTCTCGAGCAAACACAACCGCAAGTAGACTAAGTTCTCCCGCTCTTGAATCAAGTGACTGCGAAGAGGAGGCAGCGTCGATTACTTCGCAAGAGAGTTCGAATCTTTTGTCGTCCACTCCAGAGAGATTTTTGAGGTTGGAGGACAGTAGCGACGAAGAGAAAGGAGAAGAACAAGATCTGGAGTCGACAGAAGAGAGTTCGAGTGAATCATCAGAGTCAGAGGAGGTTTTTGACGAAGAATACATCCCTCCACGGAGTGTATTGGGTAAGCCTGTTTTTGTGTGTGCATCTGGGCTTGTGTGCGTACATGTGTGCAATTAAGCTGTACTTTACATAGCTACCTATTTCTGTTTTATGCAATACCATTAACTTCCCTCTGGCAAATGGATTTTTAGCTCTTAATTTTGCCATCATTCACCTCTATACGTGCACATATGCTGTGGCTTACTCAAGATACATCTTTGAATTCCGATCAGAGGGTGGTAAAAGCTAGGCCATTATGTTGATGGAGAGGGCTCTTTGCAGTTGCCTCTTGAGGATAGGAAATTTATTGCTGTCTACTNCCTTCTCAGCCTCTCCACCTGCTCTGCCAGATCACCGTCTGCAGGAGGAGGGCTGTGTCGTGACGCCTGAGACTTTAGCTCTTCTTCCATCCTCTTTCGACGATCCAGCTCCTCTTGGTACCTTGCCTGATCTCTCATGCGCTGCATGGTAGCTTCCTCCTCAGCTTTACGAGCAGCCTACATGGAGAGGAGAGCAAAATTGCATTACAATGCATGTGTGTGTTTTGTCGCAGTGTTTTCCCTTAGGATAAAAATTGACAAACTTTAATGCCACTTATTTCTAGTAGCTCAGTGATAAGATCATAATTATTTGACTGCAATGATTTGTGTCCCAGCCAAATCTCAGGTTCTCCCCTTCCTTTCTGTGAGTGAAAGTCAAAGGGGAGAGCCTGGGTAAGACAATATGATATAAAGATTCAAATCTTGGGAATTACAATATAGAGGCTACTTCTCCTGATGTCAGTGTGCAGATATTAATGTATGCCCACCTCCTTTTGTGATTGTTCCATTTTCTCCTGCATCTCCTTCTGAAGGCTGGCCAGTTGATTCTCAGCCTGCATGGTGTTGCATTACATCATGCAGTCACATCATAATTATTATGAACTATGGGCTATGTCACACACACACAGACACACACACACACACACACACACACACACACACACACACACACATACATACACACACACACACACACACACCATTTTTGCAGCTCTTTCTTGATCGGCCTTTGCTTTCTTTTTAAAGCTCTCCATGTCTCTTTTCAAATGAGCCACTTTGCCTTTTTCTTCCTCCAACTGTCGACTGAGGGACTCCACTTGACGTGCTGGATGTACCAAATAAAAATGTACCATAATTATCATAACTCAAACTTATGCACATGCGTGAATAATGCATGGTATATACATGATACGGATCGATTGCGTGCGTTAGTTAGAAATTTGTTATCAACTCACACAGCTTCTTGTTAGTGTCTTCCTTGGCTGCCAGTTCAGCTCTCATTTCTGTTCTCTCGTTCTCCAGTTGTTCGATGGAGGACTTAAGCTCTTCGGCTTCTTCCAGACTGATACCGGGAGGAGGAGGGGGAGGAATGTCCACCTGTGGTTAGAAGTAAATCCTGACTTAAATTAGGTTTTACACGAGATTACAATATTAGACCTTGTGAATTGTATACTGGTATACTGTATACTGTATATATATACTGTATACTGCACACTGCACACTGCATACTGTATACTGCGTGCTGTATACTGCGTACTGCGCACTGCATACTGCGTACTGCGCACTGCATACTGCGTACTGCGCACTGCATACTGCGTACTGCGTACTGCATACTGCGTGCGTACTGCATACTGCATACTGCGTACTGTATACAGTTAACAGTTAACAGTAACCAGTATACCAATGTACCTGTATACTGTACCATATGCTGTATTATACTGCTTACATTAAATATTTTCCGTAACTTTTACACACACACACACACACACACACACACACACACACACATGTACCTCTTGTTTGTTTTCTTCTTCTTCCTGGTATTGCCGCAGTGACTCTGAGAGTTCAGCGATCTTCTGTGCACCTTCTTCAAGCTTCAACTCCTGCACTTCCAATCTATACATGGAGGGTAGAAGCATTTGTGTACTACATACCGTATAGCGAGAAATTTTCGTGGGGGAAAATTTTTGCGTTTTCGTCTTGAATAAAAATTCGCGGGGAAAATTTTCGTGGATTGAGTCTCAACATTACGTGACAATCCCATACCTTACAAATTTCGTGGGGGGGAATTTTCGCGGAAAGCTGCCAAACTGCAAAATTCGCAAAAAATTTTCCCCCACGAAAATTTCCCGCTATACGGTATGACACAAGCCATTTCAAGCCGTTTTCTTTTCTGCAAAAACATTGATGACAAGATAATAGTGATTGGAACTATCTCACTCACTTTTGTCTGAGTTCTCTAATCTTGATATCGTGTCTACCCGTCTTACCAGATAAAAGTTCATCGTAGTATGCCTGCATGAAACATAAAACATCACCATAGCAACATGTAGTCATGGTAACTGCACAGGTTGTACGTTATATTCGTCTGTACACCTTACACTTAAACATTGCTAACCTTGTATTCTCCTGATATCTGTTGAATGGCGTTTGAGAGCTGTGTCTTGTAGCTCTTGCGAACAATTTCAATTTTCTGCATTTTTATGAGAAAATCATTCAATTTCAAAGACACATGAAAACAGACATACAAACACTCACTTCTTGGTGAAGTTTCTCTAGTTCTATTAATCTTTCATTGGCATGGCGATGTCTATAATATTAAAGAGAACAAACATATGGAAAATAAAATGAACAAAGTAGTTCTAGTAGCTCAGCGGTGAGAGCATTTGACTAGAATTTGAAAGACCAAGATAGGGTTTAAACCACTGCTCGATTTCACTCACATAATAGTGTACTCACAATTCAGTGGCTCTTTCATTCAACTTGCTCTCATAATCCGCTCTCAACACATGCTGAGCAAAATTCAAATCCTTTCTCAAGTGGGCCAGATCTTGGGTGAGAGTCTGTAGCACTCCTGTGACCCCTTTCAGTTCCAAGATGTCGGACTGCTCTGTTTGGCTAGTCCTGTCCACAACTTGGTACCCTACTCTCCTCTGCAGGGCAAGACCAGGCCTGGAAAATGAAAAGAAACTTAAAACGGCATGTAAAAACATAAGGATGCTTGCTATAAACTGAGTTGTGATGTTGGGTGTCATGCATTTTGTACGCAAAATTATGCTTGGATTTGCTACATTTAAACTTCCGAACAAAGGACACTTTGGCGAAAATATAAATTTGGCTTTTCATCCTTTGTAGAGAGGTTGTTCTCTTCCCAGAGGTTCTGTTTGTATTGCTACAATAGGGAATTGGAATATTTGGGAACCAAGAATCATCCTTTGTTGAGAGGTTTATAATACAGTGTCCCTATGTCAGATGGTCCGCTATCGGAGGTTACTGTATTTACAAATCCATCAAATTAAAAGATCTTTCTCTGCATGCATCTTCCCCCACAAAAAAATAAAAGTAAAACTGATGACATTAGAGTGGAAGTTTTCACTTACTCAATAGCCAACAGATCCGTCCTTGTGATGCCAAGATCAATGGTAGGGATGAGTGGTTTGGGGAGGTTCGGCAGCTGCTCAAAAGGTAGCATGCTAGCTCTCATGGAAGAAGAGGGAGCAAGACTACTGCCTGCGGTTGAATATCTCTCTACGGCTTCCATGTTTCTGTGTTTTGCTTTAGGCCAATTTTAATATTTTCCACCAAAAGCTCCGCCCATTGTGAATTTGCATAATAATTTGTCGTCCTGACAACGGTCACGTGGGTAAACAGACAAACAGTGAAATTTTGAAATTTGTTTGTCTGTCGCCCGTGGCAATGCGGTATTCAAGGTGGGCGGCGGCCACACAAGCATTGCAAAGAAGCAGCACTGATCATTTTTCTTGCTCAAACTGTTTACACTGAAGATCTCCGCAAGCTAAAGAGAGTCTGAAATTCGCAAAGAAACACTGATCGGTTATGTGGAACCAAAGCAACCTTTGCTAGCGTTCCGAAAACTTTGCAAGATCAAACAATTATTGTAACAAGAAAAGCAGCTAGCCTATCAAACAGAGAATGCTACTCAGACGAATTTGGAGTGTTTGGCTATTCGTTTGCTGCTTGCCATTCATCGAGGCTGGACTGGAGCACTTGATTCGGCGGCCTGAGCCAAGTAAGTTGATGTCCAATGCTAATCAGCCCCTCCCCCCTAGCTGCAAACTAGCTAGCTAGCTGGGAAACCGCGCCAAAGGCATTTGAGGTTGATTGGATTACCGATATCGCACACACATTGCGGTTGATAAAATTATGCCCGTCTTCATTTCTTTCCAGCTGCGATACGTCTTCAGTTCACCTCTCCTTCTTATTCCGTCACTGAAGAAGATGGGAATCTCACTGTCTGTGTCCAGAGCGATGGCCGACTACCAGAGGAGGTGACTGTACAACTGGCCACCTCTTCTTCAGAGTCAAATGGAGAAAACAGAGCCACAGGTATTTTGAAGTTTGTGAACATATCACCAACTGTCTCTTAGACCAAATATTTTTTCTGTTTTCTTAAGAAACTCAATTGTATAAATTGTTTGTTATGTCAGTGATCATGAATGTGTGTGTGTGTGTTTTCTGTATCCCTTCCCCATTCAGCTCACATGGATTATGTTCCTGTGGCTGTAAACCTCACTTTCAGTCCTGACATCTCCACGTCCTGTTCCCGTATTTCCATTCTGAGTGACAACCTGGCGCTCGAAGGAAACGAGACATTTTCAATTTCCCTAACTTTGTTTGGGACAGATGAAAGGGGGCGTGTCCTCTTGGAGGATGGGGACTACGCAGTGGAGGTGGATTCGTCACAAGGAGAAGCTGAAGTGGTCATAATGGACACAGATGGTAAGTCACTGTTGTATTTACACTACTTTTTTTTTTTTTTTTTTTTTTTTTTTACTNGTGGACCATTGCCATTGTGACCAACCTACCATGCAAATTCTGACTTACAATAGTCATTTCTGTGTATTCAATCGCAATAAATTATGGAAAGGTTCTGACGTTAACTTTCTTTCTCTTTCTAGTTGTGACTGTGGAGTTCTCCCAGCTGGTTTATGACACCACTGAGGAGGCAGGCAGCGTGGAGATATGTCTTACACTGGACACACCCACTGCCACACCCCTCACTGTTGCCGTGGAGGCCAATGAAGACACACCCACATCAGCAACAGGTATATATTGATATTAAATTCACAAATGCACACAGCAAACATTGCCAAGCACTTTGTTTCATGACTCCCACTTTTCTCCTGACTTTAGCTTTTAGAGATTTTGTTCCTGGAATTTTGAACGTCACTTTCCAAGCTGTTCCCGAAGCAAGCTTCACTAACTATACCATCTCTTGTGTTGAGGTGCCTCTACTGGAGGACACAATTGCATTTGAAGGGACCGAGAATTTCTCAGTCATTCTACTCCCCCTTGACATGGAAGGGGTTGCTCTGGGGGCCAATGTGTCACTGATTGTGACAATCAGAGACAATGATGGTAAGATTGTTTGTGTGTGTGTTATAATAATACTAGATTTTTTTCGTCAAATTTTCTTCGAGTCTTGACAGTATTCAGCAACTTTTTTGCCTAAATTTTTTTTATCATATAGTAATATTTGTTTGTTGTTGAGTCATAATCACTGATTTTATTTTTTTCTCTAGATGTTACGTTGACCTATGAGATTCCAGGTCGTTCTGAAGCCGTTCGTCCTATACCAGGAGAGACTGTGGTGTTCTTTTGTGAAACTGAAGGAAGTGTCCTGACCTGGAGCAACGAAAGATTCAGCAACCCGACCTACAGTTTTGTCCTGGGCGCACCTCATTTGGTGGGGGACACACACAATGATGGAAACACAGGTACGAAATTGAAGATTCTTAGGAAAGATATAGACCAGGTTGGATCACTTTCAATTTGACAATATCATTTCTCTATCTCCCTAGGTGGTGTAGCAGAGCTTAGATCATCTGCAAACGATCACCTGACGTCCACATTTACCTTTGCCAACATCACCAGGCAGCTGAACCTCACTATGATAGAGTGTAGGGATCTTCTAGGACAGAGTAACACCTTGACCTTTGACCTGGCAGGTAAATGAATCACCTGTTTATGTCTATCTGCTCTCTAACACACAAACCTGCGCGCGCACACACACACACACACACACACACACACACACAGGTATCTCTTCTCCACCAATCAATGTGAGCCAAACCAACCAGACCTGCACATGTGCCGACATCAGCTGGTCTCTGCCTCTCTTTGATGGAGCTGCTGAAATCCTCCACTTTGAGATCTCATTCTTCCCACAATCAAACATCTCATTGGACAGGGTCGAGAGGACGGCTGGAGGCAATGATACCACGATCAACATCTGCAGTTTGGTCAGTCTACAGCTAGCTATTGTCCACAAACTAGCAATAATAATTATGTGACATAATAGGATATGTATTGGTTTTGGAAAAGAATATTGTACCTAGCCTCGTTCGAAAATATACGCAAGGGAGGAGCCTGGGAACGAGGCTATATTGTACCTGAGATTTTGATATCAATGGAGATAGTTCTGCATGTCAACCATTCAGTAATTCTACATCAATGTGCTACCGGTACCTTCTCTGGGTTTGATGCAGTTACTTGTGAATCTTTGTAGGTCCCTAATGAGGAGTACAATGCCACTGTAGTGTCTGTCAATTCTGTTGGAGCAAGTACAGCTGTCGAATTCCTTATCTTAATTGAAGCCAGCGGTAAGAAGACGTGCAGCTGTTCAAGATGGATGTTTTCACACACTATTGCTTGGTTTTATATCTCATGCACATGNACACACACACACAGGTATCTCTTCTCCACCAATCAACGTGAGCCAAACCAACCAAACCTGCACATGTGCCGACATCAGCTGGTCTCTGCCTCTCTTTGATGGAGCAGCTGAAATCCTCCACTTCGAGATATCATTCTTCCCACAATCAAACGTCTCATTGGACAGGGTTGAGAGGACAGCTGGAGGAAATGATACCACGATCAACATCTGCAGTTTGGTCAGTCTACAGCTAGCTATTGTCCACAAACTAGCAATAGTGTGTGACATAGTAGGATATGTATTCATTTTGGAAAGAGAATATTGTACCTAGCCTTGTTCGAAAATATACGCGAGGGAGGAGCCTGGGAACGAGGCTATATTGTACCTGAGATTTTGATATCAATGGAGATAGTTCTGCATGTCAATCATTCAGTATTTCTACATAAATGTGCTACCTTCTCTGGGTTTGATGCAGTTACTTGTCATGATCAATCTTTGTAGGTCCCTAATGAGGAGTACAATGCCACCATAGTGTCTGTTAATTCTGTTGGTGCAAGTGCAGCTGTCGAATTCCTTATCTTAATTGAAGCCAGCGGTAAGAAGACGTGCAGCTATTCAAGATGGATGTTTTCACACACTATTGCTTGGTTTTATATCTTATGCACGTGCACATACACACCCACACCCACACACACACTGACACACACACAACAGAGCCTAGTCCACCAGTAGAGGTCAAAGTACAAAAGAACTGCGTCAACCAAAACCTCTGCTTCAACGGTTCTGTACTCGTCTCTTGGGAGGTATGACTGACATTACTTCATAATTACATCATAGTTACAACAAATTTTCTACAGAATCCACCAGAAAACTCGGCCCTTCTCTGTCCAATCGAGACCGTGCTACTCAACTACACGATCATCGAGCTAGAGGTCGCAGGAAACTCCTCCCTCTTGTC
Source organism: Tethya wilhelma (assembly GCA_964030475.1). Classification (NCBI taxonomy): domain Eukaryota; kingdom Metazoa; phylum Porifera; class Demospongiae; order Tethyida; family Tethyidae; genus Tethya; species Tethya wilhelma. The sequence continues at coordinate 5,018,410 of CAXIPT010000002.1, read as the reverse complement.
TCTCTCACCCGATGAGACCAACTACACCATCACACCCCTCATGCCAGGCTCCTCCTACATCGCTAATGTCTCCTTTGTCAATGAAGTGGGAGAGAGCTTGGACAACCCAACTGGTATGATACCGTATGTACGAGAAGTATGAGCTAGGCAAAAATTGAGTATTACTGCTGCTCAATATTTTTTGCATTGCTAGTTTATTGCAATTACAAAGTTTTGCATTTTTGATCATGTGATTCATGTTTATGCTCACATGATGTTTATGCCTCCCCCCCCCCCCATTCAACACACCAACATATGTAAACCTAACTTGTAATGTCTTGTCTCATTATCACAATATCTCTTTTTCAATTTCTAGTTCAAGAAGATGTTCTCTTGTTTCGAAGTGTCCTTGTACAAAAGTCCTCCCCCCCGGGGACCATTTTGGAAGGGGGCCAGAGCTTGTATAGTGTGAAATTGAACGGCCCCCCTCCGACTGATATTGCTGTTGGGGTCACAAATGTAGATGACTTAACAAGGTATGTCAGTTAGAATATCACAGGAAATTTTTGCTTGCTAAAATTTTTGCAGTATATCTTATTTCTCAGCAAGGATCAAAAAACGTTTTTTAAATAAAAATGAAAATCTGAACCCATCCTTATCTGTATGATTGTGCTTGTCTTATCTTGCACAGGGTCCGTTCACCCCTGCTTTTGTTCAACTCGTCAAACTGGTTTATTGATCGAGATATTCTCGTCATGGCAATTGATGATGATATCATTCTGGAATCCCCCTACGGAGCAGTGATCTCGTTGATCTCCTCTAGCGATCGTGAAGTCTACAACAAGGACACCAACTTGACTCTCACAATCACAGAGGCCGACTCAGGTAGGTCCATGATGGGTGAAGTATTTTATATTTTCTAGACTGATAGATAATGTGTGGAGTTTGTAGTGTTTCCAGGCTCCTTCTCTGCAAATATTTTCTTATTTTAGAAGAAATTCTGCGATGGAGTAGCCTGAGAACAAGGCTAAGTAGTTTCTAGTTTAATTTACACACACACACACACACACACACACACACACATGTAGCTGAGATTACCATCGTACGAAAAGAGACCTATCCTTATCCTCCGAACATCCCCGAAGGACGATGGGTGGTCTACGAGGTCTCGCTACCCAACCAACCCTATCACACCGTCACCATCACCTATCACACCCTCACACCCACTATCGGACTCTCTCCGTACCAAATGACCTTTGAACCTGAAGTCTGGAACATTCCGCAGGACTTGACCGTGTTGGCACTAGAAGATGATGTCGATATGATGTCACCATACAGGTCAGGGTTCAATTTGACGCTGGAGAGTGAAGACAAGAATTATGGCGGACAAATCGTGCCTGATTTTGACGTGACCATCGAGGATAATGACCTAGGTATGTAGCTATGGTAACTATAGTAACTTGTATGTCATGAGAGCTAGACAATGCAATGTACCTAAGGAAACAACTTTTTCCCAAGCTCATAGCTATACCTTGCAAATATTTTCTTTGAAAATAAGCATAACAAAAAGAGAGTAAAGGATGGTCTGGGAATAGGCTAAGACTTAGAGCCATTTTAGAGACATAGCCTGTCCGATCAAGAAGTTGTATAATTATAGGCAGCTGTTATTATTATTACACTGCAATGTCATAAATATGGCGTCCTTTCCCTATCACACTGTTAGATGATGCTGTTCTGTCTGGCACTCTGTCGTGGAAGTCCGATCTTGAAAATGGCCGAACAGCTGCTCAGCTTACCCTAACGCTCACGCTTCAGAGTTCCTACTATCCCCATCTTAACTCCACCCATGTGGGTGTGGCTTCAATTCCGATACCTGGCGTGTTGAGGTTTGGTGATGGTACAACAGCTGACCAATCAGATCTCATGGAAGTTGTCGCTGTGAATGAGGCCTCAGGGTATATTGTTGCCACGGTAACTGCTTTGCATCTATACCCATCAGCTCATCACTATGGCAACCCATGGTGGGCGGAGTTTGAGTACTGCTGCAGGAAACGATCACTGATGAACAACAAGTTGACCAGGTACTCATGAGCTAAGCTAATTATTATGCTAAGAGGGATATATCTCAGCCTAGGAGAGTCGTTAGAAGCTGGGACTTGCACCATTACGATCACCATGAAGAGATCTTTCAAATGATGTGGTTTATTTTGAAGATTGGAAAATGGCCATTTTTGTCAAAAAATCGCACTAGACCAAAGGCTATAATCCATGGTTTTGGTCATTTTGGTCAAAATATAAATTTGCTTGTAAACCACATCATTTGAAAGACCTCTTTGAGCTGATTGCAATGGTACCAATCCCAGCTTCATACGACCTTCCTAGACTGAGATATGACACTTTTTAAGTTCTTAGATTCCTGTCACTGCATGATGGATTTCACAGTAAGTAAAACTGAGCATATCTTAGCCTAGGAAGGTCGTATGAAGCTGGGATTGGTACCATTGCGATCAGCTCAAAGAGATCTTTCAAATGGTTTAGTTTTTCACTAAATTCATGATCATCAAATTTGTCCGATACCATGAACTATAGCCCATGGTCGAGTGCGATTTTTTTCAAAAAATGCCTATTTTCAGAACTTTGAAATAAAGCACACCATTTGAAAGATCTCTTTGAGCTGATCACAATGGTACCAATCCCAGCTTCATACGACCTTCCTAGGCTGAGATATGCTGGTATAGATATAGAATGTTGTACTCCGATTGAAAAAAGAATTTGCAGATTATGAAGTTAATATTAACATTAATAATTATTATTATTGCAGATTGGTGATAGCCGCTGGCATCGATCTTACGTACACCNACACACACACACACACACACACACACATGTAGCTGAGATTACCATCGTACGGAAAGAGACTTATCCTTATCCTCCAAACATCCCCGAAGGACGATGGGCCGTCTACGAGGTCTCGCTACCCAACCAACCCTATCACACCGTCACCATCACCTATCACACCCTCACACCAACTATCGGACTCTCTCCGTATCAGATGACCTTTGAACCCGAAGTCTGGAACATTCCGCAGGACTTGACCGTGTTGGCACTAGAAGATGATGTCGACATGATGTCACCGTACAGGTCAGGGTTCAATTTGACGCTGGAGAGTGAAGATAGGAATTATGGCGGACAAGTTGTGCCTGATTTCGACGTGACCATTGAGGATAATGACCTAGGTATGTAGCTATGGTAACTATAGTAACTTGTATGTCATGAGAGCTAGACAATGCAATGTACCTAAGGCAACAACTTTTTTCCCAAGCTCTTAGCTATCTATACCTTACAAATATTTTCTTTGAAAATAAAATGACAAAAAGAGAGTTAAGGAAGGTCTGGGAATAGGCTAAGACTTAGAGGCATTTTAGAGACATAGCCTGTCCGATCAAGAAGTTATATGATTATAGGCAGCTGTCATTATTATTACACTGCAATGTCATAAATATGGCGTCCTTTCCCTGTCACACTGTTAGATGATGCTGTTCTATCTGGCACCCTGTCGTGGAAGTCCGATCTTGAAAATGGCCGAACAGCTGCTCAGCTTACCCTAACGCTCACACTACAGAGCTCCTACTATCCCCATCTTAACTCCACCCATGTGGGTGTGGCTTCAATTCCAATACCTGGCGTATTGAGGTTTGGTGATGGTACAACAGCTGACCAATCAGATCTCATGGAAGTTGTCGCTGTGAATGAGGCCTCAGGGTATATTGTTGCCACGGTAACTGCTTTGCATCTATACCCATCGGCTCATCACTATGGCAACCCATGGTGGGCGGAGTTTGAGTACTGCTGCAGGAAACGATCACTGATGAACAACAAGTTGACAAGGTACTCATAAGCTAAGCTAATTATTATGCTAAGAGGGATATATCTCAGGCTAGGAGGGTCGTTAGAAGCTGGGACTTGCACCGTTACGATCAGCATGAAGAGATCTTTCAAATGATATGGTTTGTTATGAAAATTGAAAAATGGCCATTTTTGTCAAAAAATCGCACTCGACCAAAGGCTATAATCCATGGTTTTGGTCATTTTGGTCAAAATTTAAATTTGCTTGTAAACCATATCATTTGAAAGAGCTCTTTGAGCTGATTGCAATGGTACTAGTTCCAGCTTCATACGACCTTCCTAGGCTGAGATATGACACTTTTTTAAGTTCTTAGATTCTTGTCACTGCATGATGGATTTCACAGTAAGTAAAACCGAGCATATCTCAGCCTAGGAAGGTCGTATGAAGCTGGGATTGGTACCATTGCAATCAGCTCAAAGAGATCTTTCAAATGATGTAGTTTTTCACTAAATTCATGATCATCAAATTTGTCCAATACCATGAACTATAGCCCATGGTCGAATGAGATTTTTTTCAAAAAATGCCATTTTCAAAACTTTGATATTAAGCACACCATTTGAAAGATCTCTTTGAACTGATCATAATGGCACAAGTCCCACTGTTATACGACCTTCGTAGGCCGAGATATCAAGTGAAATAACTATTACAAAATTGACATCGATTGAAAGTAATTTAGAATAATGTTTGGCTTAATATCTCAGCCTAGGAAGGTCGTATGAAGCTGGGATTGGTACCATTGCGATCAGCTCAAAGAGATCCTTCAAATGACATAATTTTTCACTAAATTCATGATCATCAAATTTGTGCGATACCATGAACTATAGCCCATAGTTGATTGCGATTTTTTTCAAAAAATTGCCATTTTCAAAACTTTGAAATAAAGCACACCATTTGAAAGATCTCTTTGAGCTGATTGCAATGGTACCAATCCCAGCTTCTTAAGTTCATACAACCTTCCTAGGCTGAGATATGCTGGTATAGATATAGAATGTTGTACTCCGATTGAAAAAAGAATTTGCAGATTATGAAGTTTATATTAACATTAATAATTATTATTATTGCAGATTGGTGATAGCCGCTGGCATTGATCTCACATACACCTCTTCCCCTGTCCTCCCCACCCTCCCCAAAGTCACCCTCACACCCTCACAAGTCACACAACAGAGTTTCTTCTTCACCGGATTCCATCCCCAGTCGCACCCTCTCCTCTACACCCTAGCCACGCCCCTCAATTATCGCTCGTCACAAGCTGGTGCTCCACAGGGTCTGGCGATATCGTACACCACTGGTCATGTGACCTGGGACGTGAATAACGTGCCTGCTGGAGAGTACAGCGTACAGATCCTAGTGGAGGATGGCTTTACAGGGATACAGGTAACGACACTTGTAACTATAGCAACAGAACTTTTCAGCTAGCCTTGTATAGATCTAGGCCTTTCCCATAAAATATGCTAAATTTGCAACTCACGAAACATGCCAGAGAAAGCCTGGGAACAAGACTAGCTACTTTTTGTCAAGAGTAATGTAGATTGGACGAGGTGAATAAATTGACTAAGTAAATTTTAGTTATTGCAATTTTGATGTTTGTCTTCTTCAGGTTACTTCTGAGCTGTACATCGAAGTGGCCCAACCCACTCAGTACCCCCCGCCAGTGTTTGCCACGCCCATCCCACTGCTCCCCCTGGACACAGTCTACGCATCACCTGGTGAACTCTTCTCTTACAACTTCACTGTGCGACCACATAGCGTACTGGGCGGAGTCTCTCTACAATCGCTCCTCCCACTTCCAGAAGGGGCGTGGCTGAGCAGGCCAATAATTACAGGGTCGAGCTATGAAGTGACGTTCTACTGGGAGCCTATTGACGATCACCTTGGTAACAGCATTGTGTGTTTCGTTGCCAGGGATGGGTTCCAGTCTCTCACGACCCCACTGTGTCTGACTGTGGTCGTCACTGATGAAATAGCAGAGGTAAGTATAGGCTAGGTTTTGTCTATTCACCTTTTATGTCTTGCAATAAATATTTCTATAGTCTTTTTTCGAGGAGGGAGGGGCCTGAGGACAATGCTAATAATATTAATGATAATAATATCTTGTTAGTTTAGTTATTATTGTTATTAAGTATTGATTTTAATGTATTTTTATTCAGTATGAACAAGTAGATTGCTTTTATTATTCCATTCTCTTGTACTCTCTCTATCGCCATAGCAACCAGATATTGACATGAATGGTCTACAATCCGAAGGTGACGTCTTCAGGCAAACATTCACGAAAGGAGTCGACCAATCAGTGCCCATCGTGGCCGACAACCACACCATCTCCCTCTCACCATCCTCCTTCAACCTTGAACACATGTACATCCGTATCCTAGGCTACCAAGATGGAGAAGCTGAAGTACTTTCCATCATGGAAGGTGCCTCTATCCACCCCTCTCTGACTGTTGGCTCAACAAGACCAGAGCCTGGTGCACCAGCAGTGCTGTATTTGCAAGGGCAAGCTTCAGCTGATGTATATATCCAAGCTTTGCAGAGCATTCGTTACTCCAATGTCAGAGATAGGCCTACTGTAGGAGATAGACTGATAGCAGTCACTATTTTCGATGGTGCAACTACAAACGCTATCTCTAGCTCTTCTCACGTCATCTTGTCCATAACCATTGACAACGTAGCACCCGTCTTGAGCGTCAGCGGTACAAGTGACAGTTACTTCAACCGATTCTTTCCCAGAAATGGACCTGTAGCAGCCATCAACCCTGAAGATGCTTACGTGATTGACACAGACAGTGCAGCTATCACGATGGCTAGGCTACAGCTCTATAATGTCCAAAATGGCGGCAGTGAAACACTCTCCGTGACTTACATCTCCCCCGAGAGTGTTAGCCAGCCGATCGTCCTCGAAGCGCTAGGATTGAACCTACCATTTGGTACCTTATGGCGAGGTGAAACAGTTCCCATGGTAACGAGTACCATTTCAGTTTCAGAAATTGGCACAGTTGGAGATATTGACGTTGTGATTGATATACGTCACTCGTGGATTGGAGATCTGAAAATCGAACTGGAACACGAGGGGCGAAGGGAGCTTCTGGTGCTCAGTCCAGGAGGACAAGTCTGTAGCAGAGATGATCTGTTTCTTACAACCTTCGATAGTGACACTTCGTCAAATGTCTTCTTGTCAAAGAGCACATCTTCTCCAGGTTTGTGCGAGTTTCAGTCCCAAGGTCTTTTTACACCCGATGGCGATTTGAGCAGCTTTGTTGGTGATCCAATAGAAGGAGAGTGGAAACTTCACGTAACAGATTTGCTTCTCGAGAACGACAATGGACGTCTTGTAAGTTGGAGTTTGGTTATCCAGCCGGAAGAGACTCACGCCATTTTGTCCGAGCCAGCTGTGATACCTCCTCTGACCGTTAGTCAGCAGCAGGGAGTGAATGAAGAGCAGCACGTCAAAGAAATTGACAGCGATGGCCGCATCACAGATCTCTCTGTGACAGTACATCTTGGCGTCTCCTCCACAGCTACTCAGCTCTATCTTCCAACACTTCACCTCATACATCCCGATGGTACAAGGGTCCAACTGGCCAACGGTAATGTTCCCCTTTGTGCCGTGGGTAACTTCTCCTATCTCGTGTTCCAAGACCGAAATGACGGAGTGGATTATACGTGTTCTGGACTACTCAATAGACCCATGAGTGGAAGCGGATCTGGACTCTCGGCCAGTGGAATGGGATCTGGGAATGAAAACAGTACGAATGAGCCTACAACTACAGATACTGATACTGCTAGTGGAAATCTGTTCATGTCCGGATCCAATTCTGGTTCTGGAATGAGTTCGGGAAGTGGAATGTTATTCACTCACGATATTGATGACATTTTGGATCTAAACATCTCCATTCCTCTCAAGGAGAGCCTGGCCGATCTTCTCTCTCCCTCTCAACCTCTCTCTCTCCTCACGGGGAAGCTAGTCCAAGGGAAATGGACGCTCGTTGTCACTAGCAACAGTGATATAGAGTCCACCCTCTTGGGCTGGACTCTTAGGATAGCCCGCGAGCCAAATATCGATCCCTCGTTTGATCACGGTACCAACACACTGACGCTCACAGGTGCTGACTCGGCTAGAAATTACGAACGTGTATTGCAGAGTATCGTCTACAACAATGGTGCAATGGAACCAGACTTTTCCATCCAAAGATACATTGAGACAACTGTGTATGATGGAGAAGCTTATTCCAATATTTCTCTACCGTCAGCTCGATCCAACATCACCGTCCATCACATTGATATTGACCTGGACCCCTTCAATACCACGTCCAGTGTCTTTCCCGGATTTGTTGTCACGTTCCGAGAGCACAGTGAACCGATTCCCATTCTCGATTCACAAGGTGCACTCCTAGCAGATGAATTCTACAGCACTGGAGACTACATCCTAACCATCATCCTCAAAGAATACCAGAACTTCAACGAAGAAGGCTTAAGTGTGAACATATCTGTTGCTCCTGGCCTGCAAGCTGTGATCACCAATAGCACTGAGAGTGAGGAATATGTGATCACAATAACCTCTGCTGTGTCTGGTGAGCAACAGCCGATAGAAGCTTTTGAAGCTGTCCTTCGCACTACAGAATATTACAACTTTGCAGAAGAATTTGTGAACAACAGTCGAAGTGTCGAATTCTTTTGCGAAGATCGTCAGATGAACAACTTGTTTGTCTCGTTTGTGGCTGTTTCACAAATAACTCTCGAAGCTACAAACGATCTTCCAATCCTTATTCTCAATTCGCACCTGTTTCAGGAATCGGACCAGTTTTCAAATATCGTGGACTACGTCGAAGGCTTTGGTCCCATTCCAATAACCAACGCCTCTGCTATTATTCTAACCGATAATGACCACCAATACTTGGAATTAGTTACCATAGTGATACAGAACCCACAAGATATTGGCAACGAAGTCCTCAATGCCAGTACAGAAGGAACTGCGATCTCTTCCAGCTATAACATTTCTACTCACACGCTCTTGTTGACGGGGAGAGATTCGCTAGACAATTACATCCTTGCTCTTGGGACAGTTTCGTACGAAAATACAGTCCACAGTCCGGGAAGTCCAGGCACTGAACCACGACAAATAACCTTTGTACCTTTTGATGGGACAAATTATGGTCTGCCTGCTGTAGCATTTGTGACGTTTGCTACCGTCAATGATCCAGCGTTTGGAGATTTGAACGGAATTGAAGAAGGAACAGGATTTGCTACAACATTTGTGGAAGAGAGAGGTCCAGTTCGAATCATTTCTCCCAATGCCACTCTGTATGATGTGGACAATCACAACCTTGCCTATATTGAGGTAGCCATTTTGAACGTTCAAGAAAATCTCTACGAAGAACTAGAAGTGATGAATATTGTTGAGAGCACTAACCCAGAACTCAAAGTAGTCACTCTCGTAAATCTTCGACCTGTGACAAATTACAATGTAACCACAGCAACCCTACGAATATCGGGACTTGATTCGATCCGTGAGTATCTTCAAGTCTTGAAGACACTCACCTACAACAACCTAGCTGATGAACCTAGCCCGGCCACACGTAACATCTCAGTGGTACTAAGTGACGGTCTCTCTGTCAGTGACCCCCTCTTTGTGATAGTAGATATCCAGCTTGTAAATGATTCCCCATTCTTTGATGATTCTGTTCCTCCATTCCAACCAGCCATCTACGAAGATATTCTTGAGGAATTCAATACCGGTATTTCCATTCTCAATATCTCGTATCTCATTTCAGACGATGATGTGAACTCAACCACTGGAATTGCGGTAGTCGGTCTTGATTCTGATAATGGAGGAACGTGGGAATATACCACTGATGGTGGCCTGACGTGGGTTTCAATCTTGACCAATGTGTCTCATTCCTATGCTCTAGCACTGGAATCAAGTCTGGAGAATGGAATTCGTTTCGTACCCGTACAGGATTATAATGGAGTTGTCTCCATATACATAGTAGCTTGGGACGGGACTGATGGTGGTGTCACTGGAACCTACATTAATGCTGTGTCCGATTCCAATATTGACGCATTCAGTAACACCACACTGGTGATCCCACTGACCATGAGAGCTGTCAATGATGCCCCGGTGCTGGAGGAAGTCTCTCTCAACTTCACCACCATTCTTGAAGACGAGAGAAACAACTCAGGTGATCCAGTCATCTCTTTGCTCTCGTATGCCAGAGATGTGGACCTTCCTTCTCAACTAGGAGTGGCTGTAGTTGCAGCTGACCAAGACAATGGTACTTGGCAGTTTACGACTGATGGTGGAATGACGTGGGAAGACTTTGATACTGTGAATGAGTCGTCTGCCTTGTTGCTACACAGCTGGCCTGCTGAGGAGAACAGGATTAGATTCGTACCTGATATCAACTTCAATGGAGAAGTGTCCATCTCTATCAGAGCATGGGACCTCACCAGGCTGCCAGAAGAAGAGAGTCCCATTCCTATTCCTGTTGGATCTGGAATGGGATCTGGGAGTGGGACAAGCAGTGCTGGTGCTAGTGCTAGTGGTACTGAAACAGGTTCTGCCGACTTTTCCGGAAGTTTTTCATCCACATTCGGTTCTGGTATTCCCATTCCCGATGTCAATAACATGACTACTACTGAGCCACCACCCATTCCACCTTACCCCTCTGGTATCAGGTTCATCAATACCACAATTTCAGATCCAATAACCGGACCATTCAGTGTCAACGAGACCACAGCCACAATTGAAGTTAGTCCAGTCAATGATTCTCCTGTCATTTTGGCAGGCATGATGCTGCATCAGATTTATGAGGACACTGATATTAGCATGAATCATGGAACTATGGTTGCAAATATCATTCAATTCCAGCGATTCTATTTTGACGTTGATGCAAGTCCCGATACAGGTTTGGCTGTGATAGGAGTTGACGATAGAAATGGGGAGTGGCAGTACACGTGTGAGAATCCTATCAACGACAATTGGATGACTTTCATTGGTGGAATGTACTACGATCAAATAATCCCCCGGCTCCCTCTACCCGAGAAGGCTACCTTGCTTCTCTCCTCCTGTTGGATCCGCTTCATCCCTCGGCCATTTTTCAACACGGAGCTAAACAGAGATGGTTATCCACGACGTGTATCCGACACTCCCTTTATCAGAGCACTGGGGTGGGATAACACGGGACGAACAGCTGGTCGAAGTGGTTCCTATGGCGTTGATACCACATATGCAGCTGACTCGGATATTAATGAATTCAGTGCCAATGCTGAGGTGATAACAATCCAAGTAGCTTCAGTCAATAATCCTCCGATCTTGTATCTCACAAATTTGACCCAGCGTGAGTTTGCTACGGTATTTGAAGAGGATGGTTTACCTGTGCCTGCAGTTGGCGAAGAGCTAACACTGATTGATAATGATCACGCAAGGTTACGCGATGTTACTGTGACCATTTATGGATCAGTTTTTGAACAATCTCCTTTCACAGATGTTGATTTTGGGAGTGCTTTTAGTGGAGACTCAATCTTCACTGACACTGACTCACAACTGTCGTCTGGCATGAGTGCCAGTGGGTCAGGTTCCGGTTCTGCATCTGCATCTGGATCTGGATCTGGGAGTGGGACATTGACACCACCAATTCAGAATCAGAATGTGACCACCTACATTCCAGTGATCAGTTCCGCCCCATCCTATTTTACAATACCTCCATTACACAGGATCGTGGAATACGTCCAGAACTTGAGCAATCCGACCTACATGCAGCGTTACTGTGCTGGAATGGAAATACGAAGAGAAGAGCTGTTTATTGATACCACAAACCTGGATCTGAAGACCGAGGTACTCAGCTGGTGTCCTTTTGTGATACACCTCTTTGCCGATCCAGAAATCGCCCCGGATGCAAGCAAGGAGATGTTCCAGCTTGCTCTACGGACACTTCACTATAACAACAGTCTTGAAGAGCCTGAGGGCGGAGATCGAACTCTGACCTTTGTGGTGTCCGATAATGCAGACTTGAGTGATCCGGTGAATACAACTGTATTTGTAGAAAATATCAACGACTCTCCACAGTTGGACCTAAACGAACACATAGTCGATATAAACAACTTTGTATCGTACACAGAAGGCCAAGGTCCACTTGTACTAGCCAATGACTCCGCCCTCAGACTGATAGACAATGATAACACGACCCTCCAGGGTGCTAGGATCATTCTCGTCAATGCTCCAGATGCTGATTTTGAGGTGCTCAATGCGACGGTTGAAGGTACCAACATCACGCAGTTTTATGATAACTCCTCCTACATCCTGTACCTCAGAGGAAATGACACCGTGGAAACCTACGCCGAGGTTTTAGGGACAGTCAGCTACACCAACTTGTACGCTAATCCCGGAAACCCGAGCGAACGAGAAAGACAGGTTTATTTCTACGTTACCGACGGCAACAGTGAGAGCATGGTTGCAATAGCCTACATATCGTTCGCAGGTGTCAATAATCGACCTCATGTGGACCTGAATGGGGATGAAATGGGTGTCAATTTCACAGCTGTCTTTACAGAGGAGGAAGAACCTGTTAATATTGTTGCCCCTGATATGATTATTCATGATGAGGACAATCAAACTCTGGCGTATATCACAGCCCAGATTCTCGATCCAATGGATTTTGGGTACGAATTTCTGGAAGTGAGTAACATCACGCTATCTCGAGTCTTGGAATCAAACTCGTATGCTCAAGATAAAGTAGTCGTGATCACAAACCTCATTCCAAACATGACGTTTGACATGCTAACGTCCACACTCACTGTCCGAGGTCTGGACACAGTTGAAGAATACATGCTGGTCTTGCAAAGCATTACATACAACAACTTAGCAGATGAGCCTGTTCCAATGTGCCGAACAGTGGAGTTCATTGCTAATGATGGCGACCTTGATAGCGAGCCCGTCCACACAGAAGTGTGTATAGAACTTGTGAACGACTCGCCAAGATTCAACACTACTGTCGAAGAAGTTTACAGCCCGTTGATCTTGGAGGATGAAGTTGATAGCATCGGTATCCCTGTGTTTATGTTTGCTCTCGAACTCTTGGAAGATGACGACATGTTCCCACCCCCCAGGAAGGGAATTGCGATCATTTCCGCCGACTCTGAGAATGGAAGATGGGAATTCAGGACTAGAGGTTCGGTCACTTGGCGCGACATTCGTCCCGATATCAGCATCACATCAGCACTACTCTTACGAGCAGAGGCCACACAAGAGGACTACATCCGATTCATCCCCAGAGCCAACTTTAACGGAAACGCTTCCGTTACTTTTGTAGCTTGGGATGCTAGTGATGGCATGCCGAGTGGGGAATCAAGAAGTGCTATATCACGGAGCAATATCGACCCTTTTAGTGACGACAGTCGTACCATGGTGCTGAGGATCGTGCCAGTGAATGATGCTCCAATTCTTGATCCTGATGTTGAGCCACAGATGACCGATATTCTTGAAGATGATGTCGTAGAGAGAGAGTCGCTAGGAGACGATGTAGCGCTATTTTTAGCAGCACTGGTCCAAGACTATGATGTAATGGATATTAATAACCACGAATTTGGTATAGCAGTGATAAGAGTGAATACTGACGACGGGTATTGGCAGTTTTCAACGGACGCAGGAACAAATTGGACCAACTTGACTTCTCCCTCTCCCCAGAGTGCAGTTGTTCTCGGAACCAGACCAGAAGGCTGGAATAGAATCCGTTTCGTGCCCAATCCCGACTACAATGGAGCATCCTCATTCCAATACAAACTGTGGGATAGGAATGTGACATGGCCTAGCGGTGAAACAGGAGTAGACACAAACACAGATTCCATAACCGGGACATTCAGTGTTGATTCCACAACCGCCCATGTCACTATTGAACCTGTCAATGATTCGCCAGTGTTACGAGGTCACACGACACTCGATCCAATCAACGAAGACCGAATCCCAAGTATCAATTCCGGAACTTTTGTGAGAAACATCCTCAGTAGTGTATTCACGGACATTGATGGAACCGGACTCGGACTGGCTGTGTTGTATGTGGATCGTCGGAATGGGGAATGGCAATATACGTGTGAATTAGGAGCAGCTGTAAGATGGCGTGTGTTCCGAGGCCAACAACTATCGTTTGATTCCTTATTTGGTCCCATATCGCAAGTTGCTCCACCCAATCCTAATGAATTTAGAGCCACACTTCTCGATAGCGAGTGTAGAATTCGCTTCCTACCCAATACAAACTTTAACACTGAATACAACCTGGATGGATCTCGTAGAAGTGTTGGAGACACACCTTTCATTTCCATACGAGCCTGGGACCAGACATCAGGATCCAGTCTGGACGAAGGTGTGGACACAACTTCGGTTCCCGATGATCACACGAATGCATTCAGTCTTGCCATCATGAATGCCACAATTTCCGTACTGTCCGATAATGATGTACCTGTGTTGAACTTGAATGGGGAATTCCCTGATTATCCTGCAACCTATATCGAACCTGTTCCACCAGAAAGACAGGTCATACCAGTTCCTATCGTCAGTCAATCCGGTTTGACAATCGTAGATGTCGACAATGCTTCTCTAGCTTCTGCAACAGTGTTCTTCCAGCTCTACGATGGAGCCAATGAAAGTCTCACCTTAGATACAAGTGGTACCACCTTGAACTACACCACACAGACCATCCAACAGGGTGGAAGGGACTTGTATTTGCTTACAATCTCACCTGCTAACGGACCCTCTGCTCCCCTTGGTGAATTCCAAGCCGTCCTTCGAACTGTCCACTATCTCAATTCGGCCGAAGAACCAAATACCGCTGATCGTTTGGTGACTTTCACCGTCAGTGATGGACTTGGTTTTACCTCTCCCTCTCCTGTTGCTAGGGTATCCATTGAACTTGTTAACGACCCCCCACAGTTGGATCTCGCTAGAAACTGGCCCGACAGCTACCTGTTTGTCTCGTACCGTGAGGGAGAAGGGTCAAAGGTCCTTTTGATGGAGAACACGACCCTCGTAGATTTTGACGACACGGTCCTGGAATCAGCCCGGGTAAGGATCATGTCCCCACCTGATATGAATCACGAGATCCTCAATGCTACTGACGCTGGTACTAATATCACCGTGGTTTCGAGTGGCTATGAACTCTTTTTCCAAGGACCGGCAAGCATTGACGACTTTTTGCAAGTGATTTTGACGACCAGTTATGAAAATACGTTTGCCGAACCTGGTGACCCATCGAGCTTAAATCGTACTATCGAGTTTGTGGTCAATGACGGGCGGGATGATAGCATTCCGGCACTAGTTTATCTGTTTTTCACTGCCGTCAACAACCGACCGTTCTTGGACCTCAACGGACCACAACCGGGCATTGATTTCACAGCTACCTTTAGAGAAGAGGAAGGACCAGTAGCTATTGTCTCACGCTCCACCATCTTGGAAGATATTGACAATGAAACTCTAGCTTTCATCGAGGTCACCATCACAAATCCTCGCGATGAAGGAATGGAGGTTCTATTTGTCGAAGATGTGACTGAAACAAGTGCTCCTCTTGAGAGCAGACATGTGACATTCTACAACTATCGTCCGCAGCAGTATTTCAATTCCAGTACATACACACTCAGGATCTACGGTCTGGAATCAGTGTATGAGTTCCAAGAAGTTCTCAAGACTCTGAAATATGACAACTTGGCAGACGAACCAAATTCTGAAACCCGTATCGTACAATTCCTAGTCCACGATGGTCACCTAAGCCGATCTGGTGTCTACAGCAATGTTCGTATCATGAATATTAATGACTCTCCATACTTCAATAGCTCGGCTCCACTCTTTCAGCCAGTAATAGTGGAAGATGTGTCTGACCTAATGAACCCAGGATGGTCTGTGGAGGAACTAACTGGCTCGCAACTCATTCTGGATGATGATTTCAATTCCATGACAGGCATTGCTATAGTGGAATTGGAATCAGACAATGGATACTGGGAAGTGACGTGGGATTATACCACTGATGTTCCATTCCCATCTTCCGGTTCTGGAGCATCTGGAGATGTGTCTAGTGGAAGTGCACAGAATATGACAACACCGGAACCAGACTCCCTACAGCCTGTTTTCAGTGGTTTGGAACCAGCGAGTGGGGATGGGACTGGTTCAACACCTGATATTCCATTTAGTGGTAGCGGCAATGAAGAAACAACAACAGGTATACCTGCTGCAACAACAGAGGTGCCTACCGTTTCTTCTTCAGGTTCTGGAATGATATCCTCCATCTTGTCTGGAATAGGATCCGGACTAATGTCCTCTGGATCAGGATTGGGATCAGGCTCTGCTGTATCAGGATCTGGAATAGAACCTCCAACAACTCCCGTCGCTACTGACCCACCACCACCAAAATGTGCTCCAATTTCACGACCAACTTCACCTCCACTTGTGCCTACATTTTATGCAACCTGGCAACAGTTGCCTAGCAACACTAATGTGGCTATGGCAACATTATTGCAAGCAGATGGGGAGAGAACTCGTATAAGATTTGTACCAAATGAACACTTTAATGGTCAAGCTTCGTTCAGTTTTGTAGCCTGGGATGTTAGCAACGGTCTTAGCAACGGTGAAGTTACCAATGCTACATCTACGTCCAATACTGATCCATACAGTTCCGAATATGTGACCATTAGCGTCGAAATTGAACCAATAAATGATGCGCCACTTCTCTCAAATTTGACCTTTAACCTCACGACCATTGAAGAAGATGATGTAACCTCGTATGGAGATGATGTCGGTGATTTATTAGAGGGCGTGGCAGACATAGACACCATTGATACTATATTTGGAATAGCTATTGTCTACGCAGACGAAGAAAACGGAGACTGGCAATTCAGCACCAATGGTGGTCAAACATGGACCACAATGAACCAAGTGTGTCCATACAATGCCACTGTGCTCAGTTCCCAGCCATATGGTGCCAACAGAGTGCGATTTGTACCATTCACCAACTTCAACGGGTATGCCTCTTTCTCCTTCGTAGCGTGGGATCTGACCTCTGGCGAACCTTCGGGTACTTTGTCCGTAGATACGACCTCAAGTGACCCCATTACCGGAGCATTTAGCACCACACACACCAATGCTACGATTTATGTCGGACCAGTCAATGATTCTCCAGTGCTGACGCGGGGATCGCACTTGGAAATGATTTTCGAAGATGTGCCTGTGGTTCAGAATAATGGGACATTGGTTTCTGACATTGTAGACGGATTTTACTTTGATGTGGATGAAGAATCGGAAACGGGCATAGCTGTTGTTGGTGTGGATATCAGATTCGGTACCTGGGAATGGAGATGCCCGGAATCTGACTCTTGGAATGAGTTTATTGGTGATCTCATATACGGTGTGATAGTCCCCCCTCTCCCCCTGCCAGAGAAGGCAACACTCCTTGCCGGGGATTGTCTCGTGCGTTTCCTTCCCAACCTCAACTTCAACACCCTTCGAGATACCGACGGCTTTCTCCGGCTGCTCTCCGACCTACCTTTCATCACAATCCGAGGTTGGGACAACACCGGGCGCACCGAGGGACTGTCCGGACAATACGGCATTGACACCACCTACAACAATGATAGCATCACGAACGAATTCAGTTCTGAAACTGAAACAGCCATTGTGGAAGTGATTTCGGTAAACGACCTAACCGAAGTTAGGATCTCCAGCCAGGGAGACGGACTAGCCTACTCCACAGAGTACACAGAAGAACAATCCTATGTTAGGATTGTTGATCCCCCTGCTGTTTCTCTCCGAGACATGGACCATAGTCGTCTGGAGTCTGTTCGTGTTGTCGTTAGCAACTCAATTGATGCACATTCTGAAATTCTCAGATTAGAAATCCCAGTCCACATCACCAACATCCAATTTGATTCAAATACCCATGTTGCTATGGTTACTTTGGACGACAATACTACTGAGCATGTGCAGATCGTCATGAACATCTACAATGGTGAGCCTGGCTCCCGACCAAGTGAGATTGCATTTGTCACCCCACCAGGAATGAGAAGAGCTAGGATAGAAGCTTACGAAGCACTCTTGGCCTATGTTACATACCGAAATTTGAATCCAGAACCAAATAACGCAACACGTGTGATCCAGTTCTTTGTGAATGACTCTGAAGAGGTAAACTCATTGGCTTTGACAAATATCGAGATGCTTCTTCTGAACGACAATGCACCCATCTTGACCAACTATCTCAGATATCTCGATTTCACTGAAGGAGAGCTCAATCCTGTGTCAATTGTGTCAGAAAATCTCACCTTGACTGATTCCGATCACAATGAATTCTTTTTCATGACCAACGCCACGATCGAGCTGCGTCCCATTCCCGTGTCACAAGAAGAGAATGTGACTGTAGACATAAGCGAGGTATCTTCAGAATTCAACGTCACACAGGAATACGACCCACAGAGTGGAACATTGAGAATCATGGGTAATGCACCTGTGAGCGTGTACCAGGCTCTCCTTCGTACACTGGTCTACCATAACACCATTGAAGAACCACTCCCTGGAATACGGACAGTCACAATGCAAGTGTATGATGGAGATAATGCCAGTAACTTGCAGAGGGTGATGGTGAATGTGATAGTCATCAATGACCGAGCTCCGATAGTAACTACGTCCAGTTCACCGTTTCTCTTCACAGAGAGGTCACACCCTGTTGCTATTAGCGATGGATTGAGGATTAGCGATCCTGATAGCGGGAATTTCCCCATTGAGAGCATCACATTTACAATCCTCAATTTGCTAATGGAATCTGAAATCCTGAACGTGACAGACTATGGTGCAGTCTCATCCCAGTTCCAGAACCAGACCCTTACACTATCAGGTCCAGCATCTGTTGCCGACTTTCAACAAACCATTGCCACTCTAACTTACACCAATCTTGAAGAAGAGCCAGCTCCTGACCTGAGGAACATCAGTGTCGAAGCGTTTGACGGTGACTTCACTAGCACTATCGAGTACATCCAGGTTGCAATTGAACTTGTGAACGATTTACCAGTGATCGTATTCCCTGTACGAGAGACAATTGTGAACTACGTTGAAGGAAGTGGAGCAGTAGCCATTGCAGGCAATATCTCACTAGCGGACAATGACCATCCCTTGCTGCAACAGTTCACTGTCATTATTACCAACCCTCTCGATATGCCCAATGAGATCTTGAACGTTAGCATCCCACAAGGTGTCAACATCACTGCTGTGTATCAACCTGATATTGGCCTGCTTTCTCTGACCGGTGAAGCTACTTTGGAAGAATACGAGGCAGCTTTGAGGACCCTGACTTATGAAAATATCGAAGCTGATCCCGGCTTTCCAGAGACCGATCCAAGAATGATAGAGTTTGTGGCCTATGATGGCCAAAACTCTAGCACACCTGTTGAAATCTTGCTGACGTTTGAATCAGTAAATGATGCTCCCATGGTCGACTTGAATGGAGCGCCACAAGGTACTAACTTCACAACCAGATTTGTAGAAGAAGATGGACCCGTTTTACTAGCTGAACCTGATGCAGTTGTGTTTGATATCGACAATACTTCACTTTCGTACGTTCGAGTAAGAATTGAAAACTTGCTAGACGGGTCAGACGAGATTTTGAGCATTTCCGCCAACTTTTCTGAACAATTTGACCTAGCTGTGTACTCATACGAGACCGACACTGGAACCCTTCTTATTGAAGGACTGGGAGAGACTGAAAACTATCAGGCAGCTGTGCGCTCTGTTACGTATGACAACATAGCTGACGAGCCAAATTTCACGACCAGAACAATATCGTTTGTTGCAAGTGATGGATTACTTGAAAGCAACGTGCAGTTTACTAGCATTGAAATGATTCCAGTCAATGACCCCCCAAGATTGATAATTTCAGGGGGCCAGAGAACTTCCCCTCCTCCAGTGACCCCTCCACCTACAGCACCCCCTGCAACAACAGTCCAGCCATCAGTCAATGGCTCTTCTGGTGATGGAATTTCAGGATCAGGACTATCAGCATCGGGATCTGGAGTTGAACCAAATCAAGTGCCCAGTTCTGGTTCTGCTTCTGGACAAATGGCATCAGGTTCAGGTCAGAGTTTGGATCCTAGCAGTGGAATGAGTGTCAGTGGAAGCGGAATGGGACCAGTCACAACTCAGACACCAACTTCAGGCCCAGAACCCACAGTCGATCCAGACCAGGTCATTGGAAACATGACCTTTGAAGATGAAGCTGCCAACTATTCGACTTTCTACATAGAGAATTCTCTACCCGTGCCAATTGTTGACGTAGATGGAGTACTCATTGAGGATGACGATAATGGTGCTTTGGTACGTCTGCAAGTCCAGTTGGATGGGGTCTTAGATCCTGGTTATGAGACCGTGTTCTTTGATCAAAACTCACTGAGTCGGCGTCTTGTGCGTACACTGTTTCTAGCTGACCAATCTAATGGTGGTTACCTTAGCGACAATAATGCTTGTGTAAGCGGAAGTGGTGCAATGAAATTTGAAGAGATTGATATTGAGGTCACCCACACCACTCTGAGTATCTTGGACTGGGAAGAGATTGTACGAAGTTTGAGATATTGCAACTCCGACCAGCATCCCATAAATGGAACACGAACAATCACATTCCGAATCCAGGATCCGGGACTAGCTTGGAGTGAGAATCAAACCACCACAGTACAAGTGTTTGCAGTAAATGATGCCCCATTCTGCGAAACAACCACGAACATGTTCACGATCTATGAAGACACCAATATCACGATCCCCGTGCTCCAAAACTGCCAAGATCACGAAGATATGTTGACCGGCTCATCAATATTCATATTCTCTCAACCATCGCTAGGTGAAGCCATAGTAGACAATACCACTGGTGATGTAATCTTCATCCCAGCTCTCAATGACTATGGCACACGGCAGTTTTCTTACCAAGCCTGTGACTCCATTGGTGTGTGTTCCCCGCCACAGATGTTGACTGTGATAATCAACCCTGTCAATGATCCTCCCTATCCAACCGAAGATCTGACGCTGATAATACAGGAGGACACACCCATCACTGTATCTCTGAGACATCTCTTCTTCAGGGACGTTGAAGACGATCTCATTCCAAATAATCCATACCCACGTGTCGAAAGCTTTCTTTCTGGAGTAGGTCACAGTTATTCCCTTGTTCCAGGAGACAACATCAATTCATCAATGATGATAGAACCTTTCCCTAACCTAGTGGGCCCAGATGACCTGAGTCTTACAGTGTGTGATAGTGAGGGAGCATGTACAGTCATTAACGTGACAGTGATAGTCGAAAGTGAAAATGATCCTCCTGAGATCCTCATTGTCTACCCGGGTGGTACACCCCCTGCTGTGACAGATGAAGATACTCTAGTGAGTATTGATATTGTTGTCATGGATGTAGAAGATCGATCACCACTCAATGTCACAGTTGTGTCAGTGTTAAATGGAACTGCTGAACCTGATACTTCAAATCTAGGGTATGGTTTGGTTCCAGTCACAGACATCTTTCGTCAAACAATGAGCATCAGCTACATGCCCAATCTCCATTTCTATGGCGATGACATCATCACCATAGCAGCTACAGATGCTGATGGTGGATACACAGAAGCTAATATCAGTGTCTTCGTGAGATATGTAAATGATGCTCCCATATTTGGAATCACGAGACTCACAATCGTCGAAGACGACATCAGCACGTGGAGATTACCTATGGATTTGTCCGTGAGAGATCCAGAAGATGTCCTCCATGCTGGCTCCTTTTCAATCGTCGGACAAGCTTCTCTTGGAGATGTGACTTACACATTCAATGAGACCTTTTACGAAACAACCAACACTTTCCCAGCTTATGGAGTATTGACTTACTTTCCACCCGAACATTATTTCACTCCTGAAAATGAAACTGTCACTTTTACGTTACAAGCGTGTGATAACGACACTGTGACCACACCCCTTTGTACGAATGCTACCATCCATATTACCATACTCTCCGACAATGATGCACCTCACCTTCCACCTTTGAACCTTGAACTCTACGAGGACCGTGTCGGAATACTATATCTCTGGAATTTCACTTCCGATGTTGAAGATGGTCGACCTCCAATTGAAAATATCTCATTAATTGAACCATTCCCACAAAAAGGTAATGCTACCTACGACACAACCACAGGATATTTGACCTTTGTACCCTACCCGAACCAATTTGGTCTGGACTATGTCTACTACAATGCCTGCGATAGTTTGAACCACTGCAGTTCACTGAGGGGGGAGGTGGAGGTCAATATTCTCGAGGTGAACGACCCCCCAGTTGCTCTCAATTTTCAACATATTGCACGTGAAGACGATTTCGATCTGATTGGCTTCTTTGAAAACATCACAGATCTTGAAACTGAAAATCTCCGAATTGAAATTGTCAATCCAACTGACAGATCATACATGGAAGAGTGGACCACACCTCTCGGAGGTCGACTACGCGTCTACCACGCCCACCAGATCATCACCTATCTGCCCCCTGAAAACTACGTGGGACCAGACTCCTTCGTCTATGCCGTGTGCGATACGTGTGACCCTCGCAGGGACAGGGAACTGGGACGAATTGATGCTGATCCACAGTGCTTGAGACAAATTGAAGAAAATGACGGTAGTGTCCTTGACCAAGGGAATGCAGCCTTGTACATTACGTGTGCCGAAGCACAAGTGGAGATTGTTGTGGCTAACGTGAATGATGTTCCCATCATTAGCGATATATCGGGAATAACTGAGTCCCATTCCACTTTCACATTTGCTCCATTTGAAGATTCCTTGGTGCCGTCAGATCTACCAGAACAGGCGGAAGTCGGAACTTACTTCTATCAAAACATCTCTGCTTCAGTCTACGACCCAGATGACGCACAGACGTATTTTGCGATTAAAAGCGATTTGAATTTAACCCTTTACAACATCAATCCAGACACAGATATTGACGAAATGTCGCTTGTGGTTAGATCTGAGCCTGATAACGGAGTCGTGGTACCGAATGTTGTCAACGGAAGAACCAACCTCATGTACATACCCACTCCAGACTTCAGTGGATACGACCAGTTTCTCTACGAGATTTGTGACAAAGTAAGAACTGCTGAAGATACTGCACGCTGCTCTGAAGCCACAGCACGCATCTGGGTGACAAGACCTGGTCCCATGATTGAAAGTGTTGTAGCGAACGGAGCATTAATATTCCTTGACAATCAAGAACAATATTCAGATTCAAAGATTTCATCTGGTGATTCGATTACTGTCACCTTTAGAGAAGCTACCAACATGCCGCCATATGGAAGCACAACTAGGATGTTAACATCTTCTGATATCAACCAAATTTTCACTTTCGATCCTCCATTCTTCATAGATGAGATAACCCCCGAGCCGATCAGGGGTCAGTGGATGTCTGCTACAGAACTTAACCTGACCATCATGGACCCTGGCTACCCTCAACCGTTCCAATCTCAAATTGTGGATGGAGTTGAGATGATGACCGAGATTAAGATAGGGGAGTGGTCTCTCTCCATGGCAACCAACCCAGGTCCCTGTGGAGGATTTGACGCAAATGGGCAACGTATCACCAACATTAACCCCTACTGCCTCTTGAGTGCCGACCTTACCACCCTTCACTCCACAGCTGTTTCTCCCAAACTGCAAGGAGACTTCGGTCTGAAGCTGCCAGAACTTTCAAATGTTATCATCAGCAATTCTGATGTGGACGATTCTATCCTGAACAATAATTTGGACAACCAAGCCCTCTTCTTGAGATCCCAGATTGGCATCATGATCAAAGAACCTCTCTCCTACAGTCAGCTAGCTCTGTACTGCGAGAAAGACGCTTCAGAAATCATTGATGGAAGACAGATAGCCGAATCGGTTGAACTGAGTGTGGTAGGCTGTGCCAACCTGTTGAGAGATGGAACAAACGCAAATGAAATCTACGAAGATAACATTCAACTCATGCGAGAGACTTTCTTTGTCGACACTCCTAGCCAGAGGAGAAGAAGAAGAGAAGTGGACGAAATCGAGAGAGCCAGACGACAAACCTCACCAGTTACCATGGCAACCCCACAACCAATTGCTTCGGAGATTATTCTCCAAGCCAACAATCTTATGAATCCACGAATCGATCCCTTGAAGGATCCACAAGGATTTGTCGACCAGGTCTTCAGGAGCTTCAACAATGAAACTCTCGCTAGTGTTATTGAAGAAACGCTTGGTGTCTCTATAGACGCCATAATGCAATACTCCTCCACTGCAAAGCCTGTGTCAGATCCGTTCTTCTACTATGAATTTGACAATGAACTGACACCACAGATTTCAAGAGTGGAAGCAGATGATCCCGATAATTTGGATGAAACTTACGGAGATGGTGACACCATTACAATATTTTTTGATCGAAGCACAAACCAACCTTCAGTAGCCACCAGAGACGATCTCGATTTGATATTTGTGTTTGATCCACCGCTGGGAGACGACTACACAGGCGAGTGGATCTCACCCAGTGTGCTACAGATCACAATCGTTGATGCTGCTCTAAACGAAAATGTTCTGAGACCTTCCACGAATCCACCTCTCTTTAATCTCACTTTCACTCCCAACTACTTCCACACTGGCACTGCAGTGACGGTCAACAATACCGTACTACCGACTGAAACACCTTGGTGTATTGGTATCAATGTATGTGGAGCCACAACCACCACTGGATCCAGCAATCCGAGATCTGTCGGTATCTGCAACGACAATCAGATATCGTGCCGAGCGTATCAAGGTTGGACACTTTTGGAAGGGAGTTTCGGCACGGGTATGCCTCTTCCGGTTTCCGTGTTCCCGTGGTGGTGGATTATCGTTGCCATAGTGATTGTGGTAGTGATTGTGGTCATTATTATCATCATATACTTCGTGTACAGACACTACACTCACAAGGCTCAGCGTAAAGAGGCCCTCAGAGTCGTACGAAGATGGAAGAAAGATCAGTTTGCACCCGGTAAGGAACAAGAGAGGAAGGACACTGGTCCTAAGCCGTGGGTGAAGCCTCCCGGTGTCACCACCATGAGAGAAAATACTGATCCTTTCGAAACTCTGAGCAAGCTGCCAGAGGTTGTGCCACGCCCTCCTACGGCAATGAGGGAGAATGAGAACCTTCCCCCAATTCCACGGCAACCATTCAGACCACGAGAGCCAGCTAGCATTAGACCTTCAGTGACTTCCCTACCTCCGATTGCAAGTTTGCCTAGACCACAGCGGAACATCAGTGTTGGAAGTCTGGTAAGTAGATACATAGGTCTATTTTTTAGATGTGTCACACCAGGTGGGGTACCCCCCACTATAGGCTTGAGATTTGTTATAAAGATAAGAATTTCACTTTGCATTAGACTCGTACTCAAGCTCTCCCCTTTGACCTTTCTTTTCTGTAAATTGAAGGTCAAAGGAGAGAGCCTGGGTGGGTATGAGGCTACTTTGAATAGTACTATAGAAAAGTTTGTTAATTTTGTTAAGTAAGATAATTATTTTTGTTATTATTCTGTAAAATATTTGTGTTTTACTTTCAATTTCTATCTTCAATCACAGGGTCTTCCCCCTCTCTCCCAACCAACGGCGCCTAAGACACTCCCACCCATACGAGGTGGTGCTGTGGGCTATCAAGCCGGTCGTGCACTCGGGGACGGACCAGGTTCCTCCGGAGGTGTCACCATACCCGGTGCAATGATTCCCCGTCGACTACCCACGATAAACCTCCCTCAGAGTCCCACCTCCCCTCGGCCATCTCTGGGTGTGCTGGGTCCAATCCCCGAGGACAGGAAAGGAAAGGGTCCGAGCAGTGGGAAAATCTTGCCTAAGAAAGGATCCCCGCATGCGTCCTCCGAAGAGGATGTGAGTGGTGCCGAGGGTACGGGAAGTGGGACGGCCCTCTCCCCTCCTTTCTCCCCAACAAGACCTCTTCCTCCGATAGCTGGCAGACAACCTCTCCCCCCGATCGATGTCCATCGTCCTCCGATACGAAGTCCTCCCGGTCGACTGAGCCTGTCAACATCCCTCGCCGGAGGCATGCCTGCTAGACGGGGACCTGTGGACCCATTTGCCAGTGAAGCTGTAGCTCCGCTGAGCCCGACCCGTCAGACAAGTATGCCACCTACAAGTCCCGTACGTGCTCCCCTTAGTCCGATACGATCCCCTCCCTCACGTCCTTCGATAGGGAGGGCTCCGCCCACTCCATTTGGTCTCGGACCTGTGTCTCCGACAAAGAAGACGAGCCTTGTCCAACCTGTTTCACCTGGAGAGGGGTCAGAGGTCAGAACAAGCAAAGAGGATCCAGAAGAAAAGAGTGAACCATGAACCACTTAAAGGAAAAACTTAACTTTATAAACTTTGAAAAAATTTCTAGTCTTTGTAGAGGACTCTAGCTTTATTATATTATTATAGTTTGTACATTAACTTTTATTTTACTCTCTCCTAGTATAGTTAATGTATATTATTACAATTATATGCAGTCACTTAAATTTCCCACTAAGCTCGGTTTTGCGCATGCGCACAAGCCTGTCTCGTGATTGCAGAAAAAACAGGGGCGTGGTTCTATGCAAGTTGGTGATCGGATTGAAGATGGCATCCCCAGCAGTCGATCAAGGTACACAAAGCTCTACAGTGCGTTATAATTAAAAGATAGATAGTTTTTATACAATATGAACTCAATTATATATAATTTAGATAGATCTGATGTGTGGCACAGTAGTTAAAAAGCCTATATAGATGTTTGTTTAGTGATGTTTGACTCCCTGCCCACGTACTATTATTATTATTAAGTATGGATTATGAATTTACCTTATTAAACTTATACAATTGGTGTGTTTACATCCATGTAAAGATGATGGTGGTATAGACCTTGAAGAAATGGAAACTTCCGTTTCTCAAGATCCCATGTCACAAATACCTTGGCATGAGCGACCTGTTGATCAAGATGGCTCAGGACAACCACAAATGGTATGTTGTGTGACTAGTCTCCTAGCTTCTCCTAATAACTTCTAAACAGATAGCTATGTTACAGAGATGTCTTTCCAACAGACACTGCCACAGACCCAACCTAAAAAGGTCACCATTGATTCAAGTCGTGAACAGCAGAAGTTGTTGGAGATCATATTGAAAGCTGTCGTTGGTGGACACAAAGGACTGATTGAAAAAGCTCTCGAAGCTTTGGAGAAATGTGACATTCAGCAACATCCAGTTGGAACCCAAGTGCTGGATTTTATACTACAAAAGGATTCCTCTGCAAGAATTTATGTATGTCAAAAAAAAAAACCACAAAAAAAACAATAGCTGCATTCATCCATCGATATTTAATGATAATTTTGTATTATTGTACATGTAGGTCCCAGTGGAGTACAGCTGCCATTCTCCTCTTATGATTGCTTGCGAGAAAGACAGAGAAGACCTTGTAGGACTACTACTAGATAATGGAGCCTCAGCAGCTTTCAGAAACAAGGTACATAACCCACAAATTAAAGAAAAGACGAGATGTATTGCAAACATTTATACAATTTCCCAGGATAAACTCAATGCCCTCCATATTGCTTCCAAGAGAGGGAACAAGGCTATCGTTGATCTCTTACTAGCAGCTGCCTTTAGAGAAAAACGATTTGCCAAAGGCAAGAAACTCACCAGTGATCATCAGTGGATAATCAACGGGAGAAATGATAAGGTATATAATTATATCTACGGTAATAATAATTGTACCACATGCACTAAAGTTTTATACTAATTTTTTTATAGGGTTGGAATCCACTGATGTTTGCCATTGATGGAGGTCATATTGATGTCATTAGAAGATTGATTGAGACTGGCCAAGTGGATTATCTTGCAAAGACCAGGGTAGGGATATGTGACCATGTGATCATGCATGTACATGTACTCACAATATCGTGCATGCATGCACAATCATGATATGTATGTCAAGTATGTCGAGTATGCACACATGTACCGTCATGGCATGTTAGCTAGCATAATTTATATCATTCATACTCACATGCAGATGATGTATTAAAAGTCACCAATGTCCATACAATTTTTACACATACACACAGAAACAGTGGAACATTCTCCATATTGCATGTAGACAGCCTAACATTGAGTGTGTGAAAGAAGTCTTTTCTCTCACTGAGAACAACCCTGATCTAGCTACAAAATTGGTTCCTGCTATAGACAAGGTAGATAATTGCTTGAGGATCAGTATGTATCCTTAGTGGTTGTATAGTGACTATTCACATGATTGTCACATGATTACAGGGTGGGTGGAATCTACTCCATCATGGTTCTGCTAACACAAAGAACAAGGAGATACTGAAATGGCTACTGACTAATATCAGTGAAGAAAACCTCACCTCACTGATCAACCAACAAAACAAGGTACGTGAGAAACTCAGATCTACTGAAGGGAAATGGTGACATGTTAGCCTCGTACCCAGGCCACTCCCTCTTTTTAGTGTTTCAATTTTTAGCATGAAACACTAAAAAGAGGGAGTGGCCTGGGTACGAGGCTAGTTACACGTATTGATTGAACACGGTACTAAAGTGATAAGTTGAACTGATATAATCCCTGTCTCTTCTCTCTTGTGCCATAGGTTGGTTACACCCCTCTTTTGACTGCCTGTGAGTATCAGAATACAGAAGCTGTAAGGTTGCTCCTTGATAAAGAAGCAGATGTGACATTGTGTGCAATGGATGGTCTTGATGACCCAGAAGGCAAAAAAAGTGGCCTCCATATTGCTGCTATCCATGATGCTAGAGAAATTACTGAGCTACTTCTTGAGAAAAAGTGCCCAGTAGACACAAAAGATTCAGAGGTGGGCCTTAAATAAATTTAAAAACTTCTCTGTCAGTTGTTGAGTCATATTCTATAGTCCTTAATTAATTTGTTTTTTTATACCGTGCAGGGTAATTCAGCTCTCCATGTTGCTTTCAAAAAGTCCAGCTTTGAAGTTATAGCCATCTTGAGGCAGAAAGATGATGGCAAACTGGAAGCACTCACCAACAAGGTTTGTGTGTACACATATGCTTGTTTACATAGCTTGAACCACAATACTGTAACATACACATGTACTGTAACCATGGCTACATGTTGTATAATTATGTATACTATTCATGGTCGATAGGATAGGAGATAATGTATTCATAGCTGATAACAATTCTGATAACGATATTCATTGTGTGACATATTATAGACAATAATGCTTTTTCTTTAGGCTGGGAAACTAGCAAGAAACATTACACCTGATGACAGTAAGTAATAGCTACAAACAATGTTAAAATTATTATATAAATTTTATTTTGATCTTCTCTCATTTCAGTAATCCCTCCCGAAATCAAGAAACGTGGCAAAGAAGCCATCGACTTGTACAAGAAAGCTTTGAAGGAAGGAAAGAAGAAAATTCCTCGTTGCAATCTGCTGATCCTCGGACAAGAACGCGTCGGAAAGACAAGCGTTTATCGCCTTCTTGTTGGTTTGGGATTCAAAGCTGACCAACAGCCAACAAAGGGAATTGATAATAATGATGTCGACACTCTAGACAAGCGCTGTGTGGACATTAAACACTGGAAAGAGAGAAAGGAAGAGGAACAAATGAAGCAAAGCGAGAAGCAGTTTGCTAAAGGAGTAGCAAATGAATTGCATGACACGCTTCCACAAAAGAAAGGTCCAAGAAAAATTCTCCCAGTTTACCAAGATCAGCTTATGAGGGAGATCCAAAATGTGGAGAGAGAGATTAAGCTTAAGAAAGAAGAGGCAGAAATTAAGCGCAAGAAAGAGGAGGCATCTAGACAAGCAGTCGAGGAACTAACAAACAATCTGCAATCACTAGAAATTAGCCATCCTACAGTCCAACCTGTCGAACATCAGGCTCCTCCAATCCAATCCACAGCTCCAATTGTACCCCAAACTCCAATTAAAGATGATCCTAAACCTAGGCTACCACCTCAAACAGGTCCTACAGAAAGTGATTCCGTTACACGTCAAGAACCTACCCCTAAGGTAGTTCAACAACCAACGAAACCTGCATCCACTGAACATCCACCACAAGAAGCCAGTGCAGCTGTTACTGAAGAGCCAATTACACAACCTGAACGTGTTCAAGCAGAAGAACTTCAAACCCGTACGTTTGAGCCAAGGGTCAATCGAAAACATTGCCACTCCATAAACCAGGAGTTGAAGTCAGGAAAGAAGCAAGTGAAAGAAGAGCCGTCTCTGATTCTCAACACTCTCGACTTCGCTGGTCAACCGGAGTACCGTCCCATGCATCACTGCTTCATCACAAGACGAGGAATGTACCTGGTCGTTTTCAACCTCCAAGATATGGTGAATGACGGCGGGCTCACTAAAATTTCACTGGAGGAGATTCGCTACTGGATTCACTCAATCCACGCCCACATCTACCCTCCTGATAAAAGCGAAAGAGGTAAAGATGAAAAAATGAGGCGAATTTGTCTGGTAGGCACTCACAGAGCACCAAAGAATCTCAAGCAAGGCCGAGAAATCACCAAAGATGAGCTGAAGGCAATTGATAATCTACTGAGGAAAGAACTTCTCTCAGACGACAGATGTGTGGATCATATTCACTGCATGGAAGGAAGCAAGTG
Source organism: Tethya wilhelma (assembly GCA_964030475.1). NCBI lineage: Eukaryota > Metazoa > Porifera > Demospongiae > Tethyida > Tethyidae > Tethya > Tethya wilhelma. The sequence continues at coordinate 4,987,880 of CAXIPT010000002.1, read as the reverse complement.
GATTTTTGTGGCTGTGGAGAACTCCATTGATGGTAAAAAAGATGACGATCGAACCAATAGTGGTGCCAGTCTCCTTCAAAAGCAGTTGGGAGACATTTCCGAACATCTTGCCTTTCTCCAAGAAGATTACCCAATTGTCTGGCTCCAGTTTGAGTCAGAGCTAATGCGTCAAAGGGAGTATCGCAAGAATCCAGAAAGATCCGAGTCCATGGTGATTAGCTTAGGAGAGCTACAAAGCTGGGCTCTTTATCAAGGGATTACATCTCCTGAAGCTCAAAATGTCGCTTTCCAGTTTTTCCATGACACTGGAAGAATTGTGTATCTCAGTAAGTAGATATTTTTGTGAAATAATATCATTTTTATTATAATCATTGTACATGCTATTTCACAGAGCAAACACCTACCTTGTTTCTAAATGAGGAGGAATGCCAACAACTTACTGATCTGGTGATTCTCGATCCAGCCTGGTTGATCAAGGTCATGAAGGTCATCTTTGAGATGGACCAGTCATTCAAAGGAGTTCCTGGAAGAATGGTTCAACAGCTACTCACCTGCGGGATTGCCTCATCCTCATTGCTAAAGGCCTGTTGGAAGAAGTTCACCGATACTGGTCCAGCATCCTTCAAGCAGCTGTGTCTAATGTTGCAAGCTAATTGCCTCATTTATCCAGTGCCTAGCCTGTCAATCTCCGAGTCTTGTCCACAAAAAGCCGAGACTGATCCTCTACCAGCAGGTGACAGTCCGCCTCTTGCAGCTCCTACTCGAAGTCAAACAGGTCCTGAAGCTACAGCAGCTGATGAAAAAGAAAGCTTCTTCCTTGTTCCATCCAAGCTTCCTGAAAAGCCAACCAAAGATCCTAAACTTGGTGGCAAATCACAGTGGATTGAGTTCTACTTCGACTTTCAAAAGTTTCTTCCAAATGAGATTTACCACCGCCTCATCTGCCTCATGCTGGCTGTTTCTGAAAGCACTAAGAAGCCTACTGGCAAGAGGAAGAAAAATATATTCTACTCCACATGTTGTCAGTTTTACAATATTGATGGTTGCAAATGGAAGATCGAGTTGGAAAAAGATTTATATATGCTGAAAGTATCTGTTCTGTAAGTTTCTCAATCTAATTTAATGCAAAAAAAATGCATTATTCTTCCAATATATAGGTCAAAAAGTGACAAAATACCTCCAAGCTACTTTATCAAAAAGGTGCACACAGAATACCTTCTAAAAATCTGCCAAGCCAGTCACCTCCAAGGTCTGGAGTACTATGGCGGTCCCTTTGTGAAGTGTGCTAATTGTGGAGAGGAAGAAATAGTGGAGTATGTTGGGTATGCTCATGGAGAACCTCAAAAACCACCTTGTGATGATTTGGAGTGTACACAATGTGACAAAAAGCATGCAGATATCAATGAGCTTTTGAAACCGAAGGTATATGGATACAATAATTCATCACAATTTTTGATGGTCTATATATTCTGCAGGTATCAACTGAGCCCAGTGAGCCAACGATGACTACTGCAGTTGGAAGCAGTGACTCACCAGAGAGAAGCAGAGTGTCACGCTCACTAGTGGAAGTAGACTCTTCTAATCCTGTTGAACAAGATGGTAGCCGGACCACTCAAGATACCAAGGTATAAGCTAAAAGTCTGATCGATAAATGTTATCATGTGTATGTCACTATAATATTATGTACAGCTACCACCAACCACTGCTTCAGCAAAAGACAGAGCTATTCCCTCAATTCCTTCAACTCAGCCTTCGAGCTCGAAGCCACCTACTCTCAAAACGCTGACCATCATCAAGTGGAAGGACGAAAAGGGAGTACCACAGAAATCACTTCGTATTATAGGTACTGTGAGTCCAAAATGGAGAGAGGCTGGAAGAATGCTTGAAATTGAGGGACCAAATCTTGAAACCATCTCCATGAAACATCGAGAGAATCCTGTTGAATGTTGTTGTGAGATCTTCACCATGTGGCTGGATGGTGCTTGTTCAGATGACTACCCAGTGAGGTGGGCTGGACTGACAGAGTTACTAGTTGATCTGCAACTCCAGCATGTAGCTGATAACCTACAAAAAGCACTAAACATTAATAAGGTCTAGTGTATTTATCGAACTTTTGTGAAATTAATAATTTAAAAAGGGGGCGTGACTAGAATTCTAGAAACGTACATGGTAACAAAAAAAAAAAACGTCACAAAGGTCAATAAACGTTAGAAAACGTCACGCATTTTGAGTGGGCGATGCGCGATCGCGCTCAGCGCAGTTATATAGTTATAATAAAATCAGAGGAGGTTGCAAGTGCGCAATTAGAGATCGCGCGGATAACGTTGATTGCTTAAAAATTGCTGAGTCAGCGATCCTTTTCTGCCTGATCAGCATTTATTCTCCGTGTACTGCAGGTATACCTCCGTAAATATTGCTGAATCAGCAGTAAAAGATCGCTGATTCAGCAGTTATTTTAGCAATCAACGTTATTCACGTGATCTCTAATTGCTTGCTTGCAACCTCCTAAAGTCTTGAGAGGGGAGGGGTCCAGTAACTGAGACATGCATATGGCCACGCAGAAGCACACTACATGTGTAAATCCTAGCTCCACCATGACTTCAAGTCAGAGCGACTGTGTAGTGAAAGCATCCAATGAATCTGTTAGATATCAGGTGTTTGTTCAAAAGTTTTCTCGTCTAGTGAAAGCAGTGAGTTCAGTTGTTGTGGAATTTGCTGTAAATGCTCTTTCAAAATCTTTAATCTCAGAGAATAACAAAATCGAAGCAGAGAATCACTATGTTGAGAAATATGAAAGGGCAAGCAAACTCATGAGTCAGATCCTACCCAAAATCCAGGATAGTGGTGTTCACTTTGATGATTTTGTTGATATCCTTCAAGAATTGAACCTTGCCAACCTTGCTTGTGAGCTTAAAAGGGCAGTCTATCCCCAACCATTGGCTGAAATCACCACAAGCAGTAGTGTACCTGGAGCCTCGTTGGACTTTGAAGTTCGTAAAAAAGAATCAGCCAAGCAGCAGCCGGATGCAATCCAGTGTCAAGATTTTCGCTGTCCTTGTGGACAATGTAGTCTTCAATCATATCTCAAAGATAGGTCGAAATGCCCTGTAGTGCAGAAGGGTCTCTTTCCATACCTCAATCGTAGCCATCTGAGTAAAGGTGATGAAAAAAAACTAGTGACTCAGCTGATCCATGATGCAAATAGTACAATTCGTGAGTTTCAAAGGTTTACGGCCAGTGTTTTCAGGGCATTGAAAGGAAAACCAGTTAAAGAGATTATATCAACCATTTTTTGTTCTGCCATTGAAGGTTTGCCAAAGCCAATTCAAGATATACATGGTGATGAATTGAAAAGGATCACATCAGTACCTGAAATCAAAACTTTTCTTATTCATCACAAGTACATTTCCTTCATCAATTATAGAATCCTGGAAGATTTAATTGAAGAGCATTGTACTCGTGAAGATCATGACTGTAAAGAACTAAAATGTCACGAGCAAGGTAGTCTAAATGACTACACTACAAAATTCCACGATTTCTGTAGACGTAATGTTTTTGAAGTGCCTACAAGCATCCTAGACTCGTCTTCCACTAGTGCAGATCATGTACTTGTGGTTAAAGTTATCAGTCAAATGTGGTTTAGTGAAAAAAAGTTACCTACATGTGATGTTGCTACACCCAACACTCCTTTTACCATGAATGACGTGCTGGCTGTTGGAAGTAAGATATCAGAAGTAATCAAACTTGATCCAGCCTGTCTTCATCTGCTTGATGTTAGTGATGGCTGTTTACAGCTACTGTTTTCAATTTTACCATGCCGAGAAGCTCCCATTTTCCCTCTCACTACTTCACAACTGAGTGAGTTGATACACCATGGTATTATTGTCATATACCAGCCAAGACCACAACTGCCAACCAAAGATCAAGACACAGCTGGGGGTCAATCCCATAAGGAGACCCCTGATAATGAGAGTGAGACCCCTCCAATTCCACCCCCTGATGACAGTGAGACCCCTCCAATTCCACCCCCTGATAACAGTGAGACCCCTCCAATTCCATGTGTACCCTCTGACGACAGTTCACAAGTACCCTGGATTGGGCAACCTGATTCAGGGCCACAAAAAAAGGTATATATACATTTTCTCCTTTCAAATTAAGTCATGCATGCCAATAATTATTGTGATCATGTCATTCCAGCAGGTACTAAAGATGCAACCTAAAATGGTTGATGCAAGTTTTGGTGGTAGCAGTATGGATTCAAATCCTGGAACTGGTGTGATTTAAGGTTAGTGTAAATTGCGTGGGCGGACATTTTTTAAAATTCATCAAAAATAACATGAACATGATCTTCTCACCTCCATAAAGTTAGCTGCGCTGTTTTTGTTCACTGTAGAAGCTTTTTTCTAGGTGTACGTCTGGTAAAGATCGTTTGTTTTTTTTGCTCTGCAACCCGCGAAGGTTAGCGCGGGGCTCACGTGTTGGTTATGATATGATGTAATATTTAATGGTTATTAAAAGTTATTGTGAACCACGTGTAGTTGCTAAATGTTAGCGCATGCGCAAAGTGATAGATATTTTGAACTTCGAACTTTATTTCAAATTCACCACGTGACTTTTTAGAGAAATTATATCATATGATTATATTACTATTCTGCAAGTATCGCAGGCTCTACTGTTTATACAGAGATCTGAAGTAAGTGAAAATAGTTGATAAAGTCTATTAAAGATGCGCATGTCATAGCTATAAACTAATAGATCAAGTCCTGTCACACTCTCCGAGAGTCAAGTCATTACAGGGTATACATTATACAGGGTTGTACATTTGTGTTGTTACGCTAAAAATTTATTTTACTGTGAACCTAAAATTTATTGAGTGGCCCAGCTAAAGGCTCAACTATAGCTGTGTGTGTGATTGTTGAAATCTACTGTGTAATGTCTTTCTGTATTTCTAGTTATTCTAAAAGATGCCCACTACATGCTGCATTGCATCATATAGTCTCGTGCCCAGACCCCACCCTCGCACAAGCGCGAGGAAAAAGGGGTCTGGTACGCTACGTCCAAATTCTTGGTTCTTGCTGAGTCAGCATTCATGAAAACGTGCAAGCCAATCAGATTGCAGAATTCAAGGTGTCACATGATGTTCAATAGAAGTGCGCGTGATTGTCATACAGTGTCTAGCAAGACTTTAGTCCAGTTTTATTCGAAGATCTTTGCTTACCAACTTCACGCTTGTGGTGAATTTCCTTCTGCCGCTTAGTGCCAGCACTGATTTCTGATTCAAGGTCGTTTTGTATAGTTTTCAAGTTCTCTGGATTGTCCGTGCCATAATTGTGTAGCTCAGACATACTAGTGGCATTTGTCACGAACAAAAGGACTATGAGATGGCAGCTAAGTATGCAGATCTTCTAACTTTTTCATGACAAATACTGAAAATACACTCAGGGACTACCACGTGATGCGCGTAGTACAAAGCCATGCACGGTCACATGATATATCTGTCTGATGCTGACTCAGCAGAACCAAGAAATTGGACGTAGCGTACCAGACTCTCTTTCTCCTTGGAGAATGGGTGGAGTCTGGGGACGACTAGTCTGGTGCCCAGACCCTTTCCAATTATTAGTAGGTGGGACAGGAAGGGGGAGGAGAAAGAAAGGAAAGGAAAGGGTCTGGCAAAAGCCTGGCCTAGTGTGGATCGCTGGAATGCAATTAAAGGTTCACAGAAGCCATGTGCTACAACCACAACACAACCACTAAATAAACAGTTTGCACATGGCGCATACCTGCATGTGGTTAGTTGTAAACCACTACTACGTAATTTTGGTTACAACAGCTTTAATCTTGCCGTGCTACTGAGGTCTAAGCTTTTGCCAGACCCTTTCCTTTCCTTTCTTTCTCCTCCCCCTTCCTGTCCTGCCTACTAATAATTGGAAAGGGTCTGGGCACCAGACAATAATAGTACCTTACCAACCATCTAGCGTTGTAATGGGTTGTTTTTGTTGGTGTTACCTAGTTAGGAGGGGTTGGTCCCAGAATGTCAAATCTCAAAACGTCTAATCCCAAATTGTCCAAATCTATAGGTTTGGTAACGTTTCGGCTACAGTCATTTCGCCTACGTTACATTATGCCTACCGGAAGTCAGAGTATCAATTGGTCTACATGTTTTCAAGTGGAGGTGCATTAAAAACTGTGATGCATGTGTGAGTGCACAAAGACAAGGCCCTGGGCCTAAGGACTAAGAAAATAGAGTTACTAAGATCAAGCATTGTTCTTACACTGAGAGACTATCAAGATACTGGAAAAATTCGTGAAGTGAAACTGTCAAACCACTGACAATCATGATCATGGGGAGTTAGAGCTAAGTTTTTGTTACAGTCCTTGTAATAAGCCAGCAATAAGCTACCAAAAAACTGAAAGAANGCCGGTAAATGCGACAGTATTTGTGGAAAATATCAACGACTCTCCACAGTTGGACCTAAACGAACACATGGTCGATATAAACAACTTTGTGTCGTACACAGAAGGTCATAGTCCACTTGTACTAGCCAATGACTCCGCCCTCAGACTGATCGACAATGATAACACGACCCTCCAGGGTGCTAGGATCATTCTTGTAAATGCTCCAGATGCTGATTTTGAGGTGCTCAATGCAACAGTTGAAGGTACTAACATTACACAGTTTTACGATAACTCCTCCTACATCCTGTACCTCAGAGGAAATGACACCGTGGAAACGTATGCCGAGGTTTTAGGGACAGTTAGCTACACAAACTTGTACGCAAATCCCGGAAACCCAAGCGAACGAGAAAGACAGGTTTATTTCTACGTTACCGATGGTAATAGTGAGAGTATGGTTGCCATAGCCTACATATCGTTCGCAGGTGTCAATAATCGACCTCACGTGGACCTAAATGGAGATGAACTGGGTGTCAATTTCACAGCTATCTTTACAGAGGAGGAAGAACCTGTTAATATTGTTGCCCCTGATATGATTATTCATGATGAGGATAATCAGACACTTGCTTATGTCACAGCCCAGATTCTCGATCCTATGGATTTTGGGTACGAATTTCTCGAAGTGAGCAACATCACCCTGTCTCGAGTCTTGGAATCAAACTCGTACGCTCAAGATAAAGTTGTTGTAATCACAAACCTCATTCCAAACATGACATTTGACATGCTAACGTCCACACTAACGGTCCGAGGTCTGGACACTGTTGAAGAATACATGCTGGTCTTGCAAAGCATTACTTACAACAACTTAGCAGACGAACCTGTGCCAATGTGTCGTACAGTGGAGTTCATTGCCAATGATGGCGACCTTGATAGCGAGCCTGTCCACACAGAAGTGTGTATAGAACTTGTGAACGACTCGCCAAGATTCAACACCACTGTCGAAGAAGTTTACAGCCCGTTGATTTTGGAGGATGAAGTTGATAGCGTTGGTATCCCTGTGTTTATGTTTGCTCTCGAACTCTTGGAAGATGACGACATGTTCCCACCCCCCAGGAAGGGAATTGCAATCATTTCCGCCGACTCTGAGAATGGAAGATGGGAATTCAGGACTAGAGGTTCGGTCACTTGGCGCGACATTCGTCCCGATATCAACACCACATCGGCACTACTCTTGCGAGCAGAGGCCACGCAAGAGGACTACATCCGATTCATCCCCAGAGCCAACTTTAACGGAAACGCTTCTGTTACTTTTGTAGCTTGGGATGCTAGTGATGGTATGCCGAGTGGAGAACCAAGAAGTGCAATATCGCGGAGCAATATTGACCCTTTCAGTGACGACAGTCGTACCATGGTGCTGAGGATAGTACCAGTGAATGATGCTCCGATTCTCGATCCTGACGTTGAGCCACAGATGACCGATATTCTTGAAGATGATGTTGTTGAGAGAGAGTCACTAGGAGACGATGTAGCGCTATTTTTAGCAGCACTGGTCCAAGACTATGATGTAATGGATATTAATGACCATGAATTTGGTATAGCAGTGATAGGAGTGAACACTGACGACGGGTATTGGCAGTTTTCGACAGACGCAGGAACAAATTGGACCAACTTGACTTCTCCCTCTACCGAGAGTGCAGTTGTTCTCGGAACCAGACCAGAAGGCTGGAATAGAATCCGTTTTGTGCCTAATCCCGACTACAATGGAGCATCCTCGTTCCTATACAAGCTGTGGGATAGGAATGTGACATGGCCTAGCGGTGAAACAGGTGTGAACACAAACACAGATTCCATAACCGGGACATTCAGTGTCCTTTCCACGACTGCTCATGTCACTATTGAACCTGTCAATGATTCGCCAGTCTTACGAGGTCACACGACACTCGATCCGATCAATGAAGACCGAATCCCGAGTATCAATTCCGGTACTTTTGTGAGAAACATCCTCAGTAGTGTATTCACAGACATTGATGGAACCGGACTCGGACTGGCTGTGTTGTATGTTGATCGTCGGAATGGGGAATGGCAGTATACATGTGAACTGGGAGCAGCTGTAAGGTGGCGTGTGTTCCGAGGCCAACAGCTCTCGTTTGATTCCTTATTTGGTCCCATATCGCAAGTTGCTCCGCCCAATCCTAACGAATTCAGAGCCACACTTCTCGATAGCGAGTGTAGAATTCGCTTCTTACCCAATCCCAACTTCAACACAGAATACAACCTTGATGGATCTCGTAGAAGTGTTGGGGACACCCCTTTCATTTCCATACGAGCCTGGGACCAGACATCGGGATCCAGTCTGGACGAGGGTGTGGACACAACTTCCATTCCTGATGATCACACGAACGCATTCAGTCTTGCCATCATGAATGCAACAATTTCCGTTCTGTCCGATAATGATGTACCTGTGTTGAACTTGAATGGGGAATTCCCTGATTATCCTGCAACCTATATCGAACCTGTTCCACCAGAAAGACAGGTCATACCAGTTCCTATCGTCAGTCAATCCGGTTTGACAATCGTAGATGTCGACAATGCTTCTCTAGCTTCTGCAACAGTGTTCTTCCAGCTCTACGATGGAGCCAATGAAAGTCTCACCTTAGATACAAGTGGTACCACCTTGAACTACACCACACAGACCATCCAACAGGGTGGAAGGGACTTGTATTTGCTTACAATCTCACCTGCTAACGGACCCTCTGCTCCCCTTGGTGAATTCCAAGCCGTCCTTCGAACTGTCCACTATCTCAATTCGGCCGAAGAACCAAATACCGCTGATCGTTTGGTGACTTTCACCGTCAGTGATGGACTTGGTTTTACCTCTCCCTCTCCTGTTGCTAGGGTATCCATTGAACTTGTTAACGACCCCCCACAGTTGGATCTCGCTAGAAACTGGCCCGACAGCTACCTGTTTGTCTCGTACCGTGAGGGAGAAGGGTCAAAGGTCCTTTTGATGGAGAACACGACCCTCGTAGATTTTGACGACACGGTCCTGGAATCAGCCCGGGTAAGGATCATGTCCCCACCTGATATGAATCACGAGATCCTCAATGCTACTGACGCTGGTACTAATATCACCGTGGTTTCGAGTGGCTATGAACTCTTTTTCCAAGGACCGGCAAGCATTGACGACTTTTTGCAAGTGATTTTGACGACCAGTTATGAAAATACGTTTGCCGAACCTGGTGACCCATCGAGCTTAAATCGTACTATCGAGTTTGTGGTCAATGACGGGCGGGATGATAGCATTCCGGCACTAGTTTATCTGTTTTTCACTGCCGTCAACAACCGACCGTTCTTGGACCTCAACGGACCACAACCGGGCATTGATTTCACAGCTACCTTTAGAGAAGAGGAAGGACCAGTAGCTATTGTCTCACGCTCCACCATCTTGGAAGATATTGACAATGAAACTCTAGCTTTCATCGAGGTCACCATCACAAATCCTCGCGATGAAGGAATGGAGGTTCTATTTGTCGAAGATGTGACTGAAACAAGTGCTCCTCTTGAGAGCAGACATGTGACATTCTACAACTATCGTCCGCAGCAGTATTTCAATTCCAGTACATACACACTCAGGATCTACGGTCTGGAATCAGTGTATGAGTTCCAAGAAGTTCTCAAGACTCTGAAATATGACAACTTGGCAGACGAACCAAATTCTGAAACCCGTATCGTACAATTCCTAGTCCACGATGGTCACCTAAGCCGATCTGGTGTCTACAGCAATGTTCGTATCATGAATATTAATGACTCTCCATACTTCAATAGCTCGGCTCCACTCTTTCAGCCAGTAATAGTGGAAGATGTGTCTGACCTAATGAACCCAGGATGGTCTGTGGAGGAACTAACTGGCTCGCAACTCATTCTGGATGATGATTTCAATTCCATGACAGGCATTGCTATAGTGGAATTGGAATCAGACAATGGATACTGGGAAGTGACGTGGGATTATACCACTGATGTTCCATTCCCATCTTCCGGTTCTGGAGCATCTGGAGATGTGTCTAGTGGAAGTGCACAGAATATGACAACACCGGAACCAGACTCCCTACAGCCTGTTTTCAGTGGTTTGGAACCAGCGAGTGGGGATGGGACTGGTTCAACACCTGATATTCCATTTAGTGGTAGCGGCAATGAAGAAACAACAACAGGTATACCTGCTGCAACAACAGAGGTGCCTACCGTTTCTTCTTCAGGTTCTGGAATGATATCCTCCATCTTGTCTGGAATAGGATCCGGACTAATGTCCTCTGGATCAGGATTGGGATCAGGCTCTGCTGTATCAGGATCTGGAATAGAACCTCCAACAACTCCCGTCGCTACTGACCCACCACCACCAAAATGTGCTCCAATTTCACGACCAACTTCACCTCCACTTGTGCCTACATTTTATGCAACCTGGCAACAGTTGCCTAGCAACACTAATGTGGCTATGGCAACATTATTGCAAGCAGATGGGGAGAGAACTCGTATAAGATTTGTACCAAATGAACACTTTAATGGTCAAGCTTCGTTCAGTTTTGTAGCCTGGGATGTTAGCAACGGTCTTAGCAACGGTGAAGTTACCAATGCTACATCTACGTCCAATACTGATCCATACAGTTCCGAATATGTGACCATTAGCGTCGAAATTGAACCAATAAATGATGCGCCACTTCTCTCAAATTTGACCTTTAACCTCACGACCATTGAAGAAGATGATGTAACCTCGTATGGAGATGATGTCGGTGATTTATTAGAGGGCGTGGCAGACATAGACACCATTGATACTATATTTGGAATAGCTATTGTCTACGCAGACGAAGAAAACGGAGACTGGCAATTCAGCACCAATGGTGGTCAAACATGGACCACAATGAACCAAGTGTGTCCATACAATGCCACTGTGCTCAGTTCCCAGCCATATGGTGCCAACAGAGTGCGATTTGTACCATTCACCAACTTCAACGGGTATGCCTCTTTCTCCTTCGTAGCGTGGGATCTGACCTCTGGCGAACCTTCGGGTACTTTGTCCGTAGATACGACCTCAAGTGACCCCATTACCGGAGCATTTAGCACCACACACACCAATGCTACGATTTATGTCGGACCAGTCAATGATTCTCCAGTGCTGACGCGGGGATCGCACTTGGAAATGATTTTCGAAGATGTGCCTGTGGTTCAGAATAATGGGACATTGGTTTCTGACATTGTAGACGGATTTTACTTTGATGTGGATGAAGAATCGGAAACGGGCATAGCTGTTGTTGGTGTGGATATCAGATTCGGTACCTGGGAATGGAGATGCCCGGAATCTGACTCTTGGAATGAGTTTATTGGTGATCTCATATACGGTGTGATAGTCCCCCCTCTCCCCCTGCCAGAGAAGGCAACACTCCTTGCCGGGGATTGTCTCGTGCGTTTCCTTCCCAACCTCAACTTCAACACCCTTCGAGATACCGACGGCTTTCTCCGGCTGCTCTCCGACCTACCTTTCATCACAATCCGAGGTTGGGACAACACCGGGCGCACCGAGGGACTGTCCGGACAATACGGCATTGACACCACCTACAACAATGATAGCATCACGAACGAATTCAGTTCTGAAACTGAAACAGCCATTGTGGAAGTGATTTCGGTAAACGACCTAACCGAAGTTAGGATCTCCAGCCAGGGAGACGGACTAGCCTACTCCACAGAGTACACAGAAGAACAATCCTATGTTAGGATTGTTGATCCCCCTGCTGTTTCTCTCCGAGACATGGACCATAGTCGTCTGGAGTCTGTTCGTGTTGTCGTTAGCAACTCAATTGATGCACATTCTGAAATTCTCAGATTAGAAATCCCAGTCCACATCACCAACATCCAATTTGATTCAAATACCCATGTTGCTATGGTTACTTTGGACGACAATACTACTGAGCATGTGCAGATCGTCATGAACATCTACAATGGTGAGCCTGGCTCCCGACCAAGTGAGATTGCATTTGTCACCCCACCAGGAATGAGAAGAGCTAGGATAGAAGCTTACGANTCAATGGAACACCAGAAGGTCCCTGGTGACTGCTGTCGTCAGATCTTTATCATGTGGTTAGAGGGTGCCTGTACCAAAGAGTACCCTGTGTCATGGGCTGGCATGAACACATTGCTAGTAGATCTGGAAGTTCTACATCTAGCCCAAAACCTGAAACAAGCATTGGCATCTTAAAATTATAATTATGTGTTGTGAATACTATTGTTTGTTAGTCTTTAGTTTATTAACTATTAATAATTTTAAAACTCAACATCCGGCCTAAACTAGCATGTGCATCAAACGTGATCCATTCAGGGGTGGGGCTAATGAAGAAGAATGGACGATTTTGAAGGTTCACTGATTCAAACCGGCCTAGATGATGACAGTTCGGATGAAATAGACTTAGCAGAGACACCAGAAATCGGTATGTAGTTAAAACTATACCTCTATCAAGTTTTTTTTTTGTTTTTTTTTACAAACCTAAAATTTCTACGTGTAGCCTACAATGTTGATACTGAAACAGATCTAGATGATTCTAGTGAAATATTCACCTCTGACTCAGATTCTGTAAGTCACAATGTCCACCTACAAGGTCTAATTATAGCTCAGTTATATTGCCAGCAGCAAAAATAGAGCAAATGAACAATTACATAATTTTACTGCTGCATGCACTGCTGATGCTATGATTCAATGTACGTTCTACTATTGATTTGATTTTCAGCAGTTGGAGGTTAGGGATATGATAAAACCACCACCACCAAAGCGACCTAAACTGCACACCACAACCAAAAGTACTAGTGAACTAGGACTGAGACTCCAGAGTGTTGTCTTGAAATCTGTTCTTAGCGGTCACACAGAACCAATCGAGAGAGCTGTTCAGACATCACATCATTTAGCTTATCATGAAGATGGGCGATCTGCTACCACATGGCTGTTGGACTATTTGGCACAGAAACTTAATGTTTCTAATGTAAGAATCTTATAGTATAGCTCAAAAAATAATGAGACTAATTTTGCGCCTGACCAGTGTTGATTTATGTATGACTGTGGATAATCATCAAGGTCCCAGTGGAGTACAGCTGCCATTCTCCCCTTATGATTGCTTGTGAGAAAGAGCGAAAAGATATTGTGGAACTACTGCTGAATGGTGGAGCCTCAGCAGCTTTCAGAAACAAGGTAAAGTACATTTGTTATGATAGAATTGGTGCATCGTACTTTAACCTTGACTGTAACATTGTTTTGGTAGAATAACATGACTGCTCTTCACATTGCTTGTAACAAGGGAAATATAGAGATTGTTGAACTCTTGCTAAATGCTGCAAGTAGGCAAAAAATCTTCTCCAATCAAAAGAAAGACCCCAGCCATGGTGACTGTCCATGGATGATTAATAGCAGAAATCAAAGGGTATAATTATTATTATAATATTATTGAAACACATTGTCACTGTGGTGTCTCATTCAATTTAGGGATGGACTCCCCTGATGTTTGCCATCAAAGGAGGCCACGTTGACATTGTCAATAGACTGCTACAAACTGGCCTGGTTAAGTATGAAGCAACAAGCAGGGTATGTACATTTTCATAGATACGCCAGTTATTATTAACTTTGATTATTGCTTTGTCATAATTATGTGCCTATAATTATTGTCCTGTGAATGGACTCATACAGAAAGGGAGCAATGTCCTCCACTTTGCCTGTAGAGGTTCTAGCCTCGAATGCTTTAATGCAGTCTTTGCTCACTACAAAAATGTCAAGGCATATCCTGAATTGATACCAGCCACAGACAAAGTAAGTCGGCAATGTCACACATTTCATTCATTGGCAATGAATATACCTTTGTTCAATATGGTCCATATTACAATGATCATGTAGAATGGGTGGAATGTCATACACCATGCTAGTGCTAGCAGAAATGTGAAGATATTGGAGCAGTTACTTAGTCTACTCAGTGAAGAGGACCGCACAAACTCATCAACCAACAAAACAAGGTATAATACTCATACTTTGTAAAGTTGATTATAAAAATTATATTCTGTTACTCTATTTCATTGCAACTGCATGATTTAATTTAGGCTGGCTATACCCCAGTGATGACCGCTACTGAGTATCATTGTAAACATGCCATAGGGCCTCTCATTGCTCATGGTGCCGACATATCTGTGTGTGAGGGGAAGAGCAGTCTTCACATTGCTGCCATACATGATACCAAAGACATAGCTGAGCTACTTCTAGACAAGGAATGTCCAATGGATGTCCAAGATTATGAGGTGTGCTTTGTAATTTTGAATTCATGTATTATTATAATCTTTTTCAGGATATACTTATTAATGTCTTATAGGGTAATTCAGCACTCCATGTTGCAAGTAAGAAATCTAGCATCGGAGTAATAACCATCTTGAGTCAAAGAGATGTGGATAAAAAACTGGAAAATTTGAAAAATAAAGTGAGCTGCATGGCTACTTCATATAGCAATTTCCCTATTCTGATACCATAATTATTGTATGCATATTCATAATTTGTTCATCCATAGAGAGGAGAGCTTGCAAAAGATATTACACCAGACGATAGTAAGTGATAATTAATAGTTTCAATTTGTAACTTATAATGTTTCTTTCTTCTGCATGAATCAGTAATCCCTCCTGAGATCAAAAAGTATGGCAAAGAAGCCATCGACTTGTACAAGAAAGCTTTGAAGGAAGGAAAGGAGAAAATCCCTCGCTGCAATCTGCTGATCCTCGGACAAGAATGTGTTGGAAAGACGAGCGTTTACCGCCTTCTTGTCGGGTTGGGATTCATTTCTGAATATGAACAGACATTTGGAATAGTGAATATGACAGTTGACGCTGAGCTCTGGCAAGAGAAAGATGATGATGAGCAAGAGAGGCAAAGGAAGGAACTGTATGCCAATGGAGTAGTAGAGAAATTCCGAAACAAATTCCCACCAAAGAGAAAGGATCCCACTGAACGTTTTGAGCCTCTCTCCAATGAACAACTAATGAAGGAGGTGGAAGCTATCACACTTGAGATNTTGTCAATAGACTGCTACAAACTGGCCTGGTTAAGTATGAAGCAACAAGCAGGGTATGTACATTTTCATAGATACGCCAGTTATTATTAACTTTGATTATTGCTTTGTCATAATTATGTGCCTATAATTATTGTCCTGTGAATGGACTCATACAGAAAGGGAGCAATGTCCTCCACTTTGCCTGTAGAGGTTCTAGCCTCGAATGCTTTAATGCAGTCTTTGCTCACTACAAAAATGTCAAGGCATATCCTGAATTGATACCAGCCACAGACAAAGTAAGTCGGCAATGTCACACATTTCATTCATTGGCAATGAATATACCTTTGTTCAATATGGTCCATATTACAATGATCATGTAGAATGGGTGGAATGTCATACACCATGCTAGTGCTAGCAGAAATGTGAAGATATTGGAGCAGTTACTTAGTCTACTCAGTGAAGAGGACCGCACAAACTCATCAACCAACAAAACAAGGTATAATACTCATACTTTGTAAAGTTGATTATAAAAATTATATTCTGTTACTCTATTTCATTGCAACTGCATGATTTAATTTAGGCTGGCTATACCCCAGTGATGACCGCTACTGAGTATCATTGTAAACATGCCATAGGGCCTCTCATTGCTCATGGTGCCGACATATCTGTGTGTGAGGGGAAGAGCAGTCTTCACATTGCTGCCATACATGATACCAAAGACATAGCTGAGCTACTTCTAGACAAGGAATGTCCAATGGATGTCCAAGATTATGAGGTGTGCTTTGTAATTTTGAATTCATGTATTATTATAATCTTTTTCAGGATATACTTATTAATGTCTTATAGGGTAATTCAGCACTCCATGTTGCAAGTAAGAAATCTAGCATCGGAGTAATAACCATCTTGAGTCAAAGAGATGTGGATAAAAAACTGGAAAATTTGAAAAATAAAGTGAGCTGCATGGCTACTTCATATAGCAATTTCCCTATTCTGATACCATAATTATTGTATGCATATTCATAATTTGTTCATCCATAGAGAGGAGAGCTTGCAAAAGATATTACACCAGACGATAGTAAGTGATAATTAATAGTTTCAATTTGTAACTTATAATGTTTCTTTCTTCTGCATGAATCAGTAATCCCTCCTGAGATCAAAAAGTATGGCAAAGAAGCCATCGACTTGTACAAGAAAGCTTTGAAGGAAGGAAAGGAGAAAATCCCTCGCTGCAATCTGCTGATCCTCGGACAAGAATGTGTTGGAAAGACGAGCGTTTACCGCCTTCTTGTCGGGTTGGGATTCATTTCTGAATATGAACAGACATTTGGAATAGTGAATATGACAGTTGACGCTGAGCTCTGGCAAGAGAAAGATGATGATGAGCAAGAGAGGCAAAGGAAGGAACTGTATGCCAATGGAGTAGTAGAGAAATTCCGAAACAAATTCCCACCAAAGAGAAAGGATCCCACTGAACGTTTTGAGCCTCTCTCCAATGAACAACTAATGAAGGAGGTGGAAGCTATCACACTTGAGATTGAGTATGAGCAGAGAATTAAGGAGAATCCATCTGACAGTGTATCAAAAGATTCTGTAGAAGCATTACGTGCAAAGACATTACTCACACTACAGAGTCAAGTCCCAAATCAAGTACAGCAGCTTCGTCAAGCAGCAGATATGCCTAAGGTATCCACTGCAGCATCTCTTTCACACCCACCTAGCCTCCACTTATTGAAGAAGAGGCCTGAAATAATGACCCACAAAACACAGGCTGTAGAAGTGGAAGTACCAAATTTAGTTCCACCAAGCAAACCCGTAGCCGTACTTGTGGGAAATATTTCTCAGTATAGAAACAAAAAACTGGCATCCTCTGTAGCAGATCTTGCCAATGCCGGACCAAAAGTCTATTGTCAAGACCGCTCTTTTATCAATAAGCAATTGAAATCTACAACGTACATAAAGAAAGAACCATCTCTCATTTTCAACACTCTTGACTTTGCTGGTCAACCAGAATATCGTCCCATGCATCACTGCTTCATCAGAAGACGAGGAATGTACATGGTCGTCTTCAACCTCCAAGATATGGTTCTTTATCTTAAAGCTGAAGAAAAATGGGGAAATAATGAAGCTGTCCGGAATCCACTGGAGGAGATTCGCTATTGGATCCACTCAATTCATACCCACATCTACCCTCCTGATGAAGATGAACGAGATGAAGATGAAAAA
This sequence comes from Tethya wilhelma, assembly GCA_964030475.1. Classification (NCBI taxonomy): domain Eukaryota; kingdom Metazoa; phylum Porifera; class Demospongiae; order Tethyida; family Tethyidae; genus Tethya; species Tethya wilhelma. The sequence goes on along the minus strand of CAXIPT010000002.1, from coordinate 4,970,208 downwards.
ATGAGGAGAGTTTGTCTGGTAGGCACTCACAGAGCACCAAGGGATCCAAAACAAGGTCGGGAAATCACAGAAGATGAACTAGATGCAATCAATGAGCTGCTGAAGAAGGAAATTCTCAGAGACGACAGATGTGTGGATCACATCCACTGCATGAAAAGAAGCAAACGGATCTTTGTAGCTGTAGAGAATTCCATTGACGGTACAGATAATGAAGATCGAAATAATAGTGGTGTCAGACTTCTTCAGAAGCAGTTAGCAGACATTTCAAGTCATCTCACCTTTCTCCAAGAAGATTATCCGATCATTTGGCTTCAGTTTGAATCAGAACTGATGCGTCAGAGAGAATATCGCAAGCAGACATCTCAGTCCATGGTGATCAACTTAGAAGAAATACAGAGTTGGGCGATAGAGCACAGAATCAAAGATCCCGATGCTCAAAATCTTGCCTTCCAGTTCTTTCATGACACAGGAAATATTGTGTACCTCAGTAAGTATATATGCAATGTGTGTTTATAGATTGTAAAATACATATTATTTGTATTGCAGAGCAAGCATCTATGCTGTTTCTGAATGAAGAGCAACAGAAACAGCTAGAAGATCTGGTTATTCTCGATCCAGCCTGGCTGATCAAGGTCATGAAGGTTATCTTTGAGTTGGACGATTCTGGTTTACCAGGAGTTCCAGGAAGAAAAGTTCAAGATCTACTCACCTATGGGAGAGCATCATCCACCTTGCTAAAAGCTTGCTGGAAGGAGTACACTCCCGATAGTGGTCCAGCATCCTTCAACCAGCTTTGTCTTATGTTGCAAGCTAATTGCCTCATTTATCCAGTGCCTAGCCCACCTCGGCTGCAAAGAGCTAAGACTGACCCCCTCCCAATCCCAGAGGCTGATAGCTTTGCTCTTACGTTAAATGCTCAAAGTCAAACTAGCCTTGATGATGCTATAGCAGCTGATGACAGCTCAGAAAAATTCTATTTAGTGCCTTGCAAGCTTCCTGAAAACCAGCTTGAAATGCCTGACTGTCAATTGCCGTGGATCAGATTCTATTTTGACTTTCAGAAGTTTCTTCCTAACGAAATCTTTCACCGCTTCATCTGCATCATGCTGGCTGATCCTGATAGTGACAAAGCAAATAATGAGTATTACCTCACATGCTGTCAGTTCTACAACATTGATGAATGCAATTGGATAATTGAGCAAGATAAAAATCTGCACAGGCTGAAAGTATCTGTTCTGTAAGTTTTATTCCATGCCATGATCACTTTAAGAGTTGATATTGAATTTTTAATGACATTTTGTAGACCAAATGAAGATGATAAAAGACCTCCAAGCTATTACGTTCAAAAAGTGCACAAAGAGTATCTTTTGAGGATCTGCCAAGAGAGCAACCTCCAAGGGTTGAAATACTATGGGGGGCCACTTGTCAAGTGTGCTTGTGGTAAAGAGGAAATAGTGAGATATGTTCATTATACAGAAGGAGAGCATCATTTGAAGGAAAAAGTACAGCGCAAAAAGTGCCGTAAAATTCTTAACATTGATGAACTTTTAAAACCACAAGTATACAACTATATTCAGACCACCTTACCAAGTGTGTGCATGCTTTTAATACATGTTATATATACAGATTACTGAGCCAACAGTTATCTCAGGACAGACAAATGAGGCTGACAGTGAAGCTGGCAGTATTCGTGAACCACGTTCACAAGTGGAGGAAGACTCCTCTAATCCCCTTGAAGCTACAGAAACTGCTCAAGACATCAGTGTAAGCAATATTGATATGAATCTCATTACAACTGATTTGAGGTCATGATATATAATGTGCTATGTTGATGTTCAGGTTGCTGATACAGGTTTTGAAAAGCCTACTCTGCAATTGCTAACTAGAATCAAATGGAAAGATAAACAGGGAAAAGGACAGATACTTCGCATTATTAAGCAAGTGAGTCGCAAATGGAGGGAGGCTGGAAGAAATCTGGGCATCGAAACATCCCGGCTTGATGTAATCTCAATGAAACACCCAAATGACCCTGATGAATGTTGTAGTGAGATTTTTACTAATTGGCTGGAAGGCTCTTGCTCAAAAGATTACCTGGTATCATGGGGTGGACTCCGTGAACTTCTGGAAGATATCAAAGAAGAGATCATAGCTGGTGAACTAGATAGTGCATTGCAGATCTTGATAAAGCCTGGCAATTAGATATGCATTAATTACTGAAATTGCATAGATCTACATGTTTTTTTAGCAATTAGTATCTTATAGTTTGTTTTTGTCTGTTAAAAATACTGTTGGCTAATTGTCTACTTAGTCTATATCTAGTCAATTAACTATTAACGACATTGCATTTTACCAAATCAAAGAATCTAAGCTCCACCCGAGCATATGATATCTTATTATAATGAATCAGATCGGTCTATATATATGCACGAATTAACTTGCAGCATAGATATAACTTGATGATATTGGTCAAACCTAGCAAAAAAATTTAATGTCAAACTAGATCGCAGTGAAGCACACTAAGCTTGCAGAGTAATTTTTTTGCTATACTTCAGTCTCGTTCCCATGCAGATGATGCAGGAGACTATAGGCCTGACTCTCCCTGAGCTAGCTAGCAACCCTGATGCTAGATGCTGATCGGTTTGCTCATGCAGACTCACCCCTCGATGTTTCCATCTGACTAGTAGATGTTATATATCAAATGGTAGTGATCCTAGTGTACATGATACATCTCCTTTAAGTCCGAAGCCACCCGCTACCCTCAAAACCCTGACCATCATAAAGTGGAAAGATGAAAAGGGAAAACCACAGAGGCGCGTGGACCTTCAAGTTCAATCTTCCAGCTGCTCTCCATTTTGGAATCTAGTCTGGCTGCATGGCCAGACTATTTGGAATCACGGTACGTATCAAGATACGAAGTGGTTTCTTGAAATGATTTCCATGAAACACCCTGTCGAATGATGTTGTCAGATGTTTAGAGTAAGCCACCAATTATCGGCCACCATCGAATTCGGACGCGATTTTTGACCTACCAGCTGGTGCAACTACTCCAAGTTTGGTACCACAAGATAGCCCATGAAAAGTTACACTGGGTTGTGCAGACTTCAAGCCCCGCCCACTCACCTGTAAGGTTTCCTGACGTCATTTAGCGCTGGCCGAAGAAAATCAACAATCGGCCATAAACCATCATATTTCGGACTGCAGCTCAAAAAACCCCTAAAACTTATGGTTGAGCTACCAAATCTGGAAATCAAGAAGTTCAATCTTCCTGCTACTGATATTCCAAATGGGGACCTGATTGCAAGTATCACCGTCTCTAACATAGCTGTCATATCATCGTGATCGAGCGATCAATAATCGGCCACCTATTTTCACCATTTTTACTGAATTCTGCCATCTACGGTAGATGCAAGCGAGATTTGAGGCAGTAGGCATGTAGAGTAGCTTATTGTTAGCTTCTGTATGCAGTTTGAAGTTGCAATGACCAACTTTATGCAAATTGTCCATTTATTTCCTAGTCGCACCCATATCGATGTAGACTGGAGTACAGTCTATTGCTTCGTAGAGGTGCGACTAGGAAATAAATGGACAATTTGCATAAAGTTGGTCATTGCAACTTCAAACTGCATACAGAAGCTAACAATAAGCTACTCTACATGCCTACTGCCTCAAATCTCGCTTGCATCTACCGTAGATGGCAGAATTCAGTAAAAATGGTGAAAATAGGTGGCCGATTATTGATCGCTCGATCACGATGATATGACAGCTATGTTAGAGACGGTGATACTTGCAATCAGGTCCCCATTTGGAATATCAGTAGCAGGAAGATTGAACTTCTTGATTTCCAGATTTGGTAGCTCAACCATAAGTTTTAGGGGTTTTTTGAGCTGCAGTCCGATATATGATGGTTTATGGCCGATTGTTGATTTTCTTCGGCCAGCGCTAAATGACGTCAGGAAACCTTACAGGTGAGTGGGCGGGGCTTGAAGTCTGCACAACCCAGTGTAACTTTTCATGGGCTATCTTGTGGTACCAAACTTGGAGTAGTTGCACCAGCTGGTAGGTCAAAAATCGCGTCCGAATTCGATGGTGGCCGATAATTGGTGGCTTACTCTACCATGTGGCTGGAAGGCTCCTATTTGTTCAGAAGACACCCCGTGTTATAGGCTGGACTTATTGAGCTACTTGATGATCTGAAACTTCATCTAGTTGATAATCTTAAAAAGCACTAAACACTGACTGTAATGTCTTGTGTTTACACAATGTCATGGCTGTAGGCTAGACCCTCCTTCTTCGGAACAGTACATGTACAAGCGCGGGGATCCGGGATCCGGAAAACCAAAATGGGGCGTGGCTTTATGTTGACGCGCTTGACCCCCCCCCCAACTACCTACGCCGTTATGCCGCTATGGAAGAACTCGAGAATGTTCGATATAAAGTGTTTGTTCGAAACTTTCCTCGTCTAGTGGAAGCTGTGAGTCCATTTGTTGTGAAATTTGCTGTAATTGCTCTTTCAAAGTCTCTCATCTCTAACTATAACAAAACCCAAGCAGAGAACCCTCACGCTCATGAATATGACAGGGCTAGTATCCTCATGAGTCAGATCTTACCCAAAATTAAGGAAAGTGATGCTCACTTTGATGATTTTATTGCTATCCTTCAAGAACTGAACCTTACCGAGCTAGCTAGTGAGCTAAAGAGGGAAGTTGATCCTACTGAGAGTAGAACTAGTGGAGACTCTCGGGCTGATTCTGGAAATGAAGTTTCTGACAGTCATTCATTGCATGTGCAGCTACCACCCTCTTCCTCAAATTTAGGTTTAATTCCTTCTACTCAGCTTTCAAGCTCAAAGCCTCTTACCCTCAAAACCCTCACCATCATCAAGTGGAAAGATGAAAAGGGACTGATTCAGAAACCACTTCGTATCATAGGTACAGTGAGTCCAAAATGGAGAGAGGCTGGAAGAATGCTTGAAATCGAAGGATCTCAGCTTGATGCAATAGAAATTAATTGCCGAGAAAACCTTACTGAATGCTGTTGTGATGTCTTTACCAAGTGGCTGGATGGTGCTTGCTCAGAAGACTACCCTGTGACGTGGGATGGACTCGTTGAGTTACTTTATGATCTGGAACTTAAAAGTCTAGCCGATAACCTTAAAAAAGCACTGAGCATTTAAAATGTTAATGTTCTGTAGCTAAGGTAATACGGGGTAATTTCGGTCACTCTTCAGCTAGTTGAAATTCGAAGCAATATATCTTCTTCACTAGACGGTCCAACTTCTTCCTGGGCCTGCGTGAGGTACTACACTATGTTAGTATCTTGCAGCAAAAAACCTGACGTGATCACTTGCTTCTAAGTGGAAAATCTTTCGTGGTTTACAATCCTCGTTCAATATTCGGAAAAATTGATTTTTGGGGGTATTTTCGGTCACCCAGTGAAGATGAGCTCAGCAACTGCCATGAGTCAGAATTTGCGAACCATATGCCCCCACATTAGTTTGTTGGCCTGTTTAGATTACTATGAAAAAATGAGATAATATATAGCAGTATTTCTTTGTTTGTATTTTTGTATTGTTCTGAACTGTCATAATTTCGAAATTTTCGCCATTGTTCTATTTTGCGATAACATACGGTACTGAGACTTTGACCTCCCGCTACCAGACTGCAGCACCAGTACAAGAAAGTAGGGGTGTAGTAATACCAGAAAGGACTGGAGATTTTTGTAGTGCTGTCATATTGCCGCTGCTGCCCTTCGTTTGAGAAGGAGAGCTAAAGTGCTGAAGTTTTGGTAGATTGTGGCGCTTTTGCAAACAAGACTACAAGGAACATTATTTACTGTCCCGTCTAGAACAAACAACGATGAACTAGAACAAGGGAGCTAGAGACAGCTGAGTAGTGCCACAGTATGTGGAACACTTCAGCTTTGAGCAAAAGTCCTCTGTCTGTAGCTGAGAGTGATTTGTTTACAAAGTGACCGGAAATAAACCGTGACCGAAATTACCCCGTTTTACCTTACTTCTAGCATAGATAATGCAACAGGGCTACTATAGCCCTGTTATAATTATTTTTTAGTGACAGCTAGGAGACAACTATGGATAATCCGGCTCTGATTACATGATATAATTATGAATTCCCGGATCCCGGAAATTGATAACACATCCGGACAGCGGTTATGCGCATGCGCACGCACCTACCATAAAGTCGTATTCAACAGGGGTGGGGCTTAAACCATTCCGCGATCCGCTCACTAAAGATGGACGACGATTACTTTGGTAAGTTCGTGTAGACTAAGAGAATCATAGATAATTAATATAGGCAGAGTATATTATCTATAGAGAATCTATAATTGCAATTGATATTGATAATCACTTGAACAGGTATTTATGATGATACTTGGGATGATGGTGATGATGATTACTATGGCTTGGATGAGGATGACTTGATGATGTTTAATCCATTTGTGACATACATCTCTCATGCACCTATGCTACCACCAGTGACTCAAAGTGCCGGATCTGCCACGGTCTCTAAGGCTAAGCCAAAAGCAGTTTCAGTAAGACAGACTTAAGTATAATATAGTGTTGTTGATGAAAGGCTTATTCACTAGCTATCAAAAATTTCAGGCAGAAGTGAACATTCTCTATTCCTACATAAATTATTATATACACCAATATTTTGCAGGTCAAGTCTAAGGTGAAACCGCCTGTACGAAAGCATACAAAAATTAAACCATTTACCACAAATGATACCAGTGAATTTGGACTGAGACTCAAGAGTATTGTCTTGAAGTCTGTTCTTAGTGGCCACATAGAACCAATCGAGAGAGCTGTTCAGACATCGCAGGAAGCCGAACCAAACTACCTCCACATCAGAGCTAATCATGAAGGTGGGGTCACCGTTACCATACGGCTACTGGACTTTGTACCGCAGGACCTTAATGTACCTAATGTAAGGATTCTGTTAATATACATGGTAATTATGTTGAGATTATGTTTAGCTATGGTAAGTTTTTGTGTTTATACATGACTGTGTGCATGGTCACCAACAAGGTCCCAGTTGCCTACACCTTTCATTCTCCTCTTATGATTGCTTGTGAGGAAGGGAGAGAAGACATGGTGAAACTACTACTGGACAATGGAGCCTCAGCAGCTTTCAGAAACAAGGTATGTGAGGGGTTTTCTATGATCAGACGTAGTTTGTGGTGGGGACCAAATATGGGAATAATTTTTACAACAAAACCATTGAAACAATCACTGTCACATTGTTCTTTGATTTAGGATAAACTCAGTGCAATTCACATTGCTTGTAACAAGGGCAACAAAGACATTGTTGAACTCTTGCTGAAAGCTGCCAGCAAACATAAGATATTTTCCAAGAGAAGGAATCATAGCAGTGACTTTCCATGGATGATAAATGGCAGAAACCAACAGGTATACTATTGAACCACTTTGTGGTGTGTCATATATATTACTCGGTATGGCAATGTTGTATCATAATTCATTTTAGGGATGGACTCCTCTGATGTTTGCCATCAAAGGAGGCTATTTTGACATTGTCGATAGACTGTTACAAACCGGCCTGGTTAAGTATGAAGCTACAAGCAAGGTATGTACATTTTCACACATACACCAGCTATAATTTGATTAGTAGCTTTGTCATAATTATTTGCCTATATTGTCCTGTGCATGGACTCATACAGAAAGGGTGCAATGTCCTCCACTTTGCCTGTAGAGGTTCTAGTCTCGAATGCTTCAATGCAGTCTTTGCTCACAGCAAAATTGTCAAGGCATATCCTGAATTGATATCAGCCACAGACAAAGTAAGTGGGTAATCAAATATCACGCACATGATTAAACGGATAGCTTTGTTTAACGATCCATCATAATGTAGAAAGGATGGAATGTCATACACCATGCTAGTGCTAGCAGAAATGTGAAGATATTGGAGCAGTTACTCAGTCTACTCAGCGAACAGGATCGTACCAAACTCATCAACCAGCGTAACAAGGTATGATATAGCTATGCCCATATGTATTATGTATAGCTAATCATTAATGTTTCACCTATTAATTGTTACTAATGATTTAGGCTGGCTATACCCCACTGTTGGTTGCCACTGAGTATCAATGTGAACATGCCATAGAGCCTCTTATTGCTCATGGTGCTGACATATCTCTGTGTGCAAAGGACAGAGACAAAGATGATGGCAAAAAGAGTGGTCTTCACGTTGCTGCCATACATGATACCAAAGACATAGCCGAGCGACTTTTGGACAAGGAATGTCCAATAGATGCTCAAGATTCAGAGGTGTGCTTTAAATAATGTGCTCTTTATAAATTCCGTGTCAAATGGCATCATACACACAGTTATGTGATGTAGACATGAATGATTGTATAGGGTAATTCAGCACTCCATGTTGCCTACAAGAAGTCCAGTTTTGAAGTGATAACCGTTTTGAGGCAAAGAGATGACGGGAAATTGGAAACATTGGAAAATAAAGTGAGCCTTTAAAGTACAACTAGTATAGTGTTCAAATTATTTGTCCATGTATTGTATAGCTATAATTATTATTATGGTACGGGTACTATGAATTCCAGGAGTAGTTGCCATGACAATACTACACACGTATTTGGCATGAATTTCTATAGATTGTAGGCTGATAATGGTACAATAGTCAACTCTGCATCACTCCTTTGTGGTATCATTGTTCATCTCTATAATTATTGCAGAATGGGGTAATTGCAAGGAACATCGTACGTGACGATAGTAAGTTGTATCAAACTTATATCAAATTAAATTAATAACTCTCAATTAATCATTTCAGTAATTCCTCCTGAAATAAAAAAACGTGGCAAAGAAGCTATCGACTTGTACAAGAAAGCTTTGAAGGAGGGAAAGAAGAAAATTCCTCGCTGTAACCTGCTCATCCTCGGACAAGCAAGAGTCGGAAAGACAAGTGTTTATCGTCTTCTTGTAGGATTGGGATTCAATCCTGACCAGGATCCAACGCGTGGAATAGAAAACAAGATGGTAGACACTGTGGACACTCGTCTTCTTGACACTGAGCTCTGGAAGGAGAAAGGAGATGATGTACAAGAGGAACAAAGTAGGAAACTATTTGCTGATGGAGTGGTGGCAGAATTCCGAGACAGACTTCCCCCAAAGAGAAAAGATCCCACAGAGCCTTTTGAGCCTCTCTCCAGTGAACAACTCATGAGAGAGGTAGAAGGTATTATCACTGAAATTGAGCAGAAACTTCGAGAGAATCCATTATTGTCTGGAGATCATGGCATTGCACTACTAGCATTATTGCTTGCACCGAAAACTAAAGTCCCAACACTGGCAGAGCAGACTCGTCAGGTGGTTGCCAAGCCAAAGGGTACCATGGCAACACAGGCTCCCTCAGGACATCCACGTGGGCTTCCTCATCCTAAGCATCCTTCACTGAAGAAACAATCTGAAGCAAAGAGTCACATTCAAGGAAGATCACAGGCTGCAAAACCTGAGGACCCAAAAGTTGATCAACCAAACAAACCTACAGCTGTAGGGTTCGAAGACATGCCTCCCTCTGACACTAGCATACCGCCAACAGTCCCTAGCCCAGCTGTAGCTGATGATCCAATAGCAGCAGATGTAGGGCCAAAAATCTATCGGCAACACAGTTTATCTATCAATGAACGATTGAAATCCATTGAACATGAAGAAATAAAGCCATCACTGATTCTCAACACACTCGACTTTGCTGGTCAACCGGAGTACCGTCCCATGCATCACTGCTTCATCAGAAGACGAGGAATGTACCTGGTCGTCTTTAATCTCCAAGACATGGTTGTTTACCTTGAAGCAGAAGACAAACATGAAGATGAAGCTGTCTTGAATCCACTCGAGGACATCCGCTATTGGATTCACTCAGTCCATGCCCATATCTATCCTCCTGATGAAGATGAACGAGGCAGAGATGAGAAAATGAGTCGTGTCTGTCTGGTAGGCACTCACAGAGCACCAAAGGATCCAGAGCAAGGCCGAGAAATCACTGAGGATGAGCTGAAAGCAATTGATAAGCTGTTGAGGGAAGAGCTTCTGAAAGACGACAGATGTGTCGATCACATCCATTGCAATGAAGAAAGTCAATGGATCTTCATACCTGTGGAGAATTCCATTGATGGTACAGATGATGAAGATCGCAAAGATAGTGGCGCTTTTCAACTCCAGCAAAAGATGAAATCCATTTTGGATCATCTCGTTTTCCTTGAAGAAGATTACCCGATCATCTGGCTTCAGTTTGAGTCGGAGCTGATGAGACAAAGAGAGTATCGCAAAGATAGATCCCAGTCCATGGTGATCAGCTTGGAAGAGATACAGAGTTGGGCATTTCAGCAAGGAATCACAGATCCTGATGCTCAAAATCTTGCTTTTCAATTCTTTCACGACACAGGAAAGATAGTGTACCTCAGTAAGTTTGAACACTTTAAAAAAGTTGCATTTATTATCTGTTGATTAATTGTGTTCTATATTTACAGAGCAAACACCTATGCTGTTTCTGAATCAGGAGGAACAGAAGCTACTTGCTAATCTGGTGATTCTCTTTCCAGCCTGGCTGATCAATGTCATGAAAGTTCTCTTTGAAATGAAAGATACATCCAAAGGAGTGCTTGGAAAGTTGGTTCAAGTTCCCGCAAGATTGAAAAGAGATCTAATCGACACTGGAATAGCGTCTTCCATCTTGCTAAAAGAATGCTGGAAGGAATTCACAGATGGAACCCCAGTATCTTTCCATCAGCTGTGTCTAATGCTGCAGGCTAATTGCCTCATCTACCCTGTGCCCAACTCAATTGTTTCTGCCCCCTTGAGAGCCAACACTGACCCCCTTCCACAGAGTGACAGTCCTGTTACTACAGCTCCTGCTAGGAGTCAAACAGACCCGGTTGAAAGCAGTGACTCTGAGAAATTCTTCCTTGTACCTCACAAACTTCCTGAAAAGCCAGCTGAAACACCTGGAAAATCTGACTGCCAAATGCCATGGATTATATTCTTCTTTGACTTTCAGAAGTTTCTTCCAAACGAAATCTTTCATCGCTTCATCTGTCTCATGCTGGCTGATCCTGACAGTAAGAAGTCAAAGAAGAATACATACTACAGCACATGCTGTCAGTTCTACAACATTGATGGATGCAACTGGAAGATTGAGTTGCAACGAAATTTATACAGACTGAAAGTCTCTGTACTGTAAGTTTAGACAATTATCAGTTGCTTGAACTTGTGATATTGTGAAACTTTGTGTACCTACAAACAGGCCTAAAGAAGGTGATGAAAGAGCTCCAAGCTACTTCATCAAAAAGGTGCATCAGGAATACCTGCTGAAAATCTGCCAAGCCAGTCACCTCCAAGGTCTGGAGTACTATGGCGGTCCCTTTGTGAAGTGTACTAACTGTGGAGAGGAAGAAATAGTGGAGTATGTTGGGTATGCTCATGGAAGACCTCAAAGACCACCTCGTGATGATCTGTGGTGTACCAACTGCCCCAAGAAACATAACATTGATGAACTTTTGAAACCAAAGGTATGCTGATCACTGCACACACACACGTACATAATAGAGCTGTAAGCTATGGCGTGCTGATTTCTTTTCTATTCAGCTTGCTGAGATATCATCAGATCCAGTACTCACAGTAACTGCTGGAGATGATAAAACAGAAAGAAGCAAAGTATCTCGTTCACTTGTGGAGGAAGACTCATCCACTCCACAGCTGGTCACAGAGCCTGGTGCCAAAATGGGAAAAGTAAGCAGCATTGTTTGAGTTAGCAACACTTTTATTCACTCATGATTTGTCTAATAATTGTGTATATATATACACAGCCTGTACCTGATACTCAAAGCAGTTCTGCTGCAGCAAACGAGACTCCTTCAATTCCTTCTACTCAGCCTTCAAGCTCAAAGCCACTTACTCTCAAAACGCTGACCATCATCAAGTGGAAGGACGAAAAGGGAGAAATCCAAAAACCACTTCGTATCATACGCACACTGAGTCCCAAGTGGAGAGAGGCTGGAAGAATGCTAGACATCGATGCACCCCAACTTGAATCAATCTCAATGTATCGGCTAAAAGACCCTACTGAGTGTTGTTGTGATGTCTTTACCA
>CAXIPT010000002.1:4917324-4957356 GCA_964030475.1 Tethya wilhelma | reverse complement strand
TGTGTGTGTGTGTGTGTGTGTGTGTGTGTGTGTGTGTGTGTGTGTGTGTGTGTGTGTGTGTGTGTGTGTGTGTGTGTGTGTGTGTGTGTGTGTGCTTGGTGGATATGTTTTTTATAATTCAAGTGCTTTAAAATGGATAAACAACATTATTCTTATATATCAACTTTCTCTCACTAGCTAGTAATCATTAAAGGTAAAATTTTACCCTCTAAGACCTGTTACGTGCAAAAATATAACATAGTTATCCATTTTCATTCCATGACTCTGACCTCCTGCAGAGAACATGCCAGTTGATGACCCTCATTATGAGATGATACACCATGGTGCTCATTCTCGACCACCAACATTCTGTGGTAATGACCTGCAGCAAACATTCCAAGATAAAGATATGGCATCGTATGGTGGCTCTCAGGGACAAGAAACAGACCTGTATGAATGCTTGGAGAATATTTATGAGGAATTATGATTACTGTTACATTTCTGTGCTGACTTGTAAGGAACTGAAGATTAATTATTATACTTATGTACACACGACTTCTTGGAGAAATTATTGTCATAATATGCTATATTAGTACAATTTTTTGATTCAGTGTACATATAGATAGATCTACACTCATGTGCACGATTACACTTGTATGAAAGAACTAGGAATGTCATTACTGTCCTAACATGCATGCATGCACCAAACAAAGTACACACATTGTATAATGGTCGTCATTTTCAAAAACTCTACATAACTGAGGCCTCGTGGGAGGTCTATATATAGACTCGAGCATTCGAGGGGGAGGGATTCGCATGTGATAAGGAACAGCTGTCGAGCTCCAGAATAGACCTTATGCAATTACGTCACAATTTTCATAGCAACACCGGATGCGTTGCTAACTGCCGCCATTTTGAAGGGCAAAAAAATAATGGCTGACATACGGAGAGCAGACGAATCGTTGCTTTACAAGTTCACTGATAGTGCTCTTTGTATGATTAGGCATCTTTTGTGGTTCACAGCTACCGAGACAGAATATAGCTAGCTCAGAGCGTGGAAGCAGCAGTACCAACCACGCGACGAAGATTATGATACAGAGCAAAGAACTACAATTTTTGTCACCGTCTGCTAGCTGTTTTAGCTGCCGCTACTCAAAGATCAGATTGCAAGTCTATAGGGCTCTCTGAGTGAAGGCAATCGAGCGTATGTTAGTTGACTGTCTCCACGGTTTTACTGCAAAAATTCTTCGAAGAAGCTGTCACTTTCCTGCATTGCTGCTGTACTTCCACGCTAAATTTGCCCTTCAAAATGGCGGCGTTAGCAACGCATGCGCGGTTTCTAAGTTGTGACGTCAATTGCATAAGGTCTATAGAGCGTATTCATGTGACGTCAAAACGGGGCGGGAGTTGCCGCGAAGCAAACGGCGGCCATTTTGGTGCACATTGTGACACTGTCCAGGGAAAAAAAATCAAGATTTTCTGCAACTGTTCTTTAGTACACCAAGTTCTTTTGAGTTGAACTGATCTAATTCATTCCTAATAGTTGTTTTGTTCACTAAAACTGGATTCCTAGTGATTTTCATGGTCCCAGCTAGGGCCTCTTGATTCATGCTTTGATGCCAGAATATCTACAAACAAGGAGGAGTCATCTCTAAACTTTACCTGCTGCAAAGAGTTGAGACCATTGTGACAATAACTCAGGTACAGGAGCACTGATAAACACCAAGATAGAGCAGTAAACGAAGAGTCAAAACCGTTGGCAGCTGCTGTTATTGTGCACCAAAATGGCCGCCCGCGGGTAATCCCGCGCCGCGTTTTTACGTCACATGAATACGCTCTATTGTAGTATCCTACAGTACCTCTGAAAACAAACTCATGATGAGTGTAAGACTAAGAGTAGTGCAGCTCATAATACTTCTCTTTGGCTTTGTATGTGGTAAGCATCAATCAAGCTAGCTGTGTGTGTGTGTGTGTGTGTGTGTGCGTGTGTGTGTGTGTGTGTGTGTGTTTGTTTGCCATTGCCTAGCAACCAAAGTTCCCGTTACTCCATGGCTGAGTGGAGGTGACAATAGAGTAGTTAGGGATCACAGGGGGTCAATGGCAAACAAAATAGTTGCATGCCCTTAAGTGTGCGGCACTCGACCATGCATCGAGTGCCTCCCACTTAGGGTCATGCAACTATTATTTGTGTGTGTGTGTGTATGTTTGCCATTGCCTAGCGGCAACCAAAGTTTTATAGGTTAATTGCTGGTTACGGATAGATGAAGGTGACAATAGAGTAACTAGTGAAAGTGGGCTTTGGTATGTGTGTGTGTGTGTTTGCCATTGTCTAACAATGAAACTTTTTATAAGCCAATTACCGGTTACTGAATGCATTGGGTGGAGGTGACAATAGAGTAGAGTAGGGGTCTGACACAGGGGGTCAATGGCAAACAAACTAGTTGCATNATTTTCCAACGTTTCCAGTTTCCCGTCATCTCTTTGTCTCAAAACAGTTATCACTTCAAAACTGGATTTCTTGTGGGCAACATGGAGAGCTGAATTGCCCTACATTCATGGGACATAATTATTTATACCAAGATACCAGCAGCTCGATCAGTCATAGCTTGTATAATATTATTATAATAATTATCAGAGCCAATAGCTGACAACATGCACATGCATGCACAGCTGCTCTAAGCTCTTTGAAACAAACCTCTGAATCTTGAATATCCATTGGACATTCCTTGTCTATAAGTTTCTTGGCAATGTCTTTGCTATCATGTATGGCAGCAACATGAAGACCACTCTTTTCACCATCTTCTTTGTCTCCATCCTTTGCACACAGAGATGTGTCAGCACCATGAGCAATGAGAGGCTCTATAGCATGTTTACATTGATACTCGGTGGCAACCAACAGTGGGGTATAGCCAGCCTAAATTTAAAAAAAGTCATCATCAAAGATCGATGACATGATTGACACGACAATTGTATTATGTATAGCTATAGGGTAATAATTGTGGTATAATTATCATACCTTGTTTCGTTGGTTGATAAGTTTAGTGCGATTCTCTTCACCGAGTAGACTGAGTAACTGCTTCAATATCTTCACATTTCTACTAGCACTAGCATGATGTATGACGTTCCACCCATTCTACAGTTATGTAATGTACATGCAAGTTTTTAGTTTATTGAAGGATTACATGTATGGGCATGTATAATATTATTCAAGTTTAATGATAATGTGTACTAGCCTCATTCCCAGGCTCCTCCTTCGCAAATATTTTCTTTGCAAAGGAGGAGCCTGAGAACGAGGCTAAATGTGTACCTTGTCCGTGGCTAGAATCAATGTCTCAACATTTTTGCACTGAGTAAAGACTGCATTGAAGCATTCAAGGCTAGAACCTCTACAGGCAAAGTGGAGGACATTGCACCCTTTCTGTATGCATGAATGTATGAGATTATAATTATAGCTACATAATAAAGGTCAGTGAGAAAATTAAGCATCAAATTCAATGTGTAACATTAATATACCCTGCTTGTTGCTTTGTAGTTAACCAGGCCTGTTTGTAGCAGTCTGTTAATGATATCAATGTGGCCTCCTTTGATGGCAAACATCAGGGGACTCCATCCCTATTATGATAATNACATAAAGTAAGGTTTGCAAGTGAATGCATGAACGTACCACGATACAGTCTTCCTTCTTTCGCTTCTTCTCTGGGTTTCCAGCAGCAACAACAGCTGTTTGTTCCCCGTTGGAAGACATGTCTGTTTGAACCGTGCTTGGTCAGTGTGGGGATGCCACGTGGTCGGATGCTAATAGACTTCGTGGGTGGAAGCAGGATGTGGTAGAATACTGATAATAGTTAATTGACTAGCTAGTCAATTGACTGTTACAGACTCCACAATTTGTACTGCACCATAGATACTGATGCCTACAGTATCTATGGACATGCATGCATCACAATACTCACAACAAAACTACATAACTATATATAATGTATTATTTCGATGCGACTTTCAAGAGAGCATTCTTTCGTAAGTGAGTTTCTGGTTGGGTATTAGTCATTATTAAATTATATTCTTGTTCACCAACCCAGTATACAGAATATCAAACTTTAATTCTGCCGTAAGTGAGTTTCTGGTTGGGTATTAGTCATTATTCTTGTTCACCAACCCAGTATATATGCAGATTGAAAATATCATACTTTAATTCTGCTAATTTCAAGAGAGCAATTTAATCGCCTATTATAGCATATAACAAAATTAATCAAAACTCATGTTAAAACTAAGGTGCAACTTTAGTATTCTATTTTCAAGAACTGCAATGCTCTTGCAATGCTCTTTCAAGGTTGTTGGCTAGACACTGTTTTTCCAAATCTCGTAGTGATTCAATAAGTCCAGCCCAGGTCACCTTCCAACTGCTCCTTTAGACATGTCTTTCTCAAAGAGAACCTTCATCATGTCAATTATAGGATCAAGAATCACCAGCTTACTAACCTGTTTCCACTCATCTTCACTGAGAAAGAGTGTAGGCGTTTGCTCTGCATAAGAAAGAGTCATGGATACAATATTGTACTGCATTAAGTTCAACAATAATTATTGTAAGTCAACTTATATACTGAGGTACACAATCTTTCCTCAGTCATGAAAGAACTGGAAGCAAGATCAAGTTTTGAGCATCAGGACTCATGATCTTTGATTCCTTGCTGAATGCAACTCTCTGTAACTCTTCCAAGCTGATCACCATGGACTGGGATTTCTGCTTGTGATACTCTCGATCTCTCCTGCATCAGCTTTAACTCAAACTGAAGTCAAATGATCTGTCTCACATTGGCTCGGTACACACTTCTTGCGCATGCCCAGTAAAACACTGGGAATTTGGATATCCTCGTATACGCAATCGTTTATCTTTCCGGTTATTTTTCCGGTTATTTTTCCGGTTATTTTTCCGGTTATGTGGTAAAACTTTACTCACGGGACCGTAGCCCACGGCACCGTAACGGTTGACACGGGGTTGTACAGTACTGTGAATTCTTGGCTGTGTAGGTGTGGCACTAAAAGAGCTATTAAATTTTAAGGAAGTTTTTGCAGATTTATTTCACAATAATCAGCCACTGACAGAAAAAGACAGAGTTAACCGCAGTCAAGTCAAATCAACTGACGGCCAAAAAAATCAATGAAAGATGTCTGAGGATGACAAATATTTGAGCAACCCTTTTTGGCAAAGGAAGATGAAAACACTCTTCGCTTTGTCTTCTGGTTCCAAAGAAAAAGCACAGAAGGAGGAACTTATCCACCAAATAGGTGTTGTTACAGGGACCGAGGAGAAAGTAAGAGCTGAGTTCAACAAAGGGATGAGCAATCTGAAGGATCCTGAAGATGGAGTAGATTATGACACGTTTCTTCAAAACATTCTGACATGTATCAGGATGAACCTGGTTGCAAGTATGGTGGAAGACCTTTTTGGGGCTATGGACTGTGATAAGGATGGAGTTGTTGGTCCAGACGAGTACGAGAAATTCCTGAAGTGTTTCAATGCCGACACAAGCAAAGCTAAAGATGCTTTCAGTTATATCGACGCCAACAAAAATGGAGTGCTCAGCAAGGCAGAGTTTCAAAAAGCAATTATGGAGTTTCACACTTGCCTTGATGAAGATCACCCCTCTAAGTTTGTCTTTGGGGCTCTTGTAGACTAAATCCATTACATTTCAAATATACATGCATGCACTAAACGGTTATGGTATAAGTGTAGAATTGTCTCCATAATAATTTTATTTTAAAACAAGAACAATAGGCTAGGCTGGTACCATTTATGGTTGCAGCAGCTGTTATTTGCATACGCATTGCTAAATTTGTATGTTTTTTGGTGCTGTCATAATTATAATGAGTTATAATTTCAACAAATGGAATGGCATGCAAGTTTTAACTAGTAGTACATATGTGCACATAGTACATGATGTGCCTTGCGCAGAATTGAAACTTAAGATGCAGGCACAGCTGGTAGCTACTGTAACAGTTCATGCTTTTGAGCATACACATTCTCAATAAGATACGGGAAAATTCTGAGCTATACAGGAGAGCAACTGTACCTTTATTCATACAATGGTTTCTTGCTTGTACAATCCACTTACTATAATCATTAACAGCTTGTACAATCCACTTAACAATATACAACAGCTTGTATCACCCACTTAGCAACAGTACACAACAAGAAATAAATTCATTTTTATGCAGTAATTACTCCAGCTTTCAAAAAGAAACCCCATGCAGCTATTATTGTGTGTGTGTGTGTGTGTGTGTGTGTGTGTATTACTAATGCTGTCATGCATGCATTATAGTCATACCTTCTTAATGTTCCCATTATATAGTTATTTGACATCCGTTAAGCCAGCATGCATGTATCTAGTTTCAGAAGGCATCATGTCCACGCATATACGCATGTCATGTGATTATAACATACACTCAGTCAATTAATTAACTGATCCAATTATGATGTGCCATGCCCATATATCAATGACTAGTATAAAGCATGACTAATGGACTCTAGAATCTGCCTACAGCCATTGCCATTTAAAACTATATAGCATGCACAGTCTTGTACAGAACCTTATAATATTATAGGCTTAATCGGACCATGCACTTGCTAGCTCTGATCTTCAGCCCAATATAGTATACATAGTGATTGTGGTTGAGTCCATGCATAGTGGTGAACCCAGAATATGGCCACCATGACAATTTCAGGGCTGAAGTACTATGAATAATAGTATTAGTCTTCCCTCCCAAAAAGAAGGGAGTGTTTGCACATAATGACTAGTGAATAATACAATGTCATTACAATAATTCATCACAATTACAATCATGACTGTACAAAAAAAACATGCCAGTCATGCATATTATGGGTGATGTTGCATATCCTAACCATGCCATGCATGGAGGCTATGCATGGATAATCATGCAGTCCTGTTTCAGCCTACATCATTTGTTTAGTATACTCCAAGTTTGAAGTCATGTATGTATATATGCATGTGTGTGTATATCAAAAGCTTGGGTCTCTTTTTTTTGTTGTTTTTTGTTATTCTTTTTTTGTTTTTGTTTTTTTTGTTTGCTGAGGAGAGTCTATAGCTATAGCTGTGTACTATAATTACACTGTACGTATAATTATCTTTGAAATTCATGCACTGAGCAGAAATACCACTAGCTATTATATTTATTTATAATACTTTTGTGCATAGCAGCTAAGCCCATGCTATGACTATTGTTAAACATATGGTCATGTAGCCACATATGTGCATTCTCTGCATGGGGTGCTTCCACTGCTTTGGCCAAGCACAAGAGAGGTAGCTATATGCAAAACTATAGGCACAATTTCTATACATCACGCAACAAGTTTATAATTATACCACCATACTCTCAGTGGTATATAGCTCACAATATAAAATGTTCAAGAGTTTCCTCATTAAGCAATGAACCATGGATACAGCTGCTGAACACAGACATCTGCAGCTATAGGTGAGTTTGCATGCATGGTGACCCCAAGCCAGTTGTGGGTTCAACAATGTAATTAAGGGATGTTGGTATTCATTATTGCATACTGTGATTACCAACATCCCATAATTACATTGTTGTGGGTTTATGTTAGTATTGGGCTTATATACATGTTGCAGGTGTGATGGCTGGTGAATTGCAAGGGATTGCAACAATCAATTGGTGATTTTTGAATGCACTATAGAGTTAGGACGATAATCATGCAAGCCTGCTGTTACATTATAGTTGCAAGACCCTTAAGTGGGCAGCACTCGATGCATGGTCGAGTGCTGCACACTTAAGGGCATGCAACTATTTTGTTTGCCATTGACCCCCTGTGATCCCTAGCTACTCCATTGTCACCTCCACCCAGCCAGTAACCGACAATTAGCCTATAAAAACTTTGGTTGCTAGGCAATGGCAAACAAAGTGTTATACAGTAATTAAGTTCTAAGGTGTCTTATACTGTATAAATGAATTTTAAGTGGGTGATGCAATTAAGCTGTTGCTATGACAGTACATAGCACCAAACATTGATCAGAAAAATGCACATTGAGTTATAAGGTGTCCTATTGAACTGTTAAGGGGTCTTTAAGTGGTGATAGAAGCTACTGTATACAGGAACTGTATACTTACATGATTTCTGATCAGTACATACGCACCGAACATGATCGATCAGAAAAATGTGCATTGTCAGTTATAGGTGTCCTATTGCATGAATGAATTGTGGCTTCTTCCTAGCCCTCGATCTCTCCAGCGTGTCATCATCTGCTGTATTGCATTGCATGCCAACCAGTGTATGTGTAGTATTGCCATAGCAACCACTCAATATTCACACTACAACATAATCTTGTAATAATCAATAATCATTATGATGTACACCTAGGCTCACTTTGTTTTCCAATAATTATTAACGTTTCCAGTTTCCCGTCATCTCTTTGTCTCAAAACAGTTATCACTAACTTCAAAACGGAGAGCTACATGACAAAACATACCCTTGAAGCCATATTGAGGTGGGGTCAGCTACGTATCTCGTGATGTGGGGTGCAGATTAGCCGCACCCCATTTAAAAATTTGTTAATATCAACCACAATATGCATAATACAGGTAGCTACATCAACAATCAATATGTAGTGCTTTTTTAAGGTTATCAGCTAAATGCTTAAGTGGCAGATCATAAAGTAACTCAACGAGTCCAGCCCATGATACTGGGTAGTCTTCAGAACATGCCCCCTCCAGCCACTTGGTAAAGACGTCACAACAGCACTCGGTAGGATCTTTTAGCCGATACATTGAGATTGCTTCAAGCTGGGATCCATCAATATCTAGCATTCTTCCAGCCTCTCTCCATTTGGGACTCAGTGTGCGTATGATACGAAGTGGTTTTTGGATTTCTCCTTTTTCATCCTTCCACTTGATGATTGTCAGCGTTTTGAGAGTAAGTGGCTTCGAGCTTGAAGGCTGAGTGGAAGGAATTGAGGAAGTCTCGTTTGCTGCAGCAGAACTGCTTTGAGTATCAGGTACAGGCTGTATATATGCAATTATTAGACAAAATTAATCATGAGTGAATGAAAGTGTTGCTAACTCGAACAATGCTGCTTACTTTTCCTGTTTGGGCACCTGGCTCTGTGACCAGCTGTGGAGTAGATGAGTCTTCTTCCACAAGTGAACGAGATACTTTGCTTCTTTCTGTTTTATCATCTCCAGCAGTTACAGTGAGTATTGGATCTGATGATACCTCAGCAGGCTGAATGAAAAACAATAAGCACACTAACCTATAATGCTACGTATCCTTATACATAACCTACAATAGTGTGTGCATGCAGTGGTATACCATACCTGTGGTTTCAAAAGTTCATCAATGTTGTGTTTCTTGGGGCAGTTGGTACACCACAGATCATCACGAGGTGGTTTTTGAGGTCTTCCATGAGCATACCCAAGATATTCAACTATTTCCTCTTCTCCACAGTTAGCACACTTCACAAAGGGACCGCCATAGTACTCCAGACCTTGGAGGTGACTGGCTTGGCAGATTTTCAGCAGGTATTCCTCATGCACCTTTTTGATGAAGTAGCTTGGAGCTCTTTCGTCACCTTCCTTAGGCCTGTTTGTGACAAACAAAGTTTCACAATAAATATCGCTAATTCATGCAACCACATGATTAGTGTCTAAACTTACAGTACAGAGACTTTCAGCCTGTATAAATTCTGTTGCAACTCAATCTTCCAGTTGCATCCATCAATGTTGTAGAACTGACAACATGTGCTGTAGTATGTATTCTTCTTTGACTTTTTAATTTCAGGATCAGCCAGCATGATGCAGATGAAATGGTGAAAGACTTCATTTGGAAGAAACTTCTGAAAGTCAAAGAAGAATCTGATCCATGGTAATCGAGAATCAGACTTGCCTGGTGTTTCAGGTGGCTTTTCAGGAAGCTTGTGCGGCACAAGGAAGAATTTCTCAGAGTTGCTGCTTTCAACCGGGTCTGTTTGACTCCTAGAAGGAACTGTAGGAACAGGACTATTGGTCTGTGGAAGGGGGTCAGTGTTGGCTCTTGAGGGAGCGGGAATGATTGAGCTGGGCACAGGGTAGATGAGGCAATTAGCCTGCAGCATTAGACACAGCTGGTGGAAAGATACTTGAGTTTCATCTGTGAATTCCTTCCAGCATTCTTTTAATAAGATGGAAGACGCTATTCCAGTGTTGATTAGATCTCGTTTCAGTCTTGCAGGAACTTGAATCAGCTTTCTGAGAACTCCTTTGGATGTGTCTTTCATCTCAAAGATGACCTTCATGACCTTGATCAGCCAGGCTGGATCAAGAATCACCAGATCAGTAAGTTGTTTGCACCCATCTTCACTCAGAAACAGCCTAGGTGTTTGCTCTGGACATGAAACAAGAACAGAGTTGTATATAATTCATGGTCCGCATACATAATACAATGTCGTGTACATGTACATGTATATATATAACACATGCTTAAACTTACTGAGGTACACAATCTTTCCTGTATCATGGAAGAACTGGAAAGCAAGATTTTGAGCTTCAGGAGCTGTGATTCCTTGCTGAAATGCCCAACTTTCTATCTCATCCAAGCTGATCACCATGGACTGGGATCTTTCTTTACGATACTCTCTCTGTCTCATTAGCTCTGACTCAAATTGAAGCCAGATGATCGGGTAGTCTTCTTGGAGGAAAGCAAGATGACCTAAAACAGATCCCATCTTTTGCTGGAGTAGAAAAGCACCACTCTTCTTGCGATTTTCATCATCTGTACCGTCAATGGAATTCTCCACAGGTATGAAGATCCATTTGCTGTCTTCCTCGCAATGAATATGATCAACACATCTGTCATCTGAGAGAATTTCCTTCTTCAGCAGCTCGTTGATTGCATCTAGTTCATCTTCAGTGATTTCTCGGCCTTGCTCTGGATCTTTTGGTGCTCTGTGTGTGCCTACAAGACAGACTCGGCTCATTTTCTCATCCCTGCCTCGTTCATCTTCATCAGGAGGATAGATATGGGCATGGATTGAGTGAATCCAATAGCGGATCTCTTCCAGTGGATTCAGGACAGCTTCATCTCCACATTTGTCTTCTGTTTTAATGTAAAGAGCCATATCTTGGAGGTTGAAGACGACCAGGTACATTCCTCGTCTTGTGATGAAGCAGTGATGCATGGGACGGTACTCTGGTTGACCAGCAAAGTCAAGAGTGTTGAGAATAAGAGACGGTTCTTCTTCTTCTACTGTTGATTTCAATCTTTCATTGATAGTGAAGCGGTGTTGGCGATAAACTTTTGGACCTGTATCAGCTACCGGTGGATCCTGAGTTACTGGGCTAGGTGGGACTGGTTGGTTGCTAGTGTCAGAAGAAGTAGTGTCTTTAATTCCTGCACCCACAGTTGTGGGTCTGTTCTGTTGATCTACATTTATGACCTTGCGTCCTGCAGCCTGTGGTCGTGGTCTTGAAGCTCCTTGAATACGACTCTTTGCTTCAGATTGCTTCTTCGATGAAGGATACTTAGGAGTAGGATTGCCACGTGGGTGTGAGGGAGCCTGTGTTGCCATGGTAACCTTAGGCTTAGCTGATGATTGTTGGGGCTGTTGTGAAGGGGTCCATGGGATTTGACGTTCTTTTGCAAATAATATTAATGCTTTTACCGAATCGTTTGATAACTCTGGATTCTTCTGAACTTTTTGCTCAATCTCAGCTGTGATAACTTCTACCTCCCTCATGAGTTGTTCACTGGAGATAGGCTTAAACGGCTTGGTGGGGTCTTTACTCTTTGGGGGAAGTTTGTCACGAACTTCTGCCACCACTCCATCAGCAAACAGTTCTTTACTTTGCTTCTTTTGTTCGTCATCTTCTTTCTCTTTCCAGAGCTCAGTGTCAAGGAGACGTGTGTCCACAGTGTCTACACTCTTGTTCTCTATTCCCAGCGTCGATTGTTGGTCTGGATCGAATCCCAACCCAACAAGAAGTCGATAAACACTTGTCTTTCCAACACGTTGTTGTCCGAGGATCAGCAGATTGCAGCGAGGAATTTTCTTCTTTCCTTCTTTTAACGCTTTCTTGTACAACTCAATTGCTTCTTTGCCACGCTTTTTGATTTCGGGAGGGATTACTGAAATAAAAAACATTCATATAGTCATAAAGTAGCTGTACTGACTTGATTTGACACAGTTTGATCTTAATTCTTACCATCATCTGGTACAATCTTCCTTGCAAGTACTCCTTCCTGAAATGAACATGCAATGAAAAGGAGTGTATGCATACATGATATGGAGTAACAAGATATCCGATAAGAATCACTAAGAGTCATTGTTGCCAAGTAACTATCACCCATCAATCATTGGCATGCATGCATGCCCAAGCAAGCATGCATATGTGTAGTATTGTCATAGCAACCATCATATTCATGGTGTGGATATGCATGTAGCTAGCAAGTTGATGCAACACTGGGCTCACTTTATTTCTCAACTCTTCCAGTTTCCCGTCACCTCTTCGTCTCAAAACAGTTATCACTTCAAAACTGGACTTCTTGTAGGCAACATGGAGGGCTGAATTACCCTATACATTCATAAGACATTAATCATAATTGTAATTATTACAAGATATCACGATGCTGAAGCTCAGTATTTAAAGCACACCTCTGAATCTTGAGCATCCATTGGACACTCCTTATCTAGAAGTAGCTCGGCAATGTCTTTGCTATCGTGTATGGCAGCAACATGGAGACCACTCTTTTCACCATCATCTTTGTCTCTGTCCTTTGCACACAGAGATATGTCAGCACCATGAGCAATGAGAGGCTCTATGGCGTATCCACACTGATACTCGGTGGCGATCAAGAATGGGGTATAGCCAGCCTAAGCATTTGAGTGTTACAATCAATTTAAAACTGAAATGATTGACTCCATGGGTAGTACCGTATACTAGTATAACACATACCTTGTTAGGTTGGTTGATGAGTTTGGTTCGATTCTCTTCATCTAGTAGGCTGAGCAACTGCTCCAATATCTTCACATTTTTGCTAGCACTAGCATGGTGGACGATATTCCACCCATTCTACAGTTATGTAATGCACAAGTAAGTTTTAGATTGTGCCATGGATGAATGGATTGACATGGAGCAACATTCAAGCAGTAAGTGAATGACATTAATGTTTTACCTTGTCTGTGGCTAATATCAATTCAGAATATGCCTTGGCACTTTTGTAGCGAGCAAAGACTGCATTGAAGCATTCGAGACTAGAACCTCTACAGGCAAAGTGGAGGACATTACACCCCCTCTGTATAAAAAAGTTATGCACAATAATTTATGTGTACAAGTGAATAATAATACATTATGTGTGTATACCAACCCTGCTTGTTGCTTTGTAGTTAACTAGGCCTGTTTGTAGCAGTTTATTAACAATATCAATGTGGCCTCCTTTGATGGCAAACATCAGGGGACTCCATCCCTATAGAGTGTGAATTACGATAGTGAGTAGATCGTAACAACACTGTGTACATGCAGCAACCATGGTGACGGTTATGTTATGAAACACAGTCATCAAAACATAATGCTATTAGTTTCAATTCTATTATACCCTCTGGTTTCTGCCATTTATCATCCATGGGGAATCACTGGGATGTTTTGTTCTTTTAGAAAGTATCTTCTGTTTACTAGCAGCATTCAGCAAGAGGTCAACAATTTCTTTCTTGCCCTTGTTACAAGCAATGTGAAGAGCACTCAGCTTATCCTGCCAAATCACACATGTTATGATACTCAATACATTATAAAAACCAGGCTGGTCAACTATATAGTATGATTGTATGTATGTACGCACATTTGTTATGAGCATATTTGGTAGTACCCACAAATTAGACGTCAAATTCCCAGATCTTACCTTGTTTCTGAAAGCTGGTGAGGCTCCATTGTCCAGTAATGCCTTCACCATGTCTTCTCTCTCTTCCTCACAAGCAATCATAAGAGGAGAATGAAAATTGTAGGCAACTGGGACCTTAAGTTTGTTTGTGATTGAATGAACACGTATTAACTTCCAAAATTGTAGTACTAAATAATTATTAACCTCCACCAATTAATCAACAACTTAACAGTGACATCCTTACATTGGGCAGATTGGTATCCTGTGCTACAAAGTCTAGCAGTCGTACTGTAGAAGTAGCTCCAAACTCACGATTGGCTACAAAATGAAGATACTTTGGTTCTCGGGACGTCTTAACGGCTCTTTCGATTGGTTCTGTTTGGCCACTCAGAACAGATTTCAAGACAACACTCTTGAGTCTCAGTCCTAGTTCAGTGGTGTCGGTTGTGGTTTGAAGTTTTGGTCGCTTTTTTGGTGGTGGTTTCAACTTAGACTGAACGTGTAATAAAAAATCAGTAAATTGACAACTTGAGTTCACAAGATTTGTGTCTTTACGATGAGTTAGCTGTTCATCATACTATGATTGATAGTGTTGTGGATCTAATAGATATAGCTTGGTTATCAAAAGGATTTACTGGCCATCAATGATGGCACCACTATATATGTACTCCATGAGTTGTACATTCTGTTTCAGTTCTGACTTACTGAATCTGATGATCCTTTTGGCATGGTCTTTGAGAGTGCAGCCTGGATATCTGCCAGTGACAGTTTAATAGGTACACTAGCCTGAGATCTGAGTGCTTCAACTAGATCAAAGTTATCTGTTATTGTAGAAAAGGGTGAATAAACAACTTGGTTGAGTAGCCTGGCTTTGTCATGACCTGTCAACATACCATAGATATTATACACTACGTAGTGTATAATATCTATGAACATACCAAGTTCTGGTGTTTCTACATCCTCATCCAAATCATAATCAGGTTGATCATCATATAAAACATCATCATCATCATCATAATCTGTATATACAAGTTTATATATATTTCAACACCATGGCCAGTTGCATATATAAGCTTACCATATAAACCGTCCATCTTGAATTTTTAGTAGCCAGCCTAGCGCATTCCGGTAATTCCTTCATATCAAGCCCCGCCCCTGTTCTGATTTTGCTTAATGCGCATGCTCATGATCAGGTACCAGATAAAGCTAAAGACTTTTGTTATAATAATTATTATAGTAAATACTATAAAAAGTAAACAGAAAATTAAACCTAATGAAATCTTTTTTTTCAAAGTTTCAGTGAAAAACACATGCATGTACAATACTTTAATATTCAATGTTTAGTGCTTTTCTAAGGTTATCAGCTATATGGCAAAGTTGTAGATCTTCTAGTAACTCAATAAGACCTCCCCACGTCACTGGATAGTCACAGGTACCTTCCAACCAATTGATAAAGACATCACAACAGCATTCGGCAGGATTTTGTCGCCGCTTTTTTGAGATTATTTCAAGCTGTGGTCCATCAATGCCTAACATTCTTCCAGCCTCTTTCCACTTCGGACTCACAGTACCTATAATACGAAGTGGTTTCTGTGGTACTCCCATTTCATCTTTCCACTTGATGATGGTCAGCGTTTTGAGAGTAAGTGGCTTCGAGCTGGAAGGCTGAGCTCGAGTAGAAGGAATCGAGGGAGCCTCTTTTGCTGAAGTAGAGCTGCTTTGAGTATCAAGTAGAGGCTGCATGTGTAAATACATACAATTTATATATGAATTACTCACAATCGATGCAGTTGATGCAAGTTAATTAACACAACTAGCTTACTCTTGTCTTTTGTTCCTTCTTTGTAAATAGGGGGGTGGAAGAATCTTCATCCAAAAGTGCTAGTGGCAAGTGAGATACTTTACTTCTGTCTTTTTTATCATCAGCAGTCAATTTTGGTACTGGATCTGATGACATCTTTGAGTCAGGCTGCATATAATTTTATAAGAAGCAAAATTTAAACAATGCTATATACAATGTAGCTACATAGCTAAAAAAGTCAACGTAATTATACCTGTGGTTTCAAAAGTTCATTGATATCTACATGCTTGTTGGGGCAGTTGGTACACCACAGATCATCACGAGGTGGTTCTTGAGGTTCTCCATGAGCATACCCAACATACTCCACTATTTCCTCCTCTCCACAGTTAGTACACTTCACAAAGGGACCGCCATAGTACTCCAGACCTTGGAGGTGACTGGCTTGGCAAATTTTTAGGAGGTATTCCTCATGCACCTTGTTGATAAAGTAGCTTGGAGGTCGTTTATCACCTGCCTTTGGTCTATAATATTGTCAATAATTTCGGTAGTAAAATGAACATCCTAAAACCAATAAATCACTGACAACTTACATAACAGATACTTTCAGTCTGTATAGATTCTTTTCGAACTCAATCTTCCATTTGCACCCATCAACATTGAAGAACTGACAGCATGTGCTGTAGAACATATTCATCTTCTTCTTGCCACTAGGCTTCTTAGTGCCTTCAGAAACAGCCAAGAAGAGACAGATAAGGCGGTGGTAAATCTCATTTGGGAGAAACTTTTGAAAGTCAAAATAGAACTCAATCCATCGCAATTTTTCACCAGGTTTGGAAACTTCAGCCGGCTTTGGGGGAAGCTTACATGGCACAAGGAAGAGTATTTCTGTTTTATCAACAACTGTTGTTTCAATGTTAATTGTTTGACTTCGAGTGGAAGCTGCTAGAGGTGGACTGTCACCTGCTGGTAGAGGATCCATCTCTGCTTTTGGTGGACAAGACTCAGACTCTGATAGACTAGGCACAGGGTAGATGAGGCAATTAGCTTGCAACATTAGACACAGCTGATTGAAGGATGCTGGGCCGCTATCAGTGAACTCCTTCCAACAAGCTTTTAGCAAAGAAGATGATGCAATCCCATAAGTGAGTAGATCTCGAACCAGTCTTCCAGGAACTCCTTTGAATGACTGGTCCATCTGAAAAATGACCTTCATGACCTTTATCAACCAGGCTGGATCGAGAATCACCAGATTAACAAGCTGCTGCCATTCCTCTTCAGTCAGAAAAAGTGTGGGTGTTTGCTCTGTAAATGGTATGAGTATCAATAGTTTACTATAATAATGTAAATGGTCTCATTGGTATACTACAACTGTACGTAACTTACTGAGGTATGCAATCATTCCCGTATCATGAAAGAATTGGAAAGCAAGACTTTGAGCATCAGGATCTGTGATTCCTTGTTGAAATGCCCAACTCTGAATCTCTTCCAAGCTGATCACCATGGACTGGGATCTTTCTTTACGATACTCTCTCTGTCTCATCAGCTCTGACTCAAATTGAAGCCAGATGATCGGATAGTCTTCTTGGAGGAAAGCAAGATGATCTAAAACAGATCCCATCTTTTGCTGGAGTTGAAAAGCACCACTCTTTTTCCGATCTTCATCATCTGTACCGTCAATGGAATTCTCTACAGATACAAAGATCCATTTACTCTCTTCCTCGCAATGGATGTGATCCACGCATCTGTCATCTGAGAGAAGTTCCTTTTTCAGTAGCTCATTGATTGAATCTAGTTCATCTTCAGTGATTTCTCGACCTTGTTGTGGATCCTTTGGTGCTCGATGAGTGCCTACTAAACAGACTCGTCTCATTTTCTCATCTCTGCCTCGTTCATCTTCATCAGGAGGGTAGATGTGGGCATGGACTGAGTGAATCCAATAGCGAATCTCTTCCAGTGAAATTTGAGTGAGCCCACCATCTTTCACCATATCTTGTAGGTTGAAGACGACCAGGTACATTGATCGTCTTGTGATGAAGCAGTGATGCATGAGACGGTATTCGGGTTGATCAACAAAGTCAAGAGTGCTGAGAATTATGGAGTCATGTTTTTCAATTACGGGACCTGGTGTTTTTGTAGAACTGAACTTAATTTCTTGCAGTGGTACTCTTTCTGAAGGCTGATTTGGCCTGGTTATGTATTCTTCATTTGAAGTGAGGTTTGGCGGTAATTCTTGTAAAGTTTCATTCACACTAATTGGAACAGCAGCTATAGATTGTTCATCTTGATGTGTGTGAGGCTCCGATACTAATTGAAGATCATCATTCAGTTCTTCAATTGCTTGTCGAGAAGCTTCTTCTATCTTGTGTTCAATCTCTGCCTCCACAGTTTGGATCTCCTTCAAAAGCTGATCTTCATTTACTGGCAAAATTTCTCTTGGATTTTTCTTTTGTGGAAGTTTGTCACCTGCTACTGCTTGAGCAAATAGTTCCTTACTTTGCAGCATCTTCTCTGGTCTTTCATTCCACTGTTTTGTGTCCACATAGCGCTTGTCAAATGTGTCCACATCATTGTTGTCAATCCCCCTAGTGGGGTCTAGATCTGTTTTGAATCTCAACCCAACAAGAAGGCGATAGACACTTGTCTTTCCAACACCTTCTTGTCCTAGGATCATCAAGTTGCATCGGAAGATTTTCGTCTTACCCACCTTCAAAGCTTTGTTAAACAATTTGATAGCTTTTTTGCCTTGCTTTTTAATCTCTGGAGGGATTACTAAATTGAAATAGATGAAGTTCAAAGCAATTTAGATCTTAATTTTGCAGCATCTCAAACTATTTTAGTGATAGTCACATGCTTGGACTTACTGTCATGAGTGATTGCACTTGCAAGTTTCCCAGCCTATGATAAAACAAGAAAATACTAATATTTTAGTTATATATATATAAGCCTTCCTCCCATTGTACATGCCTGCATGCTGGTGAGCCTGGTTTACAAACTGAAAACTTCACAATAATATAACATGCATGGCATATTGTGTGGTGGACGAGAAAATTTAATTTATGCATATCACCACCATTAATTTTGCAGTTCAAGAAACGCATGTTATATTGTATATGAATTGATGTATACACAAACCTTGTTGGTGAGTGCTTCCAGTTTCCCATCATCTCTTTGTCTCAAAACAGCTATAACTTCAAAGCTGGACTTTTTGTAGGCAACATGGAGAGCTGAATTACCCTGAAATACATGCATACAGACAAATGTACATTATTCAACAAAAATCCTTATACCGTAAGTGCAGAAAATTTCGTTGTTGTTTATATTTCACGGTTTGAGGTTACCGCAAAAAAATGAAAACACGAAAATTAAGTAAATAGTACCAACGACCTGTTCCTACGTATATTTCTTTCACTACACCGCGAAAAATAGATGACGTGGAACGTGAATATTTTAACACGCGCAAATTTCTGGATTTACATTATACATATGATATACGTAGAATTATATGGATATACATACTTCTGAATCTTGAGCATCTATTGGACACTCATTCTCCAAAAGTAGTTCAGCAATTTCTCTGGCATCATGGATAGCAGCAATATGGAGGCCACTCTTTTTGCCTTGTGTATCTCTGTCCCATGCACACAATGTCACATCTGCTCCATAAGCAATGAGCAACTTCACAGCTTCTGTGTTCTGATATTCACAGGCAGTCAAAATAGGGGTGTAACCAGCCTATATAGATATAAAGACTATATATAATAAATAATTATGCTTATAGAGTTGGACATTAGACACGAATTATTTGGCTACAAACTTGCCTTGATTTGTTGATTGATAAGTATACCGAGGTTTTCTTCATTGATATTACTCAGTAGCCACTTGAGTACCTCCTGGTTCTTTGTGTTAGCAGAAGCATGATGAAGTATATTCCGCTCACCCTACATTAATGTGACAATCCATGTGAAATGAGAAAATACATGCACCAGTCACATGCATGCATGCATCACCTTGTCTCTGGATAGGATCAACTCTTTAGCTAGATCAGGGTTGTTCTCAAAGAGAGAGAAGACAATTTTCACACTCTCAAGGTTAGTCTGTCTGCTTGCAATATGCAAGATGTTCCATTGTTTCTGTTAGTATGAGTATCATAAATGCAATGTATTATTAGTTACAGTTCTTTAAGTCTATAAAGTTCTACCTAGTATAATATTTTATACCCTGGTCTTGGCATGATAATCCACTTGGCCAGTCTTAATCAGTCGCTTAATGGCATCGATGTGACCTCCATTTATGGCAAACATCAGTGGAGTCCAACCCTGCACGTTAAAGTTTGCTTAATCGTTTCATGCAAAGCTATATGCATGCATGATTATATGGCCACTTATTATTATGATCATAAACTGTTAACTGTTTATACATGCTCACATAAACATCCTTGCCCTAGCTCATGCAGGCACTGGACATTTACTGCCACTCCATGTGCATGCATTATAACCATATATATATATATACCTGCATATTTCTTGCATTGATTATCCACTGATGATCATTAATGGGTTTGCTGCCTTTGGCAAATCGTTTCTCTCTAATGGCAGAGTCTAGTAAAAGATCAATGATGACCTTGTTTCCTCTCTTGCAAGCAACATGGAGGGCATTGAGTTTATCCTGAAAAACCATAGGACAATAGTACATGTTATCTACAATATGCGTACTAACAGCTCTATAAAGGTGCATGCACATGTATGCTGATGCACATGGTTGACCTTGTTTCTGAAAGCTGCTGATGCTCCATTGTTCAGAAGTAGTTCCACAAGGTCTTCTCTCTCATTCTCACAAGCAATCATAAGAGGACTGTGCCAGCTATACTCCACTGGGACCTATATATGTACACATTGTCAATAATTACACACAGTATTTTTGTTGTAGACTACATGTGCATGCAGTTGTTTACTACATGTGACTTTACATATTTGCTTATAGAAGAATTCTTTTTTGGCATAAAATCCAGCAGTTGAATCCCAACTGCACGTTGTTGAATCCCACAAAGCTCATTTAATTCATGAAGAGCTCTTTCAATTGGTTCTTTGTGTCCACCAATGACAGCTTTCAATATGATGTCCAAGAACTTCTGTTGTTGAGCCCTTGTATCAACCTGGTAGTGTAGATTAGCGTGCACATCATGATAGGGAAATAATGAACATTGCATGATAGTGTGGTATATTGCACAATAATATTATGCCAAAACTGTAAATTAAATTAATGAAGATAAAAAATTAACTTACAGTTAATCTTGAAATTAAACTGCTAGCATATCCTATACATGAAGCACAATGTCATCATAAATATATAAGTGCAATAATAGCTATCATGTGTCATGTACGTTAGATGAAAATAAATAATGTCATTGCTAGGGTTAATTTCTTATAGCAAACATGTTCGCTATACCTGCACTAGATTCTGTTGATTTTGAAATAAAACTGCTAGCATATCCTATGGAAAAGATGTCATTGATAGAACACATTATGTCATGATTTCTTAATACATAGATTCAAGTAAAAAAACAGATCACCTTCATCTGACACTACTGTCGGTGTCAGTGATGCTAAATCATCCTGAGTTTGCTGATCCCAACCTGAGGGTATTTGTGACATTGGATCCTTGGAAACAAAAACTTCCATTTCTTCAAAGTTATAGTCATCTTTGCACGGAAAAAAATGTAGACATGCTTTGTATAATTATATATTTGCATTCTGTGCATGTGTAGGTTCATCACTATATTGGTCATGCACCTTCATAAGGAGCTGATAGATTTTCACTGATCGACTCCAGCTGAATTCCACCTTTTGTTTTGCATTTCCTTGGTTCAACAACCTAAAAAATCATCAATGACAATAATATACATATCTGAGTGAAATGCAATGTATATAATACCGTAGGAATCATGGTGGCTTTCCTCTGATCATAATACGTGTCATCATCTATCTTGAGCTCAATGATCTGGTGTTCTTTGAAAAATTCTTCAGCATCACTTCCTGTGCATTTTGCTTGAATCTGCTCAACAAAAAGCTGAGGGATGAACCAAGTGATGGTCAGTGAGTCTTTGATCACATGATCCAAAAAAAACACGAGTGATGGAAGGTTAAAAAAAGATTCAACATCTGTCCACAGTTCAGAGATGTACTCAAGAGTTTCGGTAACCTGCCTACCAAGTTTCACAGTCAGCAGTCGATAGTGCTCTCTGTTATACATTATAGACAATGGATCATCAGGGTCAGCTATGTCATCTTCATCTTGACATAAATTAATGTAGTCAGCTAGTTTTGTCGTTGCAAAAAAACTGGCTAATTTTCTCTTGTAGCTATGAATCAAGTGTTCAGTCTCTTCTTTGGCAAACTCTACTGCTATCCATTTAAGATTTTCGTAGTCACGATAGTTCCATGAATGATTCTCAGAGATTGCTTTAAAAATATCGGCAATTTCTTGGGCATTTTGTATGCTTTCCGAAGGGATCAGCTCTATTACAAACTGAATGAACAGATTTATATCAATTTTCTTCTCGGTTTCTTTTTCCATCAATATTTGTAACACTTTTGCTTTGAGGCTACCAAATGAAAGTTTTAAGTTAGCCAGGTTGCTTTTCAGTAGCTTTTTCTTCTCATCATCATAATCTAATAATAGTTCGCATTATAATGATTCCTGTGCTGGATAAACACAACTGACCTTCTATATACCTAGCCTCGTTCCCAGGCTCCTCCTTCGCGAATATTTTCTTCGAAAATAAGGAAGGAGAGAGCCCAGAGGAGGTGCGTCAACCGTACCTCATTGCTGAGCTGGCATTATGCATAATTGCCAATTAACCGCATTCCTCGCACGTGACGTTTTACACTTGCTCTCGCAGCCAACCCAAGTTAGAGCAGAAATGGTTGCTAGCAGCATACCATGGCACTTGACCGATTAATTTAGCAATGATATACCAACGCTAACTACTGAACTTCACTGCAATCCCCAAAATCTTTGCACTGTTAAACTGAATTGATATCACGTGCGGAAAAATGCCAGCTCAGCAATGAGGTACGGTTGTCGCACCTCCTCTGGAGAGAGCCGGCCTGGTACCAGTAGTCACGTGAGTGACGTACTGTTTTACGTATTTCAAGTTAGTTAGCAAAAGAAAGTTTCCTGGGAGCGACCGCGAACAGAACAGAACAAAAAAATGCTTGAAAAAAACTACCATTTGCTTGTTCAAAGTCATTTCTTGTGTGCCAAGAGGATGTACTTCCCAAACAGCGTTTGTGATCGTCACTTTTGTTTTGTACCTTGGTTTGGTCAGACTGAAAGATCGAGACTGGACACAGAACCAAAAATGCTGATTCAGAGAGACTGCCATTTATCTGTTGCTTCTTGGACTATCTTTGGAGGCTACTAGCTGCTTTTTTCTTGTCTATTCCCATCGCCTTCTACGTCTAGCTCTCTCAGAGCTCGTAGACACGCAGAAATTTTTGCTAACATCAACTGACTGGAACACGTGCGTGACGCATTTTAGATAAAGCGCGTAATGCTGAGTAGACTCACGTCTACCAGACGTCTACCCTGTACGTCACTCACGTGACTACTGGTACCAGGCTCTCTCCTTCCTTATTTTCGAAGAAAATATTCGCGAAGGAGGAGCCTGGGAACGAGGCTACTATATACCTCCATGCAATCTAAATTAGTAGCTACTCACCATTCACAGTGGCCATCACTTGGGTATTTCTGAACTGGTTGTCTTCTTGAACTATTATAATTTAATACAATAATACTGTATCACTATTGATTCCACACACTATCAAATTAAGGTTAGTGTAAATTGCGTGGGCGGCGTATTTTTAAAATTCAAAAAAATATATATGAAACTGATCCTCTCACCTTCATAAAGTCAACTGTGCTGTTTTTGTTCACTGTAGGAGCCTTTTCAGGAGTGAACTCGGTAAAGGTCGTCACAAAAATTCTGCCTCAGCCAACGACTGTATAGTTATATTATTTGCACGTTTCGCAATGTTTTGCAGGGTAAAAAGGCTTCACGTTTAAATATTTGTAATACGACATAGCTGAGGGGGTAAACGCTCGCACGCGCTCTAGCCAAAATATAATTTAGTTAATTGGAATTATATTTAAACGTAGATCTATAGCATTTTACTGGTAGTTTCTTCTCGCATGAAATTAAGTGCACTTGCGCTCGTTGTTGAGGCAGAATTTTGTCAAAAAAAGTGCTAGCTTCTCGCTCTTCCGCACTCACGTGGTTGCTTGCTCGAGCATGCGCATTACAAAGGTGGGTGGATCCGCATGTCCATATGGGCAGGGCCTATTCGGGCGTAACTATTGTGCACGTGATTGTCAAAAAGTTTAATAGGCCAAGTTCAGTGTTTCTCTGATCATAGATAAAAAGCCGTATGTATTATCTATGCTCTGATGGAGGCTAAGAAAGTCAGTGTACTACGGAAGAAGTACGCTTCAAGGCGTCGAGTGTTTCTTTCGACAATTGCAAGAAAACAATATGGTAGTGGTGAGTCCCGGGAGTGTATAAATGACAGTCAGGGTGGACGGGGTGACGGGGTGATGGTAGGTGGGGAGCAGCAGCCAAGCTTTTCTAGGGTACTGGTTGGTAGTGGGGATGGGGGGGAAGAACACATGCCTACTGGGGAGCCTTATGGAGAGTACCAGCAGTCAAGCCTTTTTACTAGAGGAGATAGTGGGGATGAAGATATGGAAGAACAGCTGGAGCTAATGGGTGGGGAAGAGCCCAGCCTAGTGGGTGGAGAGGAGCCCAGCCTAGTGGGTGGAGAGGAGCCCAGCCTAGTGGGTGGGGAAGAGCCCGGCCTAGTGGGTGGAGAGGAGCCCAGCCTAGTGGGTGGGGACATGCATGTTGGGGAGTCAAAGTCAAATGATTCAAAACTGAATCTTGATTTGCCTGAGGTAGTCAAACTAAATCAAGAGTATTCTGATCTTGATTTAGTATGCAAGGATGGGGATAGGAGACCTCTAACAAGTACACCTGTTAGAGAATCTTCCTATACTTCATTTGAAACCCCTTGCGATGAGTCGACATTTATTGAAACGTCGTTTCCCGATGATTCAAACTATGTTCCGCATGACAAACTTGTAAGTGTTCCAGTTCCTAATAAGCTATGTCTGATAAATGTACAAAACATTTTGAGCTTTGTAAATGAAATTAACAAGAATTTTTGTTGTAGAACTTCAGGTTGTAGGGGGCGATTAGTAGCTGTACAATGTGAGAGCAAAGAAGGTGCTATTAGAATGTGTTTTCTTTGTGACACGTGCAAGTCTGGTCCAAACTGGCTAAATAGCTATACCAAGTACAGCGAAAAGCAAACAGCTATTGGCTTGGCTTCACAAATTGCTTTCATTACAGCAGGAGGCATGTATTCTACATACAAACGAGTCTTCAAGATAGGTCTTGGCATGAAAATAGCATCTAGATCCAAGTTTACAGATGCTCTTTCTTTGTTGTATCCTGTTGTCAAGGGCATACTCGACAACATGTGCCAACATGCAAAGGATGCCATGAAAAGTATGGATCCCTCCGAACTAGGCTCATGGGAGCGAGCCGTAACCACAGCTGATGGTTGCTGGATGACTCGTGGCCACCACTCGAAAAATTTTACGTTTTCTATTCGTAATTATTACACAGGTGCCCTTTTGTACTATTGTCATAAGTGCATGAAAGGAAATGATAATATTATAAAAGAGCCCAACTACAAAGGAACATCCAAAAGCATGGAGGGGGTTTCTGCCAAGGAAACCTTTGAACAAGCACGTGACGAGGGTTTAAATGTCGAAATCCACTGGCAAGATGGCGATTCATCTTCATCTAATCGAGTGGAAGAAATTTATCCCGCTTGTACTGTTATGGTATGCGGGGGACACGCGGGGCGTGCTCATAAAAAGAGGCTAGAAACCTTTGCCAAAAAAAAGCTTGTAGAAGAGGAGTTTATTAAAAAGCACAAGTCGTCTGTTCCAGATATTGAAACTGCCAAATGTTGCTGCCCAAAGAGACACAAGAAAGGATGTGGGTGTTTAAGTAAGGCTTTCATTAGTCAGGCACACACTAATTTTTCCATGGCTCTTTCTCAGTCCAATTCTGCTGATGAACTGAAAAGCAAACTTTTGGCCTTAGTTAGACACGCTCGTAACATTCATAGTTGGAGCGAAACTGTTGAATGTGATGGAAAGTTGGTCCAGAAGCGGTTTGAGTGTGGTTTTCATCCACAGCTAGTTTGCTCTTGTGGGAATTGTAAGAATAATAATGAATTAGTCTGTGCTGGCAAGCCATATCAGACAAGAAATATTTTGAAGTGTGAGTTGCATGCACTGCTATATGAAATAGAGCTGAGAGAAAGAGCTGATCAAGCTAATGTTTACATTCATCCTGTATTGAAGCGTGGTCACTCTAACTTTCCAGAGGCTTCGCATAATGTGTTCATCAGGTTTCGTTCCAAGATGTTAAACCTCCACCGGCTGCATTACCATGTTTCGACAAATTTGGCTTTGTTGCAGTCAAACATGACGTACATGTTTAAAACACGTGGAAAAGAGTACCACTGGTTACTAGACTTGTATGGTCGTTTGCAGTTGGAGATACCCGATGGACTTTCTGAAATATTAGCTGCAGAAAATGAAGAACGAAAGAAAAAACTAGATAAAGAAAAAACAGAAGAATCAAAAAAAAAGAGAATAGGCTTTAAAAAGAAAAGCAAACTTGATGGTGAAGCCCGAAAAGTTTATACAAGCCATCATGGAGGTGATGGCTATGGATCAGAGGAGTCCGGTGATGATTCAAAGGCTCCACAAAAAAAGAAGTGCAGATCGTGTGGACTAGTAGGTCATGTCACAAACAGAAGTAAAGCCTGTCTCAATTACAAAGTGGCTTTGCCTAAACCTGGTATTGATGATGGTAGC
This sequence comes from Tethya wilhelma, assembly GCA_964030475.1. Lineage (NCBI taxonomy): Eukaryota > Metazoa > Porifera > Demospongiae > Tethyida > Tethyidae > Tethya > Tethya wilhelma. The sequence goes on along the minus strand of CAXIPT010000002.1, from coordinate 4,930,747 downwards.
CAAAGTAGCTCTAGCTCGGAAGATGAAAGCTCCTCTTCAGGCAACGCCTCATCTTCTTCATCTGATTACAATGATTCCAGTGATGACTTGGATGATATGAAGTGTACTTGCCATAGTCTTGGCTTCAGAAGCCATTCTAGATCTTGCCCAATGAATCCTAGACACTGTCTACAGTCCCTTTCTGTGGCTAATGCCAATAGCACAAGGTTTTCTACTTCTGAACCTGTAGCTAGCTCCAGCAAACCTGACATTGATCTTCAAGCTAAAACAGAGCCTAAGCCAAAAAAACAAAAACTTTCTCACCCTATAAATTTAACTAATGAGTCTGCCACTTCTAGCAGCAATTCTGAGCTCCAAAAGCCTTCTTCTGTGGTTTCTACAGATAGCACAAGGTCTGTAAAAAAGTGTAGATCATGTGGGCAGGTTGGCCATCTCACTAACAAAAGCAAGAATTGTGCCAACTACAAGATAACTATGGCTAGCTCCAGCAAACCTGACATTGATCTTCAAGCTAAAACAGAGCCTAAGCCAAAAAAACAAAAGCTTTCTCACCCTATAAATTTAAATAATGAGTCTGCCACTTCTAGCAGCAATTCTGAGCTCCAAAAGCCTTCTTCTGTGGTTTTTACCGATAGCACAAGGTTTTCTGCTTCTGAAACTGTAAAAAAGTGTAGATCATGTGGGCAGGTTGGCCATCTCACTAACAAAAGCAAGAATTGTGCCAACTACAAGATAACTATGGCTAGCTCCAGCAAACCTGACATTGATCTTCAAGCTGTAACAGAGCCTAAGTCAAAAAAACAAAAGCTTTCTCACCCTGTAAATTTAAATAACGAGTCTGCCACCTCTAGCAGCTCATCTGAGCTCCAAAAGCCTTCTTCTGATTGCAAGTTTTTAGTCCCTACTTGCCCCTTAACTGAGCCTAAACCCATGTCTTCCACCTCTAGCAGCTCATATGATCCCAAAAAGCCTTCTTCTGATGGCAAGTTTTTAGTTCCTACTTGCAGCTCATCTGAGCCTAAACCAAAGAAACTCAAGCTTTCCATTACTAGCAGCTCATCTGATATACAGTGTACTTGTGGTAGTAGTGGGAGAGCACATAAGCGTAGTTGTCCGCTTAACCCTTCACAAAAGGCTAAGAATGTTGATGAAAATAGTGATATTCGATATCGTCTAGGTGATAGTGTAGTTATCCATTCAATTGGTAAAGCAGGAGAACATCTGCCATGTCAGGTGGTTCAGATTGTGGGTGACCGATACAAAGTTTCTTGTGTAGCAGGCATTCTCAGGAAATGCTTTTTGCTATCTGAACTTTCTCCTCATTCAAGTGAGAGTCGTGTGTTGGTGAAGAATTTGGCTAAGCTGCCACAGATAACTCAGAAGGAAGCTCGTGCCAGTTTGGTGAAGTGCAATTGTAAATCAGTTCCAATATCTGATTCACCTGTAATCACGGTCGATGATGACAATACTGAAGCAAGTGAAACCATACATAGTTTTTGGGTTGAAAATGATGTTTACAAACTTAGCACAAATGATAGAGACCTAATCATGAACAGGAATGGCTGGCTTACAGATCAAATAATTACATCCGCTCAACTACTTTTATTGCAAGATTTTCCTCACGTTGATGGCTTACAACCACCAACCCTAGCTGAAACAATGGCGTTCAAAATAGCTCAAAGTGAGTTTGTACAAATTCTCAATGTTGGTAGTAGTCATTGGATCACTGTTTCTAATATTGGGTGTCCCTCAGGGAATGTCATGATATTTGACAGCCTACGATGCAAGCCTTCCAAGCATACCTGTCGCATTATTGCTACTATTGTACACTCATCTACTCCTCAGTTACAGATTGATATAATGAGGGCTTCCATGCAAAGTAATCTCTCTGACTGTGGTGTTTACTCCATAGCTTATGCCTTTGATCTTTGTTCTGGGGAAAATCCATGTAGAGTGATTTACAACAGATCTCTAATTAGACAGCATCTAGCAGATTGTCTAAAACGGTGTAGATTGTCTAGATTCCCTATTAGCAACTCTGTTTCTGCCAAAAGTCAGATTGTTCACACATGCAAAGTAGATCTCTGTCTCAATTGCCACCTACCAGTAGAAACAAGATTAGAAACAGTTTCTTGTAGTTCATGCCATCAGTCTTACCATAAGCGATGTGTTCAGGGTCATGTACCAGAGGTTGTGTGGAAGTGTACACAGTGTACATAAAAGATTGTTGTTGCTCTGAATATGTTAATAGAAGAGTCTTAGTGTTTTGATACCATAGGTACTATAGCAGTAAATGTTATTGCAATTTCGTAATAGATATACATGCGCACACAAAATGGCTATTCTGTAATCCTTGTCTCCACATACCACATATGCACGCTTGAATATTAGCTACATCAAATTAAGAAGGTAACTTTTTTTGAATGAATAGTGGCAGATTTTGAACTGGTTTACCACATATCTTGAGTTTACCGCGAATTTCCTCTCTTATTTCCTCCCGGGTAACTTATGAATATTTTCTGTGGATACATGTAAGATTTCACAGCTGTTGCACAATTTTATCTCCGAGTCTATTACTTGTCAATCTAAATTTATACCTTCATGTACATGTACTTTTTTGTTGTGGAAACCAAGCCTGGGAATGGGATTAGCCTCATACCCAGGCCTTCCCCAAAAAATATATGCACGAGGAAAAAGGAGGGGAAGGCCTGCATGGTAAACTTCTCACGTGCCTTACGTCAAAAATCTTGTTCGCGAAATGCATGGGTGACACTAACGCGCGTCTTTGCCAGGAAAACAAGCAGCTAGGTTTTCTGGACTTTTTACCTTCAACAACTAACTTTTTGTCCATTTCTGAGTCTATGACAGTGCTACTATAGGCAAATATCTGCTAACAAAATTGATTTTGACAAAAAGGGCCATTAGCACGCAAAAAAGAAGCAAGAAATCTTAGACTGGTAGGTTTGCTAACTCATACTCACCCTTTAAGCTTTTTGAACAGCACAATAACTGTTCTTTGGTAAGTATAGCCAAGCGCTTAGCCTTTCAGATATCGGCTGTACCTTCAAAATTCACTTCATTGCTCTAACACAAGAAAAAAAACTTAGCTCATACTCTAGCAGACTGATCACACACACGTGCTGCACGTTGGATTATGCCTTCTACCTACGCTCACTAATTACCTGTCTACCACTCGTCTACCTCTTTGTTATTTTTTGAAATCATCATGCACATGAGAAGTTTTACCAGGCCTTCCCCGGCTGAACTTTGCAACTCGTGAAATGTAAAATATGCACCGGGGAAGGCCTGGGAACGAGGCTAAACGGTACGGAAGCCGAGAGTGACCATTCTTATTCATAATCAATTCTACCAATTCAACAACATATTCACCAATTCAGGTTCACATTCATGATCAATTTCACTAGTTTAGCAACATATTCAAACACTCAGGTTCGCATTCACGATCAATCCTAAGGCTGTTAGTCTAAGTGACCTTCTTTTGGACACCATGTACCAGGACATTCTAAACACTTTATGACTAAACTTGAACCACTTAGCAGCTATGCAATAATATGACAGTTAGTTACCTAAATTGTTCAATTTTTTTTTCACACATGACACCATGATTTTAACAGTCTACAAATTTGAAACTGATGCTCCAACTTAACTAACTGAACAGCCAGCCTACCAGTCAGTTGCATGTGCAGTATCTTACGATGTTCTTTGACGACCAAGATATGGATCGAGAGCTTAGACACTGACAATTTTCAACAATTATTTAGAGTAACAAAAGACACATTCCTCATGACACCACCTGAAACACCTGTTACAACAAACCATGTCTCCAAAGTCTTCAGTTGCTACAGTATACATCAATTTTAATTTCCTTGGTGAGGCGCTAAGGACACATTTGTTTAAGTGTTTTGTGGAGGAGATTTTACAGTTTCCATGTGTAGCAAGAAGCGTATTTCCATAAAAATAAAAGAAAAGAGTCTTTCTTCTGACAGAGGTCGTAGGACAATGGGTATGGCAAACTGATCATCTTTTAAAAAGCCAATATCTCTGTTGATGAGTAGCCTCTTGTAGCATACTGAATACCTAGGTCATATGCTAAATCGCTAGAAAGTGCAAATAGAAATCCCTAAATCGGGCCACCCCATGCATCCATTTTAATCAGTCATGACTAATTTTACCTCTTCCCTCAGATTGTGAATATGATAATACATGGTGCAGCAACACTGATGAATCTGTGAATATATTGTTGAACTATAACAGATGAACCTGAATGTATGATTGAATGTGAACAGGTACAGTACAGATCACATGAAAGGTAAACGTCTCGCGCGAGCAACGAGTGAGCAATAAACTCGCGAGCAGTTTTTCCACACGTGTTGTTGTGGTATACTCGTGAAGGCACGAGTTTTTACAGCTACTCGCGAGTGAAACCTCGTTGCTCTACTCGAGTTTTGACTGCAACATACCGTATAGCCGGAAATATTGACGGTCAAAAAATTTGACGGTTTGCTCCGCAGAACGTAAAATAAAAATATTGACGAATTTAAATTTGACGATTTGCGCGTGCGCATAATACATTCATATACGGCGCCCAAAATATTGGCGGATTTAAATTTGACGATTTGGACTTTGACCGTCAAACCGTCAAATTAAAATCCCCGTCAATATTTCCGGCTATACGGTAGATTGAAATAGAGAGTGCAACACTATAGTTTTGATAAGTACCCACAAAACTATTAGCCTAAAAGTGTTTCCTGCTTGAAGTTTTGACAACTACAAGCACTCGAGTGTTTCTCGAGTAAGCCATAGTTAGACACTCGCGTGTACATTACCATACTCGCAGTGCTAACTTGCGAGCGTGCGACTTGCGGGGGAGCCCCTCGCACTCGCGTGAGGCGTTTACCTTTCACATGATCCGTACTGTACCTGAATATGTTCAGAATTGATAGTGAATGTAAACCCAAATGTGTGAATATGTTGTGGAACTGGTGGAATTGATCGTGAATATGAACATGAATACCTGAATACGTTGTTGAACTGGTAGAATTGATCATGAATGTGAATTGTCACTCTCGGCTTCCGTAAAACGGGATTAGGATGCTACATACTCAACCCCACCTATTTCTTCGATCTAACTGACCTTTCTCACCCCGCCCATTCCTCCCCATCTATCCCTGCCTTTTCATCCCGCCCATTCCTCCCCATCTACCCCTGCCTTTTCACCCCGCCCATTCCTCCCCATCTACCCCTNCTCATCCCTTTGTTGAACTCAGCTCTTACTTTCTCCTCGGTCCCTGTAACAACACCTATTTGGTGGATAAGTTCCTCCTTCTGTGCTTTTTCTTTGGAACCAGAAGACAAAGCGAAGAGTGTTTTCATCTTCCTTTGCCAAAAAGGGTTGCTCAAATATTTGTCATCCTCAGACATCTTTCATTGATTTTTTTGGCCGTCAGTTGATTTGACTTGACTGCGGTTAACTCTGTCTTTTTCTGTCAGTGGCTGATTATTGTGAAATAAATCTGCAAAAACTTCCTTAAAATTTAATAGCTCTTTTAGTGCCACACCTACACAGCCAAGAATTCACAGTACTGTACAACCCCGTGTCAACCGTTACGGTGCCGTGGGCTACGGTCCCGTGAGTAAAGTTTTACCACATAACCGGAAAAATAACCGGAAAAATAACCGGAAAAATAACCGGAAAGATAAACGATTGCGTATACGAGGATATCCAAATTCCCAGTGTTTTACTGGGCATGCGCAAGAAGTGTGTACCGAGCCAATGTGAGACAGATCATTTGACTTCAGTTTGAGTTAAAGCTGATGCAGGAGAGATCGAGAGTATCACAAGCAGAAATCCCAGTCCATGGTGATCAGCTTGGAAGAGTTACAGAGAGTTGCATTCAGCAAGGAATCAAAGATCATGAGTCCTGATGCTCAAAACTTGATCTTGCTTCCAGTTCTTTCATGACTGAGGAAAGATTGTGTACCTCAGTATATAAGTTGACTTACAATAATTATTGTTGAACTTAATGCAGTACAATATTGTATCCATGACTCTTTCTTATGCAGAGCAAACGCCTACACTCTTTCTCAGTGAAGATGAGTGGAAACAGGTTAGTAAGCTGGTGATTCTTGATCCTATAATTGACATGATGAAGGTTCTCTTTGAGAAAGACATGTCTAAAGGAGCAGTTGGAAGGTGACCTGGGCTGGACTTATTGAATCACTACGAGATTTGGAAAAACAGTGTCTAGCCAACAACCTTGAAAGAGCATTGCAAGAGCATTGCAGTTCTTGAAAATAGAATACTAAAGTTGCACCTTAGTTTTAACATGAGTTTTGATTAATTTTGTTATATGCTATAATAGGCGATTAAATTGCTCTCTTGAAATTAGCAGAATTAAAGTATGATATTTTCAATCTGCATATATACTGGGTTGGTGAACAAGAATAATGACTAATACCCAACCAGAAACTCACTTACGGCAGAATTAAAGTTTGATATTCTGTATACTGGGTTGGTGAACAAGAATATAATTTAATAATGACTAATACCCAACCAGAAACTCACTTACGAAAGAATGCTCTCTTGAAAGTCGCATCGAAATAATACATTATATATAGTTATGTAGTTTTGTTGTGAGTATTGTGATGCATGCATGTCCATAGATACTGTAGGCATCAGTATCTATGGTGCAGTACAAATTGTGGAGTCTGTAACAGTCAATTGACTAGCTAGTCAATTAACTATTATCAGTATTCTACCACATCCTGCTTCCACCCACGAAGTCTATTAGCATCCGACCACGTGGCATCCCCACACTGACCAAGCACGGTTCAAACAGACATGTCTTCCAACGGGGAACAAACAGCTGTTGTTGCTGCTGGAAACCCAGAGAAGAAGCGAAAGAAGGAAGACTGTATCGTGGTACGTTCATGCATTCACTTGCAAACCTTACTTTATGTCTAGAATTCATGCAAGGTAACTTACATGTCTCTTTCTCTGTCTCTCCTAAGATACCAGACAACTATGAAGGATACAGTCTCGACCATTTCTGTATTCCTGGCCACTATATCGCCGACCTCAGACATGTTATGATACCAAAGGGACTCATAATGGACAGGTTAGCCTTCTTTCTTCTTGCTTGCTTCTTTCTTTCCTTTTTCTCCATGTTTCTTGCTTGTATAAATACTTCTTCTTCAGCTTCTTGTTTCTTGTTTGGTTTTCTAACTTTGTGACAAAAAATAAGGAATTTAATATTCCTAATTAATTACATGCTTCACTGAGTTTAGGAGGGAACTTTTCAATTTTTCTCTATTATCTTCTAATTAGTTGCACACACCTCCTTCCCATTCACATCACATGCACAGGACCGCCCGCCTGGCACATGACATATGTACAGACCTTCAACCTCCGCTTGTGGCACTGTGTGTCTTGAAGGGAGGCTACCAGTTCTTCACTGACCTGCTGGATTTTATCAAGAACTATAGTGCAAGTAGTGGAAAGTCGTTTCAGATGCAAGTGGACTTTATACGACTGAAGAGCTATGTTGTAAGTTTTCCAGCGCTTTTCTGTTGCTGCTGTTTGTACGATGCTACAGGCTGTTGATATATATGTGGTTGTTTTATGTGTGTTACTAGGGAGACCAGTCTAGTGGTGAGATTAGAGTTATTGGAGGGGATAATATGGAGACTCTTCAAGGAAAGGTATGGAAGGTGTAGGTCAGATGTGATTTTCAGAGAACAGCTATAATGTTTGACTGGGCTAGATTTATTGTCTTTCAGTTCATTTGGAAAGATACTTTGAAGATTACATTACTGTGGATGCATGTGTGAACCTTGTACCCGGCTACTGGTGTAGCTTCCCCACATATTGTGTTTTGATAGTACAACATGCACCATGTGCAGTGCATGTGCTGTGGCACCTGTGGGCCCTCAGGGCGACCTTGATTGTTTGATGGAGTCAAGTTGACAAGATGATTGGACAAACAGAAGTTGTTTGTATGCGTGTGCTTCACATGGGGAGTGTTCTATGTTGGTATTGCTGAAGTGTATTCATCTTCATGAACATTTAGTCTTTATCTTTACAAACATTTAATATCTTGTGTACACACACACACACACACACACACACACACACTTTATTCCTTCTAGAATGTCTTGATCGTGGAGGTAAGATATTCTTTTCTGCTTGCTCTGATGAGCTAGACTTGTTGGCTAATTGAGTATCAATTTTTTACTGTTGATTTCTTTTCTCTCAGGACATTGTTGACACTGGTGCTACCATGTCAAAACTTTTAAAACTTCTCGACGAATTTAAACCAGCCAATGTCAGAGTTGCCAGGTAAGTATGTGGAAGGGGTGCTTTATAACTTAAACACTATACAGTTATAACTCTAATATGACTCATTGTATCTCAAACACGACTTTGGTTATAACTCAAACATGACACGGTCATAGCTCAAAGATGCACATACTCACAGACAAAAGTTTGAGTATAAATTTAATGACCCACTCTTTCACAGTTTGTTGGTGAAGAGAACCCCTAAGAGTGTTGGCTACCGACCTGACTGTAAGCTGATCGCTATAGCTGTGAATAAGGGTAATGTGCATTATCTTTTTTCTTCTCTTTGTTTCTTTCAGATGTTGGATTTGAGATCCCAGATGAGTTTGTGGTTGGTTATGCTCTCGACTACAACGAATATTTCAGAGATCTCAATGTAAGTTTTGATATCAACACTGAAGGATTAGCTTAAATTTGATAAAGATCGATTACTTTTTACTGAAACAGTTTGGATGTTTTGGTCTGCTATTGGTGGTCATGTGATTATCATGTGATGTTTTTTTTCCTGTATACAGCATGTGTGTGTGATCAACGATGAAGGAAAGACGAAGTATGCTTGAGGAGGTCTCTCTCTCTTGTCTGTGTGGCATCTTTGAACCTACTGATCTCATTTTGACTCATTTCTATCTCACTAATAGAATATACTGCTCACCATCACTACCTATAGTAGTGCATATTGATGTGAACATTATGTGTATATATATGAAAAGGAACGAACGTTCTTATGAATTCTGAGTGCATGAAAAAAAGAAAGTTCTACAATTCTAGGCCTAAATTTAGTTGGTAAAAGGTCGTCAACTATTCTCGTGTTTGCTGACTCAGCACCAACCATGTGGTACTTGGCGGGCAATGGCGCCTACAACAAAGACAAACAGCCTTCTCTTCGTCACTCTACCGCCCCCACTCAAACAGCTCCTCTCTTCTCACGGCCTCTGCACGCTCCTGACCACCGCCCTCTGTCTCGTGACCTACTGGAACAGCCTAGGAGGCGACTTAGTCCATGATGACGTCTTTGCCATCAAAGAGAATCAAGATCTTCTTCCTACCACGCCCCTTTTTGATCTCTTCAAGAATGACTTTTGGGGAAAACCGATGAGCAGTGTCATCAGTCACAAGTCGTATCGTCCCCTCACTGTCGTGACCTTTAGACTTAACTACTGGTGTCACGGTCTAGCGCCCTGGGGCTATCATGTGACTAATCTGGTATTGCATGTGATCTGTACGTGGCTGTTCGGCTTGTTGTGTAGGGGAGTGGTGTTTGGTGGACATTCCGATCTCAGTTTCCTGGCAACGAGCATCTTTGCAACTCATTCTGTACACACTGAAGCTGTGAGTTAATACATGCACAGCATATACAGTTCACTGTACACAGTATACAGTTCACTGTACACAGTATACAGTTCACTTTATACAGTATACAGTTAGTATACAGTTCACTGTACACAGTATACAGTTCACTGTACACAGTAATCCGACACACACACACACACACACACACACACACACACACACACACACACACACACACACACCCATAGCTCTCTGGAGTAGTTGGTCGTGCTGACATTTTGGCGTGCATCTTTTTCCTCTTGTCCTTCCTCTTCTACTGGAGGAGCTGCACCTCTCAGTTGCCATGGAAACACCACTCACAGGTATGTATAGTAGGCAGTTCTTATCCAATTTCACTTTAACTACAAGTTGTTAGTTCTAATTCAGTTCAAACCTCCACCATGTAAGAAGCTAGGAATATGTTCAATTTTTTATTCTTTAACTTTATTTAGCTATTTCTCTTAAACTACAGTGCCTTAGAAATTCGTAACTTTTGAATTGTTTTGAAACTACCATAATATTATTCTATGAAGTTTGGAATTTCTTTAATAATCTTTGTCTTAATTATTTTTAACTCTTTCCAGCTGTTTCTCTCTCTGTTGTCCGGAGCTGTTGCCATGTTGTGTAAGGAACATGGAGCCACAGTGTTTGGTGTCTGCTTCGTCTACGATCTCTTTGTGGTACACAGAGAGACAATATATAGGTAAGGAAAAAGCATGCAGTGTGTGAATTTGTCTAGCCTTGTTGTTTAAAGGGGTGGACCAGAAATAATTTAGAGAGAGAGGACATAAGGTTAACTATGTTAGTTATAGCACAAAAACTGTATTATGCCATGGTGCTAATCATTATTCCTAGCTTNTCTCTCTCTCTCTCTCTCTCTCTCTCTCTCTCTCTCTCTCTCTCTCTCTCCCTCTTTAGAAGCATCAAAAATGGTCATCCTGCCATTTCAGAGCTTCATCCACTAATCATCCGTTGTCTCCTCCTAGTCCTGACCACCATTGGTCTCCTGGTCTTCAGAGTCTCTCTCCTTCACGGCCACCTACCTCACTTCTCGGCTCAAGATAACCCCGCCTCTTTTTCAGAGAGTTTACTGACACGAACGTTAACCTATTGCTATCTCTACTTCTTTAATGCAAGGTACACACACACATGGGAAATTTATTGGAAAAAATCTTGAGATCTAGCTGGGATTCGAACCCAAGTCTTTTTAAATTCTTGTTCTTACCACTGAGCTACGTACTAGAGCTCTCTGGTATTGGAGCAAACACACACACACACACACACACACACACACACACACACACACACACACACACACACCTCCCCTCAGACTCCTCCTATTTCCCCACGTCCTCTGCTACGACTGGCAAATGGGAAGTATCCCTCTCATTGAGACCCTCTCAGATCCAAGAAACATTTCCTCCCTCATCTTCCTCACCTATCTCCTCTCTCTCTCTTACACATCCCTCTTTGGGAGCTGCTCACAAAGACACAGGCACACCACCATCATAGGTCTCTCTCTTCTGGTCCTCCCTTTCCTTCCTGCGTCCAATCTCTTCCTGAGGGTGGGGTTTGTCGTTGCCGAGAGAATACTCTATATATCGAGGTTAATTATGGTTCTGATTGATAGGGTCATCCTCATTGTAGTTTTAATTGACAGGGGTCCCCCCATTGTAATTGTAATTGTAATTAATGGGATACCCCTCATTCTGTGTTGGTTATAATTATTAATTAGTATCTCCCCTCAATAGATTATAATTATAGATAATAATAATATTAATATTTAAGTTGGATGCTAATTTATTTAGTTGTTTGTTTGTTTGTTTGTTTGTTTGTTGTTCCTTGTAGTATGGGCAGCTGTGTGTTGGTGGTGCTGGGAACAGCCACTCTTTATCGACGGTTCAAATCAAATCTTCCTTTTACTTCAGTCTTCTTCTCATTATCTTTCTCTCTTGGAAGACAATCGCTAGAAACCCTGTCTGGTCCACCAGAGAGACTCTGTTTAGGTGTGTGTGTTGGAAGTTACTAGGCAATAGTAGTAGTTCAAGTAGTTTGTGCGCATTTTTTAAGCGTTTGTATTACAAGTGGTAATAGTACTACGGTAGGGAAAATATTCTAACGTCTGGTTGTGTGTGTGTGTGTGTGTGTGTGTGTGTGTGTGTCTTCCACGTTTATGCGTCTTAAATTCTGAAACTGAAACTGTATATCTGTCATCCTTCCTAATATACAAGGTCTGGGTTGGAGACCCTTCCTCACAATGCAAAGATTCAGTTCAACTTTGCCAACTACCTCAAAGACATTGGTCACATTCAAGAAGCTATTGAACACTACCAGAAGGCAGTCAGGTAAACTATAGTGTACGTACGTACACATGGAAAATTTATAGGAAAAAAGATCTTGAGATCTAGCTGAGATTCCAACCCAGGTCTTTCGAACTTCGGTTGAATGCTCTTACCACTGAGCTACTAGAGCTCACAGGCATTGAAGCAGAGGATTGTTGCCTTTCAAACCAGATCTCGAACATGCCTATATACCTCGTAGCATAGATATTTGAATATACAAGCATTAGGATGTCTTTCAGCTATTGACCATCCTTACTTTTCTTTCCCCAGTCTGGCCCCAGACCATGCTGGATCACACAACAATCTTGGCACTCTCTTAAACTCTTCAGAAGCAGAAGCCGAGCTTCATTTCAGAGCAGCTGTCAAGAGTGATCCTCGACATTTTCGTGCTTTCTTTAATCTTGCCTCAAACTTGGAGTAAGTCACACAAGCGTGAGTGAGTGATCAGAATTGTGATTTTGTGTCAATCAATCTTGCTTTGTTTGTTTCTTGTTGGTAGAAAGAGAGGAAGAAAGGAAGAAGCTGAACAGGCCTTCAAAGATTGTCTCAAGTAAAGCATGCACATGATGATTTGTGTGTTAGCTGTTTTATTACGATATCTAGCTACCCTTGACTTAATGGTTGTTGGTTGGGGTATAGCATTTATTGTCCAGGCATCTTGTCCAGGCTGGCAAGAAAAAATAGCATGGAAATGAAACTAGTTGGCAAATACGATAAATTTAGTTTCAACTGTATGCTATATAATATTATGCTAATTCTCCTTTGTTTAAAAGCTTGACAATGTCTATTTTCAAAGTAAAAGTGTTTGAAAGAATGAAAGTTTGGAAAGGCAAATGCAGCAAATTAATGCTATTATAAAACACTAATTCTCTTTCCTTAAAAGCCTGTCTATTTAAAGTAAAAGTGTTTGACTGTATAAAGACACAAATTGTATTATATACTCAATCATAACTGCTCCCTCCCATACCCCCCTGCCCTCAGTATCAACCCAGACTACAATGAGGCTCTTATGGGCTATGGTATGTTAATGGCCGACACTGGAAGAAAAGAAGAGGGTCTGTCACTGATGGAGAGGGCCATGCAGCTGTCCCCAGGCAGCGCAGACAAACTCAACAACTTGGCTACCTATCTTTCAAGAATGGGTAAGAATTGTAATCTTAGGTTGTGAACTTCTGTCCTTTTTTTGACACTGTTGCTTACTGAGTTGGTGGTTTTTGGTTGGTATTTTGGAATGTGAATTGGGAATTGGACGGAGTATAGAGGTCAGGGTATAGTCTGAACTTATTGTGCATTAGTTTTGGAATAATGTGGAATGGATTAATGGATAAATGGGAATGAAACCTCTCTCTCTCTCTCTCTCTCTCTCTCTCTCTCTCTCTCTCTCTCTCTCTCT
>CAXIPT010000002.1:4754821-4917263 GCA_964030475.1 Tethya wilhelma | reverse complement strand
CACACACACACACACACACACACACACACACACACATAGGGTCAAAACTTACAACAACTTGGCAAGCTTCAAGAAGCCATCACTGTTTTATCCGAAGCAGTGAAAACACACCCACATAAAGCCTGCATCCACCTTGGTCTCACCAACACGTACCTTCGGATAAAAGATTTGAAGAAGGTATTTCTCACACTCATCCGTTATGCTAATGAGTGTGTGTGTGAGTATCAAATGTCAGTGTGTGTACGTGTGTGTTCACTCATACATGAACGTGATGGTCACACGTCTGAGTGGGCCTTCAATTATGCATTAAAGATGATGTCATTCTTAATACAATTATCTATTTATTTGTAACACCCATTGATTGGCTGTATATACCACACAGTTTTGTCTACTCTAAATGTGATCAGACGTAAACCATTGGTCGCGAAAAACCGTAGAAATGTAATTAATCCTTTCAGCGCTTTCTTTGTAACCTTGTGAATATTCATGAAAAAAGATGTCTCAATTAACCTCCCGTTAGAGATCAAAGCTTAGCAGTGGACAACGCCCCTTTCCACCTACTTGTATTTCGCAACGAGAGTTTATTAATCCGCAGTAATTGTCTGTCATAACCCAGATGGTTCTTGGCTACACTAAGTATAGTCGTTGAATTATGTGACAATTTGATGTGATTAAAATCTTGTTTGGTGTGTAAACGTTTGTTGAACTGTAGGCTTTTCGATTAGAGAACTTTATAATAGCAATTAGATGCCTGAAAGGATTGGAGAGTCTGAAATTTCACTCCCTGGCTGTTTTGTGCGTGTGTGTGTGTGTGTGTGTGTGTGTGTGTGTCTTAGCAAGAGTTACATAATCTTCTCTTAGTATTGTCTAACCTCTTCCTTTGAAAATAGTCCAAACTTTGAAAGTTTTGCAATCTCTAAGGTTCACAGCGGAGTTCACCTAGCCAGTGCCACCTCCCAAGAAGCATTGAACAAGAAGCCTGTTTTTGTTTATCTCTCTCAATTTTGTCTGTCGAAGATGGAAGCATTACAAAAATGTTTCAAATTATTTACTCTGCTAGCCACAAATCTGTTTTTAGAAGTTAGTTTTACCACAATTTTAATTAAGTGGAAATGAATTTGATTTTTGCTGCTGTAATTAACTTACTTGGTAAGAATTATTATAATTATGTTTTTTACTTAGTTTATTAATTGATATATCCATATTTGGTAATAGTACGTGTGTCTATAAATAGCACATGTATATGTTCTCACTCAAAGTAGACCTATGGATTAGAGTTGTCATGCAGTCGCACTAATTGGTCACAAGTGGTCAGCTCACATTGTGTGGCTTCAGTTATTATGAATATGATAATGAGCCACAGCCGCTGAGTTAATGAACCATAACCTTATTAAGAGCTGTAAAACCATGCAACCCAGACACACGTAAATATTTGTTAGCCTAAAGAAAACTCTCATTATGTATTAGCGTGTGGTTTGCAATTAACTTAGTTTTGACTATATCCTAGCGGTACAGTGTTCAGACATTATTATTTTTGGAGCATTTTCCGAAGAAATTGACTTTGCATTTTATTCCCAGGCTTTGGAACATTCCTCTAAAGCAGTCGAGTTTACTGAAGACCAGCTGTCAAAAGCTGAGGCGCTCCACCTTCAAGGTGGCATTCTCAAGGATGTTGGTCGTCTTGACGACGCTGAACAGGTACCTACATATGTATATCCAATATTGACCCATGATGCTGCTACTTTGTGTGTGAGTGTGTGTGTTTTGCAAATTATGATTCATGTCTAATGCATCATTAGTAAGGGTTTATTATGTTAACTGACCACTGTTATTAATTTGTGGGACTAGTTTAGTCTTGAAGTGGCCATGTCTAATTGATCAGCCTTCTTTCATCTTATGCTAATAGTCTCTCCGCTTCAGTCTACCTCTAATTTGTATAATTATTCTTTACTGTTATTATTGTAAAATGCTTTAGCAGTTTATCGTAGGTTTGAAGCCCTCCCCCTCCCTCTCTCCCCCCCTCCCTAAACAAACAAATAAATAAATATAAGTCAAGTCTTCTTTGTATGTCAGACAGACATGTGAGATTATAATATTCCTAATCTAAATACATTCGCAATGGGTATATGTGAGGATAAAAGGAATTATGTCATAGTTACGTAATCTATCCATAACAGTGGGAAACAAAGTATTCATGCTATGCTCTATAGTTTGTTGTCTTAACTTACCAAACATGCCCCCTGCAAATGAAATCTAAAACGATAGTCTATACCATAATTACCCCAGACACCAGAAGTCTGGCTAGCTGCAGGAGAGTGTGTGTACATTGTACATTCTTACAAACACAAGACAAAACCAACAGATGGAGCTAGTCTAACTCTAAAAATTTAAAATGCTAACATTTGCATTGAGAGAGACCCCACTTGCAGTAAAAAAACAGCCATTCTGAGATTCTCCATTCACTGCAATGTTGGTAGCTATAACATTATGTACTGTTTCATTCATGCATCTGTGCACATGCGGTCACAATGGAATGGTTTTGGGTTACAGAAGCTAGGGATGTAGAATCAAATGAATCCCATCCATATGCATATCTTCTTCCTGAGCTATATATGGGGTTCATGAAGTTGAAATATTACACCGAGAAGTTTAAAAATGTGTTTATATGTCCTTACATGGATAATTGGTATCAATTATGTTATTGCTGTTGTTTGTATGCTCGGCTGTGTGTTTACCTATAAGATCGCAAAATATTTTTGTGGGCAGATTATTTCCGAGAGTTGCTTTGTTCTTGGATCATATGTATATAAACAAGTCTGTTTTGAAGCCTTATATTTTGAAGACATGCTGATCGCATCCTATCATACAAAGTACATGTATATCACATAGCTAGTGGTTGTTAACTAATAGCCTTGTACTCAGGCCCTCCTCTGGATGAAAGGTCAAAGGAGAGAGCCTGGGTACGAGGCTAATTCACTGTATGAAATTGATCTGTATATAATGCAAACCCTCTTATATTATATGTGTTTTGTACTGTATATTGTCATTAAATTTTTGAAAAGCTTAAATACTCTTGAGTTTGACTTTGTATGTCATTCCTGGATGTTTGGAATTTGGGGAAATGTATGGTCTGTTTTACTTGTTCACTCTTGCATTCTAATTAAGTCTGTCAAAACTATTGCATGTGTGCACGGATGTAATATTTTACTACTGCATGTGGTACAAGATTAAAGAGATATTGAATGCTTTGCCTTGAAAGGTTCAAACTCACCCCCTCAAATGTGAGAATATGTCAATTTTGCGAACATGACGTTACCAAGGTGATGAGTTGATTCAAAGTCCTTTGTTTCAACTCCCTTTACTGTACTATAAGAATGTCATGCTATGATAATATGCAGCTGAAAAGAACTTTTTTTTATTGTGCATATTTAGAGATTAACTCCCAGTTTAATTCTTAGATCGAATTACATTTAGAATGGCACAGTTATACATGTATTTATCTATAACATACTATTGAGCCAATTCCCATGGTGGAAAGACTTATCTTCATAATATCATGCTAATAATACTATTCAGGAATTAGGCCAGTTGGTGAAGTCTATGCAAAGAATTCGAGCAAAGCATATCAAATTTCTTTTAGGCTACATGGTTATTTATGTAAGAAAGTACTATATATAGCTTTTGCTGTTATAAGCTAGTTCTAATGCTTGCATGCATATGGCATGCATATTTATATGTGTAGCTATCGTGAAAGCTGCATGAGATATTTAGTCTTCTGGTAGAGTTTTTTATGTGGTGAAAAGGAATGCAACGTTTGTTTAATGTGCCCAAAAATAAATAAATTGTTATAACAATTTACATTTATCCCATTGCCAAATAAGGATTCGACTATTTTAATGTCAATCGACCCATTTTTGCACTCATATCACATCAAAAGTATATGCGCTGCTAAAGGTGATTTGTTATTTCCCTCGTCTAAACACTCCCTCTGAGTTATACATACAACTATGCAGTTTTGACCATATTATCGTTCTCTAAAAAATAGAAAAACTGGTGTTGCTATTATCGTCTCTATGGATATTATATGTTTTGTAATTGGCAGCTAAAATGTATTCTAACTACGTGACATTGCTATATTGCTGGTATTCGTTGATGTGTGCAGCTGTCAGCGTGGCTCTTATAATAGCGTTTGTGAAATGAAATGTTTAGAAAGCGATCAGTGGGCTGTTTCCTATTGCGCTTATGTAATACATAGTTCCCAGAACTGTAGAATTTAATTTTGTTTTCATTAGAGTTCATTCCACCATCTCCTTCATGGTCCCAGCTGGTCCACATCCCAACTGAGTTATGATTATATGCCTTGCATTTCCGTAACTATGGCAACAAAATATGTGTACATGACATTTTGCAGATGGAGTATTTTATCATACTCAATGGTAACTGAATATTAACTGACTGTGTTGCACATAATTATTATTATGCTAATAATGTGGTTAGCCTAAGACCTGCATTTATATCTCTATGGATTAATTGAGACCCTATATAATAGTTCTTATATATGCCTCATTCACAGGCTCCCTTTATTCTGTGGATGATCAAAGAGTAGCTGGGAACGAAGCTATATAGTTCTATAGATCATGGCTAAACCATGCATGAGCTTTATTAGGCTACTTTATACTATAAGCATGCATGCATGACATTCATGCTAATGCCTGTCTGCCTGTAATGATGAGAATCTATGCCTCCCACTGACTGAGTGGGTATGTGCATGTGTGAGTACGGTGACCATTTAATTGAGATAATTAATGTGTACCAGATTAAATTTTGGTTACTATTTCTATTAATGTGTGCATGTGGTTCTGAGTGTGTGCAATTTGAACTATGTCTGTTAATTTAATAAAGTGGTATGACTGCATTTGTGGAATTCGATTTCACAAATTTTTACATTAATTTTCTCAGTGTGAGAATGAAATTTATTTGCATGTGAACGATTATGAAGTTATTACATTAGCATGTGCAGGCTATCTGCTTAGATATTTAATCATCATTGAGTTTAAAAATCCTTTAAAATAACTGTTTGGTATGTGGGGTGACGATATGCATGCGTGCATATGTAAATATGCTAATGAAGCATTTGATTGTACAATTCTCCATTGATCCATGCACATCACCATGGAGACAGAGCTATAGGAGAGCTGTGGTGCTCAATCCTTCCAAGTCATCTTCTCATCTCAATCTGGGAGCCATTTTACACATGACGGTATGATAGCTATATAGGCTTCACAAACTGTTACCGGTGTAATTTATATTTTATTTGTGTGCCATAATTTTTATTGCAGAAGAAGTATGCTGAAGCAATGAAGGAGTATGAAGAAGCTCTGAGGCTGGACCCTTCTAACGCAATAGTAGCTGATAACATTAAGAAACTCAACAGAATTACTTCATCTGCTGGTACAGCAACTAAAACATAATTAGATTTCTCAAAATTTAATGCAGTCACGACTATAATAATAATTATTATTGTGTAAGATATAATGCATATGTCTTCTGGCTCATACTCTTGGTGAGATATTTTTATTATTATTTTCAAGTACAGATATTGAATCAAGTATACACTTAATTCGTCATCAAAGGTACGTGTGATCTGCATGCGTTCTACTTTAACAAAGCAGCGCATGACATTGTGTATGCAAGTTGATGGAATTTGGATGCTGTTTTGCTTCGAGCTATACAATAATTTTAAAGCGATGTTATGAGGAGCCTAGTGATACAGTTACGTAACTGCTTCTGTCCCCAAGGCATGCTAGTTATGTAGAACATGTAGGGTTGGTTTTAGAAATGCTTGCAAATAGCAGGAACCCAATCTGTGATCATATTCATCGCCTGTGCTTGCATGTGTGTACATACATGCCAAGCACACACATTATCAATGAACCTGTTATTATTGCATGTGCATGGATTTGCGATTGTCATATAGAGTTACATGCGCGTGTGACCTGCAGACATTTGAGTATTTTGAGTATTCTTCAAACCCTAATCTTCAGATTTCTCCTCTCACTCTCTTATTAACACCTCTTGCACAATGTTACATAATTTCGGTATGCAATGGTACAAAGATCGTAAATATGTGAAATTCGATCAACTTTTCTCCCTTTGATTGTTTCACTAGAGTTCAGACAAAGGTCGGTTGTGGCGCTCGTGCAAATTCTTCACTTCTTTGTTGTTGAGAAATTCCATGGCATAAAGCCCAAAAGCCATAGTAAAATGCTTCTTCTTTAACCATTTGAGATAAAATTGAGTAACAGTTATATATTATGCGTGTTTATCGTTGGCTCACAGATGTTAAGCTGGATCGTATAATGTTTGCGGTTGGGTCAACTAGCCGTGTGTGTTAAAGAATTCAGCGATAAACATGTTACTGGTGAGATGGATCAGTTAGATACTCCATCTGGACGCCTTTGTCATGGTTTGCCTGAGAAGCTTGCAAGCATTGGTCAACAATTTATTATATAATTACTGCTAACTGCATGTCTCCTTCATTATTGCACATTAACACACTAGCTCACCCCTCTCTTAAGGAGCTTGATAAGGGACAGATATTATGTAATCTGTTTTGATATTCGACACCACATTTCTCAGTGTATAATGTTTGAGTTAATGTCGGCTCCTTGCGTGGCGTGAGGTGGTTCAAATAACATTATGCATGCCATGCCAGTGAAAAATGCCATATCTCAACCGATCGATCATGGTCTTCCATAATGGGATGAGAAAGACGTCTGGATGTGCATGTCTTGACTTGTTGGTGGACTCTCCTACATGGTGTGGTTCCCCTCCTTCTACTGCCTTCAACCTTCTCCATTTCTCAGTCACGTTTCCAGTCGTGCATAGCGATCATTAATTTATAATCTTTATGGTTAAGTTTTTATTTATAGTAACATGCAAGCTATATGTACAGCGCTGTATTACCTCCAAAGGCAGTCAGGGTGGCTCGATTTGTTTGTGCGATTAAATTTTAAGTTCGTTACGTTTTTCCGGACCATACATGGATTGTATGGCTTGTTGATTCGGAGTGTATTATGATATGTTCCCACACATGACGTAGTGTTTTTGTTCATCGGTCAGTCAATGTTTATGGCATGAATTTGAACACATGGGCGTTTGTTCATCGGTCAGTCAATGTTTATGGCATGAATTTGAACACATGGGCGTTTATTTCGGTATAGTGTAGACAAGTGTTTCTTCTTTTATTGTTATCCTGCCAAATCACTAACGTTAACCCTCCCGCTCTCTTCCTGCATGCAACTAAAATATATGACTCAAGTAGATTCAGTGTGTTCTTTATACTTGGTTCTGTGTGACTGGCAGTGCATGTCCTAGCTAGGCAGGCTTATGCTCTCATCATTAGCTGGCAAGACTTCCAACTAGCAATCGCCCACTTTGTAATAGTAATTAGCGAACCTACCTAACCGCAAATGCGATTGAATATCATTGATGTTCCCGCACGCGACGCTCACAACGGAAGTGGCCGCGCGTATATAAACAGTAGCAGATGATGGTTGCAGTTCAACAGAACTTCTCCTTGCAAGGACTTTTTAATTTACGTGTGGAAAAACTAGCCAACCAACTGAGATCATCATAAGAAATGGATTTTACAAGCCTGACTTGTCTGCTAGCCGTTCTTCTGGTCTGCATCAACGCCTCACCTGTTCCGGAAATGGACAGTAAGTCACAGCTTATGACCTGTAGTCTTATGCATTGTACTGTAACATTCGTATCATACTGTGTGTATGTTTATGGACGTATTATGGATGTATGGAGCTGCATGCATGGTTGCGGTAGATGAACCGAGGATCAAAGCATGCATTGCACTCTAGGTCGTGCAACTGTATAAACTAAGTTTTCCCACATGCTGTGCTGCATACAGACCATACCAAATAATATCTACTTCTGCAGACCTATGTATAGTCAGGCAGTGTATATATAAGTGACATATTATTGACAATGTGTGTGTATGTGCCTAAATAGAGTTGACTTGCAAAATAAGTATTATCTTCACGGGCCAACTCGAGTGTGATTCTGGCTAACTGCTGCATCAGTGAACACGCACGTAACTGGTGTTACGGAATTGTCTCGACTACCGCATTCACTAAATTATTGTAAAACTTGCCTCTATTAAATCAGGAAATGTGTCACATTATTTTATCTCACGCTATATTCACACACACTCACAATCATACTTATACTGTTATATCGTGCTGGCTAGATGCACGTGTACAATTCTACACGCAAATTAATAATTCCTAGACTGCCTCCTATTAAACCTGACCAGGTGCGTATCCAATCTTGCACAACTGCCAATTGTGTTTAATTTGATGTCGATCACTGTGTTGTCTGGATCTTGACGATCATAATAGATTAAAGAGGTGTCAAGACTCATTTTCTTAGGCATACTCCACCCATTGAGTAATACTTCATATGCTGGAATGTGCATGAATGCATGCAACAGTAGCTATCTGTATACAAGTTATATTATAATCATTGGCTGGCTATATTCAGTATATGTATATATACATCAATATTGTACACTCTGTAATGTTATGAGTGTAAGATTTAAGTATCCAAATTGGCAGACAAAACAGTCACTAAAGAGGGTATTGGTTTTCCAGACCACCCTGAGCTTTTTTTGGATGGCTTTGTTTTAGGGCTAGAAAGTAATGTATACTGTTTCACTGTGTAATGGAACCATCAATCACCACTCTATTGTGTAATGTGACATTTGATAGTGCTTAATGTTAGAGAGAAATAATTATTACTGTTTGCAGATGATCAAAACAAGCATAATATGTATGCAGTATAATAAGCTTGTTTTCCTTTTTTAAATATCTTGAGAGCATAATAATTTATGTGCATGTATTTTTGAGTTCAACGCTTAAAGTTGGTAGCAATACTATAGCTAACTTCTCCCTCTCTCTCTCTCTCTCTCTCTCTGTGTGTGTGTGTGTGTGTGTGTGTGTGTGTGTGTGTGTGTGTGTGTGTGTGTGTGTGTGTGTGTGTGTGTGTGTGTGTGTGTTGGACGTGTGTCACATGTTCTGTTCATGTCCGTGTGCGTGTGTGTGTGTGTGTGTCTTGCTTGTGTGGTATGATTAGAATGTGGTTTTATTAACTTATTGAGTCAATAATGTTGGTTACGAAGCAACCAACCATTGTGAAAGGAAATTGTCTGGCACGTAAAACATCTTCCATCCAAAATTAAATGCAAGTGTGTTCATTCCAGTGTGTGTGTGTCAGTTAATCGATCCACAATTAGATATTTGCAACACGCTTTAAATTCTAACACCACTCAAGCCTGTTTGTAGGTGTATGTGGGATGTCTGCTTTCTCTGTCTGCATGCTTGTGATTCAAATACTGACAAGGCTTATAAACGATATTGCACTTGGTTTGTGTGTGTGTGTGTGTGTGTGTGTGTGTGTGGTTGCTGCTATGTTTGTGTCAAATCTTGTACGCAAATTGGTTAGAATGTGTTAATTCAATAAACAAAGCAGAGAAGGTCACGTAACCTAGTTTATCTAAGGTAAAGAGGACGTTGTTTGTCCGTATGTCAAGGCAAGAAGTTGGGCCACACATACTTACTAATTTAACACCATTAAGGCATTAGGTAATTCTATTACCTTCTCTAACTGCATTACTGGTAAATATGATATTACAATATTTTTCTTTGATGTTTGCTAAACGGTATCCCTTAACTGCCACTTACAATTCACTGAAGTATTTTGATTACGCTTTTGTTATGCAGATAAAGCGACAGTGCCGTCTTATACATTGCGAGAAGTTTCTGAAAAACCACCAATTTCTGGTAAGTTAACTTGCATGTAATGCAATCTGTTTATGGATTGTTTGTTTGTTTGTTTGTTTGTTTTTTTGTTACCTACCGATAATTGAATTATGGTTAAACTGGTTTGAATGAGTGCATGATAAGTGTTGGTCAATAATTAGTACTATATGTACTGAACTGAGAGTTTAATCAGATGGGTGGTGAATTTGGCCAAAACTTAAATTTGCTTATTAACCATATCACACAAACTCACGCACACGAACCTTATATATGCACCCAGTTCCCCTTATATCACACAAACACACACACACATACACACAAATATGTACACATAATTATGTACTTAGTTACTCGTATGTATCATCTTGTGATGTATTGTTTATACAAAGTAGTATTGTGGGAGACCGGTGAAACCTTGATGACCTTGTGGGCAGATTGGAAGCTAGCGTCTCCAAATTAGCTCCCTCTCGTTGGCTTCAAACTGCTGTGATAATTAATACATTACTGCATTATAATGTTTGGGGACTTCCCTAACGTAATTATGTCATCATTTAGCTCAGCCTTAATAATTCCCAGGTAAATTTAGGGGGACACTGGCTAGTATAGCTGAGCCATGATGTCTCCATGCTGTCTCCACGCTATTAGTATTGTTTATGGAGACATTTATCTGCGGTTTCACCAAATGAGATAAGAACAAGTTTATCATTGTCAAGGCTATAAAATTGATAGCATTTTTTGGGCTACAAGTTTGAAAAGAAAGTAAACTAACACTGCAGGCTGATCCATGATCTGGATTGTTGTTCTTGTACAGTTATGTAAAGTACGTGGGTTGGGAATCCCTCTTCTTGAAAATGATCCAAAGTATTCTCTTACAAAAACCAACTGTAATTCTACAGTGCATGGTGTCTGTATTATAGGCTGTATGTCTGTACACCCATCTATATATTTATGAGTATAGTTATTATTTGAAGTGAGAGACTATAGGTATAGCTACTAATAGGGTATAATAATTATGATAGAGCCATTGCATGTATTGAGTTACCATGAGAATATGTTATGGGATAAACAAAGTGGGTTTTTAAACTATGTGCATTTTTTCACATGCATGTGGTGGATAGAATTTAATTGACTTGTTTGCTTGACTTGCATGCTTTTGCAGCATACTGATCGTAAACCACTAGCTGCTATCAAATTTAAGATACACATTTCTCCTTGAGTGAAAAATGGTTGAGATTATAAGTAGCAGCTCTTTAAAAACATTTTTCTAATTAATTCTCTGTTAACTATGTAGTTTGTATTGTTGAAGTTTAAATGTAAATAATTATTTATTTTATTCGTCTCTCTCTCTCTCTCTCTCTCTCTCTNCTTTCTATACAGAAAAGCCTTGTATCATAGGCTCCCCCCATTACTATGGTTACCTGACAGAGTGCGACTGTTCCTGCAACCACACCTCAGCCTCCTCCCCCACTCATCTCTGGAGAATCGTGTGTCCTTACGTCTACAGTATCTACACCGTTGTCATGGAGCTTAGCACTGGGCCACACAGCTACTTGCAGATCAAGAACAAGCAGTATTCAGGGAAGCTGGACGGATCACAGTTTCTGTCGCACAAGTTTAACAAGAGATCCATTTTGATTGGACTCGTTTCGAACGATATCTTACCAGCAAGCTTCCTCTTCGGATACGTCTGTATAGGTGAGTATCTTGTTGTTTTGTTTTTTTTGTTTTTGTTTTTTTTTTGTTTTTTTTTGTGGTGAGAGAGGCTCTGTGAATTTATTCTTAAAAGTGATTCTTGATTCCCCGCAATATTATAGCTACCTGGATACAAAATGTTATTAAGCATGTATCCCGGATGTCTGTCTTGCCGGATGGAGTGCTACTGTATTATCCTAATTGTTATCCATCTATCTTTGTCTGACCATTTCAGCAGCTGCGTTGTATTATTGCGTTGTAATGGCATGTTCCCATGTTTAACTTCCGTAAAGGATTATTCTAACGACATTGTAATGGTTTTTGAGGCTAGTTAAATTCCAGCATACTCCCTGTATATGTTGCCATGGCGATCATAGCCCGCAAGAATGAATAGAATAATGTATTTTTTCGTCTCTTCAGCAGGCTCCACAACAATTTAATATAATTATGCATGTACCCAAAGCACAGAAACACTATGAGAGATATATACTTAATGTACCACAACAAAATTATCATTATGATATCAGCATTCCTGTTGCTAGTCATTTCCATAGCAACTACTTTTATTTTTGAAGTCACTCAATGCATGATTGTCCTTGTAAAAGCTTCTTTTGAGACCGCAGCTCCTCTATAGTCTCTGGTTAGTTCAATTGCGGCATGAGCTGGAGACAGGGTTAATGAAGACCACTATTATATCATTTTTAAGTCATGATTCTGTATGTTTTGTTTGGGTTTTTTGTTTTTTAAGTGACAAACTTTTGCGGCTGTATTTTAATGGTCTCCTAAATATACATGTGCACAAGGTACTTGGTTGGCTAGACAATTATCAGCCAATCAATGCATTCCCATGGCCACCGCTTGTGTTGTGGCTAATAGACTAGAGTGGCCGAGATCACCACACACTCAGTAAGCCTTATCTCAGTCCTAGCTGGACAAAAACATTTTGCAATATTTATATGTCTGTACTCATTTTGTCTGCCTTGTCACTATTTTGCTATAAGCAACAGACTCATTTGACAAATAATGGTACACAGAATCTTGCTTGCAGCTGTTGTGTTAGGTTTCAGCAAGCTTTGATTTCTCTCCGATCAAATTCCTTCAGTGACAATCATCTGCTATTTCTTATGTAAATGTGCTAGTGCCAGACATACACTAGTGGCATGTGAGACTCTGCTCAGACAGTGAGAAGAACTAGATAGTGGCTGTTTTCTTTTCTCTTTTGTAGCTTCTTTTTGATAAGCAGACCTTTTGATGTGTACTCCAACTAACCACATTGTCATGCTTGATGAAATGGAATTTGGAAAATATGTTGTTTATTTTGCCAATCAGTTAACTTATCAGCAGCTGAGCAAAGAAGACTTGTTTATGCTAGCTTGTGTATTAGTGATGTAATTTAAGCTCATTATACTGATACACATTAGTATGTGACTTGTAAGGATTGCTTCCTGTACTCTGCGCCTATAGCCAGATCTACGCTCAAGATAAGAGGTGCTTCAATTCCTTTCTAACCCAGCGCAAACCTTAGCGGGAGCCTTCAAGACTGACTTGAAAAGGTCCTGAAGCCTGAAGTGTTTTGACACGATATAATACTATACCCTTGTATGACACTGTGAAGCACACGTCTCCGTGTGTGTGTGTTGCTCTGTACGTGTGAGGAGGTTATTTGGAGTAAGTTTAGCAGATGTTTTTGAGGATCTTTCCTTTTGAGCAAGGTATCATTCTTCACCAGATGAATGACTAATTCAATCAGAGAACCATAACTGATGTGGTCACAGGATACTTAGCAACTTGAGTTTTATTAAATAACTCGTAACCATGGAGATGGTTGTTTCATAACTTGTGCATTTATGTAACAAAAACACAACAAAAAGTACGCTATCATTGTGTAATAGGCAGCAAGAATATCCCATTGACTGCATGGGCACGGAAGTTTGTTCTGAATACTCATTCTTCTCAAGCCTTTCCTATGCTCTTTCTGCTATACTTGCCAATGCAAAAATTCGAGTGATGCTTTGAAACTAATCACAGTCTGTACTATTGTTATCTATAAATCATTATCATAATAATTATTGTAAGCAAGCTCACCAAGGCATGAACTCAGTTTATAAATCCATTGCAAGAGCTCAAACCAATGCTTGCATGGTTACTCAATCTTGAACATTTTAGCATGCAATTTTCAAGACAAATAATAAAAATTGTTTATGTTTTGTAACACAAGATTGTCAAACCTGCAAGCATGGATTTCTACGTAATTGAATTATCCAATTATTGTCCTCCCTGCCTAAACCTCTAAACCCGAACAACTCTTCCTCTCCATGTGACATAATTCAATTTAGCGTGGACAACTTGTGGCCTAAGCCTACAGCTCTTCAACGAAGCTCATTGGTAGAACAACTTGTTCTCGAATTAAAAAAAAATTCATTATCTCCTTGTAACCAGCTGTAGCTAAGGGTATATCACCTGGGATGACCATATGGGCGAGGAATGGAGAAAATGGCATTTTTTCGACGCAAACTTTCTTGTACATATGCTATTAAAATTTGTACTAAACCCACAAGAGCTTAGCAATGGAAGGCGGACACATGTTTTGTTTGTTAGTGTCGCTAGGAAGTTCAGCGCCACATGCCATGCAGCCTCCAGCCAGGTGGATGGCGAATGTTTGGCATTGGTTGACAAATTCTTGTGGTTAATTTTGAATCATTCTAAGCCAGCATGCAGCTTGAGGCTGTGCTTGGGGAGGCTTCATTTGTGGGTATATGTTGTGGTTCATGGTATGTTTGGTGTTGCCTTAGGTTGCAAAACAATAGGGACTTTATTGAAGAGAAGCAGCTAGCTATAGTGAACTGTTGGCATGAGATACTATGTATGGTGTACATAGTGTGTGTGTGTATGTGTATGTGTGTGTGTGTGTGTGTGTGTGTGTGTGTGTGTGTGTGTGTATGCACATGCACATGTGTGCATGTGTACTAACCCATTGGCAGCTGTTTGTAATTACTACTCGTTAAGCTGTTTATTTAGTACTGGCACAACATTTTCAACTCAATAAAAACTTACTTGAATTCTGAATAACCAGACTTTTTTAGTGTATGTATATCATTGTACCGTTAACCCTTTAATCACTCTAATTATCACCACTCTGTTGTATTCACACACACACACACAGATGACACCACAGAACATTTAGCCGATCGTATCTTCTCAAATCAGGCGGCACTTCGTTACTTGGCCCAAGAATCAAGCGACGCTGCCTTTGCGAACATTGCCCGTGTGCTACACAGCCCGGGACTCATAATAAACTCAACTTCGATTGCCACGAAACACTGGCTTGATATTGTGGATATTGTCTACCCTGAGGCAACCACTTCTGCCCCTCTCGACGAGGGTGAGTTGGATCCATCTGAAGATGTGAAGGGTACAGTTGCCACAGAAACCACACCAAAGTCAAAAAGTACTAGTAGCAGCAATAATAGTGCATAGTTCATAGCTCTAGCGAAAGTCACTTCAAGTTGTACTCATTTTCAATTTCATTATCATTGTATTGTTTTGTGTTCTATTTTCCTATCAGTAGCCTATAATATACCTATTCATTGGTATACACTCATGTAGAGTGAGCTCTACTTTCATAGTTCGTCATTGGTGAGGGCTCACTGTCAAATTTTGAACTTATTGCGATGTATAGGTTAAGTTTATTGCTTTGTCTCATTTTGTTTTTCTTTACACACAACCTTCTACTTCTTCTTCTCTATAATTTTTCCCATTATTCAAATCTTCTCTTTCGATTTTCTTTGCAATGCTCTCACTTTTATTAAGATTTAATTTAATTACAGACATGTAATGTTTCACACAATAATTATATATACTCAAGTCTTATTTTTGTGTTGTATATATCAACAGATCAAAGAGTTTACTTCATGCCTTACTTTATTATACATGCACAAAAACAGCTAAAAGACTGTATAAGTAAAATTAATATTATAATCACATATTGATATTCTTCACTGTAATAAATGTTTTATTGATGTTAAANTCCTCTCCACTCTCAAGGCTCATGATGGTGAGTAGCTAGTTATTGTAACTATATTTGATGGAGCATATCTCAGCCTAGGAAGGTCGTATGAAACTGGGATTGGTACCATTGTGATCAGCTCAAGACGATCTTTCAAATGGTGTACTTTATTTCAAAGTTTGGAAAATGGCCATTTTCTGAAAAAAATCGCACTCAACCATGGGCTATAGTTCATGGTATCGGATAAATTTGATAAAAATGAATTTAATGAAAAACTATATCATTTGAAAGATCTCTTTGAGCTGATCACAATGGTACCAATCCCAGCTTCATATGACCTTCCTAGGCTGAGATATGATTGTTTTAATAGTTTGACTTTAAGCTCTTCATTTTGGTCCCCAGCCCCCTCCACCCCAGGTGACCATTCCCTCATCTCCAATGTTCTCACGTCCATCCTCAAGATGTTGGATTCGGGTCTCTTCAACGAGTTCCTCGTTAGCCAAGCCAGGAAGGATATCCTCACACAGCTGTGTTCCCTCTCCCCTCGTTGTGTGGCCGCTGCCGAGAGAGACACTTGGAGGATCCTCGTACGAGTGCTGTTTCGATGTCCCAAGATTGACTTAATCAGGTGGGTGTGGTCTGTGTGGTCACATGATTGTTGGTTTTAGTCATGTGATTACCAGAGGAGGTTTGACACGAGAGCACTTTTGCTAAGCTGGCAAGTCTGTTAATTACATTCCAATCATGTGACCATAATACTTCACAATGAGAGTTGATCACGTGCACCTGCTTGCCAGCTCAAAAGGCACACTTGCGTCTCTACCTCCTCTGCATGTAATCGGTGAATTACATTAGTCACCTGACTGTCATGTGATTAGAAGTTAAAGTCACATGACTATTGTATGATTTCTTGCAGTGAATGGTTTAGTAACAACTGGCAGAAAATCCTCAACATTTCGAGTTTCAAGTTCATGACCCCTGACCCTCTATCGAACCTGCTATACCTGTCAAACGAGTTTGAGGAGTTTATTCAAGACAGCGACCTCGAGCAGAGCACTGTCATCAAGATGTGGTGTATGTTGGCAAAGTCCTTCACAAGTTATGTCGCAGAGGTACAAGCTGGAAAATATTAGCCTCATTCCCAGGTCTTCCCTTTTTTTTCTTTTTTTCAGTTGGGTTACTTTGGCAGGGGAATAAAAAATGAATAGATCAAGGAGAAAGCCTGGGAACGAGGCTAAGAAAGCTGGAAAAATTGACGGGGATTTCAGTTTGACTATTTGACGGTCAAAGTCCAAATCATCAAATTTAAATCTGGCAATATTTTTATTTTACATTCTGCGGAGCAGACTGCCACTGATTGTCAATATTTCCAGCTATACGGTACAAACTTTTCTTGCTTTTGCCACCAATTTACTAACTTTTTGTACGTTTTGCAATTCTATTTCTATTCTACAGACTAATCGAATTAATAGTGGCACAGCATTGGAACCGGACTTCAAACTAGTTGGTCAGATTCTCAAGTTTCCATTCTACCATAATTTGCACCAATTAGACAGGGTATGACTCATTGATTGCATCACTTGTCATGTGACTAGCACATAACCTATCGTCTGTATCATGTGACCTTTCACAGAATCGTGTTGCCATGGTGATGGAGATGTGGAAGTCAGTGTACGAGACGTCCAATCGTTACATTCCACTGGTTGTCAAGGAAACGAACATGTGTGCCCAGTTGGTGTGTGGTGAACTGTACACTGCTTATGGGAGCCATGTGAGTTGTACACTCTCTCTCTCTCTCTCTCTCTCTCTCTCTCTCTCTCTCTCTCTCTCTCTCTCTCTCTCTTAAATACTGCATGTCTCCTACCATCCTCTAGTGGACTAGAATTAAGAGTATGTGCATCACTCTCCAGAGAAAATAAACCACATAAGGGATACATTGATATCAACAAAATTGATAACTAACCAGTAGTTAGTTTACTGCGAAATTAAATATCCATTTTTTCTTCAAATTTCTTCAGCTAAAGAACTTCTCCTCAGCTCTGGACAGACGGCCTAACGTGATCAAGTTTGACCTCTTTCAGAACGCCATGGCAACGGCCGTGAATTACATCACCTCTAAGCTCAACTGGAGTTGGTGCAAGAGAGCAGAAGGTCAAAGTTCACGTAAAGATCGTCACGGCAACACAGATGGCAAGGATAAGAGCATGCAGACGTTGCTCAGCCTCCTCGCCTGGCAGTTGGCTACCTTCTGGGACTCGACTCAAAAGGTGGTTCAAATTAATTTTTGTAAAGAAGTTGAGATTTTTCGCTGCTATTAGCAGGTAGAGTATGATACGCTGTGAGTGCTGAGTCAGCACACTGGTGCATGTGATCTTTTCCTATTACAGTATATTGTGGTCACATGACATGATTTTGGCCATTGCAACTGACTCAGTAAAGATCGCCATTAATAATTATGTTTTAAAATATTTTGCCACTTTTGCTATAAATATAGTGGTGAAAAACTTAATGGCAAAACTTTTTTCAATCTGTGGCATGTATCCCTATAGCATTGACTGAATTCTGTTTGTGTGTGTTCTAATTAGAGCCCAGTATCCCTGTCCCAGTTGACCACACCCTACACCCTCATGGACACCGTGGAAATGTTGTATACCCATCTCCCGACCTCCGACCTTATCAAGCAGACCACTAACATGTTGGCTCAGTCCCTGGCAACGTTATGGGACTCCATCATACCGAGATGGTTAGAGTTCTCTCTCACACCCTCACACCCTCACAATATCACACTATCACACCCTCATACCCTCACACCCTCACAGTATCAAACTATCACACTGTCACATTCTCACATTGTCAAACACGCTTATGCTTTCTCTTTCACACCCTCACACCCTCACACCATCACTTGTATACCCTCACATCCTCACACTATCACACCCTCACTTCCTCACACCCTCACACCCTAACCCTAAACTATATATACACTTCATTTTAAATACTGTACAGTGACGATGGCTCTTTGTCCACCAGGACAAGAGCCACCAGGTCATCCTCACAACCTGACCTACAGGACAAAGTGATGCTGTCCTGGAAGAGCATAATGACCTGCTATCAGTCTCGCTACAAAAAGTCATATGACTCAGAAATATTGGCCGACATTTCTCCTCTACTGGCTGTGGTAAGTGCGAGTGAATTTGTCTGTTTTACCTTTCAGTTTCAAAATGATTCTTACACACACACACACACACACACACACACACACACACACACACACACGTAAAGACTCTTGGCTCCCCAAAACCAGACTTCCAAAAGGCTTCACTCTCATTTTGGACTCTGACCTTCGACCTCTCACCTCAGCATCTTGTCTACCCACCAAAATTACGCGAGTTCTTCACAAAATACTTGAAAGAGACAAAATCCCCACTACCCCTCAAATTACCGGGGTTCAATGAACTAGAACCCCCCAGGAGGGAGTCCCCGATCAATAAGGTATGGTACATATATTTAGTTTCTTCCCCAACTCGATATAAAACTAGACCAACTAGTTTGTCTTGAAATTTATTGTAAATTTGTATCTGAAAATGTTTGCAAAATTGCCGCGGGAAAGTTTCATAGTGTCACACTTTCACAGATCTCTCTAGTCAAACATATTTGCATTTTGACTGAGCCGTGCAAGCCCATACGTATATATGTTATGGAGAATTTTCACCCAGTACGCAGTACGCAGTATGCAGTACGCAGGTGCGCAGTGCGCAGTACGCAGTACACAGTACACAGTACACAGTACACGGTACACGGTACACGGGGTATGGATAAAATGTCATTACCGTGTGAATTAGTTGTTTTTCTTCCCTATATATTCAAGGGCATATTTAGTGACACTAGGCACTAGATTTTTTGCCTAACTTTCCTCAACTACTATAGGAGAAATTTAGTGCTTGCTGTCACTAATGTCACCCCCAGGTACTATAGGAGAACTTTAGTGACAGGCCATTATAATGCTCCCCAAGTAAATTTTCCCTATCACACTATAGGAAAGATTTAGTGCATGTCACTAAAACTCCCTTATAATATATATATAGGAAAACTCCAATAAAAACTTTCACAGATGGATCGTGATCCGCGAAACCCAGAAAGTTAAGTCCTGCAAAACTTTCCTGCTATACAGTAGGATCCATTACTTTTTTCCTTCTGAATGTAATAAATTAACAAAAACATTAACAAAAATTCCACAGGTGTATTTCTAAAACTGTTTTGTCTTGTTTTTCAGATGTCTGTTAGCGGCAGTGCTACCAGTAGCACCATTGGTCGATCAACCTCGTCTTTCTCAGATGTCGCATTCCGCTAAAGATGATACTAGCAAGGTGGTTGCCATGACAACTACTGCATCTCCGGGGAAAGTGGGTGTGGTCAGTGCAACCAAGAAAGGGGTGGGGCAGTCACCAGCATTGTCTGTGAGAAGGAAATTATCACTTAGCGAAGATGAGGTTTGTTTCTTATGTATTTGTACACTTATTTGCTAGAATCACGATATCATATAGTGGGGTAAATTTGGTGGGCTTGAATTGGCATTTATTTTAGTAAGATTGGCAATTTTAAATTTAGTAATTTAATTGTGTAGCTGCAGTGTTTGTATGTGCGCTCGTACATATAAAACTATTTGGCGATTTTTCAAATTGAAAATTTGCTGGATAATTCGCCAATTTACCAAATTTACAAGTAGTTCTCGCCAAATTACCAGCTATAAAATATGGTATTGCATTTTGTATTCTCGTAGGCAACGTATGTATCTGTGGCCCCGCCTCCCAAGAGACCACACCTCCTAACGGAGCACCAGAAGGAGAAGATGAGAGAGAGGCGTGTCCTCCCGGCCATGTACAACGCCCTCGAGCCATCCTCCGTGGATACACAGTACACCGTAGAGGACTCTATGTAAGTGGGTGTGGCCTGGGCGTGGCTTAGTATCGTATATTTAGTTATAACATTAATGTTTGTCTGCAAATCTATTAATAAAATTTTGTTGAACCTTTTAGATTTACTAATCTTATAGTCACTTTACCAAAAATAATACCAAAAACTACAAAATATTGGTGGGAATAAAATTTTGGGAATTATCAAAATTTAACGATTAGCAGATTTCATTTTGGCAGTAGCAATCGCAGCAATAATGTATTACGTATATGCTGTGCAAAAATGAGTTTCGCGGATTTAATATTGGAAGTCCTTACCTAAACCACTAGTATTAAAATCGGTCAAGTTTTTGTGCTACTAATATTGCTTCCCCTCCCATTTCACAGTCCTAACGATGAGGATGCCCCTATAATCATTCCCGAATCAGACGTCTCCCCGGCAACCCCTGTTAGTAGACCTCTCAACTCACAGTCCAAGACATCATCTCGACCTCCGGCAAACTCTACCCCTTTCTCAGAAACCACGCCCACAAATCAAGCATCTATTCACCAAGACAACCAAATCACATCATCAACTTCGAATCAACCGATCACAATCGAAGACTCTCCTCGTGAAACCACACCCACAAAGCCATCGAGACACGCCCACTCTGTCAATATACTCCGAAAACGAAGGAGATCGTCAGACGACACTTCTCGTTCATCTTCATCACCTTTGAACCCTCCAAAGTTGATCTCCGACCTTTTGTCTCATAGCAAGCCTAATTCGCTCTCCATAGCAACCAATAGACAGGCAGTTGGAGCGAGTAGAGGTCAAAGTTCGGACAAAGCAGGTCAACCTCTTTCTCCGACAGAAGTAGCCTTCAGTAGTGGTCAAACCGGTTCTAATAACTTGCTAGTCTTGAGTGACTTGTACCAGAAGACCATCCAGAGTTTGGCTACTGGTGCTGTTAAACCTACCGAAACAACATTTCTCACGATGCTGACTAAGCAGATTACACAGTTGCAAAAACAAGTTGAGAGAGGTACACTGCCGCCAGCCACATGTGCTCAGTTGCCACGGCAACCACATCCCAGTCGGCCGTTTCCTTTAGACACCTCACGCTACCCCTCTCAGGTGACCAATAGCACTTTTCGGTCACAATCATCACGTCTACCAGTGACTAATGTTGTTGGCTTACCACAAGGAAGGGTATTGGTATCCCGTCCCTATCCCCCTGGGGTACCACTTCACATTCAACAGCATTTATCAGTTGGTACCCGTCCCATCCCCAGACAGGTGACCATTGCAAACAGTGTTGGTATACCACCCCCTCCCCAACAGGTACCATTTTCAGCCATGATACGACAACATTTCCCACTAACAACTATTGTCACCCAACCCCACCCCCTACAGGTTCCATCCACACTTTGTGGTCCACCACCTGAATACCAAAGTGGACCAAATCGTACCACACAGCAACAAACAAGGCCCGTTACTAGGAAATCCAGTCTCCGTCTGAGAGGAAGGAAACAACCAACACCAAACAAATCGAACAATTCAGCATCAAAAAGGTTAAACGAGGAACAGTCGACAGAATCAAAAGAGTTAAAAGAAAAAGGCAAGAACAGCTCGGTTGTTGATAGAGATGCTCCTCCGTTAGCTGAACAAGAAGAAACAGAGAGCAAGATACAAGATGATGTCACTTCATTGCGAGAACCTTCGAGAAATGACGTGCAAAAACAAACAACTAGTGCATTCCCACAAACAGAGTGATCAAGGAAAGAAAGCCAGATTTAGTTGTCCGGTTGGGAAAAGAAAAGAAAGTGTTCATATTTGAGGTGGCAGTCACGTGGGATCCACTACTACAAGAGAGGGAAAAACAGAAAGCAAGGAAGTATGAAGAGCTGGCAGCAGATCTGGCACATCAATGGCCAGGATTCCGAATCAAAACGATCCCAGTAGTAGTGGGAGACCTAGGACTGATCAGGAACCTCAAAAAGGAGCTAGAAACCACAGGGCTCCTGAGTATGACAGCCATAACAACACTAGTCAAATCTGTGCAAAGAGAGGCACTCTGTGGGAGTATTAGGGTCATCAGACGTCATCTGTCAGTATACTCCTCCTAGTAAGTATCTGAGCCAGGGAAGGTACCCATAAGCTTAATAGATTGCATTTATACAGATGCCCAAGAACCAAAGATGGCCTAATCACATGGAAAGCAACTGCTGGAGAGAAAGGGACAGCAGGTGAGTGATCAGATGGTAAATTGTAACAAAGTCACAAGATGTTGATCATGTGCAGATGTTACCTGAAGATAACATTAAGAGATGTAGGGATATAACACAGAAGCCGAAGTATGCATTTAAAGGTGAGCCACATGAGTCAGGCCTAAGATGTAACAAGTGACTGCATACTTCTCCCCTACAGGAAAGCAGAAGCACTATCGATACCACTGGGATTATATATACTAACTCTGATCAATATTATTATGGAAAAACCTTGCATTTATTGCTATCTCATTGCTAACTTTGTGATTGAAATATATTATCTGTACTATCTTGGTAAATTTGGAGCATCAGAATTTATTTAGAAAAGCTGATAATTTACTAGGGAAAGAGGGAAGGCATGGGGGACTCAGAAAGCCACAAGGAGTGAAAACCTAATGCATGCATACCGTCCTTCACACAAGCTTCACATCTAATAGAAGTGGCTGTGTGTAAAACGAGGAAGATTCCTCAAAATATCAACATGAAAAGTAAAAGTCGTAACAAGGTTTCCGTAGGTGAACCTGCGGAAGGATCATTATTGGTTTTGGCTAGTCCAATTCACTGTGAACCTGTACGATCCCCCACCGTTGTTGCTTTGGGGGAGGGAGGGTTTGCTGGCGCACGGACTAATAATGTGGTGGAGCAGCAATTGAAGTTGGGACCTCTCAACAGACTCTCCCGCGCCCTCCCGTTAGTAATTATTGTTTTTAACCTTTATCAATTCAATGATAGAATGCTCAAGTGAAATGTACAACTTCTAACGGTGGACCCCTCGGCTCGTGCATCGATGAAGAACGCAGCAAACTGCGATACGTAGTGTGAATTGCAGAATTCAGTGAATCATCGAGTCTTTGAACGCAAATGGCGCTCTCGGTTCTGCCGGGAGCACGTCTGTCTGAGCGTTTGTTTTAATGTGCACCAACTGTGTGTGATGTGGGGTGTCGTCTCGGTCCTCGTGCCTGGGCGTCCCCTGAAGTGATGGACTCTCTCTGCATCTTGCCGAGTGCACCCTCTGGAAGCACCCGTCTAGATGCGGGANCTGTACCATATTTGATTCGGTCCCTACAAACATATAAAAAAAAAAAACCTCGATCTTTTACAGTTGTCACTTGCACACATTTTCACATGTTTCACTCCTGTATATGTACCTCTGCTCATGCATAAATAAAAAGAAGAGACAACATATACTTACATTTATATTCATTGCTATTCTCTTTTTGCTATAATTAGTAAACACACACTAGGATGTTTATCATCGGAATATCATAATATTGTATAACCTTTAATAAGGAAATAAATATCACACACACACAAACACACACACACACACACACACACACACNCCACAGGTGTATTTCTAAAACTGTTTTGTCTTGTTTTTCAGATGTCTGTTAGCGGCAGTGCTACCAGTAATGTCATTGGTCGATCAACCTCGTCCTTCTCAGACCTTCAACACACAAAACACACATCAGCTACAACTGCTGAGTCAGCAGTGCTACTCCCAAATGTATCCCCTCGTAAGGGGGTCCTGGGGAGTTTTCTCAACCGCCCCCCTGTAGCATCCCCCCTCAAACACCCCCCTGCCCCCTCGTCTCCGGGGGCCAAGGCTCTTAATGAGGTGCTGTCGCATTCCGCTAAAGATGATTCAAGCAAGGTGGTTGCTATGACAACTACTGCATCTCCGGGAAAAGTGGGTGTGGTCAGTGCAACCAAGAAGGGGGTGGGGCAGTCACCAGCATTGTCGGTGAGGAGGAAATTGTCACTCAGTGAAGATGAGGTTTGTTTCTTATTCATTTTCATATTCGCTAAAATACGTATATTTGGTTGGCTTGAATTGGCATTAATTTTAACAAGATTGCCAATTTTAAATTTGGCGATTTAATTGTGTACGCTGCATTGTTAAGCCTCGGCGCGTGCGTAGCATGTGCAGAGGATTACGGTAGTCGTTTTGTCCGTCTGTCTGTCTGTCCCATCGAAATATCAAGAAAGACTACTCTAGCGAAAAAATGGCTGGTACTTACGTTCATAAAACTGAATGATCTTGTAAAATTACATTTTCTGGTGTCGAAAATACTATAGTTGCTGAGATTTGAGGCTTTTGTGCTTCTTTGAGCGCTTAGCTTTGAGACCACGCCTATTGATCTAGTGTGCGTTATCTAGAATTCAGTAATGCTCACTACATGAAGATGCTGGCTGGATCAGTGCTGCTGCTGTTGCTGTTGCTGTTGCGTTGGTCAGTGTTGCTTGGCAAGACAGACAGGGGTTGGCTGCTTTCTATGTAAGCATGTTTCAGTGTGGCTGGCTGTATGGCCACTACTCAGTGTGCTCAGCATTCACGGTTCTCACACCAACTAAGCACTCTAGTACTGACATGTTTTATCATAGCATATATAGCTCAGTCTTGCTATAGACTTGTGCTGGTTCATCAAATCAACATCATATTATTAAGTGAAACCAGCTTTAGGCTAACCTGGGCCTATCATGCAGGCTCCCCTTCGAGTCCTTTCCGTGAATGAAAAGTTAATGGGAGCCTGGAGACGTGGCTAGCTATTAAACCTGATAGCTATGTACTACTTAGGTTTTTAGTGTGTATGGTTATTAAGCCTCACTAATGTGGCTGCCAGTTTTCCAGAGGTTATCATGCCACTCCTACATCATGTCATTACATCAGTAGAAAAACAAGTCACTGGCCATGGATGAATTGGTAGTCTCATGCCAGACTTTTGGCTAATGGTACTCTTGGTCAGGACTTATTTTGTGCACAATGCATGTCATTTAGGTTTAGTTCAGATTCTGGCACAGTAAAGTGCGCCGAGGCTTATGCACCTTGGTGCCTTCATTTATATGTGCGCTCATGCGTATAAAACTATTTGGCGATTTTTCAAATTGAAAATTTGCTGGATAATTTGCCAAATTTAGTTCTTGCCAAATTTACCAGCTATAATTTATGGTATTATATTTTGTATTCTCATAGGCAACGTATGTATCTGTGGCTCCACCCCCCAAGAGACCACACCTCCTAACGGAGCACCAGAAAGAGAAGATGAGAGAGAGGCGTGTCCTCCCAGCCATGTATAACGCCCTCGAGCCATCCTCTATGGATACACAGTACACCGTAGAGGACTCTATGTAAGTGGGTGTGGCCTGGGCGTGGCTTAGTAGCGTATATTTAGTTATACCATTAATGTTGGTCTGCAAATCTATTAATAAAATTTTGTTGAACCTTTTAGATTTACTAATCTTATAGTCACTTCACCAAAAATAATACCAAAAACAACAAAATATTGGTGGGAATAAAATTTTGTGAATTTTCAAAATTTAACGATTGGCAGATTTCATTGGCAGTAGCGATAGCAGCAACAATGTATTAGCTATGTGCTGTGCAAAAATGAGTTTCGCGGATTTAATATTGGAAGTCCTTACCTAAACCGCTAGTATTAAAATCTGTCAAATTTTTGTGCTATTAATATTGTTTCCCCTCCCATTTCACAGGCCTGATGATGAGGACGCCCCTATAATCATTCCCGAATCAGACGTCTCCCCGGCAACCCCTGTTAGTAGACCTCTCAACTCACAGTCCAAGACATCGTCTCGACCTCCGGCAAACTCCACCCCTTTCTCAGAAACCACGCCCACAAATCAAGCATCTAGTCACCAAGACAACCAAATTACATCATCAACTTCGAATCAACCGATCACAATCGAAGACTCTCCTCGTGAAACCACACCCACAAAGCCATCAAGACACGCCCACTCTGTCAATATACTTCGAAAACGAAGGAGATCGTCAGACGACACTTCTCGTTCATCTTCATCACCTCTGAACCCTCCGAAGTTGATCTCCGACCTTTTGTCTCATAGCAAGCCTAATTCGCTCTCCATAGCAAACAATAGACAGGCAGTTGGAGCGAGTAGAGGTCAAAGTTCGGACAAAGCAGGCCAACCTCTTTCTCCGACAGAAGTAGCCTTCAGTAGTGGTCAAACCGGTTCTAATAACTCGCTAGTCTTGAGTGACTTGTACCAGAAGACCATCCAGAGTTTGGCTACTGGTGCTGTTAAACCTACAGAAACCACTTTTCTCACGATGCTGACTAAGCAGATTACAGAGTTGCAAAAGCAAGTTGAGAGAGGTACACTGCCGCCAGCCACACTTGCTCAGTTGTCACGGCAACCACATCCCAGTCGGCCTTTTCCTTTAGACACCTCACGCTACCCCCCTCAGGTGACCAATAGTACTTTTCGGTCACAATCGTCACATCTACCAGTGACTAATGTTGTTGGCTTACCACAAGGAAGGGTATTGGTATCCCGTCCCTACCCCCCTGGGGTACCACTTCACATTCAACATCAATTATCAGTTGGTACCCGTCCCACCCCCAGACAGGTGATCATTGCAAACAGTGTTGGTATACCACCCCCTCCCCAACAGGTACCATTTTCAACCATGATACGACAACATTTCCCACTAACAACTATTGTCACCCAACCCCACCCCCTACAGGTTCCATCCACACTTTGTGGTCCACCACCTGAATACCAAAGTGGACCAAACCGTACCACACAGCAACAAACAAGGTCCGTTACTAGGAAATCTAGTCTCCGTCTGAGAGGAAGGAAACAACCAACACCAAACAAATCGAACAATTCAGCATCAAAAAGGTTAAACGAGGAACAGTCGACAGAATCAAAAGAGTTAAAAGAAAAAGGCAAGAACAGCTCGGTTGTCGAAAGAGATGCTCCTTCGTTAGCTGGACAAGAAGAAACAGAGAGCAAGATACAAGATGATGTCACTTCGTTGCGAGAACCTTCGAGAAATGACGTGCAAAAACAAACAACTTCGTCTAACCAGGCTTCATCTGGAGCATCAAATAATGATGATGATGTAATCATCATTGATGGCGATGATGTCATGGAAACGGACTCAGGAGAGAGAGAGAAAGAGAAGAGTGCTGCGACTAGTGAAGGACAGTTTGAAAACGAAGATCCTCTGGTCGGTCTTGGCTCAAAGAAACCAACACAAAGTCTTGCTGAAAGTAAGGAGAGTGAAAAAGACCATCCTCTTTGTACTGCATCAAGTGGCAGTGCCATCACTGATGGTGCTGTGGATGAAGGAGAACCTGTTAGTGAGAAGAGAAAAGGAGTGGAGGCAGAGAAAGACAAATATTCTTGCCACCAAGAGGAACCCAGCCATCGAGACAAGTCTAGCCATCAAGAAGAACCCAGTCATCGAGAGGAACCTAGCCACCAAGAAGAGCAAGTCTCCACTACCACAACTGTTCGGGGCAGTGAAGCTTCCATTAGTAGTGACAACTCTCAGGAGAAAACCGTCATGGCATCTGACAAGACAGAACCTGCTGCGACTGAACATCCTAAGGAAGAGGAAGAAAGCGTACCTGATTCTTTAGAGACTCCTCCTTCACATGCTACAGTGGCTGCGGATGAACCAAATGCTGAAACTGGTCCCATTCCCAAACCTGATTCCAATGTCATTACTGCCAATGCTGAGATCGGTCCCATTGCCAAGCCTGATTCCAATGTCATTCCTGCTAGTAGTAAAGATCAAGAATCAGTATCAAAAGATGATCACACTGATGCCAATATTGATCAATCAAAATCTGTTACCACGGCAACTGATTCAATAGCATCTAAAAATGTTGATGCCAATTCTTCTCCCGTTACCGATGGCAACCAGGATCCTGCAGAGAAAGCCACACCCATTGGTATTCTGAAGCACGTCAGTCAGTTTGATACTCCCGCCACTGGACGGGTAAGTAGGTTGTATTCTGAGCTGTATATCTCAGCTAAAGTCCATCTTGTTTGAGAATGAGGGTAGAAAAATTGGATAACTCTCTTATTATCCAACCGATTTCAAAATTTCAAGCACCATTGGAAAAGTGCTGGTTCTCCCTGTTCTTTTAATTGCTTTTCCAGCTACGTATAATATGCCTTACCAGTCAAAAGTTAGCTATTTTGTCCCATAAGAAAAGTATTGCTCATTATTTCACTTATGGCAGCATTCTCAAACCAGATGGACTTTAGGAAGGTCGTATGAAGCTGGGATTGGTACCATTGTGATCAGCTCAAAGAGATCTTTCAAATGATATGGTTTATTGTCAGCTTTAAATTTGACAAAAATTACCCAAAACCATGGATTATAGCCTTTGGTTGAGTGCGAATTTTTCACAAAATGGCCATTTTTCAATTTTCAAACTAAACCATATCATTTGAAAGATCTCTTCATGCTGATCACAATGGTGCAAGTCCCAGCTTCTAACGACCAACCATTGCTGTTTTAGAGGAGAGAATGTCATATAGAATTTGTGAACTCTCAATGATAATAATGACCCACATTTCATGCTATTTTCTACTGTCCCATATCTCGATTCCCATTCAGGGTGGTCGTCGGGTGCAGTTTGCCAGTAATCCGATCTTCCACTCTCGAGAGGAGGAGAGCAGTGATGGAGTCAAGACACACAAACACACCAACTGTGAGCGTAATGATGATGTAATGATGATGTAGATTTTTTTCCAAGGCTAGGAATTTTTCTAGTATGGAATTACTTATGGGTCACAGTTATACCTCACATATGACTGTTATTATAACTCACACGCAGCAGTTATAACTCAACTCAAACGTGACACAAATGTTAAGTTATCACACTCACACACTCATCACACACTCACACCCTCACAGCTCGTATCCAGCGCACCCCTCAGTCCACCTTCTCCTCGAGACGTACCCTCCTGCTCTCTCAAACTCCACCCAAAATGATCCTTGTCAGTAAACCACACCCACAAACTCCACCTCCACAGGAAACGGGACCAATTTATCCTAATTTGAAGGATTGTCCCCTCCCAGTCGACACCATCCTACCAGCACTGTCCTCCAGCAGATTGTAAGCTAAACTGTCCAGAAAAATTTATCGGCTATTAAAAATTATTTTGAATTAGAATGCCGTATAGCACAAAATATTGGTGGGAATAAAATTTGGCGGATTGTCAAAAATTTCATAATTTAACGCATTCTGCAATGCGGTATACGCTATGCAAAAATGACTGTTTGGCAGATTTAATATTGACAATCCTTACCAAAACTACCAATATTAAAACCTGCCAAATTTTTGTGCTATATGGTATAATGCTAGCTTATGTTAGCCTCGTTCCCAGGCTCCTCCTATAACAGTGTACAAGGGAGTGGCCTGGGTATGAAGGTACATCTGCAACAAGATCTGAATGTTATGTGTGAGTGAGCTCTCTCTCTCTCTCTCTCTCTCTCTCTCTCTCTCTCTCTCTCTCCCCCTCTGGTACCCACGGTCTGTTGCAGCTGGTCAAAGCAAGAAACATTTCAACCATCGGAGACATCTCATGCATGAGTGAACAGCAGGTGCAGACACTGCCAATAAAATCCCCCAAGATTGAATGCCTTAGGGACGCCCTCAGGGGGGTCGAGAGACAACAACAGGTTAATTATACAAGGGGGTGTGGTTTAGTTTATTAACAATCATCAATTATACAATGTGAATTAATTGCGTTCCTAATTATTGTAGGGGCTCAAGCGTAAATCCTCGGTTGATGAAAGTGGATCAGCTCCTCCCAGAAAACTATTAAAATTGAGCAGTGATTCAAATCCGACGTCTACTGACGATAATGAAGCCCCGCCTACTACATCTAATGACCACACCCACAAGACTGCTGACATCAGCACTCTTGAATGCTCTGAAGTTTTCAGTGATGTCCTCTCCTCTGAAGAATCGTGCATCACCATGGCAACACCGGAATCACAAGCCACACCCACTAATGATGAATCTACCAAATCTCTTAATGAGGGGGTGGAGCCTGTGGTAGTAGACCACACCCACTCTAACGAACCCACTACAGATATTAAAACAACCAGCGAACAAAACACTGTCGCTTCGAAATCTGATAACAGTATTGTATTAAAAGTGTCACATGACCACTCTTACTGCTCACATGATCCAGATCACGACGGTTCCTCGGCATCGACGACCAAAAATGATTCATCTACCGTTACCCCTAGCAACCAACCACTTAGTATAAGGTCCAAACTATCGTTCACCAACAAAGACCATACCTACGCTAATTTTGAAGGGGGTGCAAAGAGTTTTGAGTGTAAAAACAAGGATGGACAGCACACGAACAAAAGTGAGATGGGTGTAGCTAATATTGACGGGGGTGTGGCTAGCAATGGAGGTCAGAGTGGACCTGTTACGATGGGTACACTAGGTGATTTCAATGACACACCACCGGCAGCAGTCACCGAAGGGATTAGGCCAGAACCTTCAAATCAGACGGATGATGGATCTTCCAACCAAGAAGATTCCAATACCCAAGGAGAGAATATGGACGAGGGTACTACTGCTGATCAGAGTGGTGATACCAGCGTCAGTCAAGAGCTATTTTCGTTTGAACAATCTCAGGTAGAGTCACATAATCAGCCAGCTGACTCATCAGATGATGAATTGTGTGATCACCAAATGCAAGTACAAGATTCCGAAGAATGCCAAGAGTTACATGATGAGCTTAAAAAACCGCATGAAGAGTCACATGATAA
The DNA here is from genome assembly GCA_964030475.1 of Tethya wilhelma. Taxonomy (NCBI): domain Eukaryota; kingdom Metazoa; phylum Porifera; class Demospongiae; order Tethyida; family Tethyidae; genus Tethya; species Tethya wilhelma. The sequence goes on along the minus strand of CAXIPT010000002.1, from coordinate 4,885,997 downwards.
GTCAGAAGAGTCACATGAGCAACATAAAGAGTCATGTGATAAATCACTGGATTCAAACAAACAACCTGAAGAGTCACATGATCAACCACAGGAGTCACACAATCAACTACAAAAGTCACATGACCTACCTCAAGAATCACATGATCAGCAAGAACCGCCAGAAGTGTCCGAAAGCGATACAGATGTGAACAAAGATGAACCAGCTCCTCAAAACCTCTCCCTACCCCAGGCCACTGAGCCAATGGACGTTACAACTCCCTCACTTACCGACAACACATCTCTCTCTGACAATATCTCCAACATGGCCGAGTATTCCCAACCTCCAGCAGGTCAAGAAGATGAGGGAAGAATCCCTGAAATATCTTCTTCACTTTCAGAGAATGACAAAGATTCTGTTCAATCAGACGAGAGAGAAAGAGTTGCTGCTAGTGAATCGTCAAAAATGGAATCTTTTGGAGAAAAAGACTTCTTTCAAATCGACTCTTTCAGGAACTGGCTCGAGAGTTGCAAACGTGAGTTTATGGACCTCAATGAGAGTGACGTCACATCAAAGTTCAAGATGCTCAGAGTGATGCAGGGAGTGTGCAACAGGCTTCAACAGTCTTGTGTTGAGGTCAATGCTGTGATGGGACTTATGTGCGAGAAAGCCATGGGGTCAAATGTCACAGAGGATGGTAGCACGTGAAAAACACCCACTTTTCTTTGAATATAATTATGTGCATGCCATTGCTATGTTAATTCCCTTGCGTATACCATCTTGTGTTATATCACTTGAAAGGCACATAATATTATATCTTTTAGCACTTTGCACAAAAATGCTATTCATTGGCACTTACAAGCTATTCACTATTATGGCCTATAATGAATTGTGTACTGCAACACCTTTTAATGCATATATATACATGTATGATATTATTTCTGTTTTAAAAAGTAAAAGATTTTACAGCACAATATTATATACAATGTCATATCTTTCTTTAATTATTGTCAACCTTTTGCACAAGTCATGTTAATTAAATTCCCCATTTTTGTTTTATAAGTTCATAACTGTACATGAAAAAATTTAACTAACTATATTGCGATCATTAAATTAATTTGCTAATTAGTTAATTGCATGCATTGCTAGAGGAAATTAATTAAGATTCACCTATGTAAGGCTTCTATATAATTATAATTTATAATTTAACATGTTAATTAAATTCCCCATTTTGTTTTATAAGTTAGTTAAAGGAACTGTGTCACTATATAAGCGGTGTTTTGTTACTATAAATGGGTTGTAAACAGAAACCTTACAGTATTAAGTGCGCATTACGCGAGCTACTTAGGCTTGTAATAACAGCTGACCACGTAATACTATTACGCGAGTAAAAGCAAAATGCGCAATACACGGAGTAGTATGCAAACGTTCCCGGACGTGGTACCCGCGTATCAACAAAAAACGTCACAAAACGTCATTATTTTTATTTTTAGCAACAAAACACCGCTTATATAGTGACACAGTTCCTTTAATAACTGTACATGTATAACAATTTATCATTGTTAAATTAATTTGCTAGGTAGTCAATCACATGAAATTAATTAGGAAACCATCTATGATGTAAGGCTTCTAATTATAATTTAATGTTAATTAAATTCCTCATTTTGTTTTTTAAGTTAATAAGGCTTCTAATAATTATAATTTAATTTGATATAAGGACAAAATTGTAGTTAAATTATGTTAACTCAACGTTATTACGTCAACAACAATTATTACACACAAAAATTAATTATACATTTAATGAGAGGGGTATACGAAACAATAAACTTCTAATAAACAATTCTAATTAAAGTCCTAGTTAATAACTACTAATTAATCAGTGCAAGAATAATTACCACTAATTAATTATAACTACAGGGGCACTGAACATCAGAGGGGGATTTTATTTTGTCCCAGCATTGCTTGCAAGATGTAGGCCAGACACTCCGCAACAGAACGGTCTCTAGCACAGCACAAAGCAGGAGTATTGTCTGCATTTGTGAGGGTGGGAAGGTGTGAGAGTGTGAAGGTAGGAGGGTGTGATAGCGTGCAGATGTGACAGTATAAGTACTGGGCTTTTATGAAAATTTAATACTTTCATAATTTTTATGAGCAAAAACTTTGAAATGGTTGTAGTTTGTAGATTATCAATGTGAGATCAGGTGTGTGTGCGTGTGTGTGACTTACTGTCGACATCCCTGGCCTCCAGATCAGCCCCCCTGTCCACCAGTTCTTTCACCACCCTCACAAGACCAGCGTGTGCTGCAATGTGGAGGGGCCTGCAACACAACAGAAGATAGCAGCGATAGAAATACACATACACACACAATATAGTACTATAGTAGAAAAAATCTTTGCAACTAAAATTTTGCATGCTTTATAAATTAGCCATTTTGACAGGTTTAGTAAAGATTGCCACATTAATTTTTAGCTATTCTTTTTCTCACTAGTGGCAAAAACAACAAAAAAAAACTTTTATGATAAAACTTTCCCGATCTATGAATCTACATTCACTTCCACTCACGTCTTCCCGGCGCTGTTTGGCTGCTGAGTCAGTTCATCTGTGCACCTCTCCATGATGGCCAGGGCGGGCGACTCATGTCCTTGGAGACAGGCAAGATGGAGGGCCGTGTTGTAGTTGTTGTCAGTGTGTCCGATGTCCAGTTGGCTCACTGGGACACTACTCGTTAGGAGGTCTGGAGGGGAGGGGGTGTGAGGGTGTGAGGGTGTCAAGATGTGAGGGTATGAGGTTGTGAGGGTGTGAGGGTGTGAAGATGTGAGGATATGAGGGTGTGAGGGTGTGAGGATGTGAGGGTGTGAGGATGTGTCAGAGAATTATAAGGAAATATAATATATTAAATTTTGGATAGATTGACCCTTACTAGAAAAGCCTCTGTAAACATCAAAATTTTACTTAGCATACCAGGAAATATTTTTTCTACGACAAGTTTTTTTTTACTGATTCAGCAAATTGTCTGTTGCTACTAGCAACCAACTAACGTGCTGATTCAGCAATTTTGACTCTTAGAACATAGCTGTACGTACCTACAACATTACTGTGACCGTGTTTCGCTGCCATCATTAGAGGGGTAAGACCCCTGTTATCAGCCACATCAGCAGCTGCTGCTCGTTTCAATAGCAGCTGCATACACTCCACATGATCATTGAAAGCAGCGGCATGCATCGGGGTCCTAGAGGGAGGGAGGGAGGGGGAGAGAGGGAGAGAGAGAGAGAGAGAGAGAGAGAGAGAGAGAGAGAGAGAGAGAGAGAGAGAGATCCAACCCAATATCCATATAAATTAAACAGTTGTGCCAAGTAAATTTATTCTTTCAACTTAAAATTGTTTACATCACACATGCAGGTAATGCATTCCAAACTTTTCCAAAGTGTGCCAGTTTTTCTGGACCACCATTTTCCACCAGCAAGAGTCAAACTAGCTACGATGCAGCCACAAACACAAAGACTATTACTGGAAAAGGGCAGTTAGCCAGTTAGCCAGTACAACCACCATCACCATCTCTCGTACCTTCCTCCATTGTCCTTGCAGTTGACCCCCTCCACGTCCAACTTGTCCATGAGGAGGTCAGCACACGACTCATTGTCGTTGATACTGTACGTACGCAAGTCACATGATAATCACATGATCACTATAATCATTACCAGCTAGAGCTTACACGGCACAGTGGAGAGGGGAGAAGGCATTTCCAGCAGTGACATCACCTTCCTGGGAGGAATTTATTTATTAATTTTATTTATTATACTTTATAGCAAATTTGAACTAAATATCTGTGAGTGAATTCAGCATATTTCTAAATGTAAGCACAAAATTTTAGCTGAATCAGCAAAAGACAAAACCATACACACACACACACGCAGCCTGTCTTTGATAACGATCTACATTTCTTTAGCAACAAACACCCTTACTGCTACTTCCACCAGAGCATCGAGGCACTTCTCGTGTCCGTTATAAGCCGCCCAGTGAATTGGAGTGTAGCCATGTTTGTCTGGGGTCGAAGGTGACCCCCCAGCTTGAAGGAGGACTTCAACCATGTTGAAATGGCCACACAGGGAGGCAAAGTGGATGGGGGAACGTCCCTGGTAGTCTCGGAGGGTGGGGTCGGCACGAGCTTGAAGGAGGACATCAACACACTCCTCGAACCCATTGGCAGACTGGGAGGGAGGGGGAGAGGGAGAGAGAGAGAGAGAGAGAGAGAGAGAGAGAGAGAGATCACCCAATAATTTACAATATAATTATAGTGGGTAAATTTGGTGAATTGGCGAATTATTCTGCAAATCGCCAAACAGTTCTATTTGCATGCATACATATATATAAAAAATGTACTGTGCAGATTTAATTTGCCAAATTTAAAATCGCCAATTATGGTAAAACGGGAATTTGCCAAATTTTAAGCCTGCCAAATTTACTTGCAATAAGGTACAAGGATCCCATTAAGACAAGAGCTAGCCTAGAAACTCACAGCTCGGTGGAGAGCAGTACGGAGGTGTTTATCCGTGCAGTCCACTCTAGCACCATGGTCGACTAGCGTCTGAGCCACATCAGAATGACCATTAGTGACAGCCAACATCAGAGGGGTCCTTCAGGGAAGACAGAGACTATTGTATACACCATTATCTGTGATACTTGGAACAAAAAATGGCCACTCCTGAAGAACTAAACTCTTCCTGGCCTACTACTGCATAGCACAAAACTTTGGTTGGCAGATTATTAAAATTCGCAGATTGGTGGTTTTGGTAAGGATTACATATATACCAATATTAAATCCTTGAAAGAGTCATTCTTATGCATGCACATACAGAATACATGTAGTACTGCATGCACTACCGCCAAATAAAATCTGTCAATCGCGAAATTTTTGTGACATCTACCAAATTTTTTTCCTGCCAATATTTTGTGCTATACAGTACTTGGAGTGGTGCATTAATTAGAGTCTACACAATACCCATACCTGCCGTACACATCCACACAGTCGATGTGGGAGGTGTTGGTGACGTTCTTCAACATGATGGCCATGCATTCCACGTGGCCCTGACTGGCTGCTGCGTGGAGAGGGGTGCGTTTGGTGACCAGATCGTGGACCAGCAGGGAGGCGTGGTTGGTCACAGAGAGAAGGTATCCTACTATGTCCCTGTGTGGGATGGTGGGAGGGAGAGTAAGTGTGTGTGTGTGTGTGTGTGTGCTCTAAAACAGCAACGGTTGGTTGTTAGAAGCTGGGACTTGCACCATTGCGATCAGCATGAAGAGATCTTTCAAATGATATGGTTTATTTTGAAAATTGAAAAATGGTCATTTTTGTCAAAAATTGGCACTCGACCAAAGGCTATAATCCATGGTTTTAGGTTATTTTGGTCAAAATTAAATCTGACAATAAACCATATCATTTGAAAGATCTCCTTGAGCTGATCACAATGGTACCAATCCCAGTTTCATACAACCTTCCTAGACTGAGATACAGCCCAACATAAATCTCAAGACATGCATGTAAATGTACAGGAGGAAAAAAGTGTGCGTGTTTGTGTGAGAGAGCTAGAGAAAGTAGAGAAAACGTGTGTGTTCAACTGACTTGTATCCCTTGAAGGCAGCCAGGTCAAGAGGGGTCCTTCCCTTGTCATCCTTGCTGTCATAATTATAGAATCATAAAGTGGCATGACAGTACTAAGTGTACACTTAGAATTATTATGCTTACTAGAACAATCTTTACTGGCAATTTTCCATTCTGACTGATTAGACTTTCAGTTGTGTCTATCAGTTGGTGCAGCTATGAATGTCATGATGGTATAAAAGAACTATATATAATTATGTACACCATGGATCATGGCTCCATTGCACATAATATTATTACCATGAACTTACACTTATATTTCTATTGACAATTGGTCTATGTTTTTTGCCATGATGGGAGATTAGGCCCCTTTCAACTAACTCTAAGCCATCGCCAATCTTCTCCATCATGCAGTATAATACAAGATTGAATGGCTCAGCGGCTGTTAGATTGTAAAGAATTTTTTCTGTGAGCAAAACAAAGGACTCAATATGAAAAAAAGAGTATCACTGGAGCAATAGCATATAAGGGGTCTGGCTGCACATGCAAAACATTGTCAGTGTTAAACCAGGATCTGTACGAAAACATGCAATAATCATGGCACTGAGATACAGCATTCCTGATGTAAAATAAACCTAGGTATCACTTCTAGTATTTTGGAATGCATGCATTAAGTTAAACCTTGTTGAAAGTTGTAAACTTGTATGACATTGTTGCATAAGTTGTATAATAAATAACCTTAAAAGTTTGGAATGTAATTAGCATTATCGTCATATTATGGTAAGTTGTAACTATATATACCGAAGAGATTAGAAATATATTAATGCTTATACATCTGTATGCATGTACAATGTCCTACGTTAATTTATAGGATCTATAGGACACAGGTTGGCGGTTAGCCCAAGTTACAGATGCATGTCATAGGCTACAACATCTCTGATATCACAACACAGACCATGCAGGTCATTCCACACATGCACTAAATATTCGCTACCTGACTATTTTGACTCTAATTGTAATTAGACTTGGGAATCTCCTAGCCTCATTCAATGGTGGAGCTTGAGAATGAAACTATAGGAACACCATAACACCATCAACAATAATAGTGTTTTCATACTACAATATGCAGAGTAATTCAATGACTCACGCATACATATAGCTATGTGTGGTAGATGTAAACTAACCAACAGTATAATAATTATTATGAAATGACCGTGCACAATTATCTATAGGTTAACTATATATACACAAAAAATATATAATAATTATTATCTTAATTCAGTTACATACCCTAACAACATATTAAGGTTTAACTTGTAATATGCAGTGTATGATCAGTATACCTGGTTCCAGTTGGAGTACAATGTCCAGCGCAACAGTTCCCGAAAGTGACTGCCAGACTCCAGTCATCAGCTAAAATATTAGATTCTACCAAGCTCATGACCACTGACCAATCAGTATGCAGCAATCAAATGCCTACCAGGGTAACTTGCAACCCAGCAACCTCGTACATACACACCTGACAACAGAACAACACAACAATGCAGCAACAATTAATTTAATTATACTATCCTTTCATTTAATTCACTGTACTCAAACAACAGAATTAAAACATATTGCCTGCACTAAGGGATCCTTCGCATAACTATAATTATGCCTACCATAATTCTAAAGATATCAAAACAGTAAGTAATTGAGTTATAGGTTAAAATTGGACTATATTATAATACTGATCAATTCCTGGCCTTGAGGACTTCAATGCCTTAATTGTTTCTTTGCTATCTCTTTCACTAGCTTCATCACCTCCGAGATGTCCTCCTACAAAGGGGGTGTGATAGACAGGTCACATGATGTCTCCTACATATTTAATACAAAATTAATGTATACCTGTGTCTTGTGGACAGCACATTTAAGGCTTTCCACTTCCTGGATCAAATCATCTGTCTTTTTATTGAGTTCATCATTAGAGCCCTGCATGCAGAATCATATATGTGATTGTTGCAAGCAAGAAGACATGTCAGGTGGTATGTGCACTGATGCAAGTGATTAGTATCGTGGTTTAGGAAGTTGAGCTTGTATACAGCAGCTATAAGTCTGAACTAACATACTGATAACCTTTAGTTCATGGCTCATCTCTTCTTTAAACTTGTCCATCTCTTGATTCAGTGAATCCCTGACCTCAGTAGTACAATGATCCTATAATATTATAGTTACCAAAATGCATAAATAGAATTGCACTCCTTTTTTTTAGTCATGTGAGTCGCCTTCAGTTCCTCAATCATTTTACAGACAATGGTCATCTCAGAAGGTGGAAAGTTTTGCTCCTATAATGCCCAACAAACAAGTATGCAGTAAAACCTCCAAACAAAGGACACTTTGGGGACAATATAAATTCGGTTTAATTGTTTCTCCTTTGTATAGAGAGGTTGTCTTCTTCTCGGTGGTTCTGTTTGTATTGCTACCAATGAATAGGGAATTGGGAACCAAGAATCTTCCTTTGTTGAGAGGATATATTGTAAGATTTAGGAATCTCCTATACAGATGGCCTCTTGTTCAAGGAGAGAGCCTGAGAGTGAGGCTAGGCCTCCTTGGTAACAGCATAAACACCATTCAATAATAATATAATTATAGCGTTTTCGATGCAATGCATGGCACATACACAATGAGTCATGTATTAAACCATTATTGTTATAAAATAGCATAATGGTACCATGGTAGCCAATACTAACTATACAAAATAAATGTATATCCTAAACCCTATACCTACCATAACCCTTGCAGAACATATTACAGAAAATATACTACCTATACTACAACGATTCTTTATTCTAGTGATATCAAACGACAATAAGTATAATTGAATTAGGTTAAAAAAGGACTATACTGATGATTCCCTTGAGGATCGTCCATCAATGCCATGTTTCCTTGCTATCTCCTTCACTAGCATCATCACCTCCGAGATGTCCTCCTGTAATTACCATAATATTATATCTTTATGTGATTAATGGCAAATGTACATCTGTGATCAAACACACATGTAGTACCTGTGACTTGTTGACAGCACACTTGAGCCTTTCCACCTCATGGATCAAATCATCCGTCTTTTTATTGACTTCATCATTGGAGCCCTGGACAAAGAACATACACAGGCAGGTCGTGTGATAGAGTGGCTCACTATAGCCTCATTCCCCAGGCTCTCACTCTCCTTCCCCCCCCCCCCCCCCCCCCCCCCCNCATGAAAAGATCTTTCAAATGATATGGTTTAGTTTGAAAATTGGAAAATGGCCATTTTTGTCAAAAAATCACACTCAACCAAAGGCTATAATCCATGGTTTTTGTGATTTTGGCCAAAATTTAAACTTGATTGTAAACTATATCGCTAAAAAGATCTCATTGAGCTGATTGCAATAGTACCAACCCCAGTTTCATACGACCTTCCTAGGCTGAGATACAGCGCAAAATGAATCTCAATATATACATAAATGCAAAAATATAAACATGGTATTTATTGTATATACACCAGGACTAGTTCTACAGACTGACTGACTCACCCTCCACAGGCAGCAGCATGGAGACAGGTCCTTTCATCATTGTCTACCTCAGCAGCCAGATCATGACCTGAGAGAGAGAGAGAGAGAGAGAGAGAGAGAGAGAGAGAGAGAGAGAGGGAGGGAATTAGCAATTATTATCCTATTGCTCAAAAAACCCCCACAAAAAACAGACTAAACCCGTGTGTACCTTTTGGAATAAGGTTCTCCACACAGTCAGAGTAGCCACTGAGACAGGCCATGTGTACGGGGAGCATCCCCCCGGCCCCCCTCTTGAGGACGCTAGCACGGTTGGAGATGAGGGTCTTGGTCACGGAGGCGTGGCCATGACGGGCGGCAATGTGGAGAGCAGTGTTCCCCTGCTTGTCCTCGACGTCCACACGAGCACCTGTGAGGGGTGTGATATGTGAGGGGGTGAGAGTGGGAGGAGCTTTGGAGTAACTTCACCACAAATAGTGGGGAAAATAAAATATTAAAACGAGCAAATCAATTAGCTAACTAGTTACATCTACAAAATTATTTATGTAACGTGGGTAATTTAGCAAGAATTAAATTTGGCAAATTGGCAAATTATTCTGCAAATTGCCAAATTAAAAGCCGCCAAACACATGCAAAGCACAGAAACAATGCAGGGTGCAGAATTAAATCGTCAATTTTAAAATCACCAATCATGCTAAAATACAAATTTGCCACATTTTAAGCCCACCAAATTAACCCACTGTATGGTATGCAGTACACAAATTGAGTACATAACATTAATAACCATTACTAACTCAAGCCACACCCACCATGGCTAATAAGTGTCTCAGTACGCAGGTAGAACCCATGCATGGCGGTCATGTGCAGTGGAGTGCGACCCTCGGAGTCCTGGATATTGGGATCCGCTCCGGCCTTCGTAAGCAGCTCCATGCACAGAGCACCGTGGTGAGAGAAGGCAGCGTAATGGAGAGGGGTCTGCCCCTTGTTGTTAAGGGCGTTGAGGGAGACTTGGTATTGGAGGAGGATGTCTACGACCACATCTTGACCGTTGTTACAGGCAACATGGAGGGGAGTACAGCCACTGGAGTTGACAGCATCAGGCTTGTNGGGGGGGGGGGGAAGAGAAAGTAGTTGATCAAAAGCATATCAATACGTGTGTACTACCGTATAGCGGGAAAGTTTCGCGGGGTTTAACTTTCGCGGTTTTCGCGGATCACGATCCATCCGTGAAAGTTTTTATCCACGAAAATTTTCGAAATGTATTATACGTATGGGCTTGCGCACAGCTCATCCGCGAAAGTTAAACTGCAAAAATGTTTGACTAGAGACTTCCGCGAAAGTTTGACACTGTGAAACTTTCCCGCTATACGGTACATCATCTGGTGGACTAAAGTCCATCTGGATTGAGAATACCACTGAAAAGTGAAACAATGAGAATCAGATTCATGCAATACTTTTCATATGGGATAGAATACATAGCTAACTTTTGACTGGTAAGGCATAGGAAGCTGGAAAAGCAATCAAAAGAACAGGGAGAATGAGCACTTGTCAATGGTGCTTGAATTTTTGAAATCGATTAGAAACTTATTCAATTTTTTCTACCAGCATTCTCAAACCAGATGGATTTTAGAATAAAAAATGACAACACTTTATTTAAGTTAATTACAAGCCTTATAAGTCAACCAGGAAAATATTGTCAGTTGCAACACAAGCAAAGCAAAACTCACACTCAAATTCTCAAATTTCACTCAAACTTCTGTCAACTTACATCAGCACCTAGCTCCAGAAGTAGCTTCACGGCATGAGGCTGTCCCCCGGCAGCAGCTGAGTGGAGAGGGGTATAGAGCTTCTTGTCTTTAGCATTGACATCAGCTCCACTTCCAACCAGCGTGTTGATACAGTCACGATGACCTGTGAGTGTGAGTGGGTGTGTTTGATGAACAACAAATTTAATTTACTTTATAGCCACCATTTTCATAAAGCACAATAAGACTGTGATCATGAAAAGCCCATCTTTGCCCAAACAGGACTAAATTTTCACAATAAAGATGATATTATTATAAATGTGCACAGCAGGAAAAAAAATCTCTAACATAAAGTTTTAAGCTGCAACCTTCACAACATCTTAAAGTAGACAGAACACTTTAATTATGGTCATTTCTAAACTTTTCTCCCACAAAATCTTCCTGTCACAGAGCTACTTTATCACAAACACACAGATGCTATAAAAATAGTGAGAAAAAACCAGCCTACCCATGAAGGCAGCAAAATGGAGGGCAGTCTTCTCGCGACGGTCCACAGCCTTCACACTGCATCCTTTCACCAGGAGGAGAGAGACCATCTCAAGATGGCCATTGTAGCTGGCGTGATGGAGAGCGGTCTTTCCCGACCTGTCTGCAATGTCCAGGTTCCCAATGTGATGAATGATCTCCTCTGTGTGTGTGTGTGTGTGTGTGTGTGTGTATGTGTGTATGTGTGCGTGTGTGAGTACATGTACAATGCATATATGTGTGTTTGCATATGCCATATTTAAACCAGTATCTACACATAAACTTCACGAATACTAGCCTAGCAATAAAAACAACCTGTTTATATAACTTTTCATAGCACATTATATGTATTTTTACATAAGGTATATCTATTCTAAATAATGCACACCATCATTGACCTCTTGCTGCGACAAGTCTTGCACACGAGCAGATTAACTCTACAGGTGTTATTCTAATTAGAGCACACCAACATTGACCTCTTGACCTCACCAGCACATTCAATGTGGTTGTTATGAGCGGCCATGTGTAGAGGAGTCATCCAGTTCTTGTCACGAGCCATGACATCACCATGTTGTCGCAGGAGTTCCTTCACAGTGCTCTTGTGACCCCTAGCGGCAGCATGATGGAGGGGGGTGAACCAATGAACATCCTTGAGGTTCACTTTACCACCTGTGTGTGCGAGGGAGGGGGAAGAAAGAGAGAGAGAGAGAGAGAGAGAGAGAGAGAGAGAGAGAGAGAGAGAGAGAGAGAGAGAGAGAGAGAGAAGCTTGTCAAAACATTTATTTTTCTCTCCGAGAAAAAAGTATGTGTGTGTGTATCTCACCAGAAACACACAGAGCAGAGATACAGTCAGTTTCTCCACAGTAAGCAGCAGCATGCATGGCAGTACGTTTCTCCATGTCCTGATGGGAAAAACAACACCAAAACAAAAGTCACGTACAACAGGACAAGACTCAAGCATTTCAGGACAAGAAACAAGTATTTTAGGACAAGACTCAAATATTTCAGAACAAAAAACAAGTATTTCAGGACAAGACACAAGAATTTCAGGACAAGACACAAGTATTTCAGGACAAGTTTCTAAACTTACCACAGCATTCACATCTTCCCTCTGCCCTATCAGTTCAGTCAGTTGGACAACATTTCCTTCAAAGCAGGCTTGTACAAGAGGAAGCTATAATAGAGTGTGAGCCACACACACATACACATATATAGAGTGATGGCGTGAGTATGTGTGTGCGTGCATATTTTGAAAGTTTCAAATCACAGATAAAACTTGAAGTGTAGGGACATGTGAGTGTGTGTGTGTGCGTCGGAAATATTGCTTGCACAACTTACCCTTGATATAGTAGACTCGTAAATGCGAACAGCCATGTTTTAGAATACACTCCGCCCAGCAAAACAAGAGAGTAGAGTAAAATACAGAAACTATTCTGCCACTTGTTCTTCGCCTGGCCCCCAAAATGGCAAATGAGGTCGGTTTTTGATCACGTGACCAATTGCGTAAAGTGGCGCGAAATTTGAATCATGTGCAGCGGTAAGCCATGGGCAGAAGTTTGAGAAGACGAGCTAAAGAGACTGTGCTCACTAGGGCGGCAAGAAAGAAAGGTAAAAAGTGGTGAAAATTGTTGTCAATGTATTAGACAACAATTTCCAGTTTCTTGAAGAAGCAGTCCCTCCCATAATTTGAGTCTTATGTCAATACCCTTTCAAAGTACAACAGTTAGCTACAATAATGGTACTATCTCTCCAAAAATATCTCCAGCTGGTTTGCCCCCTCCAACCCCACTCTTCAAAGGTGTGCGGAAACGGAAGCCAAAAGCAGACAGCCTAAAACTGACTCCTAGTACATCTCAAGCTGCAAAGGAGACTGAAAAGAGCTATTTACCCACTCAAAGACCAAAGAGACACAAACCTCGCCATCCTGCATCATTTGTTAGAGTCGATGATGTCATTGACACTGATGATGATGTAACTAGTAGCAGCAGTGACGATAACGAGGAGGGGCATCCCCTCTGGGTTCAGTGTGATGTCGTGTCTTGTCGAAAGTGGAGACGACTGCCTCAGGGGATTGAATTAGACCATTCCAAGTGAGTTAGACCCTGCAATCATTGAATTCCATCATTCAAGTTGTGGGATCTGCCATTATTGCATGTTTTAGACATACTAAGTTTAAATTTTGTCCTTTTCCTGTCATTTTTTCCCTCTAGGCAATGGTTTTGCAAGATGCACCCTGACCCCTCCTACCAGTCATGTGACACTCCTGAGGAACAGTGGAAGAATCCACAAAAGAGAAACTTTACATTTAACAGGCTCAATCCTGGAGAGCTTGTTTGGGCCAAGATGCAAGGGTTCTCCCCGTGAGTTAATTGATAATAACTAATTAAAAATATTCCATTAATTATACAAGGCAGAAGCTTATAAACATTGCAAAGCAACTCGGTGCTTTGCAATGTTTATAAGACTAGACTATATGTGATTTCCCCTGTGTCATGGTCCTCATGTAATTATCTCTGTTTGGCTTAATGTGCTTGAACTTGCAGATGGCCTGCAGTGGTAACTCCTGATCCCTGGTCAGAGAATGACCACCTTACTGTTGAGAGGGAGGGATGTATCTATCACGTGGAGTTCTTGGGCAAGACACACTCACACATATGGCTGCCGGAAGAAAAGGTCTAGTATATAGTTTTTTGCAATGCATGCAATCAAACTATGAGATAATCTTGTAATCAATTTAAAATAATTTTCTTAGTTTGTTTATTGTTGTTTGAATTAATCATGCACATGTGCTTGTACAACACTGCAACATGTACACTAGTAAGTGATGGAATTACAACTTTTACATGTGATGGAATTACGACTTGTATACATGTAATAATTAATATTATTCACAAATTCAATTGTGTTTCCATGCATGTGTAGGTTGAGCCTTACCAATCCAGGACTAGTTGCCAACTCGGCAAAATTAAGTTCACTCAGAGAAATGGCTTAAACAAAGCATTTGAGACAGCACTCACAGAAGCCGATGAACTCTTGCCCCTCTCAAACCAAGAGAGGTTGAACCGATGTGTGTACACAGAGAAGTCCCTACACAGTAGCATTAGCACTACCTCTGAGACCAGGGGGTCAAGCCGCCAAGGACGATATCGATCAGATTCAGCCAACAGTGCAAGGAGAAAACCTGGTCAACGACAAGCGAAGAATCAAACCTCTCTTGATTTGAAAGTGAAAACGGAGGCAAGAGATACAAAAAGAGAGACATCACAGATTTCTCAAGAGCCGGGCACAAGTTCTGTTCTGAATCTGACTAAGCATTCAATTATATCGACAACTTCTTTGCAAGACATTTGCAGTCAATTGAGTGATCCTCGTGCCGTACAAGACACTAGTTTGTCTGATGTTGCTGCTCAGGCACAGCTGTTGAAGACACTGGGAATCCATTTCTCTGGAGCTAATCTCATCAAGGCACTAACCAACAGTTGCATTCAGAACTTCCAGTCACAACTCACAGCAGCTCTTGGTCTAAGTCCTGCCACACAGCAAACCATCCCTCCTTCACAAAGGACCATAAATAACCACGGACAGTCACTTGGAATATCACAACCATCGCAATCTGTGCCTTCATGTGCACAATCAAATCCCAATGATCAAAAAATGTACAAAATGCGACCAGTAGCTAATCCTCCCATCATTGTACCTTCCTCCAAGCCACCATCCCACACTCACAATCACCAGCCACCTCCAACCAGCACACACAATCAACCAGTAGCACCTACTTCTACCCATACAGCTACATCAGTGACTCCTTTCACACAAGGCCACTCTACTTCAATGGAGAATGGACCTAAGAAGCTCACTCAGTCTAGTCTTGGTGTTGTAGGAGATGGACCTTTAGGGTCTCTCCTGCTCACAGCTGTACCACCAGCTAGAATGGGTGAAGGAAGGAAGAAAAGAAATACATCTCAAACGACAGCAAAAAGACACAGATCACCAAGATGTAATAACGCTGGAGGTACTAGAAAGAAGACTAAAAAAGCAAAGAAGACTAACTGTAGTCCCTTACAGAAGAGATCTCCAACCATCACAGACTACTTTAAATCAACAGGCATGTGCGTGGCCAGTAGTCAAGATGCAGATTTACCAACGGCATCACCTGTAAAAATTGTACCAGAACTAAACGAAAGTGTAAAGATGTTGCCAACTGATCCAGCATCAACCAATATGGTTGGAACTGAACAGGCAAACAGTGTCCAAGATCAGTGTGTGCCTGGAGGTGATGGTGAAGAAGACATTGAATGGCTTGTGCAAAATGAGCTTGAAGAAATCGAGGACATGTTGTCGACATTTGATAGCGGCACAATTTCATCTTCAAATGCTTTGTGTATGCTCAATGAACAGCCAGCAACTGATAGTGGTACATTTTTGGTACCCATTGGTACCTCATTGTCAAGCAATGGTCTGTCTAATGGCAAGCAACTGTCAGTTTTGTCACAAAGTGGTGGGGACAAAAATGAGGATGGTGTTGATCAGTATGTTACAGGGCAAGGTGAAGATGGAGAAGAACAGAACCTTGAGTCATTAATGATGATGGAACTGCAGAGCATTGAAGGTAAGGAGACTTGATTCAAGTCATGAATTTTATCTATAGATCATACAAGTAGTAAAAATTTCAAAAAAATAGGTAGTGTAGGAATGGACAGTGCGGTAAAAGTATTGGAACAATGCATGTCTCAGTTTCGGCACATGATTACTTCATTTTTATTCTTGATCCTTCTTGCATATGGATCCTTAAAAGCAATGATCAATGTGTACAATAGTAGTCCGTAGCTTGTTGTTGCATTGGTTCAAATTCCTACTAAGCAGTTGGCTAAGCAGTGGAGTATACTTGGACTTCCAGCTAAGAGTTGGGTATAAAAAAGTGAAGTAGTCATGTGCCGAAACTGAGACATGTGGAAGCTGCTCTTATCGCACTGAATGCAATGGTAAAGGTCACAGTTTCATATGACCTTCCTACTCCAAGATATACGCAAGGTGTTTTTTAGGTGCTTTCTCTATACTAACAACATATTTTTAACTTTTATCAATCACTGGTTTGTTGTATGAAAATAAAACTTGTACCAACGTAACCAGCACAGAATAAGCTTTCAAATGATATACAGATTGCTAGGTTTTGGGTAAAATCTGATGATACAGAGTTAGTTCAATTCATAACCTAGTACAATTCCTATGCATGGGTACACTATCAAACTCATATTCGGCACTTATGGATGAAAAGCTAATTTGGCCTACGTTTAGTGAAACATAACAAAATGGATATCATTTGAATGCTCTTATCGCACTGAATGCAATGGTAAAGGTCACAGCTTCATATGACCTTCCTACTCCAAGATATACGCAAGGTGTTTTATTAGGTGCTTTCTCTATACTAACAACATATTTTTACATTTTATTAATCACTGGTTTGTTGTATGAAAATGCAGCTTGTACCAATGTAACCAGCACTAAATGAGCTTTTAAATGATATATAAATTGCTAAGTTTTGGGTAAAATCTGATGATACAGAGTTAGTTCAATTCATAACCTAGTACAATTCCTATGGGTACACTATCACACTCATATTCGGCACTTATGGATGAAGAGCTAATTTGGCCTACGTTTAGTGAAACATAACAAAATGGATATCATTTGAATGCTCTTATCGCACTGAATGCAATGGTAAAGGTCACAGTTTCATATGACCTTCCCACTCCAAGATATACACAAGGTGTTTTTTAGGTGCTTTCTCTATACTAACAACATATTTTTAACTTTTATCATTCACTGGTTTGTTGTATGAAAATACAGCTTGTACCAATGTAACCAGCACTAAATGAGCTTTTAAATGATATATAGATTGCTACGTTTTGGGTAAAATCTGATGATACAGAGTTAGTTCAATTCATAACCTAGTACAATTCCTATGGGTACACTATCACACTCATATTCGGCACTTATGGATGAAGAGCTAATTTGGCCTACGTTTAGTGAAACATAACAAAATGGATATCATTTGAATGCTCTTATCGCACTGAATGTAATTGTAAAGGTCACAGTTTCATATGACCTTCTTACTCCAAGATATACGCAAGGTGTTTTTTAGGTGCTTTCTCTATACTAACAACATAATTTTGCATTTTATCAATCACTGGTTTGTTGTATGAAAATGGAGCTTGTACCAATGTAACCAGCACTAAATGAGCTTTTAAATGATATATATTATACCTAATTTTGGGTAAAATCTGATGATACAGAGTTAGTTCAATTCATAACCTAGTACAATTCCTATGGGTACACTATCACACTCATATTCAGCACTTATGGATGAAGAGCTAATTTGGCGTGAAACATAAATCATAAGTCTCTGTACACACATACGTACGTATGATGTACACACATGTGCACACACACATGGGCACACACACACACACACATACGTGCAGATCTGATTCAAGACTTATCAAGTAGCCAAGTAGTCCCTTACTGATAGAAACTGTGTAAGTGACTCAATAATGAAATGATGGAGATCAGAATAATAATATCGAGTGCATAGATTGTGAAAATGAAAGAAGAAAATATGATATAAATGTCTTTCCATGTATATGTGTAATATAAATAAATTTGTAATAATAATAATATATATACTTGTATATAGTTGAAATTGTCGGTAAAATCTCTTAAATAAAGATCTGTATCTTCTCAGATTGTATAAGCTTGTTTGTACTGTATGTGTGCTATTGTATGTATAAAGTCAGATCTATCTCTACCTGTGATGTACTGTCTTCATGTAGATAAGTGATCAAGTCATTCTTGTTCAAGTAAGTCTCAATAAACGATACAAAAGTTCTTTTTCAATAGCATTGGTATATGTACAGTTATAAGCTCATAATTATATACAACACAAATCAATTGATCTGCTACACATGTACGTGTATGTGTGTTTGAAATGTGTACAGTTTTCTGTTTCGTATAAGTGTAATTTGATCTGTATAGACTAATTTAAACTATGTACAAAAGTTACAAAAATGGTGAGTCTGTCCGTCTAAAGTCTCTGTAAAGTGTTAATTTCAGGTGCATCTTTTTAACAGCAGTAATATTAAAGTCTTTGTGTAAAGTCAAAAGTTAGAGTGTTGTTTGTTAAAGTCTCGTATAATAGCAAATAAACTTGATCTTTAGTGATATATACAAGATGATGTAGAGATTATTATATACTAGTAGTAGACAGCCAACAAAAAAAGATCAATTTTTCATTCTCTCCCATTAACTTTCGATTTCACATTCGTGGTCGCTTGTTTCTTCCCATATCTTCGGGCGGTGGATCTGCCAACATGACTTTCATTTTAACCCCAAAGACTTCCATTCCGTGAAGAGCAGTTATAGCAGCTTCGGCAGACGATCGCGTTGTAAATTTTGCATAACCATAATTCTTCCCTCGTACGATCCACACGTCAGTTAGGATACCAAAACGACCAAAGATTTCTCGCAAAACGTGTTCTGCTGGTGGTTGTGGGTTGCAGATGAAGAATACTCGCCCGTCAAACTCGGAACTGAAGGAGTGTCGCCTCTGTCTCGTTGAAAGGGGGCGGACGGGGGAGAGGGATCGGACCGGGGACCCCTTTATCGGGGAACGTAGAGGGGAATGGGGGGCCGAGTGATAGAGGGGGTACATCGGTTCCGCCGTGGGGCTTGGAGGGTAACGAGGAGGGGGGTCCTCGGCGTATTTCACGACAAGTTTCGATCCCGGTGGATATTCGAATCCGTTTAGCTTCTCTTTAGCGTACATTGCACCTGTTATAGAGTTGTAGGTGACGTAAGCAAAGCCTCTGGAGTCTCCAGTGGTATGGTGTCTCTTTAGATCGCAGAACTCCATCCCTGGAACAAGATCGAACAGACGGTTGAGCTGTTCTTGACTAACAATTGTTGATACGAGGACAAACAACCTGTTATTGACCCCGGGCTCATAGACCCCTCCTTGTCCTCCACCATAAGAAGTGCCCGGGCCCGAACTGGAATAGCTGTCATTGAGAAATAGGTCCATTCCTGATAGGTTGTGTGTTGGACTGGTAGAACCTTGAGTCATGAAAGAATNAAAATGAAACTTGTACCAATGTAACCAGCACTAAATGAGCTTTCAAATGACATATAGATGGCTAAGTTTTAGGTAAAATCTGATGATACAGAGTTAGTTCAATTCATAACCTAGTAAAATTCCTCTGGGTACACTATCACTCTCATATTCGGAACTAATGGATGAAGAGCTAATTTGGCCTACGTTTAGTGATACATAACAAAATGGATATCATTTGAATGCTCTCATAGCACTGAATGCAATTGTAAAGGTCACAGTTTCATATGACCTTCTTACTCCAAGATATACGCAAGGTGTTTTTTTAGGTGCTTTCTCTATACTAACAACATAATTTTAACTTTTATCAATCACTGGTTTGTTGTGTGAAAATAAAACTTGTACCAATGTAACCAGCACTAAATGAGCTTTTAAATGATATATAGATTGCTAAGTTTTGGGTAAAATCTAATGATACAGAGTTAGTTCAATTCATAACCTAGTACAATTCCTATGGGTACACTATCAAACTCATATTCAGCACTTATGGATGAAAAGCTAATTTGGTCTACGTTTAGTGAAACATAGCAAAATGGATGTCATTTGAATGCTCTTATCGCACTGAATGCAATTGTAAAGGTCACAGTTTCATATCAGAGGAGGTTCGACAGGGTCAAAAAGGTCGAGTAATTATTGCAAATTCCAATCACGTGCGTCATATAACTGTATGGAAGGAGCGATTTACCATCTTACCCCGTGCATTTGCGATACAAAGCAGTTTCTATCAATTTCTAGCAAGAAAAATAGCTGTTTAGTGCACTCCTACCCCTGGAAATACGCCTCTCAAGTGTGGTTTCGTGCTCTTTCTGCAATGACAAGGTCAAAGGTCACGATGTCTTGCGGAAAAGTACACTTTAGAGCCATAATTCCTGGGGTAGGAGTGGACTAAACAACTGTTTATCTTACTAGATATTGATAGAAATGGTTTTCCACTGCAAATCATGCAAGGGGTAAGATAGTAAATCGCTCCTTCCATACAGTTATATGGCGCACGTGATTGGAATTTGCAATAATTACTTGACCTTTTTGACCCTGTCGAACCTCCTCTGGTTTCATATGACCTTTTTACTCCAAGATATACGCAAGGTGTTTTTTAGGTGCTTTCTCTATATAGCAACATATTTTAAACTTTTACTAATCACTTGTTTGTTGTATGAAAATGGAACTTGTACCAATGTAACCAGCACTAAATGAGCTTTCAGATGATATACAGATTGCTAAGTTTTGGGTAAAATCTAATGATACAGAGTTAGTTCAATTCATAACCTAGTACAATTCCTACGGGTACACTATCAAACTCATATTCAGCACTTATGGATGAAAAGCTAATTTGGTCTACGTTTAGTGAAACATAGCAAAATGGATATCATTTGAATGCTCTTATCGCACTAAATGCAATGGTAAAGGTCACAGTTTCATATGACCTTCTTACTCCAAGATATACACAAGGTGTTTTTAGGTGCTTTCTCTATACTAACAACATAATATTATTTTTAACTTTTATTAATCACTGGTTTGTTGTATATATGAAAATGAAACTTGTACCAATGTAACCAGCACTAAATGAGCTTTCAAATGACATATAGATGGCTAAGTTTTAGGTAAAATCTGATGATACAGAGTTAGTTCAATTCATAACCTAGTAAAATTCCTCTGGGTACACTNTAAGTTTTGGGTAAAATCTGATGATACAGAGTTAGTTCAATTCATAACCTAGTACAATTCCTATGGGTACACTATCAAACTCATATTCGGCACTTATGGATGAAACACTAATTTGGCCTATGTTTAGTGAAACATAGCAAAATGGATATCATTTGAATGCTCTTATCGCACTGAATGCAATGGTAAAGGTCACAGTTTCATATGACCTTCTTACTCCAAGATATACGCAAGGTGTTTTTTAGGTGCTTTCTCTATACTAACAACATGTTTTTACATTTTATTAATCACTGGTTTGTTGTATGAAAATGGAGCTTGTACCAATGTAACCAGCACTAAATGAGCTTTTAAATGATATTATAGATTGCTAAGTTTTGGGTAAAATTTGATACATATAAAAGCTAACTAAATTGACAACCTTTACCTACACAAAAGGCTAAATAAACAGTACAGTCTTTTATATCAAGTATTTCAAAGCTGCCTAGATTTTGTTTGCTGCCTTTTCGCCAGAAAATGAGTCGAAAAGGATGTACTGTGCATAAAATGAAGTCCCACTATATGATCAAAGTTGGCTCAATGCCTTTTGTTTGTCTGGAAATCGCGTTAGGTCAGTTAGGAAGGGGAGAACAACTCTTGTGGCTTCTTGCCAGCGCTCTCTCCAGAGTGCTCTAGAAACTTTCTGCCTATTTTCTTGGTTAATACAGTAAGTAAACTGTCTGGGGGAGGCTATTGAATGCAGTTAAAGGCTTATAGCTTTCTTTCCCTAAAAGTTTCAGAGATGCCAACCTTAGAATGATGTATAGAGTGAGACTGGTCCTAGAAATGTGTGAAAGTTGGCCTAAATGCGTGAGACTAGCTATCTTATTGCACCTGAATGATATTTTTATCTAATATTCAACTTTATGGTGTTTTTTAAGGTTGAAAAATAATGAATAGCTATAGTTCATTGTAACTTCAATTATTTACTTACTGCCAGTGTTTCTTGACTCTTGTTCTTGGGTAGAGGTCCCGGTAGCACCGTACATATTAGAGCGCTGACTTAGTAACCGCACTTAGCTTCAAAATTAATGTTTGCTGACTCAGCAAACAAGTTCACGTGATCGAAATTATATTATAGTATACTATTGTCACATGATCAGAATGCAATAAACAGCACGAAACACTAAAAGAGGGAGTGGCCTGGGTATGAGGTTAGTAAATGCGTGAGTTTTGAAGTCGTATGCATGTGAGCGTGAAAATAAGCTCAAATGCGTGAGAGTTGGCATGTCTGAAGTTTATAAGCATGAACATTTTATATTGACGGTGTCAATCGGACAGCCGGCCCATTCCTACTATACGTACTATGGTACGTATGATTGTGTCTATGGGACAGTCGGCCCATCCCTACTATATGTACTACCGTACGTATTATAGGTGCATTAAGTTTCTTGATCATGCATATACCCATACCATACATGTAGATATGACTTGTAATAATTTAACTCTTTTACAAGTGCACTATAGTTGAGTGTGCCTATCATCAGGAAAGTGCCGGGTCCTTGGTTCATTCTTAAAGATCATGCATTCAGACGTGCAGTCATGCACTGTAACAGGAGGCGAACATGGGAGAGTCAGCCACATATCGGGAATATTCCAGCTGGAAATCATGATTCTTACTTCTGCCGCTATTCTCTATTCTGGAGCACTTCATTCCAAAACACTGCNCTCTCTCTCTCTCTCTCTCTCTCTCTCTTTCTCTCAGCGCTGTGAGCTGTGTCCTAGAAAGGAGGGAGCTCTGAAGCGCACTGACTCTGGTGGCTGGGCTCACGTGGTGTGTGCTCTGTACATCCCTGAAGTCACATTTGGTAACAATCGTAGGATGGAACCCATCGTCACCACCAAGCTACCCAAGGAAAGATTCTCTAAGGTATCACTTGTTTGCTTTTTGTTTGTTTGTTTGTTTTTTCTCAAGCTTCCTTACCAAGTAATCTTATATCCGTTTTTATGCAATAAATCGAGCCTTTAGTTTCATACACACACACACACACACTCTCTCTCTTTCTCTCTCTCTCTCGTTCTTTCTCTCTTTCACTCACACACACTCTCTCTCTCTCTCAGTCTTGCTACGTCTGTGAGGAACAAGGTCTTGAGACTCAAGCAACCTATGGAGCTTGTATGTCATGTCACAAGTCCAGCTGTCGTTTGGCATTTCACGTCACCTGGTAAGTCTATGACTGCTGAAAGAATTCTTGTAAGGTTAATAAATTTTAGCAAGAGATCCTCCTAGATTGAATGTGGCTAAAAAGGCTTAATTTGTAGTCGTCCAATCAGTGATTGTTGTGGTCAAACTCTACAATGTTTGTTTCCATTAATCTCATTAACAGCTTGTACCCATTATGGCGTGTTAAGGAGCGCGAGTATTTTCATTTGAAAGATGGTATTCTCACACACCGACACATGTCGGTAATAGTACTGAACAGATGAATGTTCTGACTTAATCCAGCTTCATATGGATTTCAGCTCACACACCCTCTCTCTCTCTCTCTCTCTCTCTCTCTCTCTCTCTCACACACACACACACACACACACACACACACACACACACACACACACACACACACACACTTCTCTTGTGTTTAGTGCTCAGAAGGAGCATCTTCTCTGTGAAGAGGAGGACTCCAGAGATCCAAGGAACATCATCTACTGTGGCTACTGCAGCACACACTACAAGAAGATGGTACATACCCCATACCAGTACATAGCTAATGCTCATGAAATCTAAATTATGAGTATAATTCATACGACATTTTCTGCTCTAAAAAAGCAATGGTTGGTCATTAGGGGCTTCCATTGTAATCAGCATGAAGAGATCTTTCAAGTGATATGATTTATTTTGAAAATTGGAAATTGGTCATTTTCTTCAAAAATTGGCACTCGACCAAAGGCTATAATCCATGGTTTTGGGGGATTTTGGTCAAAATTTAAATCTGCACATAAAACATATCATTTGAAAGATCTCTTTCAGCTGATCGCAATGATACCAATCCCAGCTTCATACGACCTTCCTAGGCTGAGATAAGCCCAGAACTATACATTTGTTTGGCAATTATGTTTTACTCAATTTAGTGTGCATATAAGTCATTAATTTTGTAAAATTTTTGTTCTCAGATCAAACAAAAATTCAAGTCTAGTTTACGGAAACAAGTCCTTGCCACGCCCACATCCTCCTCGTCCCCTCCCTTCCCTCCTCTCGGCTCACAGAATGCCACGCCTCCTTCTTTCATCACCTCTCCCACCTCCACCGCTCACCCCTCTGCCCTCCCCGGCCTCACACCCTCACAGGATGTGGAGATGAGGACCCTTGGACAGGAACCATCAATGTCCCATCCTAGTCCCGTAGTGAAGGGGGCGTCGTCCTCCGGCAAACATTCCAAACAAGTAAGTGTGAATAAATTATTGTACCTGTAAGGTGCTGAGTCAGCATTTTTGGTTTCCAAAATTTTGTGTTGAGTTGGCAAGTTTATGTGATATCGTGCTTATTTGCAATTTCTTCATCTTTTGATGTTTTTTTAATTGAATTATCATTTTCTAACTACTGTTGGTTTATACCTGTGCTGTTGAACTGTTCTACCAAAAAGTGCAAAATATTGGCGGGTTCTGTGGTATTATGCTATGGTTGTACTCGAGAGAGTGTGTGTGTGTGTGTGTGTGTGTGTGTGTGTGTGTGTGTGTGTGTGTGTGTGCTACATCTCATCTTTCCACCTCTCTCCCCTCACAGAAGGACAAGTCCTCCTCGTCTACTAATCTCTCTGGCCCGAGGGACAAGCGCCATTCCTTGGACCAACCCATACCCCCGGCAAAACGTAAAAAAAGACCACGAAAGTTTTCGTCCTCCAATGAAAGTTCTACCTCAGAAGCTCCTTCTAACACCAGTGACCTTCACCCCCTCACCAGCTCATCTCCGGGGGTCACTAATGCTCTGCCGAATTTGATCGGCAGCCCCCTTAGTGCGGGGGGTGTTGGTGGGGTCAAAGGTCACACAAAGCACGAGCTAGTATCTGTAGCAGATAGTATGGATGGTGGGCGTGGCAGTGATATGATCCTGGTAGGGGGAGGAGGCGTGGCACCTTATTCGCCAGCCTCTATTGGACAGGTGCGTCAATGGCTGACAGGGAGGGAATAAATTCTTATTGCATTTTGCTATAATATTATGCGTAATTGTTTTCAAAATTAATTATTATAGGGTCCCCTTGAAGCTCCACCCACTGGCGTGAGTTCAAGACTAACCATGGAATCTTCGGCTGGTTCGGATCTAAGCAATAGTACCAGGTACATTACATTATTGTATTTATTATTATGTCATGATTATGTCATTGTTTGTGTGGGGATTTCCCTAGGACTCAATCCCTCGGCCCTCCTCGCAGTCTCCAGGAGTTGCTAGAGAGACAGTGGGAGCAGACTGCCAAGTTCATTCTTGACCAGGCAGGGAAACAGAACAATGGTGAGAGATGGAGAATTTTGAAAAAAATTTATGACTGCTACTTTCAATGTCCAGTATTTAGACCCTTTGTATTGCTTTCTTGCGATTGTATGATCATGTGCTGTAGAAACCAATAAAGTGCAGTTTTTCTTTCGTTCTCAATCATTTCAACTGGTTTTGAAATAAAATAGCATAACTGCTGCACTACTAAGATTTTATAGTCATTAAATTTTTTTACAAATGCCGGTAAATTACTCTCAGTTTCACATTAACTATTCATCTCTTTGTTTCTCTTCCTCTCTCTCTCTCTCTCTTTCTCTCTCTCTCTCTCTCCCAGCTGGTTCAATGTTGGCCCACCTCCACACCCTCCAGTCAGAGAACAGAGGGATGCAGTCTCGCATCATGGAACTAGCCTCAAAGAGGGAGTTCTACATCGCCATCAACACCAAACTAAGACAGACCCTCACAGAACACGAGGCTTTGAGGATACCCAACGGAGTGCAACCTCCTTCGCTAGCAAATACCTCAACTGGTGGTAGCTCTTCGCAAACGGTTTCAAATCAACCTTCCTCTTCTTCTGCTAAGACTGATAAAGAGAGTACCAGGACATTGAGCGGCGACATCCATCATGATAGAACTGTAGTGTTGTCTTCTACCATCCCCAAAGAAGCACAAGACTCTCTTCTACAAGCTCATTTCTCTCCTTCCACTCTACAAACTGGATCTCCTTCTTTAGCTTCGAGAAATATTGTGTCCGCTTTAGATATCCCCATGTCTTCACACTCTCTCGCCCTCCCACCCTCACACCCCCACACTCTCCCACCCTCACAGGGTCACAATTCACACCTAGCACAGATTCACGATCGAGAGAGGGAGAGTGTAGCGATGTATGACGTAACACATGTCACAAATTCGGTCCAAGCGCCGATATCAGCTTATACCCCACTGCCAAACGATACCAATGTGTTAGTATCGGGTCGAGATGGTCACCATGGCAACAGTCGGCATAGCGACAGTCACCATAGAGATGTAAATGTTCTGTACAGTGATAATTTTAGTAGTTCAACAACTTGAAGGTTGTAAAAGAGTAGTAAATATTGTTAAAGAGTCTAAGCTGTGTTTATACAATACATCCAGTGATATAGTGCTTTTATTTGTACACCTCTTTATCTCTTGCATTGTGAGTTTTGTACACCATACCACTGACATAATAGATTTACCTTCCCTCGGTCATCTCATGATCATAATTGCATTTATGACGTATAGATTTCGGGAAATCCCCCAAGTACGAGGCCTCTCGATCCAGCTCCTCCGCAATATTGAGGGAGGGACACTGAGCTCTGAAAGAAGTTTGCAATTGGACATTGTATCCCCAAATTTGTTAATCAAATTAGCTCGAATTAATATTTATTAGAAGAGGAAGATATGGCCGACATGGCTGCAGCATTTAGGAAAATTGACAAAGATCCGATCACAAACGAACCACGCCTTCAAGACGAGCAGCTAGAGAAGCTTTTCTGTGCCCAATTTGACGACGAAGGATGGATAACTGTCACAGGTAATAGGAAAAGGAATGTCCTATTATATATTGGAATAACTCTATTTGTCCTCATCAGTATTTGTTGTTTTCCTCCTGTCGTCCTCATGTGCTGTCTTTGCTTTCCAAGTTCAACTCCACCAGAAAAATGGCAGTTATATTTAACGCAAGATTCCCTTATCCATGTCTCTATTTATGATGAAGAGATGTACCAAGTATTGTTGAGTGGTATCGAACGTATTTACTGTGAAACATGTAGGCTAACCATTACTGGGTGTTGTGAGCCGCAGTGTGAGAGTCAAAAAGTGATTGTAGTTATAAAAGACCCAGTTGATTTCGAGGTTTCAAGTTATTCAGTGAAGTATCTTCCTGATCAGCGACAACTAGAGTTCTTTATCATAAAGAATGCTCAAGAATTTGTTGAAGCAGTGAGTACCCAGATGGAATGCTGTCAGGGTACTAGCTAATAGTAACTGATGTTGCATTTACACAATATAGTGCACAATGGAAACAGTTGGCATGACATTGTATAAAAATTAATAGCAAAGAATCTGATAATAATAAGTTGCCATACCATGGAATGTTTTGTACAATAATGGATATAGGCATTCAACAACTTGAAAATGTATGTTTTAAAAGGGCATAATTATTATTAAACAGTCTAAGCTGTGTTTATCAAGTGCTGATGTATCTTTTTATTTCTGTACACCTCTTGATTTTGACTTTTGTACACCATTGAATTACATGGTACAAATCAACTTTTGACGCATAATTATAGCTACAGATTTCGGGAAATTCCCATGTACTTGACCTTTTCAGCTCCCCCCTATATTTTCTAATAAAAGGGAGTGGCCTGGGCTTGCAAATCCTGAATAATAAAATCATTATCTTTGGTAATAACAGGACATGCAATTCACGTGCATGCAAGTTTGCAATTGAACTTTGAAGTTCATTGAACACTGCTCATAACATTCAACATGCGACATTAAACATGTGCATGTGCTCATAACATTCAACATGCGACATTCAATAGTTACCATGGAATGTTTTGTACCAGTGATGAATAATTTTAGTAGTTCAACAACTTGAAAATGTTGTAAAAATATTGCAATAGTTGTTTATGGAATAGATTTACAATACATCCATCAGTGATATCGCTTTTATTTTTTGCTTATCTCTTATTTTGTACACCATTGATTATACCATTAATTTTCAGTCTCATGCATGCATTAATTGCTGCTAAAAGTAGTAACACGTAATGACGTTATGCGGGAAACCCCCAAATTTACTCTCCAAACACAATGACACGGCTTGTAGCACCTTGGGCCAATCCAGTCTCAGAGACTCAGACTGAGAGTACAGGGATTGTCCAAAGTTACCAACAGTATAATACTATTATAGCTAGATCGAGATGGAGAGCGTCACTATCGTGTTTGTCGGTGACGCCTTTGCTGGAAAATCGTGCCTGATTCATACGTGGCTCTACGATGCTTTCCCGGTGGACGGCGTGCGCTGGACCGTGTTTGATGACTACGAGGCGGACGCCGTTCTAATGGACGGCCAACTGGTCCACGTCTCACTCCTGGATACAAGTAAATCATTAACTATTGCTTGAGATACTATAGTATAATATTGTGAAGTTTATAGTAGGCTTGCAGACAAGTTTAAAGATAACAATAATTATTATTATTAGAATTATTCACTTTTTTGCAATTTGACACACACAGGTGGGATGGAGGATTACGATCGCCTTCGTCCTCTCTCCTACCCAGCAGCCGATGCAGTGGTTGTCTGTTTCTCCGTTGCTAGTAGCAACTCATTAAGTAATGTTTGGTACAAATGGGCACCCGAGGTCAAGCACTTCTGTCCTAAGATACCCATTGTCCTGGTAGGTCTACAGGCAGACCTTCGCAGGACAGAGGTCAACGTCTCTAGTGGAAATTGGAGGAGTGGCAGAGATGAAGAAGTTTCAGTGAGAGATGCTGAGAAAATGGCCAGGGATATCGGTATGATAACGAGTTGAAAAAAATTAAGATAGCCTCATTCATGCACTTCCTCAATCAACACTTAGTTAACTGATGTCATTATATGGTTTGCTTTTGATCACTAGAATCTGTTTGGGTGGTAAAAACACCTAATGTTGATAGAGAAAAGTGTTAATATTTCAAAGTATACCTTGTGTATCAACACGTCTAAATTGCATGAGAAAATGTGACAACTTTTTCAAAAACTCCCAAGTTGTCATAACTTGATCAAAAGTTCATAGCATGCATAATTTTTTTCATAAGTTTGATGAAGATATTACTATGGTAGAGCTGTATGAGACTGTTCCTCAATATAGCTACTGTTCATCCTTCTACTCATCAGGTGCCATTGGTTACTATGAGACCAGTGCCATGACTCAGACCAATGTTAATAGAGCCATCATGGCTGCCATTAGAGCTGGCATGATGAAGAACCTGGACTCTTCTTCTTCTTCTTCTTCTTCTTCTGAAAGTTCCATACCAAGATGGCTAAAATGGCCTTGGAGAAGAAGGTATGGATGTGAGTAGGTATATATATATATATATATATGTAGTTTGAAGAATATATGATATTTCCTGCTCTAAAACAGCAATGGTTGGTCGTTAGAATGATCTTTCAAATGATATGGTTTATTTTGAAAATTGAAAAAATTAATGGCCTTTTTTGTCAAAAAATCACTTGACCAAAGGCTATAGTCCATGGTTTTGGTGATTTTTTTTTAATTTAAATCTTGGTATAAACCATATCATTTGAAAGATCTCTTCAAGCTGATCACAATGGTACCAATTCGAGCTTTATACGACCTTCCTAGACTGAGAACTGTACATGTTTGATAAAGTGTTGAGAACCTAAACCCATCATACGTGATGAGAAACCAAGAACCTAAACCCATCATACGTGATGAGAAACCAAGAACCTAAACCCATCATATGTGATGAGAAACCAAGAACC
This sequence comes from Tethya wilhelma, assembly GCA_964030475.1. Taxonomy (NCBI): domain Eukaryota; kingdom Metazoa; phylum Porifera; class Demospongiae; order Tethyida; family Tethyidae; genus Tethya; species Tethya wilhelma. The sequence continues at coordinate 4,855,828 of CAXIPT010000002.1, read as the reverse complement.
TAGCAACACATTATTACTCATATCTCAGCCCAAGAAGGTTGTATTGAGATGGGACTTGCACCATTGTGATCAGCATGAAGAGATCTTTCAAATGATATGGTTTATTTTGAAAATTGAAAAATGGCCTTTTTTTTGTCAAAAAATCACACTTGACCAAAGGCTATAATCCATGGTTTTGGTGATTTTTTTTCAAAATTTAAATCTTGGTATAAACCATATCATTTGAAAGATCTCTTCAAGCTGATCACAATGGTACCAATTTGAGCTTTATACGACNTGTTTATATTGTTTATTTTGAAAATCGGTAAAATGGTGATTTTTGTCAAAAAATCGCACTTGACCAAAGGCTATAATCCATGGTTTTGGTGATTTTTTTTTAAAATTTAAATCTTGGTATAAACCATATCATTCAAAAGATCTCTTCACACTGATCACAATGGTATCAATCCCAGCTTCATACGACCTTCCTAGACTGAGAAATTTTTGATAAAGTGTTGAGAACCTAAACCCATCATACGTGATGAGAAACCAAGAACCTAAACCCATCACAAGTGATGAGAAACCAAGAACCTATATAAACCCATCATATGTGATGAGGAACCAAGAACCTAAACCCATCATAAGTGATGAGGAACCAAGAACCTAAACCCATCATATGTGATGAGGAACCAAGAACCTAAACCCATCACACGTGATGAGGAACCAAGAACCTAAACCCATCACACGTGATGAGGAACCAAGAACCTAAACCCATCATACATGCATGATGAGAAACCAAGAACCTAAATCCATCACACGTGATGAGAAACCAAGAACCTAAACCCATCATATGTGATGAGAAACCAAGAACCTAAACCCATCATATGTGATGTGAAACCAAGAACCTAACAACACATTATTACTCATATCTCAGCCCAAGAAGGTCGTATTGAGATGAGATTTGCACCATTACGATCAGCATGAAAAGATCTTTTATATGGTATTGTTTATATTGTTTATTTTGAAAATCGGTAAAATGGTGATTTTTGTCAAAAAATCGCACTTGACCAAAGGCTATAATCCATGGTTTTGGTGATTTTTTTTTAAAATTTAAATCTTGGTATAAACCATATCATTCAAAAGATCTCTTCGCACTGATCACAATGGTATCAATCCCAGCTTCATACGACCTTCCTAGATTGAGAAATTTTTGATAAAGTGTTGAGAACCTAAACCCATCATACGTGATGAGAAACCAAGAACCTAAACCCATCATATGTGATGAGAAACCAAGAACCTAAACCCATCATATGTGATGAGAAACCAAGAACCTAAACCCATCATATGTGATGTGAAACCAAGAACCTAGCAACACATTATTACTCATATCTCAGCCCAAGAAGGTCGTACTAGCAAAAAGTACATGTTGATGTACAATAATATATTATTAATATTGAGTACATCATTGCAAACTCTCTCTCTTTCAGACAATCTTCATCGTCTGGTCAAACCGTCAATGGTTGTCGGCTCCCCCCTGCACCTCAACTACCCCCTAAAGAGGATGCCCCCTTAATTAATATCCCATCATCAACTCTAGCGCAGGACTTTTCGAAATTGATCAATTCAAAGAACCAATCAGATGTTGTGTTTCTGCTAGACTCCGCCCCCTACCACGCCCATTGCTACATCTTAGCATCAGCATCTGAGGTGTTTAGGAGAGTACTTGGAATTGAGAGTGTAAAGGTTAAAGTTCAAAATTGTCCAGGATGGTCAAAACGGAAACTACAAAAGATAACTCCTTCGAATATCAATAGGAGAAAAGTGGAGGGATTTATCAGTGTCACAGAAAGGTATCATTGTATTGATTTTAGTATGACAAAACATTTCTGCATTATTCTGATCATGGTTACACAAAATACAAACGAACAAGACGGGTATGGCAGGCTTGGGAAAAATTTTTGTCGGCAAAGTGTGCCAGAAATAAAACTCTGAACTGCATGATCGAGCTTTGTTTGCTTCTAATCTCAATAATTATACAAGGCAAAATTCACCTATAGTGATTTTGTCTCTGCTCGTAGGATTGACAGTGAATCTGGCTCGGCAGTAACAGAGATCACTCTGGACCAAACTCTTCTCACAGAGCTGTCTCTCCAGCGTGTTCTGGAGTTCCTCTACACTGGAGTGGTGTCTCTGGAGCAGGACAGTGAGCAGCTGGAGGAGACACTGATAGCAGCCAAGATCTTCAACCTCCCAGAGCTGATGATGATCGTGGACAACGCCAAGAATGGAGATGAGATTGCAAGATGTAACTCATTGGAGAGAAGCATTGAGGTAGCTAAGAAGCTGTTCTTCAACAAGGTAAGAGAACTAACAAATTAAATGTTATTAACTTTATTGTTATTGTCTCATAATAAAGGTGCATCTATTATATATTTTGTATTATGCACGTTGCCAGGTTCCCTCCCTCTCTCTTATGATTATTCATTTCTTTTTTTCTTTTACAGCCTCTTCTCTCTGACGTCCGTTTCAGAGTGGAAGGTTCTCTGGTTCACGCCCACAAACTGGTCCTGTGCTCTCGTTGTGATGTCATGGCAGCCATGTTGACAGGGGGCTTCATGGAGAGTCGCTGTAATGAGGTAATTAATCACTGCCCCTTTACGAAACGATAATCATCCCTTGGTGGCTTAGCAGCTACTTTTTCTTCATTGTTGTTGGTGGCACTCTTAATAGAGTTATTTAAACTTCGGAGATTTGTATCTGAGATCATCAATGTGGTTTTTATCTTCCCAGATTGAAATTCTCGATGTCTCGTTAAGTGAATTCCTACCATTCTTGGAATACCTCTACACTGACCACGCCCCCATCACCAACGCAAATGTCATGGACATACTATCAGTGTCGAACCGCTACGTCCAGCCTCGGCTTATGGCACTGTGTGAGCTCTACATCTCCAAGGAGGTGGAGAGAGCCACTGCCAGGAGCATCGCACAGGCCGACATTGATGTCATTGGTAAGTGAATGTATCCATATATGGGTGTGTGTATTGGTAGTGTTTGGTCCATTTTGGTACCTTGGAAAAGGACTATTATTAGTCAGTTGGAATTACTACTTTTCAAAATGAATGTTGGGCATAATTAAACTAGATTTATTATTAATGAATTCATCAATTCAAGTGAATCAAAACTAAAATTAATATATACTTATTGATGATTCATTTATGTGTGTTAAAAAAATAATTGATAATTCACCCAGTTGGCTGGCATTTGTTTCACACCACACACAATTTATACATTTCAACAGGTCTTCTCCTGACTGCCCAGCTCCACAACGCCCACCAGTTGAGTGGCTGGTGTCTTCATTTCATCTCTTCCAACTTCGAGGCCTTCAAAGACAAGCAAGAGTTCTCTCTCCTCACGGAGGACAACCTGGATCATGTGACCTCCCATCGCTGGCCCCCCCTCTCCTACCAACAGGCCATGGAAGAATATCGGAAGAAGCACATCAAAGACAAAGAAATAGTGGAATAGTTGCCTGAAGAGCTAGACCACAATTATAGTGAATTCATAAATGCACTGAAGTTTATATTCTTAATCATTGTCATACATTGTGCAGTTACATTTGACAGTGACTGTTGTGTTTCTGTGTTGTTGCTAAAAATAGTTTCAACCGGAAGTAGACTACATTTGAATTCTATTTTTAGAAACGCTGCGCGTATATAAACCGTCATGGCTCGAGACTTGGACATGTTTCTTCTAAGAGGTTTCTTTACGTTTGTATCAAGATGCAGAATGTTAAAATCGTGACAGTGGGAGATGGGGCCGTGGGGAAGTCGTGTCTACTCATCAGTTGGAGCACTAACGCATTTCCAGGCGACTACGTGCCAACAGTGTTTGACAATTACGCGCATAACGTCATGGTGGACGGAAAACCGTGTAGTGTATCTCTATGGGACACAGGTAAGGAATTGACCAAACTCTTTGTGCGCAATTTTTTCAGTAATTCGCGAACATAGCCTATGTGTGTGATGACCTAAAAACTACTTTTTTTCCCTTTGCAGCTGGCCAGGAAGACTATGATAGACTGCGCCCTCTCTCCTACCCCATGACTGATGTCTTCCTCATCTGTTTCTCTGTGGTGTCCAGGTCGTCTTTTGAGAACGTCCATTCCAAGTGGTACCCGGAGATCAAACACTACTGTCCTGGTACACCCATCGTCCTGGTAGGATGCAAGGGTGACCTGCGGGACGCTTCTAATTTGACCAGGTCAAGCAGTCAATATCCCGAGAGAAAATTAGTTGGGAAAGAAGAAGCAAATCAACTAGCAAAAGATATTGGTAAAGAAAAAAAATACCTGTTATTGTGAATTTGTCGAAGATCTATAGGAGATACTTTTTGGGCTGTATCTCGGCCTAGGAAGGTCGTATGAAGCTGGGATTGGTACCATTGTGATCAGCTCAAAGAGATCTTTGTAATGATATGGTTATAAGCAAATCTAAATTTTGACCAAATCATCAAAACCATTGGATTATAGCCTTTGGTTGAGTGCGAATTTTTGATGAAAATGGCCATTTTTCGATTTTCAAAATAAACCATATCATTTGAAAGATCTCTTCATGCTGATCACAATGGTGCAAGTCCCAGCTTCTAACGACCAACCATTGCTGTTTTAGAGCAGAAAAAATGTCATAATAATTATGGAAATTCTTTCATCATAGTTCACCCACTAATCTCTCCTTGTTCAGGTGCCATTGGTTACTATGAAACAAGTGCTCTGACACAGAGTAACGTCCACTCAACCATCATGGCCGCCATTAGAGCAAGCTTCGCCGGAAATGGGGGAAAGAGTTCTTCTTCTCGAAGATCAAGATGGCTGAAATGGCCTTGGAGAAGAAGGTAAGTGTGTACACAGGTGTGCATTGCAGCAATGTCTTGTGTAGCTTTGTTTTGACATCTTCATAGTAATGGTGGCATTCTTAAAGGAACTGTGTTACTATATAACTGCTGTTTTGTTGCTAAAAATAAACTGCGTGATGTTTTATGACGTTCTATGACCTTTTGTGACATTTTTGTTTTGTTTCTAGCCTGATCTGGGTACCACGTCTGCATGGATATTAGCTCTGTGTACGCACGTGTATTGCACATTTGTCAACAAAAAACATCACAAAACCTCACGCATTTTAGTTTAGGTCTGGTAACAAAACAGTGTTTATTGGTTACTACAAATTTTCTTACAGAAAATCAAAGGCCAACCAGTCTGTGGATGACAGTACCCCTGGTATCCCCCCTCCCCCCGAATTACCCCCTAACGAGAAGGCCCCCTGGATTAATATTCCATCATCAACACTTGCTCAAGACTTTTCAAAATTGATCAAATCAAAGAACCAATCAGATGTTGTGTTTCTGCTAGACTCCACCCCCTACCACGCCCATCGCTACATCTTAGCATCGGCATCTGAGGTGTTTAGGAGAGTACTTGGAATTGAGAGTGCAAAGGTTAAAGTTCAAAGTTTATCAGAATGCCCAGGATGGTCAAAACGCAGGCTACAAAAGATAACCCCTTCGAATATCAACCAGGGGAAGGTGGAGGGGTTCATCAGTGTCACTGAAAGGTAGGTGTTTGTTAGCTCGTAGCAAACAAAAATTAATATGCATGAAAGTGAGGAGCACTTTTTTGTCAAAGCAAAACAAAGATCTTTAACGTAGGTTCCATCAATTTTGGGAAATATTTTCATGCTTATTATAAATTTTGTGGTTCAAGTCACTCTCATGTGATACCTAGACTGAGACACACACATAATAATTATGTCGTACATGTGACCTTTTTAATATCTTGTTTTAACTTCTCTCTGCTTGTAGGATTGACAGTGAATCTGGCTCGGCAGTGACAGAGATCACTCTGGATCAAGGTCTCCTCACAGAGCTGTCTCTCCAGCGTGTTCTGGAGTTCCTCTACACTGGAGTGGTGTCTCTGAAGCAGGACAGTGAGCAGCTGGAGGAGACGCTGAGGGCAGCCAGGCTCTTCAACCTCCCAGAGCTGATTATGATCGTGGAGAACGCCAAAAATGGAGATGAAATCCTCAACCCTAGCATTGGTACCTGGCTCAATGACAGAAATGGAAGCACAGCTAAAGAATTGTTCTTAAACAAAGTAAGTTATTTTTTAATTTTTATCTTAGATGGATGTTTTTTGATCAACAATAATGTATAGCATAATAATTATTATGCATGTGTCGACCTACAGAATTGCTGGATTTATGTACATACCACAGTATCAACTTTATTGCATGATTGTATTGTCACACACACACACACACACGNCACACACACACACACACACACACACACACACACACACACACACACACACACACACACACACACACACACACACACACACACACACACACACAAATAGCCTCTTCTCTCTGACGTCAGTTTCAGAGTGGAAGGTTCACTGGTCCACGCCCACAAACTAGTCCTGTGCTCTCGTTGTGATGTCATGGCAGCCATGTTGACAGGCGGCTTCATGGAGAGTCGCTGTAATGAGGTAATTAGTCACTTCCCTTTAATTAATTGGTATTGTTTTCTAGCATTCTAATTTACTACTTGTTTAATGACCTTCCTATTAATTAGATTGAGATTCCTGATATCTCGTTGGATGCATTCCTCGCATTCTTGGAATACCTCTACACTGACCACGCCCCCATTGAAGAAGGGGACTCCGTGGGTATCCTGGAACTGTCCAACCGCTACGTCCAGCCTCGTCTAATGTCGCTGTGTGAGCTCTACATCTCCAAGGAGGTGGAAAGAGCCACTGCCAGGAGCATCGCACAGGCCGACATTGATGTCATTGGTAAGAATCCATCATTATCTCATCTCTCACGAGTGACTCCTGTTAATTAGCTTTAATGAGAATTAACTATGTGTGATATATAGCTACCCATAGCCTTGTTCCCTGGTATTTAATTCTGAAATTAAACCACACAAGGAAGGCCTGTGTGAGGCTGATTATAATTCCTTCACGTTGTAGTATCTAGCTATTATGTAAACCTGCATATGTACCACAGGTTTTATGAAGCCATTTCAACCTCTTTGCTGACTTCTTTATAATATTATACTGCAATTTTATATCTTCAATAGGTCTTCTCTTAACTGCCCAGCTCCACAACGCCCACCAGTTGAGTGGCTGGTGTCTTCATTTCATCTCTTCCAACTTTGAGGCCTTCAAAGACAAACAAGAGTTCTCTCTCCTCACGGAGGACAACCTAGATCATGTGACCTCCCATCGCTGGCCCCCCCTCTCCTACCAGCAGGCCATGGAGGAATATCGGAAGAAATATCTCGAAGAAGAAGATGATGATGTCGTCGATAATTGTGAGGGTGGGAGTGGTGAGGAGTGTGAGGGTGAAGCTGGTGAAGATGTGACAGGTTCCAAAACTGTTTCCGCAAAGAAGTCTAGAACTAGAACAACTGCTACCAGTGAAAGATGTAGATTGATGTAATTGAACTGTGTGTGTGTGTGTGTGTGTGTGTGTGTGTGTGTGTGTGTGTGTGTGTGTGTGTGTGTGTATCTCGGTTCCCTGATGTGTCCTATCAGTATGATGTTCAATGTCTGCCGCACGTTGTTGTTGACCAATCATTAATTTGAATTCTATTGCAATCACCAAGACTGTCACTCTTGAGACGTGCCTTGTTCCAATACTTTTTACAGTGCTGCCCTTCTTACACTGTTTTTATTTTTATGAAGTTTTTACTACTTGAAAATATTAAAGAATGCAATAATGTCATCGGTATTATTGTGCATGTGGTAAATAATTCATGATCATATTATTATAAAGTTATTTCATTGGCTTGTGTATACAATTTAAGCTGATTCCAGAGTTTGTGTACCTCATTACAATAATAACAATTGGTATAAATATTATGGCAATAACAATTGATTAATTCTTATAATTATATAGTTAACTTAATTATCAGATAGAAGTATATACAATTATGTAAAGTTTAGAATGTGCAATGCTGTGATCATGCACATACATGCCTAGTGACATCCACCCATTCCTCCCATATACAATCCAACAGGAGGTGCTCCTGACGATCCCGAGCTGCCTGCAACATGTTGTTGTTGTTGACATTGGTAAACGATTAAGTTCTGCGTAATATATTATATTTTACAAGTGAATATTTAGATAAAAGTGCATGCATATTATAAATTATATATAATATTATGAACTATTTTAATTGAGAAGTAGCAATAATATTTACACATGACATTGTGCAATGATTAGCATTTAATGTTAGTCTTGCTATATAGCCAGACTCTTCCCATTTTTTGTGGAGAGTCTGGCTAGCGAGACTAATAACATACCAGTATTTGTGCTACCATCATTATTATCAGTTTCATTTTGACATCAAGGTCCTGAGGAACTGTATGTTTAATGTGTGTATATATAATTACAGAAAATGGATGAATAAAAATACATCCACTATATAGTTAACATGATGTTATTATAGTACCAGATCTAGAAACCAAATTATATGAACATTACATCATGCAACGCCATGATGGCCTTGGCTTTAATAGGAATACATACATGATATCGTTATGGTATATCTCTTCAAGTTCCTTTTCAATTCTCCAATCTTGTAACCAGCTTCAGCTGATGGCTGATCACTGACTGACAATATCTACACAAATTATAATAATTATTCATAATGTATAATAATTAATGGTGACTAATAATAATAATATTATAATTAATATTATGCATGCATGGTCTTACATTAAAATCTCTAGCATATGCATCCAGAGGACTGGAAGGCTTTTTCAGTTCAGCTGTTGATACTTTGAGCACAGTCTCACCGTCGACATTGAGTACAGAGAAGGTACTCGATGAATAGCCTCGGTAGCCATAGCTTCTTCGCTCCACACGCACCCCCCCAATGATATTACCTCGGGGGGCTTCAACGTTATATACACCCGGCGAGTATGGTTGATTACAGCAGTCAGAACAACAGGACGATGAAGTCTCTCTTTGAGCTCTTGCTACCTTTAATTATTGTTAATAAAATAAACTGCCAGTATAATAATAGCCAACGCTCCAAGCTGTTGGGGCTTTCAATACACAATTTCTTACTTCAGCTTCCCTATAGAAGACTGTATGAAACAACAATAAGAATCGTACAATATTATAATAAATATTACTAACAGGCTTTTGTAACTGGCCTTGATAACGTTTCAGTTCATAAACGTTTCTACCATTGGACAATACAAAACGTGAAGCTGCAATGTTTTGTACAATAATTATTTATAACGAAGTCTCTGTTCAACACTGATTTACCCACATTCAATTGTAAGAGTATCCACTCCTAGAAGAGGCTTTAGTCCTAGGGGACAAACTGGTACTAGTCTACCAGTACTGTACATGTCTGGAGTGGCTTGGTTCTCTTCTTGTACTGTAAGAGTTGTTGCCATGGGATGAGTATCTGCTATAGATCAATCTCGAAACAAATATACACACAGCAAGTCTGTGCTTAAAAACTTCAAACAATTAAGTTAATAATAATCTCTTTCAGCAGATTTATAATTATTGAAGTCTAAATTGGACAATGTTCGCCCATCTACTGGCTTCTATTATTTTGGGAGTGCAGCATGTGACCGTGCAATAATGGCAGGAATTTAAAATCTTATATAATTATAAAGAGTATAGGATTTTTTCCAGGCTAGTTGGTTGCAATGTTCCAACCACATCAGGTATTGCCTATGTGAAGGTGACCTCCATCAATGGCTTCCACCAACTGGAATGGAGAATTATCGGAAGAAGTACGTATCTCGAAGAAGATGAGGAGGATGATGTCGTCGATAATTGTGAGGGTGGGAGTGGTGAGGAGTGTGAGGGTGAAGCTGGTGAAGCGAAGGTGTGACAGCTAGGTTCCAAAATTCGGTGTTTCCAGGAAACATTCAAAGAAGTCCATAGAACTATAGAACTACCGCTACCAGTCAAAGATGTAGAGTAATGTGATATGAAACTCTGTGTATGTGTGTGTGTGTGTGTGTGTGTGTGTGTGTGTGTGTGTGTGTGTGTGTGTGTGTGTGTGTGTGTGTGTNTGTGTACATGTGCCTGTGTGTGTTTGTGTGTTGATTCAGATATGTGTCTATATACTAAATCATATGTGGAGAATTAAATTATCTATGAAGTGTTTTATTTGCTTTTACTACTGCCATTCAAGCTTGACTAAATTGCTGTAAGCACTATATAAAAGCTAAGTAGGTTAGATCTCGTGATGTCCTGTAATTGAAATTGAACTGTGCACATATATGAGACAGCAACATAGCTTACATTTTCGGATCTTGTGGAAGCTATATATAATTTATATTGCTATATAATTGTGTATATAGTCACAATTAAGAATACATACAAAGAACTTTCATACAGGAAATGTAGACAATGTTGATATGCCAAGTAAGGAAATCAGTGCAATAATACACACACACACACACACACACACACACACACACACACACACACACCATGGCACAAACACACACATGCGCTACCAATGAGATCAGAAAATATAAAATGATGTATAATTTAAGTATAACGGTTATGTCATGTTTTGAGTATAATTATAATAATTTTATTATATATGTCTTACAAAGAATTTTCATTATGTAAACCAAATTGCATTATGAATATTGAGTACAGTACGTATACATATTGACATGCACCTGCAGTTAACGTGATCGAGACAATTTTACAAATGCAATTAGAAATTTAAAAAAAAAATACATCACCCAACTTCATGAAAGACTTAAGTCATACAGATTCAAAGGATTTAGTCACATTCGAAGCGATTCCTGTCTGCCCAATTTGCTTGAGAGCATTAGACAGGCTCTTTTTAGTTGGTTCACCACTCACAATCAAAACATCATCTTCCCTTCTCAGCCAAGCAGACACCATCTCATTTTTGAGATCACCACGTGAACTGATTCTCTGGAGATTTGGCCGATGAAGTCCCAGAGCATGTCCCAAATCAATTAGATGTCGATCTTCAAGATTGTCTAAAAAGAATGCCATTTCTGTGTGATCCTTTTTAAAATCTGTGTGGGAGCAACATAATAATAATATTTGTATAATATTATATTATGAATAGTGAGTAGCCTGACTGTGAATCTATTATAACAATTTAAAATGGTCTGATTTTATAATCATGTGACATACCAAGTATTTGTCGTGTCTCTATTGTGGCTTGTCTCAAATTGGAAGTCCTTTGGTCCTCATAATCACTCTTCCATTTCTTAAGCTGGCAATTCTCTTCTTGCAATAGTGCACATTTTCTCTTCAAAATGGAATTCTCTCTCCGAAGATATTCAATCCGGTCTTCACTTGATTGAACTGAAAAGAGAAACAATAATTATACAATGTAATTTTGAGTGACCAGCTAATTATTGAGGATCAGGTCATTCTTATAGGTCCGAATTTTGCTAGTAGACTGTTTTAGGAATAATTACTCATACCAATTTTTCTCAGGTATCCTTTGAAAGTTTTGTATTTGTCAGATCCTCTCTCTTTCCCCACAACCATTAGTTCACCAGACGGCAAAGCAACAGTGCAATTTTGCTTGAGCTCTTGTGGAAGATGGCCAATAAACACCCAACAACACTGAGGCTCCTCAGAGTAAGCATGAATGGTGGTATTATTTGGTCCTGTTACAATCAGTCGGTTTCCGAAGATAGTCGGGCTTGAGAATTCGAAAGGAACATCAGGAAGTTTGTTCCAAACAGAAGGAGATTCCACTGCAACAGCAGCGCTGTCTACTTCTCTTACCGCTAGTGCTGTAGCAATCAGTGCTTGTAAAGAGACGCAGTAAACATTTCTTGTCCGACTATTGTGTAGGTTTCTTTGTCCACCCATCAGGTACCATTTGCCATTGTGCAGAATTGACTTCATCAAGAAGCAAGGATAAGGGAGGGATTGAGCCGCCCTCCACAACTGGCCATCGTAAATATCGACGTTATCCATTGGTCCATTATCACCACACCCTCCAGCTACGATAAGATGCTGTCCGTCGCAAACGACTGATGGAGACTTTCGTTTTGACAGCATGCTGTGGTACGCCTGTTCCCATTTTCCATCCTTAAATGCGTGGATTTTGTCAGACATCAATGAACGTACTTCTCCATTCTGAAATGAGAAAAATTTATCTGCCCCTCCAACAAGAACAAGTTCTTCTTGGTATGTAGTGACTGCAAAATTGTAGACAGGGGCCTGGTTGCTCAGCTTCTCCCATGTGTCTGAGTGTGGAGTGTACATGTAGAGGTCGGCTGCATTTCTAACAACAACATTGTCCTTAAAAATGACATAGTAACGATCATTGAGCCATTGGGCTTGGATGTCCATCATTCCCTCAGGCAAACTACTACCAAATGTCTCCTCCCATTCAATGGTGTAGCTGGTTTGATCGAGAATGTCAGCTAGCTGTTTCAATAATGAAAATTAATAACAATTAATCATAGATTACAAGAACAGAGTTGATTAATAAACCCCTAGCTACTCACACAATGAATCTAAGATTTATCTACCTTTTGACCGTCCATAGTATCGATCAGATTGGCCGCATTTTAGATGAGTTCAGTATACGGTTGACTGCCAGATTCGCTTGCACTTTGAGGCTATAGTCTATTAATATAGACTAAGCAATTTAATAGTAATCTATATAAAATCATTCATTGGCATGCACAAAACAAGGGAGGTTCAGTCTCAAATATGTACGCCCCAGAGTATTTTACTGAGTCAGCCGCCGACGGCGCCGAGGTCGCTGCGCGCAGACGTCAGCGATTTCCTACAGTTAATTCAGAGGTCACTATAGACCTTTTCCACGCGGGAACAGTAGCGATTTTTTTAATGAGATGCATGACGTGTTATGACGAATTGTGACGGTGGACACGCCCCTTGGTGGGCAAATTTGTACAGTAGTGATACTGCCAAACTTGAAAAGAGCACTTCAGTGAGGAAGGATGCTTCAGCCAACTTCTCAGGTAATTGTAGACTAACTCATACTTCACTAGAACTCTCGTTGGCTCACTCAAAATGTTTGTATAGATCTGAAACACCAGTAAGTCCAGTTCATGGTGGCTTTTGCATGCTATTTCTTACGTATTGTGGTGCTATTTTCTCGGATTTGTTGCTATTCGAAGTTTGTATGGACCCTTCTCCACGTTTTATCTGGCTTGCTGCTTCTATTTCCAGTAGAAGGCTCTTGAGCTTGCACTAAACTTAGCCTCCAGTGTCAGCCAGTACAAAATTCTATTCGCTTGCCCACCAATGGGCGTGGCCTGTGTCATAACGTGTCATAAAGAGTCAAAAAACGTCACTTCCACTTGTTTCGCGCTACTTTCCCGTGCGCGTGGAAAAGGTCTATAACCACGTGCGCAAGAACGAGCGCTATAGCTGTCTACGTACTAAGCTATGGCCTATGCGTCTTCAGCTACTTTCAGCTAGCATTTCAACAGAGTCTCAGAGTTACCATGCATTCATCTGTACCATTAGCATTACATATCATGATCTATGTATTGTAATAGTGTAACCAGGAATAACTTTGACAAATTGAAAAAGCGGACCGAGGCTACATGATGGTCATGTAAATCATATTATAATATGTGGACAATTAAATTATCCATGAAGTGTTATATTTGGTTTTACTACCATTCAAGCTTGCTGCAAGCGCTAGTACGTACGTATAGTTCAACACGTCCCGAGCAGATCGATCTATAGCTCATGACGTGAAAACTGCACTGTGCATGCAGCGCAGCGCAGCTGCCTGCACTGCACGTGAGACAACAACAAAATATTGTTATAGCTAGCTGTATACATGTAGACACAAGAATACATACTATGAACTTTCATACAGGAAATCACGGGACTATTGTAGACCGTGAATGTTGATATGTCCGAAGCTATAGTATAATAGCAAGTCAATAATCTGTCAGTAACCTTTTTGCCTAGATCTCGCCTACAATTCAGTTTGAACACCAGCCTCGGACGACCAGAACTGAGGTGAGAGTTTCTAGCCTGCTTGCTACCACTCTTGCAGAATGTTCATGATTATACCAGCAATTCAAATTGCCAAACAGCTGCACAGTCTGTTTTCCGCCTGCACTCAGTGTCATTATGGAGAGACTTTTTTGGGAGGCTTTTTAGCTTCCGGCTCTAGCTAATTGGATAGGCTGATTTCTTGGTAGCTATAAGCCATTATGCTAATAGAAAGTACAGGATTTTAGCTTTTCTAGCTAAAGAATATACTTGGATAGCTAGTTTCTTTTTAGCTAAGTCATAGAATAGGCTAGGCCTCTTTTAGAAGCCTGGAGAAGCTGTTTTCACAATTACGGCGCGGTATTAATTGCATTCCATTTCGCGGATGATTACGTCACTTATTTAAATCAATTAACTGCATTCCATTTAGCGTCACGTCTTCCGTCTTCAATGAATCTCATTAACTGAAACCCAACTAACATTTACTGTTCGTGAACCAGCACTATAAATAGGGACTCGCAACTATATATAGTAAGTGTGTTAGTGAAGCGGGGCTATGGCAGGAGTCAAATACTGCCTAAGGTTCATCACGATCACATACATGGTCTGGGGGCCGTGGTGAGTCTCCCCTGAAATATATGCCTCGCTTACTGCATACTTACATACATTCAGTTGAGCATATAGTTAAGCCCCCACCTACTCGCAGAACCTATGTCAGTCATAGCGCCTTTGTGACTGGCATGTAGTGTACGGGGTAGGTGGGGATAAAGGATGGAAGGTACGGTGTAAGCCCTTGATCGTGCAGCGCTAGCACATGTCGTAATGACAAGGTCAAGGCTCCTACTAGAAATCCCCGCTTAACTTTTTTTTTTTTTTTCTTTTTTTGTTGTATGACCAGTAGTATAGAGCGTTTGCATTTACGTCATTTTACGCAATTTTTGGGGCGTGGTTCACGTAGCAGCTGCCTTCTGGTGTACAGCTAAAGTACTGAATGTATGGGAGAAAGCCTTCAAGTCTGGATTTTTCACTTACTGCAGCCACAAGAGCTTGCTTCCAGGTGATTTTTGACACTACTGCCTTGTAAGGCACAACATATAAACCGATCGTTGAGCGCTGTAAACGCTAAGTAGCAGAACAGAATTCTCCCATACATTTCTCCCTATCACTAGCGCTAATTTGCATATTCATTTACTAATTTACATATTCATCTGTACACCACTGACGTCATATGAAAACGCTCTATATGTAGTCATATCTCAGTCTAGGAAGGTCGTATTGAGCTGGGGTTGTTGGTACCATTGCGATCAGCTTGAAGAGATCTAAGTTTATATACATACACATTATTAAGCTTTCTAGTGACTGCAACTATTTCTATGCCACAGCAAAATTAGATGTTAGGCTTCTTGACTCTAATGCTTCAAGAGAAGTTCAGTTTACAGTTCCCATACTCTAGCTAACACCAGAAGAGGTCAGAGCTACTAGCCTGCTTGCTGCACTATTGGCAGAATTTAGAAGGTTCTTGGGTTCTCCAGTAGTTTTAGTGGGAAAGGTTCTTGGGTTCTCCAGTGCACTAGTTATAATCCCGTAACAGACAGACGCACACACACTGAAAACGACCAGAGCAAAATTAGTCTCGTGCCCAGCCTCTCCTAGATCCTGCAACCCTCTGCACGTGCTACGCACGCGCCGAGGCTTAATTATAACAATAATAATATAATAATAATTGTTGACTTGAAGTGACTCAATTCTGTATCACTAATCTAAATCCTGAATGACAAAAGCACTCAATGCATTAATTACGTATACATACTGAGGTGAAAGTACATTACTAATAGTATATAATTTGACCATGCCAACAAGAGGTACACATAAAGAAGGACAAACAATTAATTATAGGAACATATAAAGAATACACACAGTCAGCAGAAACACACACTTAACAAACAAACAAACAAGTAATAAGTTGCACATTCAGCTCAGTCAATACATGGGGACACACCAATTCCTCAGCTAAAGGGGACTGGCCCACTGACACTGTTAAAGCCTCCAAAATGACCACCACTAGAATCATTGTAATGAACTCTGAGAGCATAATTTTCAACACTTCTGTTCTGTATAATGTTATATATATATATATATATAGTTATAATTAGTGTGTCTACAGAGATAGAATTATAAGCTATTTCTCTTACAATCAATATGACTGCCATTATCAGCATCAGCTTCATTTTGACATCAAGGTCGTCAGGAACTGCGATGTATTGCAAATGATATACAACAAACAAGACTGATTAAACATTTATGAGGTCAAGCATGACATCCCCAACCAAATTATTTACATGATTTATATACTGGCACATGGTATTGGTAGATATGCAGACACAAAACCATACACAATGCGATGAACATTAATACCATTGCAGTGGCTCACATGACATTGTGTAGTCTTTTCTGTAAAATTCAGTTTCTGTTGCATTTCTCCTAATCTGCCCAAGTTGTTGAACCATAGATGATTTCTTCTTGCTGGTGGACAGTATCTAAAATTTAATGCTCAGAATTAAGAATTATAGCCATTATTTTTTATGGATAACATGCATACAAAAGCATTTGAATTAAACCACAGTGTGATAATTAATGCATAATCATAATAAGCAAAGTTGTGTGTGTGTGTGTGTGTGTGTGTGTGTGTGTGTGTGTGTGTGTGTGTGTGTGTGTGTGTGTGTGTGTGTGTAATGAAAGGCATCGATCAAACCTCAAGCTAAAATGCTACTTTTTTCTCTGGTAATAATTACTAATAATTACATTATAGACGGGACCGCCAAGTTGAAGAAGCTGAGGTGCTGTTTCATCCTTTGTCACTCTTAGGATAGTCTCTCCGTCCACGTCACGAATGGAGAAGGTGGTTGGTGATGAACTCTTGTCCTCTTTCACACTCCCTATGGTATTGCCGAGGGGTGCTTCTGCCGAGACGTGGGAGAAGGAGCATTGGTCACTGAAACAGCAACAACAAGTCTTAGCCACTCTCGAAAATCTGGCCACCTAGGTATTATATTACATACATATACAGGATGATACAGCGCACTATAATTCACAATGCAATGATGTCTCTAGCTACTGCATGAGCTGTAGAATAAAATTAATAGCAGAGATCTCACCGTCCGATTTTGACCATCAATGACATCTGTTGAGGAATCAGAAATAAGAATGTGTGTGGAAAATACGATAGTAAAGCATCTTATGAAATCAAATGACTGTATATATGTATTATGTTATATACCTAGTGGCCAGCCAATTAGCAGTTGATAAATCACTATTCTGTTGCTTATGACGGCCCAATGTTGAGTCATAGAATCTTGAATAATATTATATAGTCCATGCATCAATGATTATTATGTTGAAAGTCAGTTGATTGACCCAATGATGTCTAAATTATTAATTATATCACCTACTTTCCTTTCTTAACTGTAAGAGTATTCACTCCCAACAGTTTCTCCAGTCCTGGGGGACAAGTTGGTACTAGTCCAGCTGCTGACATTGGAGGCTCCATCTGATAGTAAGTAGACTGACTGTAGCTAGATGGTACGGAAACATAACCTGCATTTTCTCCCTGCCTTGGTTGAGCTGAAGCTTAAGTCATATGAGAGTTTCGTGCAGTCGTGACTTGAAAGTTAATTTGAAGCCTTACATGACCATGTATCAGTTCGGAGTACAACAGTCAAAGAGTATTCAGTCCAGTACAGAGTACAAGTATGCAATCACTGTTCAATTAAATTTCAAGTGATACACCTACACATGTTGAACTTGAACTCCTTACCCATCTGGTGGTGATCTTTCCTAGCAAGCTGTACTTAATAGTTTGAATAGCCAGGAATTTGAATGACATGCAACAGGGCTTATAAATAGTACATTACACATGATATTGTAGGTACACAGCATTATAATCATAAAGAGTTAATACACACACAACTTGAAATTCACTGAAAAAAACAATATAGTGTTTGGCAGCATAAGGATACTCATTGGTAGCTATATGGCATGATTCACTGGTTCACTGTCACATGCACACACAGCATTCAGTGAATTGGAAAGAATTGTCAATGAAAGAGAGCACTGATTCTGAAGACCATACACCTATATAGTCCATAATAGATATGACTAGCTACCCTGACCCCCCTCCTCCTGAACAGCCTCCTCCTGAAAAGCCTCCCCCACTCCCGCCACTAGCACCCGACCATCCTCCAACACTCGCACCATCACCACCACCACCATAGCCATAACCCCAGGCAGTACGTCGCTCGAGGCTTCTGTTCTGCAAATCATACATAATTGGGAATCATTCGCTATTATTATTGTGTTGGCTATAGTACAATTCAATTTTCTCTCTTACAATCAGATTGACTGCCAATATTAGTGACAGTTTCATTTTGACTTCAAGGTCATGAGGAACTGTATTATGGTGCAATAATATTAAAGTTCAGAGTGAAATATGTCAGGGGTCAAGTATGCAATTAACCTACAGTTATTTTACAAGTTTACGAGTGCAGTTTTATAGAAGGCATGTATTTCCATTATATTTTACACATGCAGTCTAATTATATATAAAGAGATGAGCGTTAAATAATCACAATAAAGTGGCTTACATGTCATTACGTACACTGCTCCTGCACACGTCATTATCTGGCCAATCTTGTAAACAATAGACGACTGGTCTTTGCATAGAGACAGTATCTACATAAAATTTAATGTTTTAGGAAAAACAAAGTTTCTATTAAACCCTTGAACAATAGTAATGAAGTACACACCTTTCTGATTATGCCACGTATTAAGTATTTTCATATAATGTTGACACCAAACTAATATCAAACAGATCTCAAACTATCTATAATTTTCGTACGCATGCACCTGTTAATAGTATTGCGATGAGACCTCAAGTAATTGTGAACCAGTTCTATTACTATACATGTAATGGTATCAAATTATCAAATCACGTACATTAAAGACTGGCCCGCCAGTTAGCTGAGGTGCAGTATCATCCCTTGCCACTCTCAAGACCGCCTCTCCATCCACGTCATCAATGGCAAAGGTGGTCAGTAAAAAACTCTTGTCTCTTTTCACGCTCCCTATTGTGTTGCCGAGAGGTGCTTCAACCGATAAATGGGAGGAGGAAAGGACAGTCTCAGTGCAACAGAAACAGCAGGTCGTGGTTTGAGCCACTCTTGAAAATCTGGCTACCTGTTCGATATGGAATTAAATTAATTAGAATGACTACATAATGATAATTACAATTGTGTCGAATCTTGATCTAGAAACTTACTACAAATTATTTTTAATAGACAGAGTTAATAAAATAATTATTAATAGAGATCTTACCGTCTGATTGCGGCCATGGACAACAGCTGTTAAAGAAATACAATTTATAGCATCTCATGAATGGCAAATTATGTCTGGTTTAATAATATTGTTCCTACATATACAGCTCACCTATAGGTGATACCCCTACCAGTTGATAGATTGTCGTGCCATTGCTTATAACTGACCAATTTTGAGTCATAGATGCTTGAGGGGTGCATGCATGAGCATATAGACATGAAAGGCAGTGGACTACTATTAAAAGTGACTCTACTTACTTTTCAAAACTGTAAGGGTATTCAGTCCCAACAGTTTCTCCAGTCCTGGGGGACAAGTTGGTACTAGTCCACTAGCAGTTGCTGGGATTGGAGGCTCCATAGCTATATAAATGAGTGCTAAACTGACCACTTGATCAGCTTTTGGTAGAGAAGTATTGACAATTACCGCTGGCTGCACTTACACGGGTTTAGAGTTCAGAGTACATGCAGAGTAGCAACATGTCAACATGAACATGTCCTTCAATGATATTAGCTATATACTTTGGAATGTGCATTAGTCATGGATATAATTTTTTGTAACTTGAAGTAATAATTATAAAAACGGCAATGATTTTTAGTAAAAGCGTTTCACATGTACATTGAATTGTAGTACTGTAATGTCGGAGTATTTAATATTCAAATGTAAAATGTCCTGCATGAAACAAGTAAATACAAAATCATAAATGTTTTTTGAAATTCGAAACAATGATCTAGTAACCGCAAGCTCCATCCACTCCACACATTGCTCCACCAGGATGGCCGGCACCATAAGTCCTAGGCCTATTGGTTAGGTTTATTTTATGTTCAATTCTTTTATTCTGCAAATAATAATAATAATAATAATAATAATATTTTTACACATCATTAGCTACATTGAGATCAATCTCTTACTATCATTACACCTGCCAGTATTAGAACCAGTTTCATTTTGACATCAAGATCATGTGGAACTGTAAAGGTGTGTGTGTGTGTGTGTGTGTGTGTGTGTGTGTGTGTGTGTGTCACCATGCATGTACAATATATTATATAGCTACTTGCAGTTATGAGGGACAACGTGCACGAGGCTACAGCTGGCTAATTGTATGTATGACTTACAATATAACAACAAAGTCCTCCTATATTTGTTTCTCTTAATTGTGCCAAGTTTGTCAAGCCCCAATGACAATATCTGTACAAAAATTGATATTATGATCATGATGTTAATAGCATCTCAGATTGAAAGATGTCATGATTATGTAATTTTTGTACTAATCATACTTAATGTGTTTTGACAGTTTTTCAAAGACTCACGTTAAAATCTGTTGACTGATCCTGACTATGTTCAGACTGAGGTGTCCTATCTTCAGATATTCTCATGACAACCTCTCTGTCCACATTGAAGATGGAGAAAGTACTCGACGTCTTGATGTCGTAATCTTTCTGGATTACTCCTCCTATAGTATTGCTTATGGGAGCTTCTACAAACATGGTGGGTGAATCAACATAGCTGTTTTCATCAGGACAACAACTGTCACAACAACCGTTAGCATACCGATCTCCTTTTGAGAACTTGGCTATCTATACAAAATTAATAACCAGTTTGTATGCAGTATATTAACAAGCATGCATTTATAATTTTGTAGCCTATTTTGAACGGCTATTATAGGAAATAAAAATAGCTCACCTGATTTTCTCCATAAAATACTGTACAAAGGAAATAATAAAAGAAATAATAATTGATAATAATAAATTTATGTTCAACAATACAACGGGAGCATAATTATTAATGACTTCTCGTTAAAGTAATCATGCAGCTATAATTATACCTCGATTAGGGGCTTGTAGATCATAAACGGTTCTACCATTGATCAGTATGGACCATATCATGTCATTATTGGGCGTGAATGCTCTTGTCTGAGCTGTGAATTAAGAGTAGTAATATTATGCCAAATTCAAAAAGATCATTGTGTTTAAGTAAGTATAGTTGAATTTGGTTAAAGTAAAAAATTAATAAATAATTGTCAATCTTAAATTATGACAATAATCATCAATTGAAGTCATGTGTACTGTAAAAAAAGTCAATATAAATATAGGCCATGTAGCTTATAAGTATATAATAGCATACGTCTCTATAATTCTAATATACAGATGTAACAGTTATAAGCTATATACTTCATTGTGTCAACTGTAAGCTGTATGTTGACATTATTCACTCACATGTCATTCTAAGGTAGTCCACTCCCAGCAGAGCTTCTAGTCCAGGAGGACAAATTGGCACTAGGCCACTGGCACCAGGAAATGACAATATGGTGCTGTCTGCTTCTGTTCCTAAATACAATCAGAAAAAAAGAATCATTATTATTGATGAATCATGGAATGATTGATGATTAAACATAATAATTTATATTATCTTTCATATTGTAGCAATGCAGTGTGAAAACTAGGAGTGTAGCTATATAATACCTTGTTGCATTGAAATCCTGGCCGTTGAAGAAGTTTGATCTCCTTCTTGTCCAGCTAGAGGTGTTGTCATGATGTCACCACACAGCTATAGCTATGGTTTAACTAAGAGAGATTGATTGAGAGCAATTTAGGCTAAGCTAAGCAAGGTTGAAAATATAGCTGTATTTATTGTATAACTAATAGATAAGTAGCTACATACATTTATGTACTGAGTAATGACTGATCTGCAGTGTCAAAAAACACTCACAGAGTATAGGAGCCTGGGTGGAATTGATGCCTGTGTAATTGGTGGAAATCTTATAATATGCAACCCAGAGTGTATATGTGCAGCTAATCACAGGAATTTTAAACTAAGCCTTATATGTATGTCTCCTTTAATTGCTGTGTAAAGAGAAGCATGATATTACATGCCCTGGCAACATATTTTCTGACCTGGTCGGTTGCATGCATATGCAGTGAGGTGTGTATATGTATAATATATTTAATACGGTTCATCATGTAGGGTATCAGTGCACGTATGCACTAATAATGCAAGTCTTAGAAAGTTTTTTTGGGAGAAAATTCACAATGCTTCAAATTTACTTAGCTATGTAGTACCAAAATTCTCTGTCACTGCATGTCTTGCACGATGATACAAACAATAACAGTAATTACGGAACCAATGTCTTTGTTGATTAATGCCATGCATGCATCACATACCTGTACCTCTGACTGTTTCCTAGCAACACACAACAACACACATACAATTAATATTAATTTTATTATAATTATAATCTGTAATAGCTTTTTGACAAAGAGAATTAAAAAAACGTTGAGAAAAATTATATAATACACAATAATGATGCATGACTTCAAAAGTATGAGATTCAAACAAGTGATCCTAACAACTCTCCCCTACTATTGTGAACCAGATGAGGTTTATAAGCCTGCACCTTGCCACCACCACCACGACCCCCACTGGGGGCCACTCTCCCTCCCCCTGAACCCCCCACAGGCAGGGGCCGACCGTTAGAAGCACTCCTCATTTGCATATTGGACACAGCAGCTGTATAAGAACGTGGGTACGAAGTGAGCTGGGTATCGCCGGTGATGGTGCGATTGGCCGGAACAGTCTGAGCACTCTTTGTTGGTCTAATGGGAAGATTCACAGTCTGTCCGTGGGAGCTGGGATGGTTGTGAGTTGGTGCTCCATTGGAAGAGTGTCTCGGTCTGTGACCATGACTGTTAGAATGCTGTTGCTGTTGGCGATGTGGGTGTGGTTCAGAATGGACGTACTGAGTTCTGGATTTACTGGAATGGGACACAGGTTTTGTCGGAGTTTTGTTCACAGATTGATTCCCACTGATGTTGCTGTGAGAGGTGTTGTGGTGCATGACTTGTGTGTACGAGTGATGAAAAGTTGGTTGTCTCGGGTTTGAGATGCTTTCATTAGCCAACGATTTGACTTTTGAACTCTTACTTCTCGGCGATTTAACCTTTGAACTTTCATTTGATGGTGGTACGTGTTGAGTTGTCCTGTTGCCATTAGCAACCGAGTCCTGTTTTAGTTGTCTCTTTACTTTGTTCACTGGAAGTGTATCAGAAGTGAAGATGTTTGTGGCCCATCTTTGATCTTCAGTTGAACCAATGTCTTGATGTGTGTGCTGCTGCTGATGGCGATGGTGGTGGTCAGATACTGTGGAGGTATTTTGAGGATAGACAGTCGAATGTTCAAAAAGAGAGTCGTCTGAGTTTGATCGCAGGGGTACTCTCGCTGATTGGTGGGACTGTCCGCTGGTCCTCTTCTTTGACTTGACGTGGGAATGGGACACGTGTGCCTCATGTCTGGAGAGGTCTGATTCTGGTTCTAATGATACTCCATTGAAACTGTGTTCCATTCCGGATCCATTTCCAGGATATCCGCTATCACTGGTGGGCTGACTGTGGTGTTCGTACATCACATAACGTGCCGGGACCCCATTCATCTTGGGTTGTTTGTGTTTCATTCCCATTCCAGAATTAGAATGAGACACAGCCTGTTGTTGGTGTACGTTTAAAGCTCCACCCACTCCACGTCCACTACTACCAACGGAGCTACCAGGCACGTGTTTGCTACTACTATTTCCAGATGAAGAAAAAGAGCTCTGTGAATTGGTACTGGCATTTCGCAGTTTGCTGATGGAACTAGCGATACTCTGGCTATGATCAGCCCCACTGCTTTGAAAAGAGGCATCATATTGAACTTGAAGATCATCAAATTCTCCCAAATAGCCGATACTCTTGCGTTTGCTCAAATTGCCTTGAGGCATTTTCTTAAGGTTACGCCCTCTAGGTACGGGACGAAGTTTGATCGATTTAGGTGGTCCGTTGTAAAGTCGAGCTGGATTTGAGCTGTGATTATGAGTGGAATCATCGCTATAAGTCCGAGTATGAAAAGATGGATGGTTTGCATGCTGACGTGGGTTTACAGAATCTAGAATTCGTTCGTCACTCCTTGTAGCGTGAAACGTTTTCGATCTGCCCCGTCCAAAGTGTGCATCACCATCAACGTGAGTCTCCTTCCCAGTTTCCAATAATCGGTCGTCGCTACGTGAGATTTGGAATGGGACATCTCTCTGCCTTCTATTGGAATGGGAATCAGGCAAAACACCATGATTTTCTTCATTCTGAAGACTCTTCAAGACATTCTCGTGACTCTGCAGTTGTCGAGCTTTCAAACTATTTGCTTTCTCGCGAGCCAAATTTTGCTGTCTCCACAATTCCTCCATCTGTTTACGCTCCTTATTTCTCTTTTGAGCATCTAGTTTCATGAGTCGTTCAAACTCTTGTTCGTTTTTCTTCTCCCTGTCTCTTTTCTCCTCCAGAAACCAAACCTTTACGTTTCTCAGGTGACTATTCTCGAGGGTTTTCACGTCTCTGTGTTGTAAGTGATCGCGTTGAATCTGAAGTTGATTCTCAAATCTCTTGATCCTCTTCCTAGCTGGAGAGTAGAGCTCCTTCTTCTTCTGCTGAATGGTCTCGGACAGTTTGAGAGACTCCACCCTTAGGGTGTGGTTTGGAGTGATGGCTTTGATGTTCTCAATAAGTGTTTCTCTGTCAGGGTCTGGGATGTTGGGGAAAAATGGAATGAGAGGTGTACGATGGGTCTGGACGGTGGCGTATTGAGTGAGTGTTGAGAGGATGGATTCAAGCTTCTTCTGTTTTAGCAATGCTTCTTCTAATCTTGGTCGTTCTTCCTGAAGATATCTGGTGTATAATAATATCAATTATTATATTATATAGAACAGAATAAAAATTAAGTACATTAATTACAGTAGTCAAGGAGGTAAAGTGCTGCAGTCCATGGACTTACTTTTCCTCACTGACAATTGTTTCAAGCTCTTTTTCCATCACTCCTTTCATTTTCACTTCCAATGGTTCATACAAACCTACACATAGGATCAAAGAAACAAAAACACTTGTACATACAGTGAATTAAGCTTAAATTATTCTGATTAAACAAGCAGAGAGGAAAATACTACATGAGAAAATGGAATTCAGCAAGAGCATGCAGTGTGTGTGTGTGTGTAGGTCATTATTATTCGATCCTTCGTGCATGCTCAAAGAGAATTAGCTGACCTTTTATCTCCTCCACTGATCTGCCGAGGGTGTGGACGGCCAGGGTGAGGGACTCCAGCTCTCCCTCATCCACCCTGCACCTCCTCTGGACCACGTCCACTCTCATATCTTCCACGGCCCGTTCCAACACACTGAAGACAGATAGGGAGAATGAGGAATGGATTATTGGAGAATGAGGAATGGGAGAATGGTTGACTATTTATTGCAGCTCAGTTGTTGCAATCATGGATCAATTGCACGACAATGACAGTTAAGTGAGTTATAACTCGATCTGTAATGGGTACGTCACATATCAGTTATAACTCTTGTCATATGTGAGTTATAACTGTTATGTGAGTTACAACTCTGTATCATGTGATCATAACTAGCTGTCACATGTGAGTTATAACTAGCCGTCGGTTACAACTCAGTCACATGCATGTATGCAGAGGATCAAAACATCCCTGGTTAAGCTACATTGTAAACCACAAAGATCCACACCACTCACTTGAGTTCTCTCATTGTCTTCTGGGCACATTGGTCGTAACCTTCCTTCAGTCCATAAAGCTCCGCCCTCTCTTGTCTGAATGACTCCACCCCCTTTGTAGTGACCACACCCATCTTGAATATTGCTGACACAGCAGAAGAGAGTCGTTGCGATGTTTGTTCAAGGGTACGAGAAAAGTCCGTCATTTTTTCCAAATGATCTTTTCTCATGAGAGACATCTCTTCCTTCAAGGAAGCCACAGTTGATTGGAGAGTTTTGGCTCTCAAAGCTAGCTTCTTTGTGTCCACAGCAGGGTCTGAGTAGACTGGGGAGGGAGGGAGAGAGAGAGAGAGAGAGAGAGAGAGAGAGAGATTGATTTGGTCGAAAAAGTAGTTTTAAAGGCATGACTGTGGTGTGACTTGAACCAGGGACCATGTGAACTATAGACCAAGTACCTACCAACTGTGCTAACAGCACTTACAGTAACAGAATTAAGAATAACAGAAATAAAATTAATTCTGCACAAAATTTAGGTTACAACTACAATGTAGCTACTGTGTGTGCACACATTTTGTACATTATGTAATGATTACATCATCTACAATACCTCCAGACGTGCTGCTGTTCACCGAGAACGGTGATGTCATGGTGGTGTCCTCTAGGGTGACGAGAGGGAGGTTGTCCGAGAGCTTCGAGAGGTCCTCCACCTCCTGACAACGGCCACTCTTCCAGAGACCATTCCTACATACAAGGATCAGTTCATGCAGGTCAAGTCGAGATACTTAAGAGTATAGGCACTGTTTTATTACCAAAAATAAAATGCACGATGTTTTGTGATGTTTTTGTTGACAAACGCGTAATACATGCATGTGCACGAGCTAGTATCTGGAATGTGGTACGTATCTAGATTGCACTAGAAACAAAACCAAATGTCACAAAAGGTTATAGACTGTCATAAAAGGTCAAAAAAAATTTTTTTTTTTTTGGTAACAAAACAGTGCTTACAAAGTGATACTGCTCCTTTTGAAGATAGGTGTATGTCAGTCATAAAACTGAACTCCTAAATGATCAATAGCTAGTCTTGTTCCCAGGACGTCTCTCTGGAAATGAAGTGGACTAGTGGACTCACAGAGAGGGAGCCTGAGAACAAGGCTTTGCTATTAGCTGCTCAATATTTCAACTTTTATCTATTCATAGTATTTTCATAAAACACACACTCACAGTTTGCCGATGGGTGTGTCTCCACTTCCAAGCGTTTCCGAGACAACCTGTGACCCTGTTGACCCTGCTGACCCCTGTGACCTTTGAGAGCTACCCGTCAGTGGCATGTTGATATCGGAATCAGCCTGACTGGGGGCATGGCCAGTGGGCGTGTCCACTAACAGCAGGATGCAGTGATCGGCAATCAAACTAAAGAAACAAACGAAGATTGCATAATAATAATTCAACTGTTGCTATGGAAACACTCTTTAGTAAAAGACAAAAATAATCACTTTTATTATCGTAGATTACAATCGCAAATCTAACACAATACATGCACTTTAGCAAACTGGCCGAAGACAAAAAATCACATATAATATATTTGAAGTCTAAAATTATCCCCACACCCCTTTCTGTTTTATTCTAGTCACCTGATATTCTGAAGCTCCTCCCACTGACGGCCGTCCTTATGTCGTATGTAGATGTGGCAGTGAGGGTTGTCCAGGACTTGGGGAGAGATGTCAAACATGTTCACGTAGAGGTTCTTTATCGTGGAGAGGGTGATGGGGGAGGGCATGGGACAACGACGGAGGGACTTGCCGTATTGGAGGAAGAGACACTCTGTGTGGATGTGTGTGTGTGTATGTGTGAGTATGATTAGCAGTTAGCTGACAGAGTTATAACACAAACAATCACAGTTATAACTCACACAGAGTAAGTTATAACTTGCACTATCCCAGTTATTATATGTAACTCAAACATAGAGTTGTAACTCATGTCCATAGTTACATAGTCATATATAACTCTCTCTCAGACAGTGTGCACACAGTTTCAACTCAAATATAGAGATGAAGAATATTATAATATCAGTCAGTTCATATCATGGGAAAACACCACAGAACTAGCTCGGGTACAAATCATATTAAAAGGAGCAGGTCCTGTTAACAATTAACTTCTGTTGGTGGTCAATCTACATATACACTAGCCGGCTTCACCATTTCATCATGTACACATAGCCATATTAATATGCCATTGTACAGTATTGACATGTGGACTTTAGAGAAAACAAGTCAGCTAGATTTTGTTTTGTAAACAAGACTAGTTTTGTCTGTAAGCTTGGTTGGTAAGGAAACGTCTATAGCTACATATAGTGAGGGGATTATATGCAAGCATGTTTATTGTACACACTTACATGTAAATGTACATGTAACATGTAGTAACACATGTACATGTACATGTGTTTCGTGTACTAGTGTGAGTGATGTGTGTGTGTGAGAGCTGGTCAAACCGGTTTGACGAGATTTGTATTGTGACAACGACCTGGTAGGGACATCATAACAAGTGGAGGTGGGTATGAACATGGTCGCGGATGAGTGCACACCATCAGGTAGCCGATACAATCGACCAATCAAATGATTTAAAAGCTTTAGACCCACACACCAATCAAGCCATCACTGACTCATCACTCTCTCTCGAGTCACACACACACACACACACACACACACACTCTTTCTCGATCCTTACATTTACACACACAAACCAAATTGGCAATTGATCTATTTTTCAGAAAAAAGTGTTTATAATAAACTCACATATTATATAATTCTGGTTTATCAGGTCAGGAGCTGATATGATTATTATAAGAGTTGTCATGGCAACTACCTAACCTAGGCTTGTCCCTAGCCCTAGCCTCAAAAGTCATTTTTATAAAATCCCCCTAGCCCTAGCCTTAAAAGTCATTTTTATAAATCCCCCTAGCCCTAGCCTTAAAAGTCATTTTTTTATAAAATCCCCTAGCCCTAGCCCTAAAAGTCATTTTTTTTATAAACCCCCCTAGTCCTAGCCCTAGCCTTAAAAGTTATTTTTTATAAAATCCCCTAGCCCTAGCCCTAGCCCTAAAAGTCATTTTTTTTATAAACCCCCCTAGTCCTAGCCCTAGCCTTAAAAGTCATTTTTTATAAAATCCTCTAGCCATACCCATGAAAGCTCTTACTTTTGGCCAGTGAAAGGTCAAAGGAGAGAGCGCAGGTAGAGGCCAAGCCAACCGAATGTATTCATCACACATTCACCACACAGTATTTCAGGCTAATGTACAGTACCAGAGTACATGCAGCCACAGTATTGGTCACAATATTGACTCACCATGGAAACTGTTTGAGATCCTGCGATGAACCGAGGCCTTGATGGAGGGCAGCATCGATGAACTGGTGGTGGTGATGATACCGGCCTCCTCACTGAAATCAAACTGTTCATCGCTCGCTTCATGATGGGGGTGGCCAAGCTCTGCCGCATCCTGTGACCCGCCGTTACTTAGCACTTGTTGGACTTCCAAGTCGTTTGCCTGTTCCGGATATTTGTTCTTGAGTAACTCGAAGAACTTTTCCTTTTCCTGTACGAGGCTGTTCCTCTTCTCTCTTTGTCTGCCTGGTTTATCCTGTTTGACGGGTTCTTGGTTTTGTTGCAGTTGTTGAGTGGCGGCCTTGAGTTGTTGCTTTGTTTCGTCAGGATCGTGAAGAGTGTGACGACGATTCTGTTGCTTCTTGCGACGGAACCTGAACTCTGGCATGATGATCGAGTCTCTCTCTTTGTGTGTGAGTGTGTGTGTGTGTGTGAGTGTGTGTGAGTGTGTGTGTGAGTGTGTGTGTGTGTGTGTGTGTGTGTGTGTGTGTGTGTGTGTGNGTGTGTGTGTGTGTGTGTGTGTGTGTGGTCGTCAATTCCTATTAATATCATTATGTGGTGTCAGTAATTTGTACCCTAGTATCCAACTCATGTAGTCATCAACTGAGGGAGTACAGTAGCCACCTTGAACTAGCTAGTGAGAAGCCATAACTCAACATAATAGTCTCCTTCCCCCCTCTAATTAATCTGTTTGCTTATGAGAACATTACAAGGTCTAGTGAACAACACACACACCATAGAGACATGCAGTAGATGAGTTATTTCCTCTGGAACTTTTTGCTCTGGTTGATGTAATTACGCTGGAATTCACACACACAATGACACACACACACACACACACACACACACACACACACACACACACACACACAAAGTCTAGCTTTCAAAATACACATGGGATAAAAATTCAAGCATACCGTTCTATAAAAACCAACACCAATAATTCTGACAGACCCACACAGGGAAAAATTTGACCTTATATACACACACACATTCTTTAATAAATAAAACAGTTTTCTTATGGTATGAATGTAGCATGCAGTACCACCATCAACACATTCAGTGTCTGTGTGTGTGTAATCTCAGTTTTCATCAAATCTTCAACAAAAGTTACCCTCATAGCTATACCCATGAATGTAGCACTGAGAGAAATGTTGGTAAAACACTTTAACAGCCTCAAAAAGGTTACAGCTATTGTCACATGTTAGCAACTCAGGAAGGTACTAACGCGATGATATCCCACGAGATGATGATATAAATTGAACAACCATCTTTGGAATGAAGTTATTGTCATAACATTTGAATGCCACGGGGATCCATCAAAGCATAGCATGTCTGAGCTGGTGTAGATGGTTGAACTCTACACACGTACACAGGGTAGTAACTTAGATATAGCCGATTAATGCAATCAGGTTTCACTTAATTGGATAAATAATTTGGAACAATTAGCATGAATGCAATACTATTTCATCTCCAGAAAACTTGCATACACACAAACACACACACTGTATGGAATTTGTTCCATTTTAGTAAATGGAAAAGACATAGCTATATACAATATTATAAACACCATATCATCATACTATATTAATGTGGTCATATTGCTAAATAAGACCACCAATGTGTCTACATGGAGGATGGGCCCTGCCTTTCACGAACCATCGGGAATGGTTGGACAGTTTGCTCAACCTTAGCCAATTAGGGAGGAGAGATATTCCAGTAATGCTCACTGGGCAATACACTGTGTAGTCTGATGAATTATCACAATGAAGTTAAGCTGAAGCATTTGCTTTTGTGTGTAAGAGAGAGATTGAGAGAGAGAGAGAGAGAGAGAGAGAGAGCGACAGGTCAAGCTAATGTGTGTGTCACTATAAAACCAGTTTCATACTTCATTATACACCAGTGGTTCACACTAGACCATTCACTGCCTCTCTAGAGAGTTCACACCATTAGCTGATGAAATGAAGTGAAGAGTTCACACCAAAACAAAACACATCACAAGTTCACAACATTTCCCCGTAGCAACATAACTTGCACTAGCTATAAAGAACATTGGAATAAAAGGGCTAGGAAACCTTCAGTAGGTCATCCATTCCTTCAACACAATCTCAAAACCTCCTATAATCCATCTTGTTGCCTAGCATGCTCAGGCACACATTTAATAGATCGTATGTGTATAATGTAAACAACCGTACCATTAATTTTTAGTGTACCCAATTATCAACTACATAACTTTATATGTAAAATTCTTAGAAGCTGGCTATACAAATTTGGAAATACGTAATAATTAAGATTTTGTTCGAAATAATTAACGTTTGCAATCAATCATCGCTAAACAATGTCCTCTAAAACCACGAACTAATTAGTAAGCACTTATAATTGGCCACTTGAGAAAACAACCACGAGACAAGCTTGAGCTTGTCCAAGTGCAAATTTAGAACAGACTTGAGGTGTCTGTGGAATAGTCTGTGGTTGAATTCTCAACCTCCTCTCAAACCACAGTGAATGGATTGAGGGGAGGGAGTGTCAAATGTAGAGTAGAGAAGACTAGGTATTGCAAAAACAGAAGCACAAAATGCTGCAAGTATAACAAGACAGTACTTTTCACACATACACATGCTATATCCTGGATTGGTAGCACTTTGCTTATGCAGTATGCACCATAAGATATCAAAAGGACGTGTCAGTTTTTACACAAACACTCACTTGTGTTCCCACAACACATGCAACATGGAGAGCAAACAGTTGTCTATTCATTTACATCAATAACACCACTTGAACCTGCACCGTCAAACTTACCTTCACGACAAAAAGTACGCTGGGTAATTCTAGTAGATCCTGCAAAGGGTACTTTCACACTTTAGAACGGTAAACTACTTGATTAGCAGCTTCCCAGTTGGTGCCACGAAATTTCCCTGAGCCTTTTCCAGTTGCCTAGGATGTAGTAGACTTAACTCCAGCAAGATAAACATAGACACCTTCTTGCTGTTTGCTCTATCGTGTATTTTGCAAGCTTGGCATCTTTTATTTTGACAGCCAGCGTGGCCTTTCTCGTTCAAATGTTGTGGGATGCTGTTTTAATGATATTCATAGTCTGGTTAGCGCCGCGAGTACCCTCCCCCATTTTTGTAACCACTAAACGGGTGGGAATTTTAATCAATATCATTTTAATATTACTACACATCACGCACTTTCGCTTATTTAGAAACATGTCATTCCTCTCAAAAGAAAATCCTATAATAATATTAAATTTCTACTGCTGAAATCAAAAATGTTTCAAATAAATTAATGCAAACATTATGAAAAAAAGTACACCACTCAACTACAGTTTAGAACTGTAGAACTGTACATATAAATTATGTGCATATAAAATTTAATAACTAAGGAGCTGAGGACTGCCTATAAATCAATACGACATTGTGTGCAAGTATGTACAAACAAAACATCACTAAGTAGTGACCATGATGCTTGGTGAACTGTCTATAATCTTCTGCAAGCTAGTTGCCAGTCGCGGGCGATTCACCATCCCTGTGAAGCACTTTGTCTCCATGTCCCACGTCTCAGTCTTGAGGGCGTTTGTCAGCAAGGTGTGGTTTTCGTTAAACGTGATGGCTTTCTTGACCCCCTCAATGAGAGTAGAGTCAGCATACAGCATCTCTGAGGAGCCTACAGGAAGTGGTGGAGGCATGATACAAATGTCTTTTAGCTCTTTCAAACTCTGAATAGCATCGTCGACAGATTTCCTACGATGTTCCGTATGAGCGCTTGCAGCATCGGGTAAACTGGCTGGCAAAGTTGTGTTCATTTTCTCCGTAACTTGCGCATTAGGCTGCTTGCGACTGTTGAGAAGTTTGTTCTTGCTCTTTCCGATCGGTTTGAGATAAAACCCCTCTTCTTCTCTTCTCATCCCTTGGAGGAATTCGCTATGGTAGGCCTTGATCTGGTCCAATGTCTCCTTGTCCAACATGTTCCCGGGAGAGGGGAGATCGCGAGAGGGTACGTTACTGCTGACCAGCCAACCGTGACGTAGGAGGTCGTCTACGGTGACTCTGTCTGTGGGTTCGACACAGAGAAGCTTTCGTACGAGATCTTTGGCCGAGTCTGATATTCCCTTCCACTCATTTGAGGGGAAATCGAATTCTCCGGACATAATTCGAGTGCGCATTCGCTGGGTGATGGGTTGGTTTGGAATCTCGGAATAGAACGGTGGGTACCCGCACAGCATGATGTAGAGGATCACGCCCATGGACCACATGTCACAGCTCTTGTCGTAGTAGTACGGGCTACCAGGTGACCTTTGACCTAGACGGATCTCTTTTTGTCGTTTTTGAGCTTCGAGCACTTGAGGTGCCACGTAATAAGGAGTGAACTGGGGCGTGGTTAAATCACCATTATCGACTTTAGCGAACCCGAANGAGAGAGAGAGAGAGAGAGAGAGAGAGAGAGAGAGAGAGAGAGAGGAAATAATTCAAATAAACAGATTTTTGACGATGGTGATTATTGCATGTTTTCAAACAATCTCAAACCTAAAGGAACCCTCCCAATGCCTGCTCAGGCAAGTATCAAATAAATTGGCAAAAGGTCGAGCCACTCAGTTGCCTAGCCTCGAGAACTAGGACTGTAGGGTAAATTCGTGTACTTTGAAGCAATGAAAATGAGCAAACTTTCAATAACTAGATCTCAAGATTTTTCCAATGATTTTTCTAATACAATTATACAAACATACATACTGGACACGCCCACCTTTCCCTTTCCCTCGTCCCTTCTCCCCCTCGCCCTCTGTCTTGGTCGGCAGAGGTTTCAGTCTCTTTAGCTCCTTCAAGATCTCCGTGAGAGAAACCACTTTGCAGTTCCACGTCTTGGCCC
This sequence comes from Tethya wilhelma, assembly GCA_964030475.1. Taxonomy (NCBI): domain Eukaryota; kingdom Metazoa; phylum Porifera; class Demospongiae; order Tethyida; family Tethyidae; genus Tethya; species Tethya wilhelma. Next base: position 4,821,681 of record CAXIPT010000002.1, on the reverse strand, counting down.
GCTCCACCAGGTCCACAGACATCTTATTGCCTTGTTTCAACTTCTGCACAGCAAATGGCGTGTGTGTGTGTGTGTGTATGTGTGTGAGAGAGAGAGAGTGAACGTGAAATCGAGATATACACATAAAAAAGAGTATTGCTATCATACACACGTATAAGGAAGAAAATAATCTTGTTTTCAAGTGCCGGAAAATATTAAAGAAACGTCTTTAGCAACAGTCACTAGCTAAAAGTGGTAAAATTTTCCCCTCATCCTAACTCACCGAGGCAGCCATGATCTTGGCGACCCTCGAGTGCTGCGACAGCTCCTGTTGTTTCACGCCACTGCCACGCCCCTCACTCTCGTTGCTCCCCGGACTCTCCAAGACGGGGGACAGGACACCGGACACACCCCTGCTACCGTTGGTGCCGGGGGTACGGGGGGAGGGGGTCTGTTGATCCGATTTCTTGTCTCCTTGGGGGCGATTCGTGATGAGATATTTGACCCCCCGTTGAAAGAATTTCGCCACTTTGCCCCCTCGCTGAGTCAGCTCATGTTCTAGCTTATCGAGGTGCTTGTAGCCAGGGAGATCAAAGAAGAGGGTCTTCCCACGAAAGGCGTACAACTCACGATCAAAGTTGAGCTTACGTTTGCCACGAGAGGCAACAGATGTAGAAGAAGGAGGAGGTGACTGAGAGTTGGTCACTGAGTGAGTATGTGTGTGTGTATAAGTATGAGTATGTGTGTGTGTGAGTGTTTGCTCTGATAAATCTATACACTGAATGTTAGTCAACATTATGTATAAAAATTGTCGGGATTTTACACAAGAATATGTATCATAATTTCTAAAAAAATTATGGGTGGGCAATATCTGTACAAATTCTAGGCTAAAATTTGGCAGTTGCCTTCAAAATAGTACATTATCATAAACTTTTCTTTTCCCCAATCACATATTTTGGCAGCTGCCTATACATTTTTTTTTCTCCCCATCTCACGTTTTGTGTGTCCTCCGTCTTTGCTCGACATGTTGTCTTCTCGTTCAACACTTGCTGACAGTCGACAGAAGATAAACTCGTGGTAGATCAAATTGGATGATTAGGGAAACACCTTCCAGAACCAATTTACAGCTTGATAATCACAAAATGGTTCGATCTCGATGGATCGTAAGCGGACAANTGTGTGTTTACTAATTATAGCAAAAAGAGAATAGCAATGAATATAAATGTAAGTATATGTTGTCTCTTCTTTTTATTTATGCATGAGCAGAGGTACATATACAGGAGTGAAACATGTGAAAATGTGTGCAAGTGACAACTGTAAAAGATCGAGGTTTTTTTTTTTTATATGTTTGTAGGGACCGAATCAAATATGGTACAGGCTACTTTTTTGTGTGCATAGAACTGAAAATGAAACCGAATAGAGAGAGAGAGAGAGAGAGAGAGAGAGAGAGAGAGAGAGAGAGAGAGAGAGAGAAGACAGACCTCGTGGCTTAGCATCTTGTAAAGCTCCTCCTTTGACACAGACAGCCTCTCTCTGTCCGTGCTGTCTACAACCAAAATAAGGAAGTGTGTTCCTGTGTAGTAGGTGCTCCAAGCCTGCCGGAGGGACTCCTGACCTCCTATATCCCACATCACAAAATGAATGTTCCGCCATTTCACCTATCGTGAAGATATGTATGTGTGTGTGTGTGTGTGTGTGTGTGTGTGTGTGAAGGAGCAAAAAAAAAAACAACAAAAAACTTTTGTTAGTCTATATTATACCCCCCCTTAGCAAAGGTTAATCACCTGCTAAATCAGGGAAGGGGGGGAGGGGAGTGAGTCCCTGGGAACTCCCTTAATTATTAAGTTATTTTTAGACTAACCTCTTCTACATTACTACCAATGGTTGGAGATGTGTGGACCACTTCATTCATTAGACTGTGTGTGTGTGTGTGTGTGTGTGTGTGTGTGTGTGTGAGAGAGAGAGAGAGAGAGAGAGAGAAAATCAATAAGTGCAAATGAAGTTAACCATACACAATCAGTAAACTTTATTAACAGCTTCTCTTCCTAACCACCACCTGTCTAGCCACAAAGCCACCCAATAATCTACAAAGAATGACGTCTACTTTACCAGTAAACTTCATACACTTTATATAATCGTTAGTCTAGTTCGTTGGGACATTTTCCCACCAGAGAGACTAAGATTAACAGGGTTCTCCCCAAGACGACTTGATCAGAGTGGTACCAAAGAAAACTTCAAAGCATTCTTGTGATTTTTATGCAGTCTTTTAATAAAAATGAACCCCATCAAAGTAAATTTAGCTCGACCAGAGTGGTGTGGCACCACTCTGACAAGCTTTAGGGAGAACAAAAGAAAAAATAAGAAACAAGACTGAAGGCAGGTAAACTTTAAACCTTCAGTCTGTTTATATAGATCAGGTTCCATATTTTCACACTATCAACTATGGTTCACATGATACGTCAGGAATTCAAGGTTATTCTAAGAATGTTTGAACGTGTGTGAAAAACATACACTCCTTGTTGTCGGCAGGCCAATCAAAGAACAGATGATGTCATCATTACATCATGGTAGTAATGGAAAGTGCCTTAGGGTACAAAGTACATGATATGTGATCGAATATGGCAAGAGTAGAGTCAGCTGGTTGGCTAGGTCATGTAAAAGCCAAGCACAATAGTATAATATCATTAGTACAGACATATCCACTGGAACAAGTCCTTTGAAGAGCTCTTTTTGACAGACTAATCAAATCAACCACATACATGTACACACAAAGACATATAGACCCATACTGTGCCTCAAGCCATTTCTGATTGATTTTCAAACAGAATATCCACCATGAACTTACAATTGATATAAAATGGTTGTCTTGCCAGCGTTATCCAGACCTACTATGATAATCTTGTACTCTATACACACGTACACGCACACAGACAAAACGACAAAGAAAGAAAAGAGATCACACACACATACAGATCGACTCACACTCACACACTCGCATATCTACCCACCTTCGCGCCCAAACATCTTCCATAGCTTGGCCCACAATAAGCCCATGTTTCATCTACTCCACTTGTAGTGCTTTAGTGTCTCTAATAAACGCTCTCTCTCTCTCTCTACATATCATCAGTTGGCTTCGCTTCGCTTCATAGATGTTGACAGTGCAAAATTATTGTCGACCTTTGACCTTGTTGTCTCCAATTAAACGAAATTGAAGTAAAATCCCAATGAGCATGTTTGCTGATTCAGCAACTCGTCAATAGTCAAATGTGACAAGTCACATGTGATGGATGGTTCCAATTACCTCATATCAGCCACTTGAAGCCAGTAGATACCATTTCAAGACTGAAAGACGTTCACAGATCATAAAGCTGTCCAGATTTTCAAACCATAGCCACAGATTGTCGAGTTTTATACAAACTAAACTGGATAAAGTGTTTTTATCCTTTGATTCTTTGTCAAAATGTTGCAAGAAGAACGAAGACCAGCAGTTAGTTCCCAGCAGAGGGGCAGTGGAGTGAGATCCAAACCTCAGCAGGTCAGGACAACAAGTGTGGCAGGTACCAGGACAACTAGTAGCAGTGACCTGATGTCCAGGTCAATGGCTGACAGAAAGGCAATGTTAGGACAGAGTTACTATGAAGAGGCTAAAAAGTGAGTAGTACTATTGTATTCGACCTTGCATTCACAATTGAGAGAAGTAATTCGGCAACTACTAATTTAGAATTTCTATAATTTATGATCAGTCTGAAGTTTGTCAGTGATCTATTTATACGTATATGCACACATCTGCAGAATAATATCGAAGGCCTTGACACTAGACGAGAGAGGAGATAGGATGGAAGCTCTTGAGATGTACAACAAGAGTCTCTCTACCATCAGGTCGGGGTTGGCGGCCATGTTGAGTAGTGTGGGTCTGAGCACGAGGGATGATTCAACACTGCTGCACGAGATGAGATCAAAGATGGAAAAGTAAGTTGTTTGTTTGTTTGTCTGTTTGTTTGTTTATTTGTTTGTTTGTTTGTTTATTTGTTTGTTTGTTTATTTGTTTGTTTTATCTGTTGATTGAAACTGTGACAAACTACATGTATGTAATGTACAGAGGAGCCAGGTCTTACAACTGTAGGTAAAGTGGAGACCACTACCAAGTATATAGATCACAGTCGTATTTGTCTAGCTGAAATCCTTTAAGTTTTGCTTCTTCATTCTTCCACATTCTTCTCAGCAGTTTGTCTAAATAATTAAGTAATGAAAAAGACCCGCTGGAAAACCAACTTGATTCATAACAATATCCCCAAAAAAGCATTATTTATGGTAATCTGTCTAACCTCCAATATGTGTGTGTGTGTGTATGTGTGTGTGTGTTTGTCTTCAGGATGAAGGAGCAGATCAAGTCAAGAATGGAGGTACTGCTACAGCTTGAGATTGAAGACAGAGCTCTCAGAAGAAGTGTGTCAGCTTCTACGACTAGCAATACTCGTTTGACAAGTTCTGTGAGTGGTCAAACCAGTACTACAGCAAGCACGAGTGCAAGAGGAGGACAAAAAGAGGAAGTAAAAGCTGATCTTGTGTTCAACATTGACACAGGTTGGTCAGTTATAATTAATAATGTAATTATAGTTATTAAAATTAATAATGCACCTGCTAAAGCATCAAGTGGCAGTGTGAAATAAATTCCATCTTCACCCTTTTGCTTTCTACTACCATATAGCAGGAAAGTTTCACAGGGTTTAACTTTCGTGGTTTTCGCAGATCACGATCCATCTGTGAAAGTTTTTATCTGCAAAATTTTTCATAATGTATATACGTATGGACTCGCACAGCTAATCCGTGAAAGTTAAACCGCAAAATTTTTGACTAGAGCAAAAGTTTGATACCACAAAACTTTCCCGCTATACGATAGTTTTGCATTAATTCATGTAGGTATTGGACTGTTTGAAGTCGATAAAAAGGACCATGTTAGGAAGTACGAAGACGTGGATGCTGTGAGTGTGTTTCGTTATCGCGATCAGATTGAGGGGCAACCTCCAGCATTCCTTCAATGTGGGGGGTTCGTTTACCCGCTAATTCCTGGGAAATCCCCCATTTTGAAGGCCAGTGAGAGAGTCTACATGTTTCCAGAGCTGAGGAACGAAGGTAAAGGGAATTAATTGAAGTTTTCTTGAGATTTTAGAGAAATTGTTTGACATTAATTATTTTTTGTATATCAGTCAATCTAGTCACCTAATCGTTGCAATCAGCTCAATGAGGTCTTGCAAATATAGTAATCAAATTTGTCCGATACCATGAACTATAGCCCATGGTTGAGTGAGTTTTTTTTTCTGACAATTTCAAAACTTTGAAAGAAAGAACACTATTTGAGCTGATCACAATGGTGCAAGTCCCACTGTTATACGACCTTCCTACGCTGAGATATCAAGTCAAACAATTATTCTAAAATTGACATCAATTGGGAGTATTTTGTTGCCTATTTGGAATAATGTTTGACTTAATATCTCAGCCTAGGAAGGTCTTATGAAGCTGGGATTGGTACCATTGCAATCAGCTCAATGAGATCTTTCAAATGATATAGTTTTTCACTAAATTCATGATCATCAAATTTGTCCAATACCATGAACTATAGCCCATGGTTGAGTGCGATTTTTTTCAGAAAACGACCATTTTCAAAACTTTGTAATAAAGCACATTATTTGAAAGATCTCTTTGAGCTGATCGCAATGGCGCAAGTCCCCCTGTTATACGACCTTCCTAGGCTGAGATATCAAGTGAAATAACTATTTCAAAATTGACATTGATTGGAAGTATTTTGTTGCCAATTTAGAATAATGTTTGACTTAATATCTCAGCCTAGGAAGGTCGTATGAAGCTGGGATTGGTGCCATTGTGATCAGCTCAATGAGATCTTTCAAATGATATAGTTTTTAACTAAATTCATGATCATCAAATTTGTCCGATACCATGAACTATAGCCCATGGTCGAGTGCGATTTTTTTCAGAAAATGGCCATTTTGGAAACTTCGAAATAAAGCACATCATTTAAAAGATCTCTTTGAGCTGATTGCAATGGCGCAAGTCCCATTGTCATACGACCTTCCTAGGCTGAGATATCAAATCATATAATTATGCTAAAATTGATATAGAAATAGTTCTTACTAGGAACCTAAAACTGACACACACACACACACACACACACGCACTAGACGGTACCTCAGTTGGTGTAGCGTTGGATTCAGCATCGCCAGAGGAGCTAGCCAAATTAGACCAACTCTTCTCCCAACTGGCTGATCTCAAGTCAGTAGACGTCTCAACAAACACTGACGATAAGAAATCGTCCGAGAAAGAGGGTGTGGCTTCAGAGACAAAGGACACACCCACTTGGGGATCTACTGTAGCTGGAGTAAGAATCTATAAATGATGTTTTTTTGTAACTGTTTTGTGTTGAATGTAGTTTGTAGAGAATTACCGATATTTTTCTCTTGTCTAACTTTGTGTATGTGTGTGTGTGTGTTAGGGAATTGACAAAGGAGTTAGCTGGGTATCTACCAAGATATCACAAGGAACAGTTGTAGCTGGGAGTCTTATCTCTATGGTGGGTTTATAATGCTTTCTCTCTCTCTCTCTCTCTCTCTCACACACACACACACACACACACACACACTCACACACACACACACACACACACACACACACACACAGGGTGCTAATAAACTTCGTGAGAAGATAGAACCCAACGAAAAACCCACGGAAGTGCCTGAGGGCGTTCAGAAGGGGGTCCATTACACCCGCAAAGCCACGGGAGCAGTAGTGGGTGTGAGTGAATTCCTGATGATGTCATTGGCTAAACTCACAGTCAAAGTCGGCAAGGGAGTGGCGGACACTATCAAAGAATCTGATGTAAGAAATTGAGAGAGAACTTGTCAAGTATTGTGGCATTTTTTGGTGTATAATTTATCAATAATCAAATAGCTAATTAGCACTGCATTTGTAGGAGAAGTCATAGAGCCAAGGTCTAGTTCGATAGACTTGAAGTCAACATATTATGGCCCATATTTTCTTTCCCCCTCATATCATCTGCAGGCGGTGAAGAACATGGACATTAACCCTCATGCAGTGGAGGCATGGAGAGCTACTAAATCTGGGATAAAAGGTAACCGGGTGGTTTGGGTTTTTTTTTTCTTGATTCATTCATTTTAATTATTCTTTATATTGCTCACGAAAAAAGAATGTGTGTGTATGTGTAAACATTGCATCTTTTAAACATGTCTTTCAAACATTGCATTTAACATATCTTTACAACTTATTATGTTTTAAGGATATCTTTACAACATTGGGTCTTTTAATATGTTAAAAGACACATACACACACACACACACACACACACACACACACACATACACACACACACACACACACACACACACAGGTGCTGCTACAGTCTTCACTGATCTTGAAAAGGCGGCAGTGGCTGTCATCAAAAGCACAGGACAGGAGACCTCCAAGACTGTTGGCCACAAGTACGGAGGAGAGGTTGAGAAAGTGACGGATGATTCTATGGCAGCTGCTTCTAACGTCACTGTACTGGCTTATGTGAGCAATAGAGAGTCATGTGACTGTGCATGTGATCTTGATACATTCTCAGAGGAGGTATGACACGAGTGTGTCTTTTTTTGAGCTGGTAAGTAGGTTCATGTGATCAACTCTCATTGTGAAGTATTGCGGTTACGTGATTGGAATGTAATTAATGTACTTGCCAGCTCAGCAAATTAAGGCACACTCTTGTTGTACCTCCTCTGATGCATACCTATATTTATTGTGTGTCATGTGACTTCATCATGTGACCAGCTGTGTCAGTCATGTGATGTTTCAAGATATATATTGTGTGTCATGTGACGTCATGTGATCATTATTATTAGACCTATTGGAGCTGGAAGACGTGGGGTATTCGATTTCTAGGAAAGGTCGGAGAGGTCATCGCTAATGACGACAAGACAAAAAAGAATGATGTAACACCATCGTCATGACAACAGACTCCTCCCCTATAATTATTACATAATAATTATGTCATTTCACAAACAAATTCTCACAGTTTTTTTTAATACTCTAAACAACTTTGTACACGTAAAATATACAGTTATAATGACATTGTGTTTAAATCCCGATGCTGTTGTGATCATGTGATCAATGTGTTTTGACTCTCCAGAAGTTGAGCTGCTTTCAAATTCCCTGCATTCATTCATCCATGGGTTCATATTCAGAAAGACAAAGGGACAAACATATAATAGAAAAACAGCATATATAATTGCGTGTCATGCACGCTTTGAGCATTTTTCCATTTTGATAATTATGTAGAATAATATCATATATATACCAGAGTGTCCAGCAAAGTCAACTGGTAGGTAACCTGATGGTGAAGGAATGGAAGAGTCTGCACCTAATGATGAGCAGCGTTTGTATGTATGTGTGTGTGTGTGTGTGTGTGTGTGTGTGTGTGTGTGTGTGTGTGTGTGTGTGTGTGTGTGTGAGAGAGAGAGAGAGAGAGAGAGAGAGAGAGAGAGAGAGAGAGAGAGAGAGAGAATGAATACAAATGTGTGTGAGAGCTATAATATCCATGGTCTCACCATACTCCAGTAGTATTCCAATCAGTTCTGTCCTCCCATACAGTGCTGCTATGGAGAGGGCAGAGTCACCATGGTTATTCCTAGCATTAACACTCACACCTCTACAAGCCAAGAGGTCAATAAGGTCGCGGGGGGTCGTCCCAATACCGCACTCATCCTGGTGTTGACTACAGCTAGCAAAGGTAGCCAAAATGAGAGGGGTGTCCCCATCATTAGACAGAGAGGAGGTATTAGCACCTGGGGATGTATAGAGGGGAAAATTAAGTTTTTTAGAAACTTTCCGCATCACAAAATTGGGTAGTAAAGATCTTGCTAGCATGCTGCTGGAAATATTATTATACATATTCATCTTTTCCATTCACCTCTTTCAATGAGAAACTTTACCAGTCCAAGATGGCCACTCAAACAAGCACACTGTATGATTTAAAACAGGGGAATATCTTGTAATATATTTCTTTGAAACAGTCAACCAGCATGTTGGCATCATTACCAGCAGGAGTGTGAGTCCAGTAGCAGGGTCACTGTATCGGTTGACATCAACATGATGGCTTTTTATCATGGCAATCAGTGTAGGGGCATTCTCGTTAAGATGAGCCGTCTGAAGAAGATAGATAGTGAAAATGAAACACAAAGTCCTCCACATTCAACAGCAAATAGTTGTGTTATACCTTGGCTAGGTCAAACATAGTCTTCCATTGTTCAAGGGTGCATTGCCTCGCGACTGTGAGAGAGAGAGAGAGAGAGAGAGAGAGAGAGAGAGAGAGAGAGAGAGAGAGAGAGAGAGAATCAGAATCGGAAAAAGGTTGATTTGTGTTCAGTAGGTCCTATCCAACTTACCACACATTCTTCTGTATGTTCTGTACCATAGTACAAATGATATCACACTCAGAGCCAGCAGAGAGAATGCAAATGCTGGAAATTCAAACACATAATACTCTAGATGGTAACTGAATAAAGAATAATTTCCATTTTACCATGCTCTGTGAAGAGTGGATAGTTGCTGAGCATCTCTTGAGCCATTTCTCTCATTCTGCTACACATGCTGACCACCATTTCAATAGCTTCAATGGCAGCAAGCACACATCGAGACAGAGTAGCGAGAAGAAGGCTGTCCAGTGCTGGAAACTCCATCATAATTTTTTTTTCAACTTATAAATGCAGCTGATAAGGTTTCAAATTTTCCGCGCAAAAGTTATGGACTGATGAAGTAAATCTGACGACCCCTTACCAACTTTCAAGCGCTGGAACGTGATTCCACTATTAATTTTTTAGTTTGCTTTTCAACATGTTATCAACAACATACAAATACACCACATTAATAGATATAATTTAATCCTAATGCTTCACTATATACAATACATGCCTGTCTTAGTATTGGCCCTTTTCTATGCATACATACATACAAGGATCACAAAGTGTTTTATACAACAATGCTAAAAGTCTGAGCAAGCTGCTTCTACTTGTCGCCTGACGGCTTGTCTTGGACTAGCTTGTCAGCAGCTTGAAGAACCTCCTCAATGGGGCCAACCATATAGAATGCCATCTCTGGTATGTGGTCTAGTTCACCTGTATTTTAAACGATTCATCGTGAGCGAATATTAGGGATAGAAACAAAAAAACTTATACTGTATAGCTCCAAATTTTGTGAATTTCGTGATTTGACTGTATATATATCACGAACATTTTCTCCATGAAAATTTAGAAAACTGTATATCGGCAATATAATTTCAGGGATTGCGATTCACGAAATTAGCTCAAACGACAAAGACAGACTTTTCACGAACTTTTTGAACCGCGAAAATTTGGAGCTGTACGATAATATGCAATGCGCAATTTTTTTTCTAGATTTAAGCACGGTAGTCAAGAATGTGCATAAAATCATAACCATAGTATTCTTACCATCAATAATCTGTTTAAAACCCTTGATAGTCTCCTGCAGAATACAAATTAAGACGTAAGATAAAAAAGTGATCACAAATTTAATACCAATGTAGCATTTGACAGAGAGTAAGTAACCCAAGACTTACAGCTAGAGGGACCAGCTTTCCTTCCTTGCCTGTGAACACCTCTGCAACTTGGAAAGGTTGTGAGAGAAACCTCTGGATCTTTCTGGCACGAGCTACTGTCAATTTATCATCTTCTGAGAGTTCGTCCATACCAAGGATAGCAATGATGTCCTGAAGTGACTTGTAGTCCTACAGGACAGAATAGCAGGACAAAAACAACATCAGTATAGGTCAGAAACATTTCAGGACAAGAAAAAATTCAGTAAATTTGAACGGATCAGAGCACCTTATGATAGTAAGTTAGCTTCACAACTAGCAAAGTTACTAGTTCGTGCCGACAATGAGACTCATCCCATCCTCACACACACACAAACAAACAAACAAACAACAAACTTAAAATTTACAAAATCTCCACCCTTTCTCTAACCTGCAATATCTTCTGCACGCCTCTGGCCACATTGTAATGTTCCTCTCCCACGATAAGAGGGTCCATGATACGAGAGGTGGAGTCTAAGGGATCTACGGCGGGGTAGATGCCCAGCTCTGAGATGGCTCTGGAGAGGACAGTGGTGGCGTCCAAGTGAGCAAAGGTAGTGGCAGGAGCTGGATCGGTCAGATCGTCAGCTGGCACGAATACAGCCTGGAGGAAATGATAGTGAGTGGTGAAACATGTGAATCTTATCAACAAGCTAGATGTATCCTCTCCCAATGGATTCTACAGTCCCGATATATTATAGCAGTAGAGAATTACCTGTAGGAAAAATTTCAAAACTGAGTAGAAGCAAATGGGTCTCTTTCTTGCAAGCAAAGGAAAATAAAAATCACAATATTGAACTAAAAGGTACAATTATCATGGGGGAAATCTCATTCCATTCAATTGCTCTCTTTGCACGAGTTAACTTCAAGAATCCATTCTAGTTGCCTCTCTGTACATACCTGCACTGAAGTGATGGAGCCCTTCTGTGTGGTAGTGATCCTCTCCTGCATGGTACCCATGTCAGTGGCCAGTGTCGGCTGGTAACCCACGGCAGACGGGATACGACCCAACAGAGCAGACACCTCAGAGCCAGCCTGTGTGAACCTGAGGAGGGGAAGGAGAGGGAGAGAAAATCACTCATCATGACAATAAAAGAGATGTTTTTTTAAAGGTTTATACTCAGCTCACTCTGTAGACATTTTAGCTATTGCACAGCTCTGTGTACTCTAATTAATGCCCACCAGAGACATCATCGAACTATAAAATGGTGTCCAAATGCACACATGTACTTGTGCTTTCTAATTAATGCACACCAAAATGACTCTACCAAACATTTTCACAAAAATACTTTTCTTTTGTATAGCTTCTAATAAATGCCCACCAACATTTTACGCTAATGTCAGTAATGTGCTGTTTTTCATTCATATACTTTCCAATTAATGCCCACCTAAAGATGTTGTCGATGAAGAGCAGTACGTCCTGCCCCTCCTGGTCTCTGAAGTACTCGGCCACTGTGAGTCCAGTCAGAGCCACTCTAGCACGGGCGCCTGGGGGCTCGTTCATCTGACCATATACCAATGCCACCTATGACACAAACAAACAAACAACAAACAAACAAACAATGGTACATCATCTTATGTAGTAACTTAAAAAAAAAAAGACTGGTACATTTATTTACAAATTATACAATAAAAGAATGATGTATTGATTAGCTCAGACACAGCCAAGGGGTCCAAAATCTTCACTTATTATCTCAGGGACCACCAATTATCCATCATAGCATAAAAATAACAACACACAGTTCTTATACATTTCAAGTTGAACAACAAAATATCTTCTCCTTGAAGCTAACCTTTGATGAGTCATCCTTCAAGCTGATGACTCCGGACTGGATCATTTCGTGGTACAAGTCATTGCCTTCTCTCGTCCTCTCCCCCACACCAGCAAAGACAGAGCAGCCACCGTGAGCCTTGGCCACATTGTTGATGAGCTCCATGATGACTACAGTCTTACCAACACCAGCTCCTCCAAACAGACCTGGAGAGAGAGAGAGAGAGAAAAGATTTAGAAAGCTAAAATATTCCTTCTGTAAGAGAGAGTCTCAGAGAGATGCACATACAGGAATATTATGTGAAGAATAGGAACAATTAGTGGAATAAACATTGTATCTGAAAAGTTGTGTGCTAAGCAAAAGTGTTTCATTGAACTGTAAATAGATCAGATTCAAATCACAATATGTAGCATGTGCGTGTATTGATTGTGCAAATAGAAACATGAATGGAGTATAATAGACGACACATCTTAAACACACACACACACACACACCGATCTTTCCTCCCTTGGCGTAAGGAGCCAACAGGTCCACGACCTTGATTCCAGTCACTAGAATGTCTTGCTTCACACTCATCTCAACAAACTCAGGAGCATCGGCATGAATGGAGGCTTCCCTGAGAGAGAGAGAGAGAGAGAGAGAGAGAGAGAGAGAGAGAGAGAGAGAGAGAGAGAGAGATGCGCACATATGTGAAAAACGGAACAATTCTAAGTAGCATTCCAAGCAAAACTCGACAATATGTACACGTACAACATACATACATAGCAGACCAATGGAGCACACAAAAAGTTCTTTCATTCAAAGAACCATTGTAGATTAATGTACATGCATGCTACGACTATACGATTATATCAACAAGTTTTCTATTGAAAACTTAAATAAAAAACACAAATGTCGACCAGGTTCAAAGGTCAAACTATGACATCATCCACTCACATCTCTGTTCCCATTGGTCCTCTCTCGTCGATGGGTTCACCGATCACGTTGATGATTCTGCCAAGGGTCTTGGGACCCACGGGGATCTTGATGGGAGATCCCACGTCAATGCAGCCTTGTCCTCGTACCAGTCCCTCCGTACCGTCCATAGCAATGGTACGAACAGTGTTTTCACCTGTGAGAGTGTGTGAGGGTGTGAGGGTGTTAAAACATTAGAGAAAGGATTTTTTTCAAACATGCAAAGAAAACTCAATGTAAGTAAAACAGTAGACATTAAAAAGAAACACTATTAATTTCACAAGCTTAGACCCATGTATGTGTGTGCTTGTGTGTGTCATGAGAGAACTCACCCAGATGTTGAGCTACTTCCAGTACCAGTCTAGGCTCTCTGTTTTCCACTTCCAAAGCGTTCAAAATTGGAGGAAGCCCCTCTTCAAATTGCACGTCAACGACAGCACCGATGACAGCAACAATCTTTCCCTTGACAGTCGAACTGGCTGCTGTCTTGCTGGCTGGAGCAGGCTGGGCATACTGTCTTCTGTGAGCTGTGGAAACGGGCATTGAAAGATGCAGTAGGTTTTAAAACACACTTTTTAACAAACTTTAGACTCTTTTCTTGTTGATAAACAGTCACATGCTTGTACAAAATGGCGGACAAACGGTGCGTTGCATCAGCGCACATTATTCGCTTGCAATATCGAGTTTCGGCTTACCCCATGATGTAGCTGTTGGTAGCGTGGTTTTCTGCGCTTGTCTGAAAGAAGTAGTAAGCGTGCTGGGCCGCACACTGCTTGATAGCAGCCTCCTGAAAGCAGCAGCCATTTTCTAATTTTCCCGACCACCTTCTTTTCAGAGAAACGTGATCTTCATGTTCACTCTGCTGCGCATGCTCAGTTCGCGGACGGTAAATGGGCGTGTTTTTCTTTGGGCGCTAAAAAACCGCGTCACTTCAAAGATGAACTTTGGCACCGTGGTTGACAGTGATTGATAGTTGGCGTCCTGTGTGAGCGTAGCTAGAGGGTTAGCTCTGGCTGTTGGGTATAAATAGGAGAGTAGCACCTTAGCTTGTCCGCTTACGATCCATCGAGATCGAACGATTTTGTGATTATCAAGCTGTAAATTAGTTCTGGAAGGTGTTTCCCTAATCATTCAATTTGATCTACCACGAATTTATCTTCTGTCTCTCATCATATCTCACTCTGACTGTCAGCAAGTGTTGAACGAGAAGACAACATGTCGAGCAAAGGCGGAGGACAGACAAAACGTGAGATGGGGAGAAAAAAATGTATAGGCAGCTGCCAAATGTGATGGGGGGAAAAGAAAATTCTATGATAATGTGCTATTTTGAAGGCAGCTGCCAAATTTTAGCCTAGAATTTGTACAGATATTGCCCACCCATAATTTTTAGAAATTATGATACATATCCTTGTGTAAAATCCTGACAATTTTTATACATAATGTGACAAATATTGACTAGCATTCAGTGTATAGATTTATCAGAGCAAACACTCACACACACACACACACTCAGTGACCAACTCTCAGTCTCCTCCTCCTTCTTCTACATCTGTTGCCTCTCGTGGCAAACGTAAGCTCAACTTCGATCGTGAATTGTACGCCTTCCGTGGAAAGACTCTTTTCTTTGATCTCCCTGGCTACAAGCACCTCGATAAGCTAGAACATGAGCTGACTCAGCGAGGGGGCAAAGTGGCAAAATTCTTTCAACGAGGGGTCAAATATCTCATCACGAATCGCCCCCAGGGAGACAAGAAATCGGACCAACAGACCCCCTCCCCCCGTACCCCCGGCACCAACGGTAGCAGGGGCGTGTCCGGTGTCCTGTCTCCCGTCTTGGAGAGTCCGGGGAGCAATGAGAGTGAGGGGCGTGGCAGTGGCGTAAAACAACAGGAACTGTCTCAGCATTCGAGGGTCGCAAAGATCATGGCTGCTTCGGTGAGTTGTGATGAGGACAAAAAATTTTACCACTTTTAGCTAGTGACTGTTGCTAAAGACATTTCTTTAATAGTTTCTGGCACTTGAATTTTTTCCCTACACTATGCGTATATGATCTGTATGTATACTCAGATAGGTAGCGATCCTTTTTGTGTGTGTGTATGTATATTGATTTCTTGTACTTGTACACACACTCGCTAACTCAAACACACACACACACACGTACGCTATTTCCTGTGCAGAAGTTGAAACAAGGCAATAAGAAGTCTGTGGACCTGGTGGAGTTAGCCAAGACGTGGAATTGCAAGGTGGTCTCTCTCGCTGAGATCTTGAAGGAGCTAAAGAGACTCAAACCTCTGCCGACCAAGACAGAGGGCAAGGGGGAGAAGGGACGAGGGAAAGGGAAAGGTGGGCGTGTCCAATATGTATGCATAGTTATATTTTTAAAAAAATCATTGGAAAAATCTTTGACATCTAGCTATTGAAATTTTGCTCATTTTCATTGCTTCAAAGTACATGAATTTACCATACAGTCCTAGTTCTCGAGGCTAGGCATCTGAGTGGCTTGCTCTTTTGCTAATTTATTAGATACCGTATAGCTCCAAATTTTCGTGGTTCAAAAAGTTCGTGAAAAGTCTGTCTTTGAGCTTTTCGTGAATCACGATCTCTGAAATTATATTGCCGATATACGGTTTTCTAAATTTTCGTGGAGAAAATTTTCGTGATATACGGTCAAATCACGAAATTCACGAAAATATTGTACCACGAAAATTTGGAGCTATACGGTACTTGCCTGAGCAGGCATTGGGAGGGTTCCTTTAAGTTTGGGATTGTTTGTAAAGATATAAGACTGTCTGAATTTTATTGCAAAATCTATTTATTTTCCTCTATCTCTCTTCCTCTCTCTTTTTCTCTCTTTTTCTCTCTCTTTCCCTCTTTCTTTCTCCTCTCACTCTCCCTCAAGTCTACAAGCTGAAGGCTCCCTTCCTGAAGGTTGAGGATCAGTCTGGTCTCTACCGTCCCCTGGTTTACGAGACAAAGCAGTGGCCCCTCCCAAACAGGAAATGCTCTCCTAAATCCACTCCCTACGACCAACCACGACAGAGTGAGACAAATAATATTGTTTTTCTGTGTACCATTTATAAGAGTAGGTC
Source organism: Tethya wilhelma (assembly GCA_964030475.1). Classification (NCBI taxonomy): domain Eukaryota; kingdom Metazoa; phylum Porifera; class Demospongiae; order Tethyida; family Tethyidae; genus Tethya; species Tethya wilhelma. The sequence continues at coordinate 4,805,230 of CAXIPT010000002.1, read as the reverse complement.
AAATGCTTGTTTTTAATGTAAAAAACAACCTACATGTAAGTAGAAACTAGAAAGTTTGTATAAATAGTTATTCATGGCAATGTTATTGATTTTATATTCATACTTGTAAGAAAACTAAGTAGAAGCTAGCCTCGTTCCTGGTCACGAGGCTAAGTAGAAGCTAGGAAGCTTGTATATTATAAATAGTTATTCATGACATTTTTTTTAGATGAGATTTCAACTTTGTTGGAAACCAAGATTTTCCCACTATTAATTGATTTTTTGTTTTGTTCCTCTATTCTGTAGGCCGGCATCGTGGTGGTGTTAAGGATGGTGATGGTGGGCATGGCCAGTCCGGGGGTGCTGTTGCTATGGCAACAAGAGGGACGACGACGGCATTGACCAAGGAGAAGAGACCGGGCTACTGCGAGTGCTGCACCACCAGGTTTGAAGATCTGGAGATGGTGAGTCAAGTCTTCACGTAGATATATTATACTTAGAGAAAATTGTTCACGCCACATAATGGCTAAGATAATATTGTACGTATAGCAGGAAAATATTACTTTTAAACAAGAATTCTATTATTTTGATCGCCAAATTTAAATTTTGTCAACATCTTTTGCTAAAAATGGCCTGCTATAATATTGTTCCTTCATTTTCTGCCTATAATTATTATACTCATTCTTTAAGTTGAAGTTATATTGAATGTGTGTTTGTCCTTCAGCATCTGAGATCTGCTAAGCACCAGGAGTATGCCTCTAACCCCGATAACTTCTCTTCTCTGGACTCTGTCATAGCTCAAGGGACCAACTTCAGAGACTTCATTGCCTTGCTGAAGGCAAAGAGAGATAAGAAAATGTAAGCAACTATTATTATAGCGCTGATAATTTCATCTCAATTTTTAATAATACGCCATCTTAAAGAGAGGCTTGCGAGTAAAAAATTCATGTCATTTTTTCCCCACTGATTTCTTGTCTAAAGCATTATGATTGGAAAGCAAAGGCTATACTAGTAAATTTCACCAGCTTATCCAGTGAAATTTGTAATTAACATTAAATTTTACACCATATTATGTTCTATATTACCTCTACTCTAGGTCTCCTGCTAAGGAGTGTGATGCCTCGTTGGATCTTGTGGTGTTGGTAACTCCTCCCAGTTCTCCCTTACGTGCCAACGGTCAAAAATCTCCTCGTAGATTCTCTCCCAAACGCCTCACTCCCCTTCGCAAGTCAACCAGGAGCTCTCCTCGAAGACAGCCAGACTCTGTGCCCAGAAGTCCGCGACCCTCCAAGAGAATCACCATCTCTCAAGGCTCCTTCAGTTCTCCTAGGCAGGGAGAGTTGTGCATCAAGCCAGTTCTAGAGACCAACAAGTTGGCTGCCTCACCTGTGCAAAGGTCGGTTAAGGTCCCCAAGGATTACACGCCTGGTTTCTCTACCCCTTCGCCATCGAGGGGTCAAGATCTTCGTAGCGGGGTGAAGAGGAGGCGTGGCTTTAGTGAGAGTGAGGACACGCCCATTTCTAAGAGGCCGAGACGAAATGCTGTCTGTCATGCTTCACCGAAGAAGTTGGATATTGGTGATTTGGTTCCAGAAACTCCACAAAAAGATCATTCATCAGCTTGCTGTGTCCAGTCCTCCCCTCTATGCAATATCACCAGCGTCCTAGATTGTATCTACCATCACAGACTAACTGTCGACCACCTTGCTAAAACTCCTCCCACTAGGCGGGGCCAATTGCTAGCCGATCTGCAGACACTACTGAATGATGTCACCGGGGAAAGTCCCTCTAATATACGCAGGAGTCCTCGACTGAGAGAGAAAGAGGGAGCTAAGAAACTCACCGTGAAAAGCGAAGGTGTCACAATATTCTTACCTCCAGATTCAGACTCTCTGGTCGTCTCGTTCAAGCTGAGCGATCTCTACAAGAGAAGGGGTGTGGTTGGCACACCCAACAACCTGTGTTGCCATGGTGACAATGGTGGGAGTGGCATCACCCCTGAAATCAGTCTCCAGGGGGTTGTCCCCTCTAATCGACCATCATTATCTTCGTCTGGTGCTTCCAGCGAATCTCCACTGACTGGTCAACATTGTTCAAACTGTCGTACTCCATTTGACCCCTCCAGCAGTGATACAGGCAGCTGTTTCCTTGGCTTCTCTTCTGAAGCTGTTCGCAAAGCCATCCCTGACTTTGTATCTCAGAATCATGTACGGAGATCTGCGAAAAGCCGTCCAAGTTTGGACGACATTGCAATGAAATTGATGTCAAGAGCCACTCAGAAGAGATGGAGGAGAGAGTCTGACAGCTCACAGGGGCAGGACAGCCCACCTGCAAAGAGAAAGAAGGCTTCTCCTAAGTCAAGTCCACGAAGAAGATCAGAAAGACTGGCTTCAGCTGGCAGCAGCAGCCGAGGTAGCTCACCAAGGAGCTGAACTGAACTGTTTTCTGATCGATAATGTGTGTGATGTTTGTGTCCATGAAAATGGTTTTACTGTTGATGATTTTGCCACTTTGGTATGCGCTGGGTGGGGTGTTGTGTAACCGCATGGCATTATAATTGCATGGTCATTTGGCGCGCTTTCTTGTTGATCTAATTAAGCGAAATTTGTGTAATTTTTCAATTCATAAATTTATAATGAGTGCACGTTTCGAGTATCAAGTTTTCCAACAGGTGTGCCAAAGATAGGTCTATATTGTTTCAAATGGTCGTATCGCACTCGACTGACGGCTGGTTATCCTCTGCCCAACTTTTCAAGGCTTGAAGCCTCTTAGAAGGTGAGCAAATTGTCGTAATAACCGAGAACTGTTGGGGGCGGGGTTTACAAGAGCTGTAGTTGACCAAACATTGATTTTAGCACTGTTTCTGAGTCGAGTGTGTGTTTAAAAGTCACCATATACTCTGTGCAGAGATGCGTGTTGAGTATACTTCAAAAATTCATGAGTGTAGGTCTGTGTAGGTCTGTGTGTGTGTGTGTGGGTTGTGTTGGTGGTTTGACCTCAGGTTCAGCAAAAAAGGTGTGGCAGGCAATATTTTTCACCAAGCCAGAAATTCTATGCTATACAATCCCACACACACACACACAGCATAGAGTAGTTCACTGACTCATATTACATATTGCATATTACATCATTAATAGAAATTAATAGTAGAAACTGTGAGACTATTGCACGCACACATACAATAGATTTTGTTTTCACTGACTCATATATATTACATTTATTAACACACACACACACACAATAGATTTTTTTCTCTCTTTTCCACAAAAGCAACCCCACCATTATATAAACTAATTTAAACCGTCATGGTACCCAAAGTTAGAACACTTCTGATACTCCTACTCGGAGTGATGATTGGACTTCTCCTGTCTCCACTCATGTGGCTTCAGTTGAACGACCCCATGGCGTTAGCGCTGTCTTCAGACTGTGACAATGCAGATCAAAATTTCGCCAAATCTAAATTTCGTATTCATACAAATGATATCTTGAAAACCATCACAGAGAATAGATCGCAGGGTGTGCCCAGTGAACCTTTGGACGTTTTTAGTCATAACAAGTCAAAATTGACGTGGGAAAAGACAGTTCTTTCACCGGGAGATACGGGCAAACGATATCGCAAGTTGTCTCGTGAGTTTGCCTCGCGGAAGCTGTTATTTGTGGGCGTGGTTACCGCTCAAAAGTACCTCAGCACACGAGCACTGGGGATTTACAAGACGTGGGGAAAAGAGTTGTCAAATTTGTACTTTTTTTCTTCGAAACCTGACGACACAAGTCTCCATCTTCCCATCATCACCCTGCCCGGGATCAACGACACACAGTACCCCCCACAGAGAAAGGTCTACAAGATGCTCAAGTACATGCACGACCATTACATTGACGAGTTTGACTTCTTTATGCGATCAGACGACGATGTTTATGTCAAGACAGATCGACTTTTAGAACTCCTAGAGACCATTAACCCGGCCCAAGATATCTACATGGGGTGCCCGGGCTTCGGGAATCCAAAGGACCGGGCTAGGATAAAGTTGGAGAAACATGAGCACTATTGCATGGGAGGCCCGGGCGTGATTTTTAGTCGGAGTGCTCTGAGGAAGTTGGCGCCGCATCTTGATACTTGTTTAGAGGTGAGTGAGCAAAGAGTGTGTGTGTTCTTTCTTCGTGTGTTTGAATACTTTCGTAATATCATGTAGTAGGTAAATTTGGCTAGCATGATTTAATTTTGCACGCATTATTTATTTGTGTGTGAATGCGTGCTTATAAAACTGTATGGCAATTTTTAATTTGGCAAGTTGCACAATAATTTGCCAATTCACCAAATTTAATTCTTGCCAAATTCACCCGCTAAATGGTATTATGATGAAAATAGTTGTACTATTGTTATTATCTTAATCAATTTCATTTTTAGCTTGCCTAAGATAAACACTGTCCATTTTTAGTTACAAGTATTTTTTCACTATTTTGTAAAGTTGTGATAGTGAAGTCATTCTATCTCTCTCTCTCTCTCTCTCTCTCTCTCTCTCTCTCTCTCTCTCTCTCTCTCTCTCTCTCGTTGCACGATCTTTAAGTGGGGGGCACTCAATGCATAGTAAATTCTTTGGTTGGTAGGCAATAACACACACACACACACACACACACACTCATTATAGTTGCATGTATGGTAAAACTTTGGTTGTTAGGCAATGGCAAACACACACACACACACATTCACTCACAGTCTGTGGTGGTCAGCTACAATGAAGATGTGGAAGTCGGTCGTTGTGTCAGTAAGATGTTGAGACTCCAGTGCACCTGGGCTTGGGAGGTGAGTGGGGGGTGTCCCTATGATGATGATATAATCATGGTTTATTTCAGGGGGGGTACCATTGCTGAGTCAGCATATAAACTAAGAAGCATGTGATCTAATGCCATTGTATTGTATTGTGGTCACATGATTGGAATGCAATTAGCAGGCTTACCAGCGTGGTAAAGGTGCATGCTTACGATAACTTCTTTTGTTTGAAACAGTTGCAATTTTTTTCTAGCTGTAGGAGAAATTGATATCTTATCAATCTAACACACACATACACACCCTCATACCCTCACACCCTCATACCATCACACCCTCACACACACACCAGATGTCCATCATCTTCTGGACGGACTACGGGGGAGTCCTCAAGACCGACGAGCTTTACTCTGATGACCACGTCAAGACGGCCATCACCCTCCATCCCCTCAAAGACCCCAAACTGATGTTCCGTATGCACCAGTACGCTCAGGAACTGAAACTGAAAAGAGTCATCCAACATGCTTCGGTCATCCAGGGAGCTATTAGTGAAATGACAACATTATTACCGAAAAATTTGAGTCACTTTTCTTCACGAAAATGGCTATGGTTTAACATCGGTTCAAACCCAAAGACACGATACGAGCTAGCTACCTGGCAGCATTTTAATTCTACACGACTGTTTCTAAGTTACGAGCACCAGCCTGTTGTAGGCCTACCTGACTCGCTCAAAACTGGGATCAATTCAGCTCTGGAAGTTCTCCTGGAGATCATGAATGAGAGAGAGGGATCTTTACAACCGTTTGTCCCTCCCTACCATTTGTACGACGGGTTCACAGTCACGGACCAGTCCTCTGGTGTCGAATATCTCCTCCACATGTCCGTTCATCGCGAGAGTAGACCAGACCCCATAGAATACACAGCAGATATTTTCCTCCCCTTCCAAGGAGCTGGTATGGTGACCTATCAAGAGGCAGAGTCACTGTTTCAGGTCACAGTCCACATTGTGATCTGTATCAGTCAGAGCACCGTGTTGAGCGACTTCTTTACCAACTATGAAGAGGTTTGTTTGAGAGGAAAGATGAACACTCACCTCCATGTGGTGCTTTTTGGAGAGAATGAAAACGTCCGGGCGAAAATATCCCAGCTCTCTTCGTTGTTTCCTAGGCAACCGATTACCGCACACGATCTGATTGGTCAAAAGTTTTCCTACTCGGCTGGGAATGGCTACGTAATGAGTATGCTAAAACCGGACGATCTGGTTGTATTTCTCGATCACAATTTCGTCTTCACTTCTGAATTTCTGACCCACTGCCGTATGAACACCATTCAAGGAAGACAGGCTTACTTTCCTATTCTCTTCACTTTTTACAAGCAAGACCTGGTTCGCAAGTACACACAGCACGATTTACAGTCCCTCATATCGGCTGATACTGGGTTCTTTTTGAGGTACAATTATCAAGTGGCTTCGATATACAAGTATGATTTTGACGCCATTGGAGGATTTGAAAGTGGGGGGAAACCCCATCTAAATGATGATGTAAGATTTGTCGATAAGGTGCTGTCTTCAAATATTTATGTGATGAGGGCGTTAGAACCTTACTTACGACGATATTATAAACCTCGGACTTGTCATGGGTTATCGGGGAACACTTATCTTGCTTGTATGAACTCCCGGGCAGACGCCATTGGCAGCAAGAAGATACTAGGGGCATTGTTAGTTAGTCACGACATGTTAGATAAGGTATGATGTAATGGTATTATTTAGTGATGATGTAATCTTAATTTTATTCATTATTATTATTCAAACAACAACCAAAAAATAAAACTTACAAAATTGATAAGATTATATATAGCCATTATATAATTATAAGAAGTGCATAAACAAAGAACAAACTATATGTATTTTTGTCGGAGTTCTCTAGCAAGAGTTGCTTCAGTGCCTAAACTTTCGATGGCTTCAACCACAGCTTTCCAGGATGGAGGAGGAGAGTCCATCTCTAACCACAGCTTTAACATTTCACGGAGACGATTTTGGACATCAGGTTCATTTGCCTTAACAGTGGCCATCTCTCTCACATCCACACCAAGTAGAGTGCCAATGTTTTCCCACTTGCTTGCCACTCGATTCAGTTCTTTGAAAAGATCCTTCAATTGTGGGTTGTCGGGTCTCGATTCAGGTTTCTCTCTCAGACTATTAGGTATGAAGCTGATGGTAAGAGTGTCAAATGGTTTTCTTGCTCCCTCCAGCTGGAGTTTATGAGTCAGCACAGGCAGCTGGTCAGCAGCACTAGATGATGGAGGATGGAGAGCTTGGATTTGACAACTGGGAATCCTACGCTTTGGTCTGAAGCTATCCACCTGCTTCTTTGTGACCTAAAAAATTAGTCATGCAGTTGTATTATTAAATATGTGCAAAAAAATCTGTATAGACATGAGGACTCACAACTGAAGTTGCCAGACTGTAAAGTTTCCATCCTCCACTCACGACCATACCAGGTGCTTGTGGAATATTCAATGAAATGTCTTCAGCTTCAAAACTGACAGCTGTATGAGGACCACTCACAGCTTCTTCTTCTTTCTTATAGTATCTTTGAATATGCTAATCAATCATGCAGTGGAAACAGTGTTCTTAAAAAATCTCTGTAATCATATAATAGTTAAATTAAACAAACCGTATTATGTAATTCAATGTCCCAATGTATCACAAAGTGGATTTCAGTATTCAACCTGCTTTTCTCCAGGTAGTAGAGCCTGGCACAATACTGCCTCTCCTCAGACAGATTCTGAGTGATGCCTAGTCCTGAGAAGCTATCTACTTCGACGTATCCATAAGAGTTATGGTCAAAGAAATGTCCATGTATTTCCTTGAACTTATAAGGAAGATTCTCTTGTGTGCAATGACTCTTGACAATTCTTAGCCTATGTATATTCTCTTTCAGTGCACAGTGTTCTATTTCAACAGAGACTTTCTTCACAAACTTACACCTTGGTTCACAACGCAGCCAGTAGACAGCGCTGACCAAGTGGGAACCCATAGGAAACTCATATTGACCAGCTAGAGAGGCCATGATGGTGATGGTACATTGGTCCATACCAGCAGGAAGACAGCCATCAGGAAAATGCAAGGTTAGTCCATAACCTTTCCAGTGGACAGTACTAGTGCTGGTCACAATCAGGGTGGTTTCAGCACACACATCTACACCACGCAGCTCTTGAGAGTCAGCTAAATGCATGTGTATGTGCATGCGTGGGTAGATCCACGTGCATGTATTATGTACCCACAGTTTGTACAATTTACTAATCACAGAGCTGATAATCATTGTTATAATCTTACCAAGAATTTGATGGGGGAGTGGACTGGTTGCATCTTTAGTAAGGATACTTTTCAAAGTCTCGATTTCAACAATTAACTTTTCTCTATGTTCTCTCTGTAAGATAGCATTAGACACTGCTAAACGCAACTCTGTTTTGACACTCCCTAGCTCTTCCTGAATAAGACTGTCCGTAAATGACTTTGAATTCACCGAATGACACACTTGGATATTGGCTGAAAAACATGATAATACTTATAACATAATCATCAATGACTTGTAGCATTACCTTTATAAATCTCGTTTGGACATTCGTAGTTAGGATAATCTTGATTGGAATAATTGTATTTAGATCCAATTATCAACATTTCATTGGCTGGCAAAGCTACAAATGATGGAAATTTGAGGGTTACTGGCAAATTTCCATTCTCAATTAGCTTCCAAGATGAAGAACGAGGAACGTATGCATAAAAGTCAGAGCTAGGTTTACTATGATAGGAAGGGTCGTCTACATTTTGGGGGATGCCTGACATTTCTTCAACCACTTTTCCTATAGAAACAAGAGTGCCATCAAGTATCACCAAGCTTGAACTGATGAGTGGGATAGCTGTAAGTTTGTGCCAAATTGACTTAAAATCTGCTTCGTTAGTTGCCTCTTCAAAAGATTGCAAGGATGCATGATATACCCACTTTTGACTCCTTTCTTGTGCCGAATCTCCTCCAACTACGTAGCAATGCCCTTTGTGAACAACTGACTTCATAGAGGTACAGACAAAAGGAAGATGGTCAACCAGAGTCCAATTTTGGCCATCATAAATTTCAACATTAGAATGGTGGTCAGGATTTTGTTCCAGTTGGATATGAAATTCTTCATATCCACCAACTACAAAGAGACATTTACTAGTGCTCACAGCAGAGGCTGCATATCGTTCTTTTATCATAGGAGGAATATAGCCCTCTTTCCAATCCATATTATCATCTTCAAGCACATATACATTGTTTGTAACAAAATTTTCAGTATCTACTGATTTTAATCCTCCTATTGTCACCAGCTTGGAGCGATACGAGCTGAGTGTAAATTGATATACACCCTTGTGACTATATGTCTTTGCCCACACAAGATTCTTAGAATTGATTGAACAGCTATACAGCACATCTTTACTAGTCCCAGCTACATATAAGCGATCATTCAGCAAAACTGACTGTACACACTGCTCTAATGTTTCAGGCAATGTACCAAACTTCTCCCATCTTAGTGAAGAGAAACGTGACAAACATGATAGCTGTACATAAAAATGAAAGACATGATCAGGCACTGACACTGACACAAGCAATGCATGATTGTGTCACAAAGCCGGGCTAAACTACCGAGCTATATATGATCATTATGTTTTAATATTATAGGCTATGAAGTGAGTATATGGACATTTAGTTCCCTACACACCTAAAATAGAAAAAAAAAAATCAATAGTGCATTCATCCTGGGGACTCTGAGCTATCACAGTTCCCACTGTTGCCACCCATAACAAATTGCATACCTGATCAATAGCAAAAAAATAACTTCAAAATATATATATTTAATATTAACAGCTATAGCTACAGTAGAACCGTTTTCAGGTGAACTTACAGAGCAGCTATCCATGGCTGGAGCCCGGAGCTAGCCTTTTCAGTTTTTTCTAGTCACGTGATTTTGTTGATGCTCGATGCGATATTCGGATATCCTCGCCCCTAGCCCTCCCACTTTTGCGTGCGCACGCGCACATCCACATCTGAGCATGCTCAGTAGTGATTGATCAATGCAAAGCAAACACACACTGAAAATATATAATCTTGTTGATTCGTGAATGACATAATTCTAGATTCTAAAATTATCCTACAAAAAAGTGATACTATCAATATTATGTTTGAGAAGCTGATAGCATGTATTCTTCTCGCAGTGTATGAGCAAGCGATTCTTCATTTATACTCAAATTCTCGATGGCTTTAACCACAGCTTCCCAGGATGGAGGAGAGATTCTCTTCAGCCACAGTGTCAGCGTCTCACGGAGACAGGCATGAGCTTGGCCACTGTTTTGTTGCTTCACAGCTGCAAGGTCTTCATCCTTCATGCCAAGGAATGTCCCCATCTCTTTCCACAAGTAGACGGCTCCAGATCCAGTTAGTTCAATGAGAAGACCCTCCAGTGTAGGTACTAGTGAACAAATGAAGGGACACATACAAAGAATACAATTGTAGTTAACAACAGTTACTGAGTCACAGCGACTGTGCTTTATAGGCTTACTTAAGAATTGAAGAAGAGGTCTGATCTTCCAGCTAGTCTGCAGAGACACTCTCTCCCATTCTTTGTCAAGTTGTTTCATTATATTTTCACTTCCTCTCACCACAAACCACCAACATAATGGCTTTTCTCTACTTTCTTTGTACTTACGTTTCACTTGCAGCTGGTCCTTAGTGACAGTAGTTAGTGTGGCCAATGTTGACAGCACTGTGGATGCAGTGGTTGTCTTCAAGGTGCCCCATATCTTCCTGGCTCCCTCAACTGTCCGCTCTCTGTCTTAGTGAGACATCTTGTTTTGATGTATCATCACTGGACTTGGAAGTGGCTGTGTGGTTTCTTACATGAGTTTTAGCTTTTCTAGTTCGTCTTTTGCCATGGGCCTAAAGATAAAGAGCAGGAAGTCGCATGTAGCTAGAAAAACAGGTTCTCTTCCTGATATGTGAATCATCTCCAACTTTTGAAACAGTTCTTTATAGGACATTCTTATTTGTTCTTATGAGTACACAAAAACAAAGAGATATCCCGATCAGGGTGTCTGGTATTATAGGTACATGGTCGTCACAGTCACATGAATTGACTCGTACTCTGGACTATATAGATCTAGACTTACGGTCTGCGATCGCGGGACCAGACGTTCTGAGAACGTCTGGTTCACGAGACTAATCTAGACTTAAACGTATGCATACTATCCGGAGTAGAAAATATAATCTTGGCATTATAGAAATTACACTATAACATGCAAGTGTGCATTAGCACACTGAAATTATAATTATTTATGGTATAACAATGTCACTCAATCCTAGCTTCTTCAGCTGTGTAAACATCGTATCAATGTCTTGAAGTCTGCGAGGAAACTTGCCACTGAGTTCTTTCATCATTGTGTTCAGTTCCATGGTGCTTGGTCTTGCCTTGCTGTCATCTTGAAGGCACTGGTGAATGAGAGGGTAGAGGAAATGTTGGTTTCCAATCTTAGACATCCACTGCCTGCGTTTGTAAAGCTCAGATTCTCCTTTAGCTACGATAACATCTGGTACATTTTGCCACGAGAATTCCGGAAAGACTTGCAAAGCGACAAACAAAGCTAGTACTCCAAACGAAAAGACATCCAACTTTAGATTGTATTCTGGTTTGTCTTGAAGAGCCTCTGGAGGCATGTAGCCCATGGTGCCAGGAATTTTTGAGAGCTTTTGTGAGTGCCTACTTTCAAAGATTCTGGAGACTCCGAGGTCTGCAATTTTTGCTCGTAGGTTTGAAGTGAGAAGGATGTTGCCTGCTGTCAGATCGCGATGAAGGATTGATCGGTTGTGGAGATGAAGAAGACCATAGGTCACATCGACAAGAATGGAAAACCTGATCGAAAGAGGGATGAAAAATTTGTCCTTCTGACATTTTTCCAGGCACTTTTGTAGATCCATTGGCAGACACTCCATGACAAGAGTGAGATCGTACTTGTCTCGGCCGTATCATACCCCCATGAACTGTACAATGTTAGGATGTCGAATCTTACTCATTAGAATGCACTCTTGACGAAACTTTTCCTCAATGCCTCTTCTTTGCAGCCCATCAACATCATCTTCTGCATCAGGGATGAGGATGTCTTGAACTCGTTTAGCGATGCACTGAATCCCGTCTATTTCAACAGCAAAGACAGTTCCATAGCAACCAGATCCAACTTTCCTGCTAGTTGGCTCATTAAAGTAGAGTCTGAAGGGAGCTAATTCATCATCAGCTGGATTGCTCTGTAGTTGAGAGAACACAATAATTAATGAGTGAATTCTAGTTTACTGCCATAATCCAACTTGAAGGTTCTTAACATTTACCTGCACAGCTCTTCTTTCAGCATCCCTAGCTCTCTGGTTGGCCACCTCAAGCATTCTTCTTGCATCCTCCAATTGAGTTTCAGCATCAGTAGCTCGTCTTTCAGCCTGTGGAATAGAGGTTAGTGTATAATGATATAGTAATTTCAAAATCATATTCACTACATGCATGTGCATGCATATACACTCATGGTCATTTTCCCAACTAGATTAACATGCATGCATGTATCATGCAACTATAACCTGTGCATTTCTTGTTTCAGCATCCTTAGCTCTCTGGTTGGCCACCTCAAGCATTCTTGTAGTATCTTCCAACTGAGATTCAGCATTTGTTGCTCGTCTTTCAGCATCTCTGACCCGTCCTTCAGCCTGCATAATTATGTAATTTTATTGAGTACATTATATTAATTATTATGATTGCATTGCATCGTATATCAAGTTATATTGCATGTCATTATTTTATAGCACCTGTTGATTTGCTGGTTTCTGTTGTTGAGCATCCAAATCTTTTTCAAGAGATTTGATTCTTTTCAACATTTCCACCTTGTTGGCGTAAGATGGAGGGAAACGGACCACTGAATCTTTCATTTGCTGGACAATACCTTCCACATTTCCTCTCTTTGGAGGGTGGTTATCAATGCACTTCAGAATGAGGTCCATCAGAGGGTGGTCATGACCAATCTTATCAAGGAGCTTTTTGCGACGGTCAACTTCTGGAACAAGCTTTCTCATACTATTAGGCCGCTGACGACCAGGAATGGTGATTCTGACTATGGCATCAGTTGGTCTAGGGTATTCCCCACTTAAGACATGAGTCATTATGACTCCAAATGTGAACAAATTCATATTTTTTTCATACATGCGACCTTCCTGCCTGGCTTCAGGAGGCATAAAAACGTCAGCCTCGGCAGTGCCTATGTCTGACCCACCTGCATCTGGATCAGGATCCTTGAAATTAAGAAATATAGCTATCTTAGCTGTCATGTTGGAAGAGAATAAGATGTCTGTGCTTCTAAGATGTGGGTGGATGATTGGTTGCTTTTGGTTGTGGAGGTAATTCAGACCCAATGACACATCGTAAAGAATAGAGCAACTGATCTCCATTGGTAGAATGCCATATTGATCAATACAAGTGGCTAGGTTGGTAGGGAGGAGCTCCATCACCAAGAAAGGTAAATGATCATCCTTTTCAAAGAAGATTCCAAGGAAAGCAGCAATGTTTGGATGTCTCATTTGACTTTGGAAATGGCACTCTTGAGCCAGGAATCGTTGGGTCCAGTGATCTTTCACCATAGGTCTCCTGCCAGTACATTTCAAACCTCTGTACTCAAGCTCCTTAGTTTCAGTACATATATAAAAGTCATACCGATAGTTACCCCATCCAAACTTCGGCCCAGTCACAACCACACCATCCAATGAGTACTTCTCCAACTCTTGAAACGGTCCTTTGTGCGACATTCTTGTATTTGTGTTTTTTTTCCTTCTTTTTTTTCCCCTTCTTGTCGAGCTTCTTGTTCTTCTTGTTTAGTGTTGGAGGGGTGTGGCATCTATGAAGCAGTTTTGGATTAGGTACAGGGTCGTCACAAACAGTTGCAGTATTAAAAGATCATGTCTCTTCGTCCTGGTGCTGTGAACTTTGCTGACAAGTGGCGAGGTCTCGAGGAGACCATCAGAGCCGTGGTGCAGCTGAGGAGAGTCAACATGGCCACCTGGAACGACAACTACTCGTATCCTACCATCATGATCATCATCTCACACAGATAGATAGCTTATAGTGGAGGGGGTTATGTTGTAGCTGACTAAATTATGGATACAGCTACCCATGTGACTTGTGCAGTGCCATAGATAATTTTTATGGTCCAAAAATATCAAGGAAAGAAGATATATGAGCTAGCTAGGTCAGTTTTTTGACTATACCTCATTCAATATTGATGCATAGAAGCTTTAGCTGACATTTTAAGCTAGCTCTGGCTGCTATTTCTTTGACTCTCCCCAAAGAGACATCTATGCTCTGTGTGAGGCCTTCCCTCAGCCTTATGACAAGACACTCTATCAGGAAACACAGGCTCTGCTACAGGGAGTGCTGGACGGGATATTTGAGGTATATGACACNACACACACACACACACACACACACACACACACACACACACACACACACACACACACATGCACACACACACACACAGTCTCTTCTTGATTAGACCATCACATTCTGCTCTCCTTCTCTACTACAAAGTCGGCATCAATTCGGCTCTTGAGGTTCTCCTTGAGATCATGAATGAGAGAGAGGGATCTTTACAACCGTTTGTCCCTCCCTATCATTTGTACGACGGGTTCACAGTCACAGACCAGTCCTCTGGCGTCGAATATCTCCTCCATATGTCTGTTCATCGTGAGAGTAGACCGGACCCCATAGAATACACGGCGGATATTTTTCTCCCCTTCCAAGGAGCTGGTATGGTGACGTATCAAGAGGCAGAGTCACTGTTTCAGGTCACAGTCCACATTGTGATCTGTATCAGCCAGAGCACCGTGTTGAGCGATTTCTTTACCAATTATGAGGAGGTTTGTCTGAGAGGGAAGATGAACGCTCACCTCCACGTGGTGCTTTTTGGAGAGAATGAAAACATCCGGGCGAAAATATCCCAGCTCTCTTCCTTGTTTCCTAGGCAACCAATTACCGCACACGATCTGATTGGTCAAAAGTTTTCCTACTCGGCTGGGAATGGCTACGTAATGAGTATGCTAAAACCGGACGATCTGGTTGTATTTCTCGATCACAATTTTGTCTTCACTTCTGAATTTCTGACCCACTGTCGTATGAACACCATTCAAGGAAGACAGGCTTATTTTCCTATTCTCTTCACCTTTTACAAGCAAGACCTGGTTCGCAAGTACACACAGCACGATTTACAGTCCCTCATTTCAGCCGATACTGGGTTCTTTTTGAGGTACAATTATCAAGTGGCTTCAATATACAAGTCTGATTTTGACGCCATTGGAGGATTTGAAAGTGGGGGGAAACCCCATCTAAATGATGATGTAAGATTTGTCGATAAGGTGCTGTCTTCAAATATTTATGTGATGAGGGCATTAGAACCTTATTTACGACGATATTATAAACCTCGGACTTGTCATGGGTTATCGGGGAATACTTATCTTGCTTGTATGAACTCCCGGGCAGACGCCATTGGTAGCAAGAAGATACTAGGGGCATTGTTAGTTAGTCACGACATGTTAGATAAGCTAGGTATGATGTAATGGTATTATTTAGTGATGATGTAATCTTAATTTTATTCATTATAATGTTCAACAACAACCAAAAAAATTGAAAAAATAAACTACATAATATAATTATTATTGATAAGATAGCTATAAGAACTATAATTATATATTATATATTATAATTTTATTTTTCTTAAAAAGATAGAAAGTATTTTCGTCGGAGTTCAAGTGCAAGTGTTGGTTCAGTTCCTAAACTGTCGATGGCTTCAACCACAGCTGCCCAGGATGGAGGAGGAGAGACTCTCTTTAGCCACACCCTCAGCATCTCACGGAGACGATCTTGAACATCAGATTCATTTGCCTTCACTGTGGCCAGCTGCCCTTCATCCACACCTAGAAAGATTCCAATGTTTTCCCACTTGCTTGCTACCCTGTTCAGTTCTTTGAGAAGTTCTTTCAATTGCAGTGGGTTCTCAGCGGCAGGGTCTGCTTGTGTGTTTGAGAATATAATTATGTTAGATTCCAGTTTCAGGGACATTTGACAATGAATGTACTCACCATGCAATGGGACTATTGGCCCAGGCCTAGGTATGAAGCTGATGGTAAGAATGTCAAATGGTTTTCTTGCTCCCTCCAGCTGGAGTTTATGAGTCAGCACAGGTATACATATTTGGGCACTGTCACCACTAGATACTGGAGGGTGAAGAGCTTGGATTTGACAACAGGGAATCCTACGGTTTAGTCTGAAGCTATCCACTTGCTTCTTTGTGACCTAAAATATTAGTTATGCAGTTGTATCATTAAAATTGTGTACGAAAATCTGTATATATATACATGAGAACTTACAACTGAGGTTGTCAGACTGTAAATTTTCCATCCTCCACTCACAACAGTGCCAGGTGCTTGTGGAATGTTCAGTGAAATGTCTTCAGCTTCAAAGCTGACAGCTGTATGTGGACCGCTCACAGCTTTCTTGTAGTACCTTTGAATATACTAAATCAAAAATGCAGTAGAAACAGTGTTCTTAAAAATCTCTGTAATCATAATAGTTAGAAACAAACCGTATTATGTAATTCAATATCCCAATGTATCACAAAGTGGATTTCAGTATTCAACCTGCTTTTCTCCAGGTAGTAAAGCCGGGCACAGTATTGCCTCTCCTCAGACAGATTCTGAGTGATGCCTAGTCCTGAGAAGCTATCTACTTCGACGTATCCATAAGAGCTGTGATCAGAGAAACTTCCATCTATTTCCTTGAATTTATAAGGTAGTGTTTCCTGCATGCAATGGCTTTTGAAAATCCTTAGCTTATGTGTATTCTCCTTCAGTGCACAGTGTTCTATTTCAACAGAGACTTTCTTCACAAACTTACACCTCGGTTCACAACGTAGCCAGTAGACAGCACTGACCAAATGAGAGTCTTCAGAGAACCAGTACTGACCAGCTAGAGAGGCCATGATGGTGATGGTACATTGTTCCACATAAGCTGGTAGGCATCCATCAGGAAAATGTAGTGTTAGTCCATATCCTTTCCACTGGAAGTGCTGACCAGTGTTTGTCACAATCAGGGTGGTTTCAGCACACACCTCTACACCACGTAGCTCCTTACCTGTATCAATAAAAATTAATATCTCAGAACGCAACACCTACTGCATGCATGTACCTAGCTGAGTGGTTGCTGTCTGGACATCCTTTTCCTATATTAATAATGATTGTAATAATAAAGAAATTGTAAATCTAGATCTGACTTCAATTAGATCTGAATTCCAATCAACTTACCTGTGGTATAACAATATCACTCAGGCCTAACTTCTTCAGTTGTATAAACATTACATCAATGTCTTGAAGTCTCCGTGGGAACTTGCCACTGAGTTCTTTCATCATTGTGTTCAGTTCCATGGTACTTGGTCTTGCCTTGCTGTCATCTTGAAGGCACTGGTGAATGAGAGGATAGAGATAGTGCTGCTCTCCAATCTTAGACACCCACTTCCTGCGTTTGTAGAGCTCAGATTCTCCTTTAGCTACGATATCATCTGGTACATTTTGCCACGAGAAGTTTGGAAACTGTTGAAGAGCAACAAACAAAGCTAGTATTCCAAACGAAAAGATATCTAATGAAAAATCGTATTTTGGATTCTCTTTCAGAGCTTCAGGAGGCATATAGCCGATCGTGCCAGGAAGAGTAGATAGCCTTCGAGAGTGTTTAGTTTCAATTATTGTTAAGGTGCTGAAACCACCGATCTTTGCTCGTAGGTTTGAAGTGAGAAGGATGTTGCCTGCTGTCAGATCGCGATGAAGGATTGATCGGTTGTGAAGATGAAGAAGACCATAGGTCACATCGACAAGAATGGAAAACCTGATCGAAAGAGGGATGAAAAATTTGTCCTCATGACATTTTTCCAGACACTTTTGTAGATCCATTGGCAGACGCTCCATGACAAGAGTGAGATCGTACTTGTCTCGGCCGTATCGTACCCCCATGAACTGTACGATGTTAGGATGTCGAATCTTACTCATCAGAATGCACTCTTGACGAAACTTTTCCTCAATGCCGCTTCTTTGCAGCCCATCAACATCATCTTCTGCATCAGGGATAAGGATGTCTTGAACTCGTTTAGCGATGCACTGAACCTCGTCTATTTCAACAGCAAAGACAGTTCCATAGCAACCAGATCCAACTTTCCTGTTGGTTGGTTCATCAAAATAGAGTCTGAAAGGAGCTAATTCATCATCAGCTGGATTGCTCTGTAGTTCATGTACACATATGTATGTGAATTACTGCCATAATGCAAGGTTCTTAACATTACCTGTGCAGCTCTTCTTTCAGCCTCTCTAGCTCTCTGGTTGGCCTCTTGAAACATTCTTGTCATGTCCTCCAAGCGAGTTGCAACATCTGTGGCCCGTCTTTCAGCCTGTGGAATGGATTACAGCTATTATAGCTAGTGTTTGACATACAATGACAATCAGGCTACACTCACAATTGATTCTTGATTCTGATAGCATACAGAGTAACCACAATAATGCATGCATGTGTTAGCCTTGTTCCCAGGCCCTCTCCTAGTGTATATTTATGCACGCGTGCACACAGGCTCTCTCCCTGAATATTATGCGCTGAAAAATAGAAAGGGAGAAAGAGTTTGTATGGTTTCTCTACTACAGCATACTAATTTTTCTGCGTGCTACGTCATTCACATGATTTGCGTACCAGGCTCTCTCCCTTCCTATTTTTCAGCGTGTAATATTCAGGGAGAGAGCCTGGGGACGGGGCTATGCAGATGTATACATACCTGTGTAAATCTTTGTTCAACATCCCTAGCTCGGTGGTTGGACTCTTCCAGCTGCTGAGTCATATCCTTTAATTGTATTTCAGCATTTGCTGTTCGTTTTTCAGCATCCTCAGCCCTTTTTTCAGCCTACAGAATATTAATAGACATAGTATGATGATGATTTTCACAATAACATGATCAGCTTTATACCTCTTCCACTTGAGCTCTAGCTCTCTCTAGATCTTCAGCTAGTCTCTGAGCATCATCCACTGCCTTCTGTAAGATATTGTTAGCTTCCTTGAGAGCTGCTTCTGCTATTTCTGCCTTTTCCTTTTCTGCTTGTAGTTCTGTTTCAGCCTCCTCCAAATTTTTTCGTCCCTGAACAAGGCAATTTCACTGTAGTCAAACTGTTGCATGTATATCCATTAAATGTTTCTGTGTATACCTCTACATTCTTCTCTTCAAGTGCTTTAATTCTTTCCAATAGTTTTACTTCTATTTCTCTCTGTCTGTTGTTAACCACATCCACCAGGTCCCACCACTCCCTAGAGAATTCTACATGAGGAGAGAACAAACGATGAACAGGAAGCAAAATAATAGGTCTAACCTGGACTTACTAAATTTCAAAATGATCGTTTCTGATATCCGTGTTTTATGCTCCCAATCATCACTCCCTCCAAACATAATGACTTCCACTAGTCCTGGTCCCAAGGTAGTGGCAGTGATAGAGTGGAAGCATCTTGTAATTCGTACATTATCAGGTGGAGTGAGCTAATTAAGAGTGGAACATACAAGTCAATTACTAGTGGCATGCAAGCATGGAATGGGGCGAGGACGAACAAGCACATGCATGCACATGGTTTCCATGTGGGAATTAGCCTCGTTGCACTCACCGTGCTGTGAGTGTAAGGTCAAAGGAGATCTAGAGTCTAAGTAGGCTATATGTGGGAATGAGGCTAGCACATATTGTTTTGTGATAGCACGGCTAAATTGGTTGTTGATAGGTGGTACTTCTTGTTGTCGGATTTTCTTTGGGTCTTGTCATTTTTCAGTTACTCTCATTACTGCTCAGGCATTAACAGTTACTAACTTTATTATTTCCTGTCACCTGCCTGCATGCTTTTTTTGTACCCGCATGCAACGTGATTATTACAGTAAATTATTAAAGTTTAGTCACGCTGTGTGAGCATATTTTGTGGGCCTGACCTTGGCAGTGCAGCCCCTGAGCGTGATACTTTGATTCAGTGGGAAAGGGAAAGATGCCTTGGACTAGTTTAAACATTCATTGAGTTTGTTTAAGTTGAGATTTTAATGATATTCATATTAATGAATAATTAAACCGCCCACCCACATCCAGTAGGGCTTCCTGGCTGGACGGGAAACAATAAACATACTGATACAACGAGCTTACCTTCGTCACTGTAAGTTGTTGCCATGCACCTGGAGTAAAACGTGCTCTGGCTTTTTGCCGTGCCTATCGATCTTACATAACACTTCTCATTCTTTCAGTGGCTTTCTGCTTAGTGCCGCGACTCGGCGAGGCCAGTGGTTTTACAAGAGAGTGGTTACATTTTTAGGGCTTTGCAATTTTTCATATAGACACGTGGCATGGCATGCGGTTAATTAGAATATAGATCAGATATACGGAAAGTGGTTGGTCGGACGATTACATCACTATATATATATATATACGGACAAACCAGTCATTCAACAACACGCTACTGTACTACGCTACTGTGGGGCAAGCATGACTGAACCTCACCTTTTTCCACTTCCTGGATGTTAAATCAAACAGCCAACAGTCCTTCAGTACAGTGCTATCATTGTCCACCCCACCTGATATGAGTAACTGGGGGTGATCCCCACCTTGGTCTAAACAACACGCAGCATGTCCTACTCTTCCTACTGGCCATGACTTCCCCATCCTCGGTTCAATCTTAGTCCAATGCTGTAGAACAGGAAGGGGAGTGCATGCATGGGACAGCAATTGACATCAAAGTTTAGTTTACAACTCTATAGTCATACCATAGCAGTGAAATCAATGATGTAGACATTATTGTTTGCTTCACCTCCTGGTTGGCTACCACCAAAGACCACTGCCCTGTTCCCATCCACAGCAGTGAATGAGAATGCCTCACAGGGAGGAGGTCTGGACCCAGACATGACAGGAGATGACCAGGTACCTGGAGACAATGTACACATGTTAATTATGATTAACTTAATAGTTACCAATGACATTATCACATACCATCACTGATGTTGAAGATGTGGAACTCATTTGTCCATCCTCTTCCATCAACTCTTGTTTTCTCAACAAATGAAGCTCCCGGTGGCTGAGTGCGAGACATGGGGATTCCTAGACCACCAAACACCCCCAACTTATTGTGATTTAATGCAACCATCCCAGCCATACGTTTCTTCATGGGTCCTGCTCTGATATCTGAAGGGAGAAGCTTCCACTCCATTGTAGATGTGTCCAACTCGCCGAGAGTACCAGTGAATAGTGAGCCACGACCATCACCACCACCATAGGTGTAGAGTTTATTCTTGATAACAGCAAACGTACCAAAGGACACTCCGGGTGGTGATGCTCCACAGGTTTGCCTCTCGGACCATTTCTTGGAGGGACAGTCAAAGATCTCTAACTTGCTATCAAAAGCGTTTTCCTTGAATCCATAACAAACATAGACCTTGTCTCCAATACAACAGCTGTAGTGTCCAGTTCTAGGCGATGGTTCATAAAGAGGAGTATCAGATTTGGTCGCCATAGCGGCGGCGTCCCACCCTTTCTTTTCGGCGCCCCACCCTTCTTTTTTGCGAATCACGTGATGCAACGTCACCATAATTATATATAATTAAAATAGACCTTACCCATAGCCGCGCGCGCCTCTACGTACTTGGAGGCAGAATTTGAGCCAACGTGGGAGGTGGCTCCGCGGCAATCAGAGATGGCTGCCTTCACTTAGTTTTTTGAGCGGGTTAGTTACAACAACATAACGTATGACAGTTGCCAGTGTATGGTTGAAGCTTACTTCTATAGAAATTTATCTTTTCTGTCGAATTCTGCCTGAATGACTATGGTAAAAGAGCCGGAGATTCTCACAAGCTCCACCCAGCAGGCTTTGGAGACCCTTTACCATCAGTCTTGGGAACGTAGTTTATTGTGTTTATGAAGTTTATTGTATATCTACATTATAACCATTAATTATCTACTTAATTTAATTGTTGTATGTATGTTGTCGTTCTTGCTCCTCTTGATGGAGTGTTCATTATTAATATTATTATTAGTGTCATTAGTGTCAGACCTGTGTGCTAGTTTTATTAGAGATGTTAGATGTAATCAGTCTGCTAATTGTCATTTAGATCATGAAGTTTACTGTATATCTACATTATAACTATTAATTATCTACTTAATTTGTTGTATGTACATGTATGTGTTGTCGTTCTTGCTCCTCTTGATGGAGTGTTCATTATTAATATTATTATTATTATTATTATTATTAATATATTCTGTTGCCCCTGAAAGTGAGATATCTGTGTTGGTGGTGGATGGGCCTCTTAGAGCCCTCCAGAGGCTTGGCTTTCCTCTCCCAGCCATTGCCTCCATGCAAGAGGCAGGTGCACTACTGACAGATGCCCACTGGACTCTCAGGAAGACTGCAACTGGACTGTCTGACGGTCAGTCTCTTTTGGCCCTCTGTGTCCACTTCTGGCTCAGCTGTGGCCAAGTCTAGTAAAGTTGTACCTAGTAAATCGAAGAAGAGGAGATTGAGACGGCAGAGGAGCAAGAACTTGAAGAAGTTAGTTGCTGATCCACCTGCAGTTGTGACAGAGTCCAAGCCTTCTCCTGTGCTGGCTTCTGGTGCTCAGAGACATCATTCTCCTATCTGCAGAGCTTCTCCCCTGTCTGAACGTATAATCGTGAGTCCTCGACCTCTCAGAGACCTCGCACTCGTGGCAGGGCCCTATCTGAGTGCAGTGGTGTGTCTTTGGCCTCTCCTAGACCTCTTGCCGATGTTCGTGGTGTTTCTCCCCTGTCTCAGTGCAGTGGTGAGTCCTCCCAGATTGATGAGTCTCTTGACATCACCTTGTGCCATCAGAGTCCTGAGCTGATTATCTGTGAGTCGGACCTCAGTCCCTCTGTAGTAGGTCCTCCAGCGTTCTACCATGAAGCCAACCTCACTCCTGGAGTTTGTGTAGATCGTAGTAATGGTGGATTCAGTTGGTCTTCGGTGAAGGTCAGCAAGTCTGCTGTGAAGGTTGGTTCTGTTCACTCCAGTGACGATACCAGCGTGAGTGATGTAGACACGGATGACTGCCTGGGCTTTGAGTACCAGCTGAGTGATGGTGTCCCAGGTTTCGAGGTTGAAACACGTGATGACTTGTTCTGGGCTCCTATTGCCCATAGGACCCGTTTACGACAGCAGTGTTCTAGGAAGTCATTGCGGGTGAAGACTGGAACTTAGGATAATTTCTCTCTGCTCTCTCTCTCTCCTCATTTTGCTTTTGTTTTTTGTTTTTGTTTTTGCTTTTGTTTTTGTTTTTTATTTTATTATTATTTTTGTTTTGTTCTCAATGTCATTGTGTTGTCCCCCCATTTGCGCCTCCTGGTGGCGTCTTATTTTCGAGGTACTTAACTTTCGCGGTTTTCGTGGTTCAAAAGCTATCCGCGAAAGTTATTCAACGAAAAAAAAGTACGCAATCGAGAAGAATATAAAAAGGGCGTGGTAGCGTACGTTGAACTTGCACGTGTCAACTGAAAAATTTAAATTTTGTGCTTGGTTCAGTTTGAAGCTGAACTATTTTTTCCAGAGTTAGTAGATCTCCACAGCTTCCTAATTCGAGTGGCCTACTTTCAAGAGCAGTTCCATTGAATGCAATAGATTAGCTGCAACTCAGCGGAGCCGTACACTAGGTAGCGCTGTATATTACAATGCCTTATTAGCTTTGGCTAGCTTAGCGCCTAGTGCTTTTGGTTAAAACATAGTTGAAAAAAAAAAAGCTAGCTGCGCTCGAGAGCTCGCTGCGTATATAGCTAGAGTAGTCTCGTGCCCAGACCCCACCCCTCGCAAGGAGGGGAAAAAGGGGTCTGGTACGCTACGTCCAAATTCTTGGTTCTTGCTGAGTCAGCATTCATGAAAACGTGCAAGCCAATCAGATTGCAGAATTCAAGGTGTCACATAATGTTCAATAGAAGTGCGCGTGATTGTCATACAGTGCCTAGCAAGACTTTAGTCCAGTTTTATTCAAAGATTTTTGCTTACTAACTTCACGCTTGTGGTGAATTTACTTCTGCAGCTTAGTGCCAGCACTGATATCCGATTCAAGGTCGTTTTGTATAGTTTTCAAGTTCTCTGGATTGTCCGTGCCATAATTGTGTAGCTCAGACACACTAGTGGCATTTGTCACGAACAAAAAGACTATGAAATGGCAGCTAAGTATGCAGATCTTCTAACTTTTCATGACAAATACTGAAAATACACTCAGGGACTACCACGTGATGCGCGTAGTACAAAGCCATGCATGGTCACATGATATATCTGTCTGATGCTGACTCAGCAGAACCAAGAATTTGGACGTAGCGTACCAGACTCTCTTTCTCCTTGGAGAATGGGTGGAGTCTGGGGACGAGACTATACCTCTATAGTCTCGTTCCCAGACCCCTCCCTCGCACGTGCACGCGAGGAAAATTTTTCCTCCATTTTTCCTCCATTTTTCCTCGGGAGAGGGTTGGGTCTGGGCACGAGACTATCCTACCTCCTCTGGTTTTTTTCTAAGTAAAATGCTGTAGTCACAGGGTTAATCGCGGGTCAAAGGTCGCGGGGCTTCTCGTTGCATAGTGGGATTCAATTACATTCCAGCGATCCGCGGCAGAGCTGTTGTTGCCAGACTCCTTTCTTCCTCCTCCCTCTTCCTGTCCCGCCTATTAATTAGCAGAAAGGGTCTGGGCACCAGACTAACCACCACCACCAACCACCACCACCCTCACTCACATAACTTTTTTTCCGTATACAGCAATTCTAGCCTCGCTTCGCTCGGAACAACACTTGCGCAGAGGACTCTGAGGTAGCCTCGTACCCAGGCCACTCCCTCTTTTTAGTGTTTCACGCTAAAAATCGGGAGGGCCTGGTACATGTCCTCACGTGAAGTACGTCAGATCCGCGTCATATTTAATTGGGCGTGGGCGTGTTGCATGCGCTAGGCACGAGTTCTATGTTGCGCCCACGCAAATAATTTTAGTTTTGCTGCGCTGGCAAGCTCGCGGCAAGATGGCTGTTTTCCAGTATCAGGCAAGAAAATTTGTGACAAGACTCGAAAATTCGCTTCTTTTTCGTAAAAACATTGAAAGAATTTGTGTAAGTCAAGAAAGAAGCAAAAATAAAACTGTTTGAATTCCGTTGGAGCCGTCTTGGACCTGCCACAAGCTCGAACCGTTTGCTACCTGTAGAAACAGAGTAAAATAAGCCTAAAAAACAGATTTAGCTCGCTATATTGAAGCGCTAGGCATGCTTGTAAGTGCTAGTCAGGCGTAGCCTGACTCAGTAGACTGTAGGCCGGCTAGCGCCTAGTACAGTATAAGGCTCAATCATGAGAGCTATAATATCCATGGCTCAATCTACTATTGTACAATTGCGTGGGCGCAAAAACCAATATTCTTAGGCAATACAGGTGATGTAATGGCTTCGCCCACGCTCACTAATTACTGTTCGACCACTGTTCGACCTCACGTGATTACATGCATGTACCAGGCCCTCCCGATTTTTAGCGTGAAACACTAAAAAGAGGGAGTGGCCTGGGTACGAGGCTAACTCTGAGGTACGACAGGAAGTAGTTTTCACCTGCTCAGGCCAAGAATTCATGGTTGCCATGGCTTTAGGTTGCCATACGCGCGGCGCTTGTGCCATGCGGCCGGCACCAGCCGCAGAGTGGCTGACAGGTTTGCTCTAATAAAAACTTTCCCAGCGCCAGGGAAATTACTATAACCGTTGCCTTGACTATTGTGAAAAGTTGGCACGTTAGCATCAGTACGATTGCCGTGACAAGGAATTAGTGAGAGGTTTGAAAAACTCAGCTCTGTAATACTCACTGAGTCTTGAATAGATAAACGACCTGTTGCAGTTTGTAGCTATAGTCCTCTTAGAAGTTCAAGCCAAAGCCAGGCCGCGGCTTACAGGCGGTGTGAGTACACCTCAAGAAAAACACACTCAGACAACCCCGGCACAAATGATTAAAATGTCTTCAACATCACCAGGAAAAACAGTGTTGAAATATAAATGCAGTGAATGCCATTTTAAAGCTGAATTTCCGGATTCTGAAAACGCAAGGTCATGTTGTCTATTATGCCAGACTCCGTGGTCAAGTGAAGCTGCAGGCAGTGAAGAAACGTATACATCGTCGCAAAATGAGGAAAGTCATGAACAGCAGGAAGGCCAATCACTTGTCATCACCGACCAAAACAGAGATCGTAGTAATGGTTATGAGATTCTTAATCCGTTGAACAAAGATACTGCAACTTTCCAGAAGAATCCTTTGGAGCATTCAAGATTTTCTGAGTCTGCATCTCACCACCAAGAAAAATCTTTCTCACGACAATTGTCTTCACAGGTGAAATTATTGATAGCTATAGCTATAGGAAGTTGTTGTTTTTTTAAATTTATAATTGGTGGGCAGAGACCTATACTCATATGCAGTAGTTAACTCTTCAATTATGAAACATGCTAAAGTGGGTAATATGTATAGTAGTCGTTTCTCCCCCCCCCCTAGCTCTCTCTCTCTCTCTCTCTCTCACAGTGTGTGTGTGTGTTTGCGTGCGTGTGCATGTGTGCGTGTATTCTTGATCTGAAGAGCAGCGCAAGTCTAATCTAAAAAAAATAAGCATAAGACATAAAATACTTGCGATAATCTAAAAAATTATTTTGAGAAACAAAAGCTCAGTTCCTTAGCTATGCAAAGATTTTTCAGTTTGAGCGATTACTAGTTTGTGTGCTAGCATGCATGCGCCTTGCCAGAACAACACTAGAATTCTGAGATAGCGATACTGACTCTAGTATGCATTTATTGTCATAAATATTATCAGCACTAAAATTAGCGATTTTAAAAAGAAAAGTATTATATATAGCTACATTTTAATTTAGCGGTTCACTGCCCAATTCCACACAATCTGCTCCTGCATAACGTTGTTAAGTTGCGTGATTCAGGCAAAAAGTATTTACTATTTATATGGTACACAGTGTGTGTGTGAACCTACCTTTAAAAGCTACTTATGAAGTAACCATCAAAAGTAGAGCCTTGAGCTTGAATTATACTCTGCGCTTGGATAGAGCTGTGCTAAGAAGCGTAAGCGAGACTAAAATCACAATGAACGATTTGAAAATGTCATGTTCTGTATAATTAAACGAATAAAGCTAAAAATGAACTTTTGTGTCTTGTTAATTTAGCAATTTTTTGACACAATTGTAAAAATTGCTAAAATTATAATTTATGCTTTTAAATTTGTGATAATAAGGTAAATGCTTTGACCTAACAGAGCTAGATTCTCTGGTCCAAACGCTTGTTCATTGCAAACATGGCAGCAAGCTAAGGGTATGATGATCGCGGATGACATTTGCTTAGTAGCCACGTTCAATGGACATGCAACAATAAAGTATACATGTTTAGCCTCAATCCCAGGCATCTACATGCTATATTCAGGGGCGTAGGAAGCGGGGGGGCACCCTTGTCAAAAGTCAGTGGGGGCTGAGCCCCCCTCGTCAATGTTACAAACATTTGGTAAAGATCGTTTTACCTTGAGTGCCATATACAAATTTACAGCTAAAAGTTACTATAGACAAGATCGATTCTTGACAAGTCAATGTTCACCTGGCCATTATTGTGCTAAAAAAGAACTTTTCTAATGTTAAATAAGCAGGGCTAGTGTTTGGGAACGGTAAGTAATTGGTGCGTGCGTGTGCACGCATGTGCTGAAAGCACCAGAAAGGGGCGTGTAAGGGGTGGGACAGGAAGAGGTGTGGCTAGTTCAGCCCCCCCTACCTCAAAACATCTTCCTACGCCACTGATATTGCAGTGCATGCCAGTCTAAATTCTTGATGCTGCAGTAATGCTTGGATCACTAAGTATAGAAAATGTGTTTTTACTGATACTATACCTAAGGTTGTAGCCACCTTGCGTAACCCTTTTGAGTATACAGGATGTGAGTATACAGGATGTGGACAGTGATAAATCGCTAAATTATGAATTAAACTTTAGCACTGTATGTTTTACACTTATTTTCTAGCTCAAGCATATGACTTTTGAATAAGACAGACTGGTGTGTTACAGTACTTATCTACAATTATTACCTGTATATGCTTCCCTATAATGGATCATTGATCATCCCTAAATAGTATTTTCTACAAGTAAAGTGTGTATCTCATCTCAATTGCACATCTTGCAATTTAATCATAGCTTACTGAGCATATAAACTTATGTATGATTGATAAAGGCTTCTTCAAGATGAACTTTCCTGTACTGTTAACTTTTCCATTATTGATTGATAATCTATTGTTAACTGTGAACAGTTTAACTGATTACCCGTGCACGCAGTACTCACTTGTGCGTACTAAAAATTTCAATTTTTAAACGCGAAGTGGGCATATTTGCGTACTATGACTTTTAGCGCTATTGTTTACACAAAGCGTCTAAGCACTGAACTCTGAACTTCCTGCAAAATACCTCTCTACTAAATTATAAAGTTTGAGTTGCGACTCTTGAAGGGGTGTGGCTGTAGCTGTAGCTAAACGACTACAGGTCACGATCGACGCGATCACAATAGTGATGTTTAAAGCAGAGTTTTTTCTACAGTCTTTCAAGGGACAAGCTTCAAAGTTGTTACGTAGGTGCAGAGATAGTTAGGCTATATAGCCATAGCATCGCTTGTGTAAACGTTGCTGCCTAGCTACAAAAAAAGCCTCAGACGGCGAAATTTTCTTTAGCGTATTGACGATTAGACCCTTCTGTACTTGGCTGTTTTTTTACAGCTAAAAGCTACACTAGAGCAGTAGAGCTTTCATATCATGGTTAGCATAAAAACTTCATCATAAAAGAAACACAGTCCAAATTGTCTTTGTAATAAAAATATAAAAGTAATGCATAGTTACTTTAAATTTATATTTGTATCTTCGCGGTATGACATAATTCGCGGTCTAGTACGCGAGGACATAGCCGCGTGTGTAAAGCTTTTTTCCAGCTAGCCAACCAGGCTTACAAAAGCGATGCTATGGCTATATAGCCTAACTATTCCTGCACCTGTGTAGCAAGTTTCAAGCTTATCAATTGAAGGGTTGTGGAAAAAAACGTCTCTAAAACACCTAGAATTGCGATTGCGAAGATCGTGACCGTTAGTCGCTCAACGCTTAGTACCGCCTAGCAGTTCTAACTCTAACTTGATATTTTACTAGAGAAGTCCTTTACCAATATGTGTATGAAGTTTGAAGTCCAGGGCTAATTGCTTTGCTGCAAAAAAGTCTCTATAAAGCAGCCATGATGCATTAATTTAATGCTTCAACCGCGGTTTGCAACATCCGTGGGTTGACATGTTAGCGCGTCAACCGCATATAATCGGTTAATTCTCTTGTTTATATCTCGTAGTGCGCTGATTAGCACAAGGCAGTCATGTATATGGTCTCTCAGTGTATAATACGCCCATGAATATTGAACCTATTGCACTCTCCCAGTCACACACCTTCTGTTCCCTTATGAATGTTATTCCCCAGACATCATTCATCATGGGCCTGACACTCCCCCCCTGGGCCCAGACCTTGTTCCCAGGCACCTCCTATTGTGAATATTTTCTTAGAAAATATCTTATATCATGTATTTTTCCAAGGGTAAATTTTTCATGGTTTTCGTGGTTTGTGGACATGTAAACCACATTTCAATTCGTGTGTAAATATTTGTGAATTTTCAAAGGCTCATGCAGGCAGTTTAAGGCAGATCTACTAGCTTGCAGCTGCAAGTTGTAGATGGCTTGTAATTGTTTAAATGTTACATAAACTAATGAGTATTTAGATAGACTGTATGGTAAACAACTAGCCTCTTATTAACCGATTATACGCTGAATTCTTTTGAAGTGAATGACGTCATCCGCTAAATTAAATTATTAATTTTTAGTAGCTACGCCTTCCTTTTGTTTTTCTAATACTAAAAGAGATTGGGCAAAGTTTTTTTTTATGATGCAACTAAGCAACAATCAAGCTAACTNATGATGACGCAATATAAGTTATGATATAATCTGTTAAGAGTCGTATCCATACATGAGCATGGAGTGAAAATCGAACCAACAGGGTCTAATACGCGAGGACATAGCCGCGCGACTAGAGCTTTTTTTCCAGCTAGCCAACCAGGCTTACAAAAGCGATGCTATGGCTATATAGCCTAACTATCCCTGCACCTATGTAGCAAGTTTCAAGCTTATCCTCTGAAGGGTTGTGGAAAAAACGTCGCTCTAAACTATACAATCGTGATCGTGACCGTTAGACGAGTTGAGCCATGCCTTACAAGCAGTTCTAACTCTGACTTGATATTTTAGTAGAGTAGTCCCTTACCTAATCGTATATGAAGTTTAAAGTTCAGGGCTATTTGCTTTGCTCGCAAAAAAGTCGCTAGAACAGCCATGATGCATAAATCAGAGCCACCCTAGAGTAATTTAATAAAGACAATAGTAAAACTTTAATATGCATTTGTTGGTTTTATTGCTACTTCATTGTTTTATCTTTCTTAGGTTCACCTGGAATTCAGTTTAAGGCTCAAGTTTTAAGATCAAAGACCCAGTTGACACGCTCCGCTGGCTTTCCCACGCAAATTTTTATTATGTATGAATCTAATTATCTTTGCTATTACATATGAATTTAATTAACCTCTGTACTTTCAAGCCATAATATGAACTGTGAAAGAAAAGTCGCTTACCCGGAGCTCAAGAAGCTCGATAGAAGGACTAGTATGGGTCTTTCTGGAGTTAACTGGAATCACTTTGATTGATGCTAACCATGCCGAAGTAAGTACTATAACTTTACTCGTGTTATAGGGAGAGAAACACGCTGTGGTGAGGGCACGGTACAGTAAATACGCCAAAAAATTCTAGCCTAGCTTTATATACACTCGGCGTGGTTATTTAAAACTTATAAGTGCTTGGATAGAGTAGCATGCAGACTCCAAGTTATTTTCATGCTGGTCTTCAGCTCCAGGTTTTATATGATTAAGTTTGTAAATTTTATGCATTTATTTATGCCCTGCCCCGCCCAGCTATGCCTGTTTCCATGGTAACTGATACATTTTCTACAAAGTATTGAGTATTAACAAAAATGTTTTACAACTGTGATGTTTGAATTTGTAACCAATCTGCAGAAAATACAAATTTATTGTAAGTACTCATACTGTCCATAATTTTGCTAGTCCCGTGCCTTAGTTGGCCTGAGTGTTGATGAAAAACGAAGTTTTCTCACGATAGAGATAAAGAACTTAGTTTTTTTGTTTGACTATGTACTTAGAACATTTTCTAATACCACAAAGCACACTTTTTGCAAAAAACGTTTATTTTGACTTTAAAACAATTTTCAGCAGAAAAGAAATTCTTTTGTGAAATTTTACTTTTTTCAACACAAGGTACATTCTCTTGGTGTAAAAAATATTGTTGGTTAAAAACAAAGTTTTCTCAGAAACATAGTTTTTATAATTGGCTATAGAGTTAGAAAATTTTCCAAAATCAAAAAGTTCACTTTTTGCTTAAAACGTTTATCTTTTAAAACACTTTTCAGCACTAAAGAAACACTCTTGTGGAATTTTACTTTTTTCAATGCATGGAACATTCTCTTGGTGTAAAAAACATTGTTGAAAAACAAAGTTTTCAAACGATAGAGATAAAGAACTTAGTTTTTTTTGTTTGACTATGGAGTTAGAAAATTTTCTAAGACCAAAAAGTACACTTTTTGCAAAAAACGTTTATTTTGTCATGAAAACAATTTTCAGCACAACCTAAACACTTTTGTAAAATTTTACTTTTTTCAACACATGGAACATTCTCTTGGTGTAATAAACATTGTTGGTGAAAAACTAAGTTTTCTCACGGTAGAGATAAAGAACTTACTTTTTTTGAGTGACTACGAAATTGTGACCCAATTTTGGAAAACCGACCAGATGTAGTCGCCGGCAAAAATTGCGATTATTATTTCTTTCGTATCTACATCATAAGTAAATGCGGAAAACTAAATTTGAAGCGGCTAGGCACTATACTTTTGGAGATATGGCCTCTAAAAAACCGATCGCTCAATACGGTTACCAAAAAATGTCAATGAATACGTTGCTACAGAGTACTACATTCACTCCGTATATACTCTCCGTGTCATAATTATTCATATTCCACGTTGTAGTGTAACAAGTTTGTAGTAGAATATTTGCATACTGATGAAGCGCTCGCTAAAAATTTCTTCCAAGTACTACAAAGAAAGAAGAAAGCCAAAAGCTAACTCAAGAAGAAGACAACAAGCAAGTAAGTACCTATAAACTTGAAGGTAAAGTTAGCGGGTGGGTATCAAATAGAATGGTAACACATAGAAATGACCAAAAGTGCATGAAAAGTTCAAAACAATCGTTTTTTTACCTATCAGAGGAAATACTAGTAAACAAACGTGTGACAGTTCAGTTTTAGAAACAAGTGATCCTTTTAAAAAAAATATATATATATAATAACTACTAGCTACTAGCTGTATGTATCCTCAGAGAGCCACGTACAGACTGCCAGGTCAGTCTGTTTCGTACTCCTTTGTACTAATCAGCGTGACATACTCCGTCTCTGTATGTGTGTGTGTGCATGTGTGTATGACTGTAAGTTACTGTACTGCAAATTATTTTAGTGAGCTTACCTTGTATGTAATGATGAGNATAAAAATGTGCGACCACGTGCAGTTTGAATTTGAACGCTTAAAAGACATGATGAGCAGTAGAAGCACACCAAGAGAAGGAACGGGGAAAAAAGAAGCTAGAAACTATGTGGTCACAAAGAAAAATTATGCGTACGTTGGAGTCAACGCCAAAATAGGAGCGCAAATTGCATTCCAATGACGTATTTTCAACCAATGAAATTTCAGTATTGATTTTTGGGCCATTTTTTTCAAAAAGTTGCCACTTCCGTGCAATAGCACCTGTAAGCTTGTCTCTTGTGGCATGCTCAGGTGTCTCTCCATATATACTCTGCTAGCCTTCATGAGACATCACTGATTAGTAGCTTAGCATAGAACTTATCGTCATCTTCTATCATCAAGCATGATCTTCTACCTGATAGTTTTAAGGTTGATGTGTCTACTATAGCAGGGGTGCAGTTAGAATTTTTGAGAGGGTTTTGGCCGCAAAGCGGCAAAAATTTTTGGGTGCCATGCCCACTTCTGGTGTACACGCCCCGCGTTTTCGCTAGCGCTAGCTTTGTTTCCAACTTCCAGAAAGCTTGTAAACAAAGCTATGCAAGCACTAAGATGTATGAAAAGTTGGTGTTTGCAGGAGTTCTAATCCTACCGTAGCTCTATACAGGCTCTGATACGCGCGTTTCACACCCTGGAACTGAGAGCCCCGCCCCTTTTTAAGCTGGAAGGGGGTTTCCGGGCAACACGTAGCTACGCGCATGCATAGACTGACAGTGATTCCTCAACAAATGACTGTGTAGATTTGTGGGGTCTCTTCTACTTCATTTTCTAGAAGTACTTCATGACTCAATTTTTTCGGCAAGGACATTCTTGTGGAAACTAATGGGCGAATACATGTAAAGTGGTATTTTACTGCTTCCTGCTACACACCTTGCTCTCCGCTTAGCTCTATGTTGTCTCTATGTTGTCTCTTTGCTGCTTCAATCCCTTAATCAGCCTGGTACTCTTTGATTATTTGACCACCATTAGATTGCATGATCCCATGGTGTTGAGCTAGTTTTGACCAATTTGCAACTTTGTCACTATCCCAATCTAGTGCTTGCTGGTACAATTCCTCTTTATCTACTTGAAACTTTTCCATACTTATTGTAGTGGTCTTCAATATCTTTCTTGTTTTATTTTTGAATTATCTCTTTTCCTTTCTTTTTTTGTGCTTGATTTTCTGACTTCGAGATGGGATGATGGTGTCGCTGCTAACATTTCTGGTAAACTTGCTCCATATACTGCCTGGAGAACAGGGCCCACTTTGTCGACAATTTGTTGCCTTACTTGCTTAGCAGTTGTACACTGAGAAGTGCTAATTGTTATGTTCTCATTCGATCGTGTACTCTTCTTCTTCATCTTAATAGGGAATAGATCAGCCAAGCTTTGATGGTGTTCTTGGCATGCATGACAGCCTCTCAAAGTGTATTGTTTCTTCTCTTTTGCAGGCAGTTTTCTCCATGCTTCACAAGAGAATGCCTGCGGAATATTTTGTTTGTCACAGGAAATGGCTTCTTGGCTCGGATTTTCTCATAGAGGTAAACTTGTCTCTCTTTGCTGAGTCCTACTGGTGTAATTACTTCTGGCATATCAGATGGGTTTGGCCTCCAGTCTTTGTTTTTGAGCATTAATCTCTGCTTTGTTTTGTTGCTGTCACTGTGTTCCTTCATGGAAATGTAACCAGGAGTTCTGGATTTGAAGACAAAGTTGTTGATTCCCTTTGTTGCAGTTTGTTTGAAGTCATCGTTGAAAAAAGTTGCCCAGTCATATGTAGGTACTAGAACTTTCCCTAAAGAGTGTGAAGAGAAAATAACATCAAGTTGTTAAAAGTTAAATTTTTACTGTTTATTAACCTTGTTGATCCCCAACCAACTGTGCATGGTTTACAACTGCAGAATCTTCGACAATGCGAGCGATGTCATCCAGGCAGTCCACCTTGCTCCTTCTAATTGCCGTCTTTAGGAGGCCAAAGCACCAGTCTGGAGAGAACTTGGTGTGTCCAACAATGAGAAACGACAAGGTAGTTTTTGTGTTAATCTGTAAATGTGAGTGTGTGTGTGTGTGTGTGCCGCACACATACATGTAACAAGATTAACATACCTGTTCTTATTTTGACCACTGCAGTTGTTGGCATTAGGAGTCAGCTCTGTTTCCCCGAAATTGTGATTGCTAAAGTAATGATGCAGTAGGCTAATGATGGTATTTGCTCCCTTGCCTGTGTTTACTGCCTCATCAATCAGGTAACTGAGCTAAAATGTAAAGTCCATTGTATGAAGGGTTAGTATTCAATTCATCCTTTGTTCTTACCATTTTTAGAATGGCATCACAACAAATTCCAAATATTGCACACTTATTTGGTGTCAAAAAGTAGATGGGTCCCGGCTGTTGAGGACTGTAAGGGTAGTGAAGCTGTGTGTATGTAGTGAGACAGAGAAAGAATAATAGTCTGCATTTGAGTTACATGTATATAATACTGTACCTGTTGTGCCATGTCAAATGAGAAGTGGACTGCCATATGTGACCTGTCAAGGGAAAACCTGCCGGTTAGGAAAATCTGCGAATTTTGAGTTAGCTATTCCACATATATGTAGGCCTTCCTGGGAAGCGCATATCAAAATTTGGTAAGCATAGCTATAGTAGTTTTCCAGATATAGCTCTTGCAAGCAGCCCTGCCTCCACTCGTGGCTTCCTAGAAAAACGGTTGTAAAGTTGTTGCTAGGTTAACTATAGGCGGTCCGTATACTCTCCGTATCATAATTAGATCATGTACAGTACATGCTGAATATTACCACAGCCAGCCAAGTGGGGACTAAAAATCATTTAGTGAGGAGCGAGTAGCTTGGAAAGAAGACCCAGATGACAGCTCATGGAGGTAGGCACTTGCCAGTAGAGAGATAGATTCTAAGTACAGTAAGTTCTAAGAACTAAGATAAGCCTCAAAATAACCTGTACGCGATCACCGGTACAGGGAGAGGCATTACCTATGAGTAGAAATCTACTGTATGAAATTAGACAAGTATGTACAAAGCTTTAGCTTACCTTTCTGCCCATGTGCTGTAGCAAATTAGTCAGCTTATAAGTGGGAGAGAACATCGAATAATAAATCATTTTTAGTGGCAGCTGCCTTGCTCATTAATATTTGCTATGGTTTGTTGCACAGCATAGCAACTGTTCTCCGTGTTAGCAACTAAGTAAAAATGAACGAGGCTAAGACTACTGGCTATATCTCTGCAACAGAAGCAGCTCCACCCCTCAAATTTTGCACAGAGCATGCTGAGATGTAGTGCAGCGCATCTGTGAAAGAAAAAAAAATTCGTGCGAAAACGCGAATTAAACTAAAACCGCATTTTACTCCAAAAACAATAATTTCCTAACCGGCAGTTTTTCCCTTGACAGGTCATATATTTTTGGAACATGGCTCTAGCCGGGAGTGTAGCTCAGGAGGAGAAAACACATCATTGATAGTATACTCCTCTTTCAAAGCCTTCTTTGAGTCATCACATTGTTTCTTGTAGAAGGAGCGTTCCTTGGTAGCTATCAACAGATGAGCTTCCTGTGTCTTGACAACCTACATACATGTGCATAGTTTTTATATTCAGTTAAGTAATGCATGCTAACAGCACATGCATGGTTAATTATGCTTCTTAGTTATATCACCTCTGTTTTGGCTTCTTCAGGTTTGTTGGCAGCTCGCAATATAGCTGGGCTGTTTTGTTGGCATTGCCAGCACAGATCTGTCATGGGCTTCATCCTGGTTATCTGTGGTACAAGCTGTCTCCAGTTACTCAAAAAGGTGGTTTCAGCCACAGGGTCCGGCTTGCATGCCTGGACGTATTGACACTCTAGAGGTACAAAATGTGATTAATAATTTTGATTATGCTGTTATAACACAATTTGCATTTGTATACCTTCTTTGTAGTACATGTTGGTAGAAGTTTGATTTAGTCTCTTTTGTAACCTGGGACACGACCTGGCAGTAGGAGGGCATGCTCTTCTGCGTAGTTTTAATGAAATTTCACCACGTATTTGATGTCTTCAATGGACCTGGCATTGTGTGGAAGCCTCTTGGTGTTTCCATGCTCCCTTGGCTGGAGACCATGTTGAAGGTAGTGCTTCTTCAGTTGTTTTAATCTCCATTACCCTGTATCAATGTTAATACAGCCTTCAGTTATCTTTTATGCATACCCAAACACAGTGTGAAAACTCTAAATAAAGCACACTGTAGACGTTATCTTTGGAAAAAGTTGATAATACTTAGACACAGATGCTCAAAGGATAATCTACCGTAGATCTTCTAAAAATTCGTCACCTCTTATTATTCGGCACCCTTTACCAGATTTATTGAATTTACCTCTAATTTTTCGGCAAAGGTCGTCATGTGTATATACTAACATATGCAATTGAGCATGCGCACGTGGCACATGCGATGAATAATCTCTAAAAATTCGGCAAAGCTCAAACGTATTTAATTTTTTTGCGCCGAATTTTTAGAAGATTTACGGTATAACGTATATCCCTCCCACATGTCATCTGTGCCAACCTGTATGCCTCAGATATCATTATGCGCACATGCTTACACACAATCTGTTAGATAAAAGAACAGGTACACCTGCACGCACCTAGTCTTGATTTGCGTTTCTTGTAAAAGTTTTGAAATGATACATCACACACACACACACACACACACACACTCACACACACACACACACAAACAAGCACACACACTCACATACATACACTCACANATAAAGAACTTAGTTTTTTTGAGTGACTATATATAAGAGCAAAATCACAAAAAACGTTTATTTTGTCTTGAAAACACTTCGGCACAAATGAAACACTTTTGTGAAACTACTTTTTTCAACACATAGAACATTCTCTTGGCGTAAAAACATTGTTTGTAAAAAACAAAGTATTGTAATGGTAGAGATAAAAAACAGATTTTTTGAGTGACTATGGACTTAGAAAAAATTTTCTAAGACCAAAAATTATACTTTTCACAAAAAATGTTTATCTTGTCTTGAAAACACTTTTCAGCACAAAAAAAACTTTTGTGAGATTTTACTTTTTTCAACACATGCAGCATTCTCTTTGTGAAAAAAATATTGGTGTGAAAACAAAGTTTTCTAATAGTAGATATAAAGAACTTAGTTTTTTTGAGTGACTATATGTTTAGAATATTTCTAAGAGCAAAAAAATTACTTTTTACAAAAAACGTTAATTTTGTCTTAAAAACACTTTTCAGCACAAACGGGCCCCTTCAGAATCCTCTCCATCCGTCGAGTGATGTCTTCATGACTGTTGTTAGCGAAGAGATCCACCTCCACATCGTCCTCATCATCGGAGTCTACAGAAAGAGAAATTTACTCAGTTGTATTATCAGTACTACGTTTACTTAGCTCTGTAATGTTGTAACCATGCTCTTGATCAGCATCACTCCTATCTTCAGGGCCTGAATGTGATTCATAGAAGAAGAATATCGAATGATGCACAGTACACTCAGTGCTAGCTAGTATACAAAAAGGAAAGTAGCTATTGCCAGCTAGCAGTAATTATTTATAATAATAATTGCATGGGGACAAACCTGGTGTTGATGGTTCATGTGCTGGCTCAAAATCAGCTAGCTCTGGACTAGAAGACCTCGAGGTATTAAGATCGTCGATGCCCTGATCTTCCACATCTAGGTAGTCCTGAAAGAGCGATAGGAGGGATGCTTGATCATCGTCAGTGAAGAGGTCAAAGTCCTCTCCAAATGCGTTGAATCTCCTTGCGATGTCCCGTTCCATGTGGTAAGTCCAATAGAGAAACTTCAAAGCAGATATAAAGTAAGCGAGTGAGAGAGTAACAAGAAGCTTTCTTGCAAACAGGAGAGAAAAATAATTCTCAAAGCAGCTTATCGCGCAGCTGCCTTTTATCACCGTGCTTGTACTTCGTAGTAACCGCACGTAGCAACGTATCTCCGTGCACAAGAATACTTCAAAATCATGATGGCTGACCTTGCTGCACTTTTTTGCAAATAACTCTGCAACAGAAGCAGCTCCACCCTTCAAATCTTGTTTGCAGGTAACTGAATGATGCCCCACCCCAGCGCTGCAAAAAAAAAATTTCGCCGGAATTGCAGAAATTCAACTAAAACCGCGTTTTACTCAAAACAAAGTTTTACTACATCTGGTCGGTTTTCCAAAATTTGGTCACATTTGTAAAAAACAAATTATTACAAGAATAAAAAACATTGGAAATGTAATAAGGCACAGGAATGGCCAAATCATAAAAAAGAAAGCAAACAAGTGGAATGGCTGTTAGAGTGTGTGCAGAATCCTTCTATGGGCTGCATGTAATAGTCTTTTTACTGTGTCAAGTCCCAGCTTCATTTTGCCCACAGGAAGAATTCTTTACAGCCATTCCACTTGTTTGCTTTCGTTTTTATGATTTGGCCATTCCTGTGTCTTATTACATTTCCAATGTTTTTTATTCTTGTTTGCTCTCATTATTTCATAATTCTATCAGTGAGTTTGTGCCGTGTATCCGGGTCCAACTGAATGTGTGATGGTACTGCTAGCTTACTGAATTTGCAGGACCTGCATGGCATTACTGCAGGCGGAGCAGTGGCATCACAAAACTTTTTTGCCTTCAGTGCATGCTAAGTTGCTTATTCAATAGTAGCAAGATAGTTATTGAAGAAAGATAGAGTTCAGCCAAAGCTCTGGAGTTCAGCACTGGTTAGGTAAGCTGTGGATTCCAAATAACGCACACTTACCTATGTGGAAAGGGTCGTCAACTTGAATTCCCAATTATTATGAATAATGCATGAGTTTAGAAATTAATGGCGGCCATATGGAGAAGGCGCTTTCTGTCTTGTATCTAGCGACTGGACGAGAGACGTGAAAAACCGATGCCAAAAGCGATTGAAGACAAAGATACCAAGTTTATTCGTTCAAGAATCAGCTTCTGAAAGCGAGCGGTCTCTGAGAAAAGCCTTGAAGAATAATAAGATAAAGAAGAAGAAGAAGAAGATGGAGAAAATTGGAGGTTTGGCATAGTTTAGTTTGGTACTTTAGCGATGGTTTTAGGCCATGTTTTTAGGCTTGTTAGAAAGAGAATGAGCTAAATAGTAGAGTTTGCAGAGTTATTCGCGTGAGATTTGTATTGTACTAATGGGGCATCCGTGCCATTCCTGTGTACCCAGTACTACCGTACTGGGAATAATGGTAGAGATAAAGAACTTAGTTTTTTTGAGTGACTAGGGACTTAGAAAATTTTCTAAGACCAAAAAATACACTTTTCACAAAAAACGTTTATTTTGTACACTTATCAGCACAAAAGAAACACGTTTGTGAAACTTTACTTTTATCAACACATGGAGCATTCTCATGGTGTAACAAAACATTGTTGGTGAAAAACAAAGTTTTCTAACAGTAGAGATAAAGAACTTAGTTTATTTGAGTGACTATATACAAATGGTCATAGAAAATTTTCTAAGACCAAAAAATACATTTTTCACAAAAAACATTTATTTTGTTTTGAAAACACTTTTCAGCACAAAAGAAAATCTTTTGCCAAATTTTACTTTATTCAACACAAGGAGCATTTTCTTTGTTTGAAAAACATTGTTGGTGAAAAAAAAAGTTTTCTAAGGGTAGAAATAAAGAACTTATGTTTTTTTGAGTGACTATCGGCTTGGAAAATTTTCTAAGACCAAAAAGACAAAAATTGTTTACTTTGTCTTGAAAACACTTTTAAACACGAAAGAAACACTTTCGTGAAATTTTACTTTTTTCAAAACATGGAACATTCTCTTGATGTAAAAACCATTATTTGTGAAAAACAAGGTATTCTAATGGTAGAGATAAAGAACTTAGTTTTTTGAAGAGACTATGGACTTCTAAAATTTTCTAAGACCAAAAAGTACACTTTTCACAAAAAACGTTTATTTTGTACACTTTTGTGAAATTTTACTTTTATCAACAAATGGAAATATCTCTTGGTATAAAAAACGATGAAAAACAAAGTATTCTAATGGTAGAGACTTTTTTCAACACATGGAGCATTCTTTTTGTGTAAAAAACATTGTTGGTGAAAAACAAAGTTTTCTAACGGTAGAGGTAAAGAACTTAGTTTTTTTGAGTGACTATATACTTTGAAAATTTCTAAGAGAAAAAAATTCACTTTTCACAAAAAACGTTTATTTTGTCTTTAAAACACTTTTCAGCACAAAAGAAACACTTTTGTGAAACTACTTTTTTCAACACATGGAACATTTTCTTGGTGTGAAAAACATTGTTGGTAAAAAACAAAGTATTCTAACGGTAGAGACAAAGAACTTAAGTTTTTTTGAGTGACAATGGACTTAAAGAAAATTTTATAACACCAAAAAGTACACTTTTCACAAAAAATGTTTATTTTGTTTTGAAAACACTTTTCAGCACAAATGAAATACTTTTGTGGAACTTTACTTTTTCCAACACATGGAACATTCTCTTGGTGTAAAAAACATTATTTGTGAAGAACAAAGTATTCTAATGGTAGAGAGAAAGAACTTAGTTTTTTTGAGTGACTATGGACTTAGAGAAAAGTTTCTAAGACCAAAAAGTACACTTTTCACAAAAACGTTTATTTTGTACACTTATCAGCACAAAAAAAACACGTTTGTTAAACTTTACTTTTATCAACACATGGAGCATTCTCTTGGTGTAAAAAACATTGTTGGTGAAAAGCAAAGTATTCTAGCGGTAGAGATAAAGAACTTCGTTTTTTTAAGTGACTTTGGACTTAGAAAGTTTTTTAAGACAAAAAAGTACACTTTTCACAAAAAACGTTTATTTTGTCTTTAAAACACTTTTCAGCACAAAAGAAACACTTTTGTGAAACTTTACTTTTTTCAACACATGGAACATTTTCTTGGTGTGAAAAACATTGTTGGTAAAAAACAAAGTATTCTAACGGTAGAGACAAAGAACTTAAGATTTTTGAGTGACAATGGACTTAAAGAAAATTTTCTAACACCAAAAAGTACACTTTTTACAAAAAACGTTATTTTGTCTTGAAAACACTTTTCAGCACAAAAGAAACACTTTTGTGGAACTTTACCTTTTTCAACAAGTTACAAACATTCTCTTGGTGTAAAAAACATTGTTAGTGAAAAACAAAATATTCTAGACAAAGAACTTAGTTTTTTTGAGTGACTATGGACTTAGAGAAAATTTTCTAAGACCAAAAATTACTCTTTTCACAAAAAACGTTTATTTTGCAGCACGGAAGA
Organism: Tethya wilhelma; assembly: GCA_964030475.1. Lineage (NCBI taxonomy): Eukaryota > Metazoa > Porifera > Demospongiae > Tethyida > Tethyidae > Tethya > Tethya wilhelma. The sequence continues at coordinate 4,763,393 of CAXIPT010000002.1, read as the reverse complement.
AACACTTTTGTGAAATTTTACTTTTTTTCAACACATGGAGCATTCTGTTGGTCTAAAAAACATAATTGGTTAAAAACAAATTTTTCTCACGGTAGAGATAAGGAACTTAGTTTTTTTAAGTGACTATGGACTTAAAAAATTTTTTGAGCGAAAAATTCACTTTTCACAAAAAACGTTTATTTTGTGTTGAAAACACTTTTCAGCCCAAAAGAAACACTTTTGTGAAACTTTACTTTTTTTCAACACATGGTACATTCTCTTGGTGTAAAAAATAAAGTATTCTAACGGTAGAGATAAAGAACTTAGTTTTTTTGTGTGACTATATACTTAGAAAATTTCTAAGACCAAAAAGTACTATTTTCACAATAAAAGTCTATTTTGTGTTGAAAACACTTTTAAGCACAAAAGAAACACTTTTGTGAAATTTTAATTTTTTCTACAAATGGAGCATTCTCTTGGTGTAAAAAACATTGTTGGTGAAAAACAAAGTTTTCTAATGGTAGAGAGAAAGAACTTAGTTTTTCTGAGTGACTATGGACTTAGAAAATTTTCTAAAACAAAAAAGTACACTTTTCACAAAAAACGTTTAATAGAAGTGCAGGGGGGCTTACTTAAGCTATACCTAGCCTCGTGAACCAGTCCCTCCCCGCTATGCTTATGCTAAGCTTGGGGAAGGCCTGGTCTTTAAAATCACGTGAGTGACGTCAAGGGTAGAGCTGTGGTAGAACTGTGATTTGTATATGTGGGCAGGTCGAGTAAGAAAGTGTAGCCCTGCCCACGCAACTCACAGCACAAGCCAAGAGAGATCAATGACAAGCTTGTTTTAAGTGTATAAATGTAGGTACAGCACAAACTTACTTGACAGTTGTAATGGCTGTGATTAGTATCTGTACCTGCCTTTTGCTTTTGTTGGAGCGCTGGCTTTCCTATGCATGCTGTACACGCAAATACGCGAGTAGTCTGTGACAGAATTTTTCCTGGCCATAGAAGGTTCACAAAGTAAGCCCAACTAAGCTAAAACTAGCTAATATCAAAGACTTAGAACACAAGCACTACTTTTCTAAACTGTCTGCAAAAATTTTTTTGCCTGGACTCGTGAGCGCTTTTAGCGCTAGCTAATTTTGAGTGGGCGGATAAACCACCGAACAGTTTTTCGCCCACGCGCACTTTTTGTGATGTAACTCACGTGATTTTGGAGACCAGGTCCTTCCCGTGCTTAGCAATAAGCGCTAAGCATAGCGGGGAGGGACTGGTTCACGAGGCTAAGCTATACCTGCATGCAAGCGGTTTTACAGTCCTGCTCTTCAAGCTAGAAAAAAAGCCAAAAGTATTCAGGTCATTTGGCAAACTTTGACCGCTTCCGTTTTTGCAAGCTTTTGAAGTTAATAAAAGCAAGCCAAGAATAGAACTGGTATAGTTATGGCTTAGTACAATCATAGCTAAGCTGAACAAGCTATAAGAGAGAGTGGCATAGGCTTAAGCAAGTACAAAAATGTACAAAAACTAAGGTTAATTAATTATTCATAAATTCTAATTATATATGCATAATCAATTCAGGCCCTAAAGAGTTAAGCATGCAATCGAGCTTGAGCTATTCAATTTTTTTAGCCAGCCATTCAGCATTACGCTCAACTTACATTGTGTTTTGAATGTGTATTAGTTATATATGCAACTATATTAAGTACATTACATACTACCTTTTTGTTGTCATGACGATGAAGAGTACAAAAGAGTGTGAGTGTGTGTGCATATCTATTACATGCTCCAACGTGCTCCCACCTGCGATCTCCTAATGTGTGATGCTTGCGACCCCTGGCCACTAATGCCATGTACATGCATGCACATACATTACATCAAGGAATCAAGTTGCATGTTACTAATGCACAGGCGCGTTATATACATACATGTGTACACCATAATACATAGCTTTAGTTTGAACAGCCCATTCCATGCACCCATATACCACATTTTTAACTCTCCTTTTTGTGATTTGGGGCGAAGCTTGAGTCATTTTATTGGATAAACTGATCGATATCGATTGGGTAGTTAGATGATTTGTAAAATTAGAAGTAGAACAGTCCATGGATGTCTGTGCATATGTGTGTTTGTGATATGCATTGTAATATACAAACTGCTAGCTGCTAAGATAACTTTCTTGAATAAAAGTATAATTTATGTCTAAACAGCTAAATACTACTTGTGTGCATAAACTTACCAGTGTTTTGTGTGAAAAGATCCATATGCAGTGTCGACACACACTGGCTGGAATTCAAGTACTAACTAGCTAGTCAAAGGCTTGTGCACACGTTAATGCTCAGCCAGGCTCTTCACTCACACACTAAGACTCAACCAGGCTCTTCACTTAAATACTGTAATGCTTTACCAGGTGTTTCACTCACACTAACACTCTTCACTCACATTATATTAACACTCAACCAGGCTAGCTAGCTCTTAACTCACATTATATTAATGCTCATTGCAACCAGGCTCTTCACTAACATTAACACACAACCAGGGTCTTCACTCACACTAACACAACCAGGCTCTTCCTTCACACTAACACTCAACCAGGCTAGTAACTCCCATTAATGCTCAACCAGGCTCTTGTACACACCACACTCTTCACTCACACACATGATGCTCTTCCTGCACTCACACACACACACACACACACACACACACACGCAAAGGCTCTTCACACACCATAACTATATGCTACCCCAACCAATACCCAATCAAACTTCCCTCAATCCCTGAGTAAACAACAAGCAAACAAACAAAACAAACAAATAAATGAAAAAAAATGAATAAACAAATATACAGCTTGATGAGACCACACTTATTCGCATGGAAACTAAGAAAAGTATATAACTAAATCAAGAGACGAGGCCATTCCATCAACCAGTAATGATGTGGCTGTATACCCCAGTCACGATGTGCAGAGATCACATGCAGCTCTAGTGACACCCAGCCAAGCCATTGCAGTTCAGCAGCAACGAAAAACCATAGATTAAGACGTAGTCACTTCGCCATCAGACATGAGGCAAATTGACCACATCAACCTATTTTGAAGCTAAAAGAAGACCCATTACCCATTCCTGATGACACATGCCATATCATAACCCCTGGTGAACCTAAGGATGACACAGGATAGGTAGTAGCGAATGAAAAGGTGAACGTTTGCGCTATACATCCATTATACCACGATATTTTAACATGCAACCACACATACACCTTCACACATTACCAACATAATAATTAACAACATACACCATTCATACCTCAATCATAAGATTGACTAGATATCGATGAGAAGAATGAAATTGATATAATTTTTTTTCAACACGTATATAATATCCTAAAATTTAATGAAGAACGCATTGGGGAGAATCGATTCTACCATATACGATAATTATATGATTCGAATTCGGTTGAACGAGATGGATAATAAGTACATTATAGTGTTTGAATACGTAGCACCATTGTACTAGCTGTTTGATGAAGGAATAGTACCATTGTATCTGCTGTTTGAAGAAGAAATATAATACTAGCTGTTTAGAGAAGGACATAGGCCTTGCATTTGTACAGAAATGAAACAAACACTTTAATTATTATGAGTGGAAGTACGTGAGATATTTATTAGCAGCAGATAAGTGCTGTAAACAGTCAGAATACATTGCTGACCATACAAGTTCCGAGGACTAGGAAGGTAAATGTCCTAAAGCTCACTGCATGTGAAAACCAGACAGATACATGTACTCACACATACTGAACATAACTGTAACTATTATAATTATTATGCACTTTTGAAAAGCAAACTAGCACAATGAAGCTATAGCAAGTAATTATAAGAGTTTGTAGCTAAATATATTGTGCATTTCAAGCTAACCATGCACATAAAAAATTTCCAAACTTGTCTGAATAGAAATGGTAAATGATTTCTAGATACCTCCAAGTCCAACATGGCTGCCCTCTTCATGCTATAGAAGCTGCCTCATGGCTTGACCAGTTGGTAGTCAGAACTGTAGTTAGGAGCTTGTGGGAACTTGCTGAACTTTCAGGCAAACTAAACTGAGAGGAATACCTCTTCTTCACGAACAACTGAGGAGAATATGGTAGTTCAGTTGACTTGAAGCTCTGTAAATGTCTCCTTTCAGCTCAGGTGTTCCCCACTAACTCTGATACTGCTTTGAAACTTGTAGGGAATTGACTGAGTCTAATCAAGGTAAAGTTTTTTTTTAGCCAAGCTAAATTCCAGCGCGGGACAAATACACGTCATATTCATTACATATGCATGCGGGCAAAATGTGCATAAATTAGAATATTTCACTGCATGCAAGCTTAGCTGCTGATCATGCACACAACAGCCACCCATGCAGCTTTAAAGTTTTTTTCACCTTCCAATGGAGCATGGATATATATACACGTCATGACATCAGAAAATTTTCTAAGACTAAAAAAAACACTTTTCACAAAAAACATTTATTTTGCTTTGAAAAGAATTATCAGCACAAAAGAAAGATTTTTGTGAAATTTTACTTTATTCAACACATGGAATTTTCTCTTGATGTAAAAAACATGGTTGGTGAAAATCAAAGTTTTCTCACGATAGAGATAAAGAACTTAGTTTTTTTTCAGTGACGATACTCTTAAAAATTTTCTAAGACGAAAAAGTACACTTTTCACAAAAAACATTTATTTTGGTTTGAAAACAGTTTTCAGCACGAAAGAAACCTTTGTGAAAATTTACTTTTTTCAAAACATGGAACATTTTCTTAACATGGTTAGTGAAAACCAAAATTTTCTCACGGTACAAATAAAAAACTTACTGTTTTGAGTGACTATGGACTTAGAAAATTTTTAAGACAAAAAAGTACACTTTTCGCTAAAAATGTTTGTTTTGCCTTGAAAACACTTTTCAGCAATAAAGAAACACTTTTGTGAAATGTTACTTTTTCCAACACATGGAACATTCTCTTGGTGTAAAATCATTTTTGATAAAATACAGAGTTTACTCATGGTAGAGATAAAGAATTGAAAAAATGGCTGAAAACAGCATTAGAGTAGCAGTTTTAGAGGGGAGTTTTTCTAGCCTTTGTAGTGCTGGATTCCCCCTGCCACTATGTTTGCAGCTGCAGACTACTGGTCTAAAGCTCACTAATGCTATGTGGACTGCCAGATCTTCATCTGGCGGGTTCTCTGTCAGTTTTTTCTGGCCTAGTGTTTCTTCAAAGCAACAGACTGATCCAGTGAATAGTCAAGTGAGGAAACAGAAGAAAAGGAAGAAAAGGAAGAGGAAGGCAAGGGCCAGAAATTGTGCTGATAGTGGATATCCTGGTACTACTGCTAAGAAAACACTGTCAAATCTCCAGTTGATGCCCACCAGAGCCCTGCGGATTGTAGGCAGCCCAACTCCAGCGCTCAAGCATTGTCTGACCCACCACTGCATGGGGTAGACCTGGGAAGTTGCTCAAGTGTTAGATATGAGAAAAGAAGTGGTGAACATGGAGTCCTATATTGTGAAGACAGTTCAGAACAGGAAGCTTGGACCCCAGTAGTTCGTAAGAGATCAAGGAGAACTGTTCCCCTGCAAGTACGTCTCAAAGCACCTCCCAATGTACCGATCAATCTCTCTGAAGGATCTGGCACTGACAGTGACAGTTCAGGCTCTGAGCTAGAAATTCCTGATCATGCCGAGGTCAACTACATCAAGGTCGGAGAGAAACCTAGTCTACAAATCTTCTCTAATTGTACTAGGAGTTGGACTCCTATTTCAGCTCGCACAAGATCCAAGTCTAGTGTTACATAGCTAAGTTGTTTTGTTTTGTTTTGTTTTGTTTTTTTCCTGGCAGTCAGCTCACTCTGGCTGACCTTCAATGCACACTCTTATATATAGCTTCAAACTTTCAGCTATTGTAAGACTATAATTTGTTCATAATGTGCATTGTAAAGCAATAATAATAATAATAATAATAATAATCTTAAGTTTTATTGAGTGACTATGGACATACAAAATTTTAAAAGACTATAAAGGACACTTTTCACAAAAACGTTTATTATNAAGTCCGAGGTTTATAATATCATCACAAATAAGGTTCTAATGCCCTCATGACATAAATATTCGAAGAGAGTACCTTGTGGACAAATCTTAACTCATAATTTTGTATCATCATACCAAATTATGATATATCATGCACCCCTCTTGACTACATCACCGCTGTGCAACCTTCATGTATCGACTACTGTCAATTCTAGTCTCGCGGGCCAGCCACTCCCTCACCAGGAAGAGAGGGAGAGTCTGGTGACTCTGGCACGGTTTCGTTGCCCAAGTTGGAATTTGGATATGACCAATCATGTTGAAGTAGTCATCATGTAGGGTGTCCAAATTTCAAGAGTAGCAAATTGAAGTCATTGCTAGTTATTTGTGTAGACCTACTATAGATCAACTGAAAAATATATATGGTTTGATGTAATCATGCATTGTTTTCCTTCGCGAGGCGTTTCAATAAAACACAAATTCGCAAAAATAATGGTCACGTGACCAGAATTTAGTACGCGTACGTACGCATATGCACGTACACCGCGTATTACTTGCCGCATTTGTCACAAGCAGTAAGAATCTTACAAACACTCATAAAAAGATAACATAGCCCTAGAACATTGCTTACAGCCAAGCCTCACCAAATTTGCTATTGTAGTGAACCTAGTATGGCATTTTGGTCTTCTTCTTCTTCTTTTTTGCCTCCAATAAAGGAGAGTTGCCCGGCCCGGGCGCCCAGCAGACTATAGGGCCACAAGATTTAATTCCGTGAAAAGCTCTAGCCTATATGCTTTGAGATCACACAAGAAGTCGATACAGAACCTTTGTACTTCTATATATATATGAATCAATCCAGTTCACTCCTAGTATGGTTTCTGTAAACGATTCGGAACACGTGATGTAGTCAGGAATGCCGCTTTTGCCGTAACACGTACATTAACAGAAGGCGTAGCTGCGGCCAGCAGAGCGAGGCGCCAATGCTGGACAGCAACTGATAAAGTGGTGAGCATCCTCGAGGGGCGCTAGGCAGAGCTTGCAGGACGGATCTCCCTGTCTTACATTATATGAACGGTGTCTGAACCTGGAGCAATCATCTTCCAGCCCCCCACAACCTAGAAGGAGTCTCAATCTAAAGTTCGACTTCTTTGTGCGTTTCGGATCACCAACTGTATAGAGCCAGAGGTTAGAAGGTCTGTATCTTCTGATCCCATTTAGATCCCATCACGAAACTTGTACAACATAAAGAAGAATTTTTTACAGATCACATGAATGTAAAATTACCGGGAAAAAAAGCGGCTGTTTTTGAGTGATGCTAAATTACGTCTTCAAAAAATGACCTTTGACCTGCTAACGAGTGACCGTCCACTTCAAATGTATCATCTAAAGCGAAATTTCATCCCGAGTACAATGGTACCAGCCTCGATAGCTGAAAACAATCAGAGCATTAGTTATTTGCTAATAAATGGGTCAACGTCATTGAAAAATGGTCAATTTCAGAGGCTTATAAATGAGAAACCATACAACATATGATACCCAAATTAGGTGTGGTTTAATAACTTGTGGTAAGGTATGTATATCTTAAGTTTTGTTGAATTCTGTGAGGGTGCTCATTTTTTCGTGTTGATTTGGCATGGAATTACCCCTAAGCTAATTCTAGCTAACATAATGATCGACCCGTACCATGTACCCCAGGCATTACTCATGTATGCGCATAAGTTTAGAGTGTGCACGTGTTTTCGACACAGTTGATCGAGAAATCAGACAGAGGCAGCTAGAGCAGAACAGTTGAGAAATAGTTCTGCTAATAGCTCAGAGGTTTTAAAACTTAGACAGTTGCTAAGCATATCATATCTTATGAGAGAAAGGCACAGAAAAAGTTTAACAGCAGCGCCCAACAGAAAGATAGGCACAAGCCGAAAAACGGTGATGCCAGGCTTGCTCAACACTGATACAGTCAGTGTCAGAGGGTATTAAGAGATACCAAGTTCTAAAATAACCCTAGACTTTACACCTCATTAGCAATCCTTCGTGTAAGCTAACTTATGACGTTCACACCACAGTCATTTGAGCACTGTCAGTTTTGTACTCACACTGACAGCCAGATCTATACCATAATTTGGCATTCTGACAAATATTTTCCATACACTCGCTGTACAATTCATGCAAAAAGCTGCGCTCGCTCAGGCTCGCCCCACAATGCCTTCCATTCTTCTAGTTAATTATTATTATTGTTATACTGTATACCGCTTAATTTTCGAGGTTACTTAATTTTCGCGGATAGCGCTATTGCAAACTTTCGTTGAATAAGTTTCGCGGTTCTCTTGATGAAACCGGAAGTGTAAATATAGTCACGCCCTTAGCTGTACAGTATACGTATAGAGCGGGTGCAATTACGTAAAATGAGTCACTTCCGTATGGCAAAACTGTACAGAGCAATACGGAGAAACGAGCAGCTGTCATTTACTTCCGTATGGCAAAAATAACTATTTCTAGTATCACTCAAAATACTTCCGGTTTTTGATGACGTTGATT